>JAFBJZ010000609.1:1405000-2605000 GCA_016785225.1 Psettodes erumei | reverse complement strand
ACTTTCTTTCTAGTGTCACATCACCAACATAAATAACATGCTGAGGTGAGGAAATTAAGATTGGTTTGATTGATTGATGGCTTGATTATTGCACAGGCATGCTACTCCTAGGATAATCTGTCATTTGTAATCTCAGTAATTTCCAGGAATGCGGTAATGGTATGCGATGGGGCGGTCGGGGTTTTATTTACTTTTGGTAAAGCTGACTATCCTGTATGATATAATGGGAGCATTAGCTCTCTGCAGCATGATGAATGATCTCAGCGTAACGTGAGTGACAGCGCCGCTGATGGGCCATCCCTTTTATTTATGTTCACGTTAGCTTCTGCCTCCTCCACCTCTTCCCACTCCAGGTTCATCTATATGGTAATCTGCGCTGTAATTACCGGGAAGGGGTTCCTTTATGTCCCTCTGAGCTCTCCCTTATCGTTTCTTCACGTGTCTTGGGTTGTTGTCAGTTTGGTTTTCTTGAACGCTCCCACTCTTTGTCTCCCTGCCTCAGAGATCTGTCTGCTCACCAAGGGCAGACGAACGGCGAGCGTGCGCGCCGACACCTACTGTCGACTCTTCTCTCTCTCCGTCGACCATTTCAACGAGGTGCTGGAGGAGTACCCCATGATGCGCCGCGCGTTCGAAACCGTAGCCATTGACCGATTGGACCGCATAGGTAAGACCTGCCTCCATCTGACTGTCCCGTCCGATTGGTCGAACCTCTTGCCTGTCATCGTGCCTTGTTGTCTTGTCTTTATCAGTTTGCCTCCTTTCTTCATAAAAGCATTGTGTCTGCCATCTTGTGCTGCATGACCTGTATGCTATCTGATTTATTCTTGATTTTTTTTTATTCCGTCTCTCTTTTATTATTTTGGTCTTATATAAAATTGATGAAAATTTGTTGTAACCAGCATTAATCCTTCTAAAGAACCAAAGTAGCGTTTTGTGGTTGGATTAACTGGAAGGCAGTGCATGTCGCTGTCCGGGAGGGAGTCAGGTCGCCCCCTCGTTGGTTTGGTGTTGACCCCCCCCCCCGCTGGATGCCAGCGAGTGGATGGAAGCTAACCTCACATGCATGTGTGTCTGGCCCTCTTTCCACTCATCTGCACTCCTGGGTATGAGCAGCACCCCAACCCCAGATCAGTGTTGATCAAAACCAACCCGACACAAACCCCATAACAAAAAGAAAGAAAAAAGGGCGGGGCCAGGTGACGTCAGGGGAACAATCCCACCTCTACCAGGTTCACGCCAGTTTGCCTACAGGACCCCTTAGGTTCATTCAGCTGCACCCACATCATCAGCATCACTTCCTTATGTTCACTGTCTGATAGATCAACATTTACTGAAGACCTTGGCTGATTGATCGATTAGAGCTGAAAGGGAGTGAGTTATAAGATGCACTTGGATTTGCTGCAGTTTAAAAAGGGGCACATGTATGGATCACAAACAGGGCAATAATTGGTTGCATTGACCCTAATTCTGCACATTCTACCACTCCTTGTAGATGTTTCAATCTGTTTGGATTGGAGCTGATGTGTGATAAATTAAACACGCAGAAGATAATACGATAATATGAAAGTGTTGTCTAAAACTAGAACGTATGTCTTTGCTTATGTGTTGCTTCATTAGAAATATGCATCTTTTCCAAAACAATACTGTTCGCCTTTTTATTCATTAAGGAAACTTCAGCATGTTTCATGTAGAGTAAAACATAGGCACACTTTGTCACCGCCACATTTCATGCACACTCAGTGTTACTTAAGCATTTAGTGGATATACTGTAAGTGGGTTATGATGATTATTTTTATCCAATGAGTTATTATTTTTTTTACTGTTTTTAAGAGCTGGTCTTCTCAACCAATTTTATTAGAAGATAAAATGACAAAATTCTTCCAAACTTGAAAGAGGCAGGCAGAGATTCAAAATGCAGAACGTGTTCAGATGGAACACATTTGAAATGCACGTATTTGATTCTTACTGTAATCTTTCCTTGTAACTCAGCTGTTTCACGCTGCCAACGTTGGAGTGCCACAGTGTAAGTCTGTGGTCTGATTAATAGCAAACAAAGCTCTCATCTTCTTGACATTTATAGTGCTAATTTATCAAGTGCATCCTCTTTATTATAATTATTAGATTTTGCTATTTTCAAGGAACGCAGCTTCCTTGGCTCTAACACAAATACATATAAATCTATAATTAATTTGAGTTATTTTTTGTGCAGATGGAAATCAATGAAGAGAGCCACTTTAAAAAAGATTTGTGCTTCATATCATTAGCTTCTGTGGCTGCTAGATGGACGACCTCAAACAGCACTTCATCGCAAAATAGCCTTATCGTCAACAAACCTTTAAGCCTGTCGACATCACGTTTACACAAAACTAAAAGTTGAATTAATGACAGTGTGTCTGGTATCGGTGGTTAAGCTTCAGTCTGTATCTACTCCTCTATCTGTTACTGTTGTTTTTCTTTGCCATGGCTTCTGTGTTTGTGCATTATTTTTGCCTGACACGGGGCGCGTCGCTACCGAGCCGTGTCGCAGCCCGAGTGCTGACGACATCGTAGCACTGTAGAGCGTCAGGCGAGTCAGCGACAGGCAACGAACAAAACAATCCAGAAGAATCAGAACCTGAGTCCAACAACAACCTTTTCTCCTCAGAGTTACGTTCATACACGGGTATGGGTTAATGGGGGGAAACATCATGTTGCCTGGACGACATCAAAATGTTCACACACGATGCGAGTTAATCCAGAATGAGGTCACGGAAAGACTGTGGTCACGTTTATATTTTACGCTTAAGTTTTTACGTTCTAGTCTATTCTAGTTTGATACAGGACACAAGCCTCCATCTTTTCTTCTTCTTCTCTTCGTCTCTGTGCTATGCCACGCCACATCTCACATTAGAACTGAACACAAACACAAATTAGCTGAATATGAACGTAATCCACAGGAGACAAGGTTGCATAACACATATGGGATATTTTTTTAAAAACTCCACACATAATCTGTATGTGCCCACTAGTGACGTGTATGAATTTGTTTTCCCTATGCCCTTCCCAACATTCTGTATGCCCTTTGACCTCAACAGTGCTAATCTACATTTGCCCTTTTTAACGAGAGCCACGGGCTGAGTTAGGAAAACCAAAGCTGCCCGCTCTGACTGACACCTCTCAGAGTGACATAGATTGGATCCATCCTTTCACACCAACCATGAAGGGGGTTTTGTCTCATACGAGGGAAGATACTTTGTCATGATCCGTGCTGGTTGTATCGTTTCTATATATCTATATCTATATATTTATGAACTGCATTTGGTTACATGCTTGCCTTGCTCTAAAAAAAAGGAAAGAAAAAAAGTAACCATGCTTTGAAACCAATAACATGTTGCACATTTGACATTATCTTTTATCTATCTAAAAATTATTTGACCAGGAGTCCGTCTTGAGACGAGCACATCTCGTTTTCAAGAGTGTCCTGGCCGACGAGTAGGCATCAGGTAAACACTTTATTCCAATTCCAGTATTCGAACAGGGAGAAATTGACCTATAGAGGATTGCTAAATGGATCCGGTCTCAAAGTCATCCTCCAAGAGTTTGACCGCTTGCTGAAGGTTGCATCAACTGTTTGATTCCTGCATCAGTGGCACATTAACTCCAGTCACCCACACTAGTCCTGCAGATGTTTTGATGGACACAGTCAAAATGTCAACAACTAAAGACAATCACGGAAACAAAGGGATCTCATTCAGTGTCACATGCCATGTTTATTTTGTAACTGATTTTTTTTCCCCACTGAATAATCGGATGGATTATGAACACATACTCTGTTGGTGTGAACATTATTTATTTTAATCTTTGAATCCTCTGTTCAAAGTGTATTCACAAATGTGATCATGCCTGCAGATTAGTAAAAAAAAAAACTTTACTAATGCAATGCCACGTGCAGTTTTTGTTACATGCTGAGTTTCCCATTTCATTTTTTTATTCATGTTTTCACTGACAGAAAAAAAATGTTTCTGATTGTCTTACTTGAATTCTGAAAATGTCAAGCTAATTTTTTGGCCTCTACTGTATTTAGATGCAGACATAGATCCACATGTAGAGGGTAAACATTTATTTGATCTATTACAAAAAATGTATCACACACATTTACACAAGTTATCCTCTAACTATTTATTTAGTTATAGTGAATTCCTTTAAAAATAAAGTACATTTAGTTCAGTTTAATGAAGAGAAAAATGAATCAAATATGTGCTATTTCTTTTAGAAGCCTTGAATGCATCTCAAAATGTGTTTTTTATTTTATTTACTTACTTTTTTAAACCAAATACAGCCTTCATTATTTATATGATGTGTATAAACATTATGATGTTTGTCTTTTGATTGTTTTTTTATTTGTTTGTTTGATGTGTCCGCTGCCTTTCAGGCTGTTTTACAAGATTTTTGTTCTTCCAGATATGGGCTAATTAATGGTATTAGTTTTGTTTGGGCTGTTGCACATTACTTATGTATGTGTGCATAAAAGTTAGCTGCATTTCCACCGTACCTGTATACTAATATAAGTCATTCAGATTGTTTTTTGTTTTTTGATATCTGATGGATATGCTATGTTCATCAAGGCAGAGTGAGGTACAGAAAAATAGCTTTCTTGGAGAAGATGCAAAGAGCTAAAAATAACTTAAATGTATGTGTATATACAGTGTTTTAAGTCTAAATTCTTCACATCCTCAACTGAACAACAAAGTGGATGAGACAGAGAGAGATTAGAGGGCAGCAGGGACAGCTTCTGCATGATAGAATAGAAAATTGTATTACAGTGCAGCACAATGAGAACAAGTGAGAACCAAGTGATTTGGTTTTATGTACAGACCAATGCCTAGTGTCCAGGAACCCGGGCTCTGTCTAACTACCGTGTTGATGTGTTCAGAAGCTCACATCACATCCTCACAGGTTCTGTTCGGCAAAAATGATAAATAACGTGCTGTCTTTCCAATCTGCAGAGTTTAACCCCGTCGCCTTTAAAAATGCAATGAAAGCAGCCTTGTAAGTTAACAGTAGTCTCATAGTCAGTGCGTGGTGCTAGTTTTAGCGCTCTACTACCTGAGGCCCCGTAGTGTGGGTTGAAGTCATTGAGAGCGTCGAAATTTGATTCTGAGGAAAATAGTTTTTTAAAAAAACAAACGTCCCGCCTTGTAGCTGAACGTATGGCTCGTTGGCAGCCTTGAGAGGAGAGAGCTGTCCAACAATCCTCTGTCCTCAAGGACATGGCTTAATGACTGATTGACTGGGGCTAAAGCCCTCGGCGCACTAAGAGCACACTCTGTCTTCTTTACCGACAAATAACGCCTCACAGCCTGTCGTTACACAAGGTCAACAGTAATTACAGGAAGCACATCTGCTGAGTAAATTCGGACACGGTCGCTCAAAGTAAAGATGTTAAGTGGGTCCTTATTATCATCATTATCGCCGAATGCGGCAGTTCCCTCGTAAACAGTTTCGAGACGTCTTTCATGCCGTTAGTGCCACTTAGCATCTTACCACAGGTTTGCTCAAAACTCCCGAAGCCACAGAAGTGTGTGGTGTTTAAAGAAGCCATCTGTCAAGCTTTTATTATCACGCTTGTTGACGTGTGACAGGCTGGGAACGATGGGAACGATTTCCAGGCCCGTGGGCTCAAAGTGCCCCTTACAGTACACAACTGAAGCAAAACCAATTTGTTTTCTGTACCGAGGGAACTCTGTAATATTGGTATTATATAATGATGCAGTCAAATTGGTATTTAACACTTTGTTGAAACAAATACAAATGTCCAGGGAGTTTTATGCAAATTTTAAGGATAAAGATAAGATAGCATTCTGTGGTAAAATGCGCAAAGTTTAGTTTTCTTTACGTTTATATATCTGTCCCCACTCATGGTACAGTACAAGATTATGTTAGTAGTAGATCTTTGTTTGCCTTTTTTTTAAAAAATTTAACCTTGTTTAGAAGTATAAAAGGTTATTGTTAGTGTCCTTGTGATGTGTTTTAGCCGAGGTGTCATTGTGATTTAAATAGAAAGTGACTTTAAAATCTATTCTTGGAGCTTAGATTTGTTGACCCGTCTTCTAAAAACTGTCCAGTGACGTGATGTGTGGGTACAACTCATCAGTGTTCTTCTGTGTCTCACTGTCCACATCAGCACCCTCACCAGTCCACGCTACCACGTCCACACTTTTAGTAGTCTTTGTCTCCTTATGTGTCCTCCACTCCTCTGTCATTACCACTCAATGTCCTTCACACTTTACATTCAATATGACAAACCTTAGTGGACGTAAAAAGATGCAGCTTGTAGGGTGTAAAAGGTTGAAATCAGTGGAGTGAATGGAGAAGATGAAACTTCTCTACGGGAAATTTGGCATCCGTGTTAGGAAGTCTTCCAGCTGACTGTTACAAGCTGCATCTTTCTTAAAACTGTCCTGAATCCTGTTCTTTTCCTGTGGTGTAGTTCAACCAAAGTTTGCCATGGCTGTCTGTGTTCACCTCTCCTGACTGCATCCCAACAGGGAAGAAGAACTCCTTGCTGCTGCAGAAGTTCCAGAAGGATCTGAACGCCGGCGTGTTCAACACACAGGAGAACGAGATATTGAAGCAGATTATCCGTCAGGACAGGGAGATGGTGATGATGGTGGACCGCAAACAGTCAGTCACCGGGATGAACTCAACGCCGATGTCAGGAAACTCCATCATTAACTCACCGGCCCAGCCGCCCTTCTCCACTGCCTTCGGCATCAATCAGCTCCAGCAGTCCTCCGTACCCCTGACCTACAGCGCTTCAGCTATTGCCAATGCCTCTGCCGCCCGCATGCTGCCAGCCGCTGCCGCCGCCGCTGCCGCAGCACAAGGGGTTTACCCTGCTCCCAGTGTTTCCCACGGCAACCTCAATTCTTCCTCAACCAACCCACAGACCCCACTCCAGCAGCAGGGAGCAATCATGTCGCCCTGCTCCTTCACGGCTGCCATGTGCAGCCCGCCCGTGCAGACCCCTCTGGCCAGCCGGAGCTTCCAGTACGGCTCGCCCACGGCCTCCCAGCTGTCGCTGATCCAGCAGCCCATTGCCCAACCATCTCTATCCACGCAGCAGCAGCTTGCCCAGCAGCCTGCTGCATCAGCTGCAGCTGCAACCTCTGCAACGCAGCAGCAGCAGCAGCAGCAGCAGCAGGCGTCACCTCAGCAGCAGCAGGTCCCTTCACCTCAGCGGGGAGACATCCACAAGAGCACACAGGCTCTTCAGTCAGGCAGCTTGAGTCGAGATGTGCGACACTTATCGGCCTCCCAACCATCACTGCCACACGACACATCTCTGGGGCCCAGAGTGCACCCAGCCTCAGGAGACTCTCTGGCCTCCATCGTGCCACCGACGGCGGCAGCGATCCAGGGGATGAATCTGCAGAGCGGCATCCGCACCACGGTGCCCCAGCGGGTCAACCTGTTCCGGCAGATGTCGTCAGGAGCTTTGCCCCCGGTTCGCTCGGCCACGGCGGCAGCAGTGGCGGCGGCGGCAGCGGCATCGTCATCGTCAACCTCGGCCCAGCACAGGGAATCCCCCGGCTCGAGGAGAGATTCTGTCCTGAGCAGTACAGAGACTGAGCAAGACAAAATGCGTTTTGCATCAAATTTATGATCCCATTTTTCCCTTTTTTCCCCTCATTTTTTAAACTTATATATGTTTCAATTCAATTTTAAAAATGGAGATACAGCAAAAGAGGTAAAAAATGAGGAACTTCAGCATTTTTGTTTCTCTCCAGTTTTCTTCTGAAATAACCTCATAGGAATCCTGTACATATGAGCCCTTGTATTATATTTTAGACACACTGTCTCCCTCAACTTAAGAATGTATATTATACAGACACATCTCTTTTCTTTTATGCCATATTAATCAAATATATATATATATATATACATATATGTATATATATACATATGGATGGACGGATGTCTGAGAGAGTGAGTGTGTGCATGTGACCGCGTGTGTAAAGTCCAACTACACTATTTGGCGATGGCAATTTAAAAGCTGTAGTATAAACATGAGTCTTCCTTTCTGAGAAATATAAAGAATTATATTCAATGTACATTTTTTTAAATTATTATTTTGTTTTCTTTGTGCTTTCTGTCTTTTTTTAAACTGGAATGCATTGTGGATTCTGACTATTTTTTTCTACCATTGAGGAAGAGGAAAATGATCTCCTCCCATTAAGCAGCTTTAGGCACCACTGTGGAATAATAAGTGCAAGCAACTCTGACAAATAATCTCGAGAAGCACACGCTCACAAAACGAATCCCATAGCGACGTCCCGAGCCCTCGTTTCAGAAACCAACCACAATACTGTAACTAAGTGTAATACAGTCTGCTCACCAACAAACCATGACAGTGTTATGGGTCAAAAGGGAATAGATATTATAGATGCTGCTTTCTTTGTTTCTGTTTTTTCTTTGTTTCCTGAGGAGAATGGCGTGTGGAGAAAGATGTGGATGGATGCTATTGTTTTCTATTTCTGATTTCCGATGGCTGAGATGTTACGTAACGTTGCTTAAAAAAAATTCTGTGTATATTTATAATATTTATAAACTAAAGATTATCACCATTATGCAATAGACTGTGACATAAAAGATTACCTATATGTGTGCTGTAAATAGTTTTGTAGGTCTAGTATTTACAGATACTGTGGTGCATTCTCTATCATAACAATGTCTTACTTCTATCAGGAACCTGGATATCATCTATATGCGACAGAGGTTAAGTGACAAAATACACACGTTTCATAAGAGATAAACAAACCTTAATGCAATAGCTAGCACTACTTGATGCTGAGAAATGCCTGATTGGAGGACATTTAAATATCCCTCTCTCTCTCTCTCTCTGTATACTACTCCTAGTCCTAGTGTAGTTTTTCATTTCACACAAAGTGAAAATATACAATATTTACCTACAGTTCAAAGTCTATCGCCTCATTTCCAAAATCTGCTTAGAATCATTTTACGAATGATTCTTTGGTTCGTGTTAAAGGGGAAAAAAACGTATCATTTCATGAAACGTATCGTTTAATGGCAGAGATGAGGCTCACATTTTTGTTTTGTTTTATTTTGAAACCACAATTCATATCTAGTGCTTGGCCATCCGCTTCTTCAGCCAAACTGTACTGTGCGCTCTCATATCACAACTGCTGTAGATGAAGAGCCCGGCACAACATTTTCAACACACACGTTTTGGATTCAAAAGCGTCAGGTGTCCAGTTTCTCAACTGCTTTGGGGGGGTGTTTTTGTGCTCCTGCAAGCGAGAGGGGGGCCAAAAAAACTGCTGGTTTGCATTAAGGTTTCTGTCTCGTGTAAAATCAGTTATGTGGGCTTAGGCACTCTAAACTGACCCGGACTGATGCTGAGGCAAGGTCAAGCCAGAATATTCTGACTCCGTGAAAAAGAGATAAGAGCTATTTCGAATATTCTAATCTCATAATAACTAAAGTATTTGATGACTCTGGTAAAATAAGCCAGCCGGTGCGGCTTACGGGTCATTTCCCTGCACACACTGTTGACTGCACCGCTGCGCTCCAGGCCTTCCTGCGGTCTTCTCACTCACACGTGACAAAGCGTCCCACTCGCAGTTTTCTCTTTAGAGTCACGGTGTTCATGGCGCCAAAGATCCCACGCGTTCAGAGCGACTAAGCCCCTTCAGATATTCAGTTTAAAAAAAAAAAAAAAAAAAAAAAAAAAAAAAAAAAAAGATTTCAAGTCTTTGCTACGGATTGTGTCGATAGTGTACCAATACAGTCAACCCACCAATGTCATGAAAGCATGCACTGTCACAAATACTTAAAAAAGTTACTATCTCAAAAATGTTTGACGTTAAATGTAATGTTAGATTATGTTTTGTTCATTGTCTGTCTGTCTGCCTAGACGTTATATCTGTGTGTGAACAGAAGCATCGACTTTCCACATGGACATTCTTAAGTATTTGTGCCTAAACTATAGCCATCGTCCCATCCTTTGTTAAGAGTGTGAGCTCGGTGCGTATGGGGGAGGGGGGAGGTGGGGGGGCACTTCTGCACACAACTGCGCATTCATTGTTACTATACTCTATGTGTTCTATGTCTCAGTGTTTCTAGACAGGAAACGAGTAAGCAATGATGACGGCCAAATGTCTCCGTTTCTCCAATTCGTATCTTTACTTAACGATGTGAAGGGTTTTTTTCTTTTCTTTTTTTTTTTAATGAGGTCATGTACAGTTGAAAAACAAAACAACAAAAAAATCACACAAAAAAAACAAGTGCAATCTTTAGACTGGCAGTAATATCACGCTCAATGAGACATTGTACAAATCTGGGAGAACCTTTATACCTTTTCTTTGTAGCTGTAGCCACTGATGTTTGGGTTGAGTATTGACGTGTGGAAGGAAACTGGCCAAAGCAAAACATCCCAAGTCCTTGTCTTTGTTTTAAATTGCACTTTCTGATTTACTAATACGAGTAAAGAAGAAGAAGAAGAAGAAAAAAAAAAAAAGAAGGTACCGATTCTTTCAGCTGAGTTCACTCTTGAATGAGTTAGAAAGGGAACTGCCCTGATCCTGTATGAGGTTCTACATGGGGGTGGGGGGGTGGGGGCGGGGGTCGAGATGTTTTATCTACAACGGAGAGCGCTTAATCATGAATATGCCATAGTGTATAGGAGCTAGTACACAGTGGAGACGGATAGCAGCACTGTTGTTTTGTGCTGTTTTTGATACTTGCCTTCGGAGGGAGAGCTTTCCCAACTACGTGCTTTTTTTTTCCACTATACCAACCACAACTGACATACTGGAACGGGCATTAATGGTGATGTGCGACGCAAACCGACGAGCTTACGTGTTAGCAGCATAGAGACTCTCAACAAACCAGCACATATATTTGTATATTTCTTTTTGTTTGTTCTGTTGGTTTGAGATAAAAACAAGGAAGAAAAAAAAGTAAAAGAGATGCAAAAAGAACTGACAATAATGCCCGGAGAGGACAAACCAAATGTTCATTTGGTTTGGACGACGGCAGGTTTCATATGTTTACTGATGATATGCATAGTGGAGAGGGGTGGGGGGGCAGGGTGGGGGCAGGGTGGTCCCCTCGAACCCCCCCTCCCCTGCTCCCATGGTCATTGTTCAGCTCATTCATGTAATCCAAGGCTTAGAGGAAATGAACTACTAGCTGGTTACTTGATCCAGACGAAAGAAAGATAAATGTAAACTTTCTTACAACAATATGCAGACAAACAGTGTTTGTCAAAAAATCTTTTTGATTTTTTTTGTTTATTTTGTTTGTAAATAATAAACCTTTAAACTATAGAAAATAAACGACATATTGTCATTTAAAAGACGAGCGTGTGTCGTTCTGTCGTCAAACGGTGTGCGTTGTTTTTCTTTCTTTTTTTTTTTTACTTACTTGCAATTTCATGGAGGCTGGAGAAGATGGAGGCAGTGATGGAGAGGGTCAGACAGCAGTCAGGAATAGTGTCTGTCAGCAGTGAAAAATCCCTCTCTGTGGCCACCAGGCATTTCCATTCATTACCTTGAAACCCGGCAAGTCACAGTCACAAAGTCATCTCAGCAGAGAGATTTCTCCGTAGGACCGCATACTCATCTGCAGGAAACACTAAATGCATGATCATGTGTTGCCTTTTTTTAACAATCATATTAAAGTTACGTTGATTTTTTGTTGCATGTGCAAATGCTTGGTTGATTGATCCACACATCACAACTCTCTCTCTGGCTGGGATGAGGCTGAAAGACAAGTCTTTGTAAAACAGTTAGAGTGCGAACGACAACGGGGGCACATCCATTCATCATCCATTCAGCTGGTAAAACTCTTCATCATCTGTTTAATTATAGAGCTCGCCGGTCTTAATGGGTGAATTAAGACCGAATGGCCGGATTTGCATGCTTAAACACTGGCAATCGCGCTTCAGCCAACATTATTAGTCTCTATAAAAAGAGAAGAACACAACCTGACCCAGACTCCTTATAGTGCAATCCCATCAGAATTAGCTTTTGCGTTGTGGATGTGAAGCGACGGCCTTGAACGCCCACTGACCATTTCAACCCGATTTCAGCCCAGAAAACCTGCCGTGCATCGTCTTGGAAATCACAGAAAGAAAAAACAAACACAAAATGTAAAACTTCAGATCCTGACTCACATCATCATGTTTAGACTCCTTCTTTATCAGAAGCAATCCAGAGTTTGGTGCCTTTACAAGGTGCACACTGTGCAAATGTGAAGAACAGCCAGTCAACATAACACTTCCTGTTTGCATAATGATGTAGAAATGCCACACACAGCTTTACGCAGCGATGGCGACATATTAGATTGTATGGGAAGCTGCGACTTTCACCGAGATGACACTACAGCTGGATCCTTGATGGCACCAGCGGGCGACCGTGACTCAGTCCACGGCTTGTTCGGGCCCTCTCTCAGGAGCTGAGACGTCAAACCGGGTTCTCGTGAATAAGTCGTTCGTGAATAAGTCAGAGGGGGTGTAACTCCCAGGGTGCATCTGTCAATGCTGCTCTCTCTTCCCACAGTTCCTCAGTCCACCGCCGCTGCCTTTCATACGCACTCGCGGGGCTTTGTCCTCTCTCCCCGGCCTGCATGTCCATGGCTGGGATTAGTGGGTGTTATCCCCTTTGAAATAAGACTAAAATAAGGTTACAGGCTTAGGCCTGGCCCTCACTGAACCAGCAGGAACTCAAGGTTGACAAACGTGTGTTGAGAGAAAACAAAGGCATTGTGGTAGTAGTCAGTAATTAGAATATGTTCTTAAAAGTAACTACCATTTTTATACAGCCTGTGTTTTGTGTTGACTGAGTTTGTGTACTTGCCACCTGAACTGACTCCTTGCATAATCTGACCATCTGTGTGGCAATTCTGTTTCAGTATAACACTGAGGCAACATGCACATCAACCTTGCCGCGACCACGCAGTGACTCATGACCTACCAGCTAAATTTGCTCGTCCTTAAGGATGATGTTATCCCACAGATTCAATTTATTTACAGTTGCGTATCTGGGTGTTTCATTTGGCCTGCGGCGGCGGGGGCGACGCGCCTGTTAAAGTTGAATTATACCAAGGACAGTACAGTGCATTATACAGGCGGGGTAGAAGACCACTCCTCGTGACCCTGAGCAGATAAGCTGTATAGCAAATGGATGGATATATAGACTGGAGTAATTTCAAATCCATTGCTGTGTTTTATTTAAACTTATGAGGACATGACTCGCCGAATGCTAAGTGTTTTTTATTATGCCGTGACAAGCCGTTCCATCTCCTGAGTGGAAAGGTATCATCGTGGCAGTAAGTGATACAGCTGTTCATTTAGGTGGCGGTGACTTTGCTGGCGACTAATTTAATGCCCCAGACATTGATACTCTTTTCTTTAACCTTGTCTGAAACATGCAATTAATTACTGCATGCACGTCAACGCTGGGCTCACAAAAAGGTAGGTCCCTTCAGTTTGTGTCCCGCTCATCCCCCGTGATCGAACTTCATCAGGCCCGTCCAGTCAATGTCAGCTCAACGTCCGCCCCGCTTCATTTCCCACAATCACCCAAAGACGTTTCCAACATTAGGAAGAGAGTTCGAGAAACATCGCGCCCACCAGGAGAGACGAGCGGCATGATCCAGGAAGCAATTTTTACAGGTTTCGCTCTGGCATTATTCATATTTGTGCAGCTTTACATGACAATGGCAGAGCAGAGAATGACCATGAGGTAGCAGTTTGCAAAATAAAAAAAAGTCCCCAAAGGACTTTCAGGAGGCAGCATCATGCTGTGGGATGGGCACAAGGTTCAGGGGAAGCTAAACGGAGTAAATTACAGAGATATCCTCCATGAAACCCTCGTCCAGAGGGCTCAGCACCTGTCTGGGATAGGACAATGACCCTAATCCTTTGCTCAGGTACGTGTCTGTGAGTGTCCTCGAGTGGCCCAGGTAGAGCCTGATTGAACCCAAACATCTCTGAGACGTGAGAATGGCTGTGTGACAATGGTCCTCATCCAGCCTGACAGAGCGTGAGAGGATCTGCAGAGACGACTGGCAGGAAATCCCCAAATCCAGCTGTGCGGAGCTTGTTGCATCAGAGCTAAGAAGCCTGTAATCGCTGCCAGAGGTGCTTCATCTAAGCACCGAGTGAAGATGTCAGTGTGACATTTCATTGTTCCCTTCTCAATAAATGTGAACAAACAACGTGTTTACAGACAGACTGCAAAGGGGGGCATCGAGGCTGCAACCTGAATGTGGAAAGAGCGCAGGGGTCTGAATACTTTCTGAACGCACTGCATGTGTGCGTTTGTGTTTACTCAGTGTCTGTGTAATCACAGAGGAGACGCACATTGTCCTGGACCGCCGGGCAAGAGCTTCCCCTGAGCCAAAAACAGGGGACTCTGATTAAAATGCAAGAGCTGCCCTGCCGCTGTTTGGCCTCTTCCTCTGCTGCTTTGTCTCTGTCTGCGTCTGCCCCACACACACAGACACAAACACACACACACACACACACACACACAACACCAGCCGGTCTGATCTGTGTTTGGTCTTGTTTTTTTGTTTCTTTTGTCCTTTGCTTTCTGGTGCAAATGTCAGTGAGAGGAAAATGAGATAAAACATTAAATATCTTGCCTAATTAGAGAATATATTATGCCAAAAGCAAAAACAACCTATGAAATGTGTTGACGACATGACCGCAAACCTCATTAACTGCTTTGACCTCGGTGGGAATACAGATTCTTTGTTGTGGTGTACCACACCAGGTGTAGTCCTGCAGTAAAAGTACCTCGTTTCAACATGAGATCTCACAGATCTCATCTGAGAAGAGTAGGGGCTTGGTCATTTAGGTACACCAATATGGTTAGCAAAAGGTCAAAAGTCACGGTGCATCGCAGTGGAAATGCAGTCATGTGACTGCCGCATGAGGAAGAAATGAAGCGATGCTCGCAGACTGCATGTGGCAGATCCTCACTGAAGACGACACACATCCCCTCCGTCTAACACAAGATATTTTTCTTTTTTTTCTTTGTGTTTCTGGCGTGTGGTACCCAGATGTGCTCTGAGTCACTCTAACCTTTCCCCAGCCCTCCTGCCTCCACACAGCGTTTAACCTCCAGTATGGCTTGACGTCTCCGCTGACCTCACGGTGGAGGTTAGACGCGTCTCGTTATCTTATAACACACACACACACACACACACACCGTTTCTCCCTGAGCAAAAGCCTCCCTATTTCCTGTCTTCGCGGTGATGGAGTCCTGATAGTGTTTGGAGAAGACATACCCAGGAAAGAGGGGGGAGGGGCCGAACACAAAGAAATAAACGATAAACGGAGCCACATGCGAGCGACACGAGTTAAAATTAAATGTGATTATTATGATATCGGCCGCCTCGGCTCTTTATCCACCGACCCTTCGTGAGCCGCTGATGCCGCCTCGCCTCCGCCACTCAAGCTACCTATTGACGAACTGTCAGCAGATGGTGTTCGTCATCTCCTCCGCAGAGCGCAGCTTTCCGTCAATGACGCCCGGAGGATTTTTCTGCTCGGCAGCCCGTTCCCGCATCGCTCTTCTCCTCTCATCCTCCCTGCGCCTACCCAAAAAACCCTGCTGTCAACGCGGGAGTCAGAGATTGAGATTGATTGCACTGATGAGCGGGTCCGAGCCGAACCACGTCGACTTTGTGTTTGTGGAAAGTCACTTCAGCCAGATCAAATAGAACTAGACGTTAATGGGACTAACCGACGAAAAAAGGTATTTTCTCAGCAGGATGTGTTGTGATCCAGTGAGGTCTGTACAGCGGATGCATGGCGCACACAGCGCGTCGATTCGTCTGCATGCTGGTTCCCCGCTCGTGGCTTTCATCCCACACAGATGCAGCAGGGGTGCTCTTAAGGGGTCTCGATCGGCAGATTATCTTATAACCGCATCAGCGACGACATACAATATCTCTTTACCGTGCCGTACCCGCTCCTCTGCTCAACAACGTTAATCTGTCGCAGCGAGCCAGGATTAATACTTTCCGAGAAATGCCAGCCCACAATATGAACAAGTAACGGGGCAAAGGGGAAGCCCAACATCCGCCCACTGATCCACTCAAGATCAAGGCCTCGCGCAGCAGATAGTGTTGACAAATGTGCACTGAGCCCGGGTCGGGCGCACACGGGACTGATCTGCAGGATATTACGTTAAACTAAACACAACATCGCAAAGAGGTAAGGTAATATTACTCGGGCTGCAATGACTTTCACGGCCGTTTATTTTTCAATCCGTTGTCCAGAAAACATTAATCACGACTTCCAAGTGCAACATGTAGCAGCCCTGACGTTGCCGTGATGCGACGCACAACACTCGCCACTCTAACCCAGTACGACTCCGCACCACATCAGTAATGTTGCCCATAATGAGGTTCCACTTAAACTGCAGAAAGGATATGTGTAATAATTAATTTCTGGACTCTCCATTAGAGTGATGGAGCACCACACACATAGAAGGCCCCTGACAATTTCTAAAGATGAATGGTCGCCCTGATTAGATTGCCAAAGTGGTAATCAATTTATACCGAGGGGATTATCTGGGCCGGTTCATATTACAGAACTATTGTGCTTGCTTTGCAAAGTAAATAAAATGTGAAGAAGATCACGTGTGCACATACATACGCAGGAACTCGTTCCCTCATCTGTTTGGGTGCACGATGTGTGTAAAAACTGCATGGTATTGTATTTAATATAACAAAATCATCTCCACTGATCAGCCGCTGGTTTTTAACATTGCTGTTGATCGGCCTGTAATAAATAACAGCCACGTTATAAGTGAATTAACGCTAACTGATCATGCCTCGCGTGAACGCACATGAGGCTACATGTCACAAACAGCTGTTGAGGAGGAAAGTGCTGACAGGACAGAAAACTGCATCGAAAGCCTCAGCTGCTGATCCATTGATTTTAGAATTAGGTGTGATTAGCTATTGGTTATCTATAACTGCAGGGTTTAGGTGCATACCTTCAAGCAGCTACAATAAAACTGGAAATAACGTGAAAATCGACAGACAGTGAAAATGCATCTTTACTGTCGCAGTTCACGCTCGCTGCGCTGAGCCACAGCACCTGACCTGCTCAGCACCAAGCGGCATAGGGACGCAGAGTCAGCGAAACAGTGGAGCATGTAGCAGCTGAGGTAGAGACCAAACACAGAGCTAAAAGAGAAGCAAGCACTGCACCAGACGCACAACTCTTCATTCAAAAAAACTAAATGTTTGCCCAAAAGGTTAATCTTATCAACTGAGAACATAATGCTGCGCCAATGTTGGGATCATAATTAGTTTCTGCTGCCGCCAAGTGGCCAACAAAATTGCTTATCGCGGGTTGAAGTGACTGCAGCTAGTCTATTTAATTTTAGTCTCGACGAATACTGCAGCTATCATCACGATCAGCTCCTGAGTCCATCTCCTCTCAACCCTCAGCAGACCACTTGCCTGTTAATCATTGCATCGCAGCACTTTGACTCTCCCATGAGTCTGAAATTTTTTAAAAAAGGACAATGTACTTCTGCCAGCCGGCTCACGCAGAATGGATTCATTGCGTGACTGGAGAGTCTATACTTGATATGTGCTCTCTATAGGCTCTGACACTCCCAGCGATAATACACCAGGCTCAGTTTGCCCAACCATAAAGAACCAATCCTCTGCGCGTGGATCAGTGGAGCAGCACTAAGTACTGCGTGGTGCTAATAGTCCCAGTATTTAGTGAAGTGAGATGAGAAATCTGAACCCCGGCAATCCAGCGTGCTGAGAAAGAGTGGTCAAAAATACATTACTATTAACCTGGAGAGCAGACCACCTCTTCAGATGAATACAGGGAACACACAAACACATGTGGGACACAGATACAATACAATTGAAGGCAGCAGCAAAGTAAAGCACAAAACAGAAGATCAGCCACTCTGGATTTGGTTTGAATATTAAATGCAAGCAATTTCCCTCAACTTCACACAAACACGCGTTGGCCTCGTCCTGTTTCAACCGCACGAAAAGCGTCATCACGCACGAGTCGACACGAGCGCCGCGGGAGAAGTGACCTCTGCAGCGGCGAGTCTTTCACGTGGCACGACAGCAGCAGGGAGACGGCAGGGAGCCTGCGGCTTCACGAAGCTGTCCATGCACAAAACACGACTTTCACACGGCCAACACACTCAACACACATTTGCACAATGTAAACAATGAGGTCTTACCTGTACCTTGGCTGAGCGAGAACTCTCACGAGAAAATCACATGACCGCACTGTTTACATGATTGCTTGAAAAGTTGACCAGGTAGAAGCAGCACGTCCCAAATGAGCAGCTTCAGTCCAGTGAATCCATTATTCTTTATACAGGGGTCAATTTATTAGGTACACTTAAGATAAAACCAATGCAGTCTTAATACAAGTGTCCTGCACTGAAGCTTCACGAAGGCTATCATCTGTCATCTTAATAATACTTCTTGAACTATATCATTATTAATATATTATTAATTATTTGGGGTCATGTGCTGAAACAACTGTGTGAGCAAGTGACTCCTCCCACAAGTTGAACTGCAGTAAAATAAAAAGCAATGCAATCATAGAAAAATATGCGAGGTAAGTAAAAGTCCCGTGATTAAAATTGTCCCCAAGGAAAAGAACATGTCAGTATTATCAGTCAAACTTGCCTATGCATCAAAAGTAATATGCATTATGCAGCGTGACCTATTTCACAGTGTTATATTAAGTTATTAATTTCGATGTTTGAGATGCTGCTGGGCATTTTACAGTATAATCTACAACCCCGCGCCATATTTTATAAAATGAATATGCAGCTTGTAAAATCTTAATCTGCATGGCAACTGATGTTTATATTTTACCAGTGTGTGTGTGTGTGAGTATTGAACTGTAATGTAGTGAAATTAAAATGACATGTGATTACATAACTGCACCACAGATCGAGATGTTGTGCGGGTTATATCATCAGTTTGAAAAGGAGAAAAGCAGCCAGTTGTCGAGCTTCTTTGTGGCAGAATATTCTTCTTTCAGAGAACTGCTCATAACAATTAATAACGGCAGCACAACGTCGTTGGATTATATTTTATCTGAGGAAGTGACGACGGCATGATATTGAATCTGGGGCTGACAATCTGTCACATGTGATGGCGATTTTGACACCACATGTCGGCGAAGAGTCACATCAACTAGTGAAATGCATGAACAGGGGTATGTTGAATGGGAATTCTAATGGTATATGAAATGTTCAGCAACAGTGTCGCTTTCAAATATAATGACACAGTTAGTCACAATTGCCTGTGGACCTCTGTATTTTGTTCCACAGAATACGCTGAACAGCCGGTCTATTTACATTCAGACTGCTGTGTCATTAGGTCGGATGCTACTTTAGGAGATGTGAGCATTTTGTGCCGGCTCAAACATGCAGAGTGTGGGCACGGCTGCCTTGTACAAATTTATTGGGTTTGCAGGGACATCGGGTTTTTGCGTTTTGTGACACGTGGCGCCTTGACGTACTGGCCATTCAGTGTCGCCAAAGTAAACTGTAATCTGGTCAGTTGGAGGGCAAATAGATGTCAGAGGTTTCCCTCTGATGCAGAGCCCCATCCTCTCTCCTAGACTCCGTGGACATGTGACACCTAAAGCCTCCTGCGTAACAGTAAATAATCCTGCCGTCGTTAAACCCAGCCAGATTAAAGCAAATCCCCCATGAATTGACTTTTTGTTGTAGTTTCCATAACCATATTAATGATAATATTATGATTCCCCCCTCTCCTGTGCATCATCAGGACAAGGATGTGAACAGATTGCAGAGCTGTGGTGGCCAGAGTCAGGCGCCACAGGAAAACTACGGCGGACGGATCCGGACCGCCTGACCGACCGGCACATTCTGACGCACCAAACATCCATTTCTAATTGAATGAATGGAGACGTGAATGACCTCTGCAGCTGGTTAAGTCTAAGCTGTTGAATCCTGAACCGTCTGTTAGGTGGCTAAAGCTTTTTTTTTGTTTATTTTTCCCCCAAAAAATAAAATATGAAAGGGATCTGATGTAATTCTATTATGGCACTGATACTGCTGCTAGTTCCTCTGCTCTTGTTATTACCACAGCCTCTACTGTGCTGCTGCTTATATTTTACAGTGTTTGTAAAAGTGAATGGACCGCGACCCTTTGTCCTGGTCTCTGCACGCTCAGCGGTGCTCACAGAACCGACGTATTCAAAAGATTCTGGTGAGCAACAAATGCCACGAATGAAACATGGGTGACGATGTGTTGTAATGTTGTGGTACTTTGTTGAACCCCACAGGAATCCCCCCCCCTCCTCAGGGAGGCCAGACTCCATGCTGAGCTGCACAGCAACACTGCTGCGGAGAGGAAGATGTATTGCTTTGCACATACAGTGTGTCCTTGGTCTGCAGCGTTGCTCTACATGATGGTTTTGCAACCAGCCTGCATGTAAAAATTCTTCAATGTAACATCACTTGAATTAGAAATGTCCTGTTATTGGTCTATTAGTTATAATCTACCTGTCGATCTTTCCATCCTGTGTCCAGTGCTTTTCATGTCCAATGGTGTGTCAAACGTCTTCAACTCTCTCCCTCTCTCTCTCCACTTCTTAGGTCAGCAGATTAAGTTTCTCATCCGTGGCGCTCACAAGTCATATTGTGCCGTTTACTCGGCTCCTTGCATGACAGATGTCTGAGGCTGTCCTGATATAATCTGGCATTAAGGTTGGACCAATAGAGACTCTGTAAATTCTTTCCTCTTTATTTTTTTTAAATGAGTGCAGTCACCTGGGTAGCAGACATTTGTCGCCTCTGCATTCTGGGGTTGTGTTGTGGCCTGAACTGAACTGTAATACAAGGAAAATGAACAGTATTATATATACATAGTGCATTAAATTACTGGGATGAAGTATATGAATAAAAAATAATCTGTCATTCACATGAAGATGCGACAGCCTTCTGCTGCCTCGTGTACTGAAGACCGAGCGGCATTTTAATGTATTCATGAGATTTCTGACTGATAAGTCGACGCAGATAATAAGACTGCGCTCTTGAATAAAAACAAAAAAGAGAGATGAAGAAAAAAGGAAATTGCGGTGTCAAATATATCTTTGCATTTTTGAGAAACATCACAAATATTATGTAGAGTACTACTGGAGCTTCACTGGGGACGGGAAAAGCCTTTTAAGGGCAGAAACATTAATATGTTCATAAAAGAGCCATCTGCGCGACCCGACATCCTCCCTCGTGTCGCAGGGCCGGCCCTCGCTGCCCCGACAGACGCGATGCAATAATCAAATGTTGCCCCATTTCAGCGGGAGGAAGTATTACATCACAGAGGGAACGCACACAGTACAGATGTGGCGTAAAAGTAGCCAACCGGGCGCGGATGATCAGCCTGAAGTAATAACAGGCGCAGTCGTCGGCCATGTGGCTGTTACGCAGTCACAAGAGTCGCACAACAGCAAAGCTACACGATCTTTAACCACAAGTGTGAACCCACTGGTGCATTAATCCATACATAAAGCAGTCTGCAGCGGATAGCAGTGACGTTTATGACACAGTAATTCATGGTCCCCTGAGGTTTACTTTTCCATCCACAACTTTGCTCCAGACTGAAATAGCTCAACAGGTACTGAATAGATTGCTCTGTAATTTGGCAGAAACATTCATGGTTCTCTGAGGATGGGTCCTAGGAACGCTGGTTGATCCCTGGATTTTCCCTCCAGCACCTTTTAAGTGAAAATTCTTGAAAACTATTGGATGGATTGCCATGAAATTTTTGACAGACCCTCCTAACCCTAACCTAACAGGATGTATTGTAATAACTTTGCTACATACCAGCATCAGCATGCTAACACATCATGCTAAGATGGTTAGCATAGGAGATGTTGTACCTGCATGTCAACACTTTCATTATGAGTCACATGAGCATCCTGACATAAACATTTAAAGCTTCTGAGCTTCTTACTGAGTTGCTGTCATGGCTGCAGTGTTGCAAAATGGTTTTTTTTCTTTAGATTTCCATAGATGATTCTATTCAATAAAAAAAAATCTGTCTCTTTATTTACTATGAATCAACCTCGTCCTTCTGTATAAATTCAAGCATTCGCAGTACAAACTGTACAGAAGGCGGAAGGAGAAAGTGCTTCAGAGCTTCAGTAGATCCTGAAGTGGAAACCCTGAACTCTCGCTTCTGTGCGCCGCCATCTCGTTCACAGCTCCCTGCCCATTGGTGTGCGACCGAGCGTGCCCCGATGATTTACGCAGCCGACACGTGGCAGCCATTAATCAGGTATTTGCTGGTGGCTGGGAGCGGTGATAAGACCAGTGGTTGAGGATGAATGCTGGCGGGGATGAGAAAGCATTGTAATATTTTTTTTTCCCTTCCTGCCTTTACACTGCATTTTTCATATTGATTCAATCAATTTGCATAACAAAGAATACAGGTGAGCCCCCCACACACACACACACACACACACACACACTCTCTCTTTCCTGTGGAGTGTGTATGTACGTAGTCTGTGCTCAGACGTTGCTCTGGAAAGTTTCTCTTTGTCACGCTGACATTGGAGGAGGAAAGCTATTTCTGGATCACTGCTTCTGACTGTGATGTAGCATCCCAGAGGTTTATTGACACACTCCTGGCCAAAGCTGAACCCAGTGAGCAGAGAGGAAACTAAAATCTGTAGTGACAATAAGAACAGGTATAAGATAAAGTGCAAAGCTGTGCAAGGAACTGAGAGGCATTGTATGGTCTATTAAAATTAAGAGTGTTTATTGCACGTGAAATAACTCCAGCCTGTTGAGTCAGAGACCATTACCTCTGATAGGAGGGGAGGACGCTTTGCACATTTTTAGTTTTCGGTCTCAGAGAGTGACTTTCCAACGTCACACTGCCGGCGAAGATCAGTGAACAGAAGCCCATGTGTGATGGAAATGTGAGCCAACAAAAGAAGCGTCAGGAGACGCTGAAGTCTTAAAGCGGACCGTTTGATGAAGCTTGAACGACCACGGAGAAAAGAGGAGCAGCACAGTTTAACAAATGCAATGTAATGTATATAACCTCACGCCACGTCATACTCCACACAAGGTTATATGTTCTTCACGCAACCGCGCATTGGGTTCTCCATTCTGCGCATTAAAATCCCGTTTACCAAGTCACGTCACGTGACTATGAAACACCTGCGTCCCTCTCAGAAGAAGAAGATGCGTGTACAGTAAACCGTGACCCCGAGGGGCCTCTGTCTTGTCCCATCTCTGAGGGTCTGTGCTCGACCTTGGTTGCTACGGCAACCACAAAGGGGGACTGGGCAACGGGACACTGCCAGCTACGCCAGGAATAAACAATGAACCACCGCTTACAGTAAGGTGTGTCACCTGTGGAGAAACCTGGACTCATGCATGCAGACCGGACGATAAAAGAAACCATGTCTGTCCTTGTCCTGACTTCCACAGTCACCGGTGTCAAGAATAAACAGTGGTGGGGACGGGACACGGCCCCGTGGGGAGTGTGGAGAATATCATTATATCATATATCCTCTGACCTTCTTAGGTGTAAAGTAAAGTCCAAAACCCACCTGACAGCATTAAAGTCAAAATGAAAGAGATGGAGCTGAAAGTTGTCTTGCACGTAAAGGTGATGTGTGTGATTCTTCGTCTGCGTTATTTTGACCAGGATGAGGTTGCTTCATCAGTAAAAGTCTGACTACGGGTGAAGCTGAACCCGGTTGAGGTCTGCAGAAGCCTCGCAGTCTGGTATCGCTGTGTGCATAGTGTTTTTGACTGTGTGATTTAAACAGCCCAATTTAAATTTGATGAAAAGCAGAATACAACTTGTTTTAATGGTGTTTTTTTTCTCTTTCCCCAATTTTGGCACTTGTTGTGTCTTGTTTGGAATAAATGTGAATTTGGGTTTAATTTTGGCATCGGGCTCCGTCTCCCTGCCAACAGAGCGTGGAGGAAATCAGTAATGACTGGCTGGTGATTCATCCACAGGTGGACGGGGGCGTGACGCGGCGGCGGCAGCAGCGGAGGTCGAGCAGCTCTATTTGACAGCTTAAATAGACCTTTCACATGAGAATGACTCAGCACAAATTCAGCCAAGAACACAGAACCGCTTAAGTTGTCAGGCTGTATTTTTTCTTTTTTTTTCCTTGAACAGATGAAAAGAGCTGACCTGGTGAAAGTCATTCATGCATTCATCTTCTTACGGTTGACTCTGCTGGACCGAGCTGTCAGCTTTTGGGCTTGTGGACTTGAACAGAGAAATATTATAGAGGACTGAGGAGAGCAAACTCCTCACTCATTCTCTCCTGTCTTGCAGCACCACCCCTCCCTTCTCTTTCTCTGGCACCTTCTGAATTGCAAATATGTCACCACCGTCCTCCGTCCTTGAGCCCGACTCCCCGGTAATTAAATTAGCAGGATGAAATGTGCAGGTGCTCCAGAGCAGTTGGTACGTTTCCGAAGTTAGCAGCCCTCCGGTCGAGCCGCCGTGTTCGCTAATCAACTTTGTGCAGGTGCTCAGACACACTTACCTGGTGAAATCCAGCTGTATGAGATTGCACTTAAACAAATGTTTCCTGTTTCCTGACATTTACTGCAAGCAAACCAAACATATATTAGGTACAATAATACAATAATATAAGGTAATCATGTACAGTAGTAATAATAATCTCCTATATGATTCGAACAGCTTGAGCCACACTGAGGCCCTTGGGTTGTTACGTGTCCCCGTTGCGAAGCAGAGAAAACACACAACTGCTCCAAAATTCACTCAGGTGCCATTTCACTTTCTTTTTTTTCCCCAGTGTATCACCTAAATTTTTACCATCCTATGCGGAGCGTGGCAAAACCATGCCCCGAAAGAGGCGTTAATAAATGATAGACCAGCAGCTGTGAGCACCCGTGTTACGCAATCACAGTGAATCACGCAAAGCGAGGGTGAGCGAGATGACCATGTGGCCGCGGGGGGGCGAAGACTCCGGCTACAAGGACGCATGAGACTAGATTTACAGCCGCCGCCTCCCCGCGCTGACCTGAAAGTTCCTGCTCAATGCATTATTAAAAAGACTCCAGGGCTTCAAGTGTTGGAAACAATATATAGAGCATGAGAAGGGTTTGACATTTTATGCAGCGGCAGCAAACAGTGAACATATATAAGCTTGTATATATATAAACACTGTATATTTATCCACTGCCTGGTGAGGACTGGTACTTTGTCAGGCAGCAGAAGGACTTCTGGGGGTCGAGCTGAAGCGTCCCGCACAGTGCTGCACAGTAAAAGAGTGTGTTTACAACCACGATGCGTGAAGGGTGGAAATGGTTTCAGAGCGTTGTTTATGCGCCTCAAGTGAGTTGGCCGTTAGTTAGCCGCGCGTCACGCCGCGTCGCCACGTGCCGGAGTTACGAGGACACGACTACCGCCGCGGCCCGCACCGGGCAATCGACGTATTTCAGGTGAAGTGTTAAGCCCCGCGTGAGCTGGCGACGTCGTGATGCAATCCAGAGGGGTTTCACACTGGCGACAGACAGCCGACGCATGCAGGTCGCTTTGCGCCACGCTGTCGTTGTTTTCACGCTACGTCAGGCTACGAGGGAAAGGTCTGACAGACTACCAGCAACAAGGTCAAAGCTGCTTAACAGGAACTACTAACGCTTTTTAGTGGGAGTGGCCTCGGATCTTAGAGGGTTCCCTTCATTCATAAACACTGATCAGCCTGACTTTAAGGGTAACGACACTGACTTTCTACATGACAGTCTGTCTACAGGTCTTGAAGAGGGCTGCTGCATGTGTGAAGCCTTTAGCTGCACCCGTTTAGCATCGCACTGACATCACAATCACACAAAGCTGCGTGAAGGCTGAGAGATTGCCTTAAGTAATGTCACTAGAGGCGGAGGGGGAGGGGGAAGACCGCTGCAGCCGACACCTCATCTCTGCTCCAGCTCCAGCTCGACATCAGTCACAGATTCGGCCGCTACTTGCATAACGCGGCCGAATCTGTGACTGATGTCGAGCTGGATGCGTGCAGGCAACGTCGAGCTGCGTCTCCGCGTCTTTCATCGTTTTTTGTCTAATTCACTACGCAATGCTAAACGGGCGCAGTCCTCTTTTATCGTCCAACAATCTCCTAATACATTTTGGTGCTCGCATTTGCATCGGTTGGCAACCGTCTACAGTAAACAATTTCTATCCAGCGATACTGACTCCATTAATGTGCATGTTGGCAGACACGCAAATCCAACACACGAGGCAGGAGAGTAGCTGCACGCATACAAACTGAAACTATAAATATACTGGCAGTATACAGCGGCACACGAGAGGGAAAGGCAGATGGGCAAGAAACCAATCCGGAGGCGATATCTTCACCTTTGTGTTCCAACTTGCCAGGAGTGATCAGTGCAGCGGCGAGAGGTGCAGCCCCGCATCGTGTGTTTACACTGAAGAGTGCGTGTCCAGAACAAACCGAGACCCCGCCTCAGACTATTGTGGACAAATCGAAATAATCCGCCGTGTTAGTTCGGCTCGCAAGAAACCACCTGAATTTAATCTCGGAGTAACGGCCACCCGAGTGAGGGAAATCAACGATTACCGTCACTGCCGCAAGTTCCAATCGCCCGTGACAGTGAGGAGGAAACGAATGAGCACGCAGATATAGCTTCTCTGGACCGCACGGGCTCGGTGCAGCCTAACTGGTGCACGTTGCCGCAACCAGGCCATAACTGCGCTGATAGATACCCAGGGCCAATCCTGCCTAATGCCTCAGAACTAATTTAAATGATGATGAGCCACATTACCAGACCTGCAGTATAGTCAGGATCACCACAGCCCCCAGGAGTCGCCGTCTTAGGGCAGGGAGAGATGAGAAATGCAGGACGGGAGGGGAGCGTGGAAGAAGGCGAGAGGAGCACAGAAAGACACGGGAGGAGGACGGGGGCAGGAAACTCGAGCCGCTCCGACTGCACACCTGCTTGGAAATAATCTGATATAACAGCTCTGTTTTCATATAGATCAAATTATGATAAAATCCCGACGCATGGCTATAGATCTGTGTCATGTCTGCCGGAGGAGAAAAAAAAAAGAAACATTCCTTCTTATTCCCATTTTTCCCGCATGGATTGCCGCAGTGCAACCATCTGCTCGTTGGCTCTGCATTTCAGTGCATCCAGATCAAAAAAATGTGCGCGGCACACTCTCCGTGTCTGAAGAAATGAAAGCATCCATCTGACGCGGGGACCGCCAACCGTCCTGTCAGGCCTTCAGCTGGAGAACCGTTACGCTAATTAGCAACGTCCACTTCGCTCACAACTTTTTTCATGACTCGCTTTTCTTTCTCCCCATTAACTCCACATGCTGCTCGTCTCTTCAGTCCACTTCACACACACACACACACACACTTTGGCTCAGAGGGCAGTGGTAGCAGACCAGTACATTCCTCCATCTACGAGTATCTGGATCTGATAGGAGGATGAAAAGGCAGGATGAAGTCAAGGGGTGCAATGGACTGTACATGTGTGTGTGCACGTGAGGGTGTGTGCATGTGCTCGCGTATGTTTGTGCGTGCAGTAGAAATGTGCCAGGAGCTCCAGAGGAGGGGGAGCAACATAATGGCAGGGAGGGGCGGTGAAATGTGGCCGTCCCAAGGACACTGCACTGAGGTTATATTTATTGATCACAGCACACTGAGGGGGACACGTGTGGAGACACGGACTGTGGCAGAAGTAAATTCTAATATCACAGTAATTGTTAGGTTTCGGTTTTGGTTGGGCGAGACGCGCTTTAAATCGGCTTTGTGCAGATTTTGTTTGTTCCCTGTGAGATTGAACTTCTCAGATTTTAACAAATATAAATAAATAAAGCGTTATTCTCGCCACGCGGCGTCCCTGCGGACGTGTTGTCGAAGTCATGCTCTTTTGGCTGAGGACAGCCATCATCCTCCTGACTGCCGCTTGTCTCTCTCTACAGATCTCTTCACACCTTATATGACTCATCACTGAACCTTTGAACAGCTGCGTAGCATGAGTGAAGAAGAGGGAGGGCGGGGGCGTCGGAGTCACAGTAACACGAGTTGGGGGAATGGTTCTCGCGGACACAGCATGAAGAAAACTTCATATTAACCTGCCGCCTTAACAGCAGGGGAAGAGGAGCCAAGGTGAAGACGCTGTGCTTCCCCAGCCTCGCCTGCCTGATTGGACTGAACACTTCTGGCAACCAACAACACTGCTCCAGACAGCTTACCTTTTTGCCTTCGCTTCCTGTCGTTCTCCCGTTAAGTTTTGAGTCTCTCTGTGAGTTATGAATTGCACGAATGCATCACTTGTGTCGTTTTTGTTCCAACTCCTGCAGAACAGCAAAAAGAAATAACAGTCTGTTACCATGGCAAAATAAAAGGTGAATAGAGTAAAAGATATCATCACCAACAACGATTGAATGAAAAATCTGGGCGTTTTCGACATTTCGACAAAAAGCTAGTATAATATATAATATATAATACATTTGCAGTGCTTTATTGTAGCTTGCTACGGTTTCTCTGTATGAGCTGGCCCGTTTTTTTGATTAAATATTCATGTATGGTAAAGCAGTATGCTGAGATCTAAACCATTAAAAAGATAATGAAGAGGGTATGGAGCTTCACAGGCAGAGTTAAAGAGAGTATGGGGCTAAAGCCTGGTAGTAATGACAGCGATGAAAAATGAATGAAACAAAAACTGACACTATTAACTAAGGAGAGACAGTGTGATGCTGTGTCTTGGAGCTGCACTGACTGGCCTCTCTCTGCACTGGACAGTGTGTGGGAGGCAACGTGACCTTGAGACTAAAAGAAATCCCTGTAAGGAGGAAGCCACCGGTTCGACTCTGATACAGCGAATGTGCCCGCGCCCCTGCACGCCGCTAACATTTCAAAATGTCACCGAGGAATCTGTTCAGTCGCCTTGAACAAGAGGTTGTTGTCGTTTTTTCCTTTTGCTTTTTATTTCCTGATGTGAAAACAGCGCGCACAATATAGGAGCACATGGATGTGACTGCGACGCAGCCTGTTAATATTTCCAGTGCGCTCAAACTTGTTGTGGCTCTCTCTCTCTCTCTCTCTCGGCCCGTCTGGGCATGTGCAGAGAAGCACTGCAGTGCTGCGCTGTGGAGAGAGAGAAAGAGAGAGAGAGAGAGCGAGAGAGGGGAGTTTTGACTGTGGGGTGGCTCATTCCCTGCAACATTCTCGCTGCCGTCCCACGAGCGAGAGCATCCAGAGGATAAAAGACGGCGTGCCGGCCACTGCTGCATCGTCAAGCATCCATTAAGCTTCCAAACTGTTAATGTCACTGTGCAATTCTCATTCGACAGCTCATCTGCATACCACAACTCACTCCTCTTCCTATCAACTCAACTCGGTCTATGTGCAGTAGATGTGAAATGCACATGTTAGGCTGGGAGTGTAGCCGTGCTCCACCTGGCTCCAGCTCATCAGTCTCAGACTCTTCACACAGGGACCTCAAGGAAAACAACTGAGCCTCGTCACAGACAGTTTTAGTCTCTAATGACTTTTGTTTGCTCCCATGAAAGAAAAAAACCTCCCCCTACTACGCCCTTTCTCCTTGGAGCACTTTTCTTTCATCTGATTTCAGGTCCATTTGTTCTCCTGATGGTGCAGGTTCTTTCTTCAAAGCTAGGATAAGAGTTTCACTTGATGCTGCACCGTTGATTGAAGAGAGAGAGATGAGTACACACGCAATTAAAGCAGGGATGTCGACAGTCCTGATACACAAACTGTAACAACTGTAACTGTAACAGCAGTTTAAGTTTGTGGACCACATGAAAAAACATTTATTTGCAAAGGACAATAAAGTACATAAACAGAGGGAAGGGAGGAGAAGTGCCTCCTTTGTAGCTCTGTGTTATTTTTGCGGAAATTGATGACACGGCAAAAGAGTCACAGATAATTATTTCATATCTCCCAGGCAGAAGCCGTTGTGATGGTGGTCATGAGCCCTGTGACTTTGATACAGTATCAGCCCCCAACATTAATTGGCTACTTTGTGCTGTTGCCGGCACGCCTCTCGGGCTGCTGAGGCATCAAAACAGGTGGAACATAAATGGCACAGCATGCGCACCTCGGAGTCGTGACGCACCCTGGTATTTCTAAAAGCTGTCATCCATTTTGTGGGCAATGATGACGATAGTGGCGAGGGGGGGGGTGTCGGCAGAGGGTGGTGAGAGGGTTAGGGTGGGATCTCTTGGTTGAAAGGGCCATCAAGTGGTCAGATGCTGAACTGCACCGTCGGTCGGCCGCTTTCCCCTGAACTGAAACGGCCACGCTTGAGTGGGCCCTTTGAAGCAGGCCCGAGGTTTCATTGTCGGCCAAATGATACCGGAAGAGACACAATTCCCGGTCTTAAATAGAAAAAAATAACAAGATTGTAATGGGAAATGCTGTATTAGGTTTCTCCTGAATGGACCTTCTGACTAATGTCATACTCCAAATAAAAGTTAAATCATCCCTGACTGACCTCACTGATTGAAAAGGGACCGCGGCGGCAGTAAGCGACACCGCGGTCCTCTTGTTTCGCTGTGGGGTATCTTTTACAGGCCGCTCAGTGCTCTGCTACCCAACTCCCCGTAACGCCACACTGCGTTCCTGAGCGAGAAACTGAAGAACGCAGCGGGTCCTGCGGGCGCCGGCACACGGCGTTTGTGCTCAGGTCAGAGCTGCCGGCAGAGGTCACGCAGAAGTCAAGGTCATTCGGAAGGAAAGTCAGCGGCCTGCTGGTGTCTGTTTCTCCCTTAGATCACTTGACCCAGAGAAAGAGAAAGAGAGTGAGCTGGGTCAGTGGAGCCTGAACATGACTCCAGCTGATCCCTGCATTGCCTAATGCACGTGCTTTAACAATAAAATACAGAAAGGGAATCAAAATAAAAGTAGTTTTAATCGTATACTGATCCGTTGGAATGAGTGCAGTTATTCTACCAGGCCGTAGCAGTGTTCTAATGAGTAAGTTGGCTACACAATCAGTCACGTCTCCAGGTTATAACTGTATCATGTCTGTTCTGTGATCCACTAGTTACTTAATTCACTCTCACCATGTCGCCCAGCCTGTGATGATGTCACTGCTATCCCTTCATCACCATATTGTAAGTCCTGTCAGTTAATTAGTTGTCATTTCATTAACGGCCGCGAGGTGGTAGCAGAGCTGCAGTCATGTGACGCGCAAAGCGCGTCCCGCTGGAACGCACAAAAACGCCTCACCAAAGAGAAACCATTAACCAAAACCAGAAATACTATAATATGTAATGTGTTAAATGTTCCTTATAAGTGACGTTTTTGAGGATCAAGCTCTCGCTTTGTCGAACCGGCCTAAACTACACTGAGGGGAAAGTTTCCGCTCAGTTCCAATCAGCGGTGACTGAGAGAGGGGAATGAAGCGCGGTTCATTCATCAGCCGCTGCCCAGGCGCGCAGGCCGGGTGAGTGGGAGGGTCCGCCGGTCGTGCCACACCGCGCTTTACGCACCGAAGCAGCAGCAGCAGCAGCGGCGGCGGCAGCGGCAGCGGCAGCGGGGAGCTCGTCATCACCGCCAGTGCGGATTACCGAGGGCAGCCAGGTGACTGGACTGGGTGAGATGATACTAAAACGCAGCGGGAGCCCTCTTCTGCTCACCGTCACCTGCATGTACTTCTCAGGGGGTCTGCTCTGGTCCTACCAAGACGAGGATGCCAGTGACGGGTGCGTTTCTGCGCAATAACGCACTTTTCATTCGTCTTTTTTTTTTTTTTTTTAAAAAAAAGGGAAACGCTTAATTTTTTCTTCAAAAATGTTTCCTTTCACAGTGAAGAGTGCTCTGAGAATAACATATCCACTACAAAGTACCCGTGCGTGAAGTCCACCGGAGAAGTTACGACGTGCTACAGGTAGTGTGATCCCCACTGTGATTGGATGCTGTTGTGAGACTTAAAGGATCGTGATGACGTGTAATGATCAGGCTGCAGTCCAGTTCGTTCCCCGTGGCCGTGCTTTACACAACCCGAGTTGGACCTGTCATTTATCACCCAGAGACACGATGCTGTTGAAATAGATTAGACTTTGACTCTGGGCAAAGTTCTGCCTCATCAAGATAAATGCAAGTGAAAAATCGCGTAAAATCCTATTGCCTGAGGCTGCTAATGGCGTTAAAAGAAACAGACCGTTAAACACACACACACCCAGCATGCATTGTGGTTTAATATTGCAAAATATCCTGAACTTTTTTTTTCTTTTTTCCCCCTCAGAGTAATGAGTAGTGTCTAATGTGTTGAAATGAAGGGGTTTCTGGAGACAGATGGGCCAGTGTAGATTTTCCTCTTAGTCATCCTTTATGAACTAAAGGGATCATATCAAAGTAAATATCCGCCGGCCTCCAGACTGGCCTGCTACGCTCTGACACCGGCTCTTAATTAATGACGGTTCACAGACACAGTGGACACAGCCCTGCCTCTCAGCAACACTCCTGTCAGAGGCTGCGGATTAAGTTGTTCGAGCCTAATCTGTCTCCACTGCAAGGGGCCGCCTCCCGGGGCTCGTTCTGTCCGAGCAACTCACTCAGCTATCATCTCATTCTGATCACAGCGTAGGAATTATACATCAAGAAGTGCACAGAGCAGATTTTGCGCACAGCTGCAAAATTGAACAAATGTCTCCGTGACGGTTGCAAGTACGAGAGAGTTTAATTAAAACAAGGGCTGCAGGCGTGCTGCTCCAACACCTCCCACACTCCTGTTCTTCTAAAATCCACTCTTGGGAATGATTTGACTTTATCTGGGACAGCTGTTCGATGCTCAAGCAACACTTTTTGGGAAAGCTTTTTTCTTTCAGGCACACTGCGATTCAAGCTGATGAGACACACTGTAGCTTTGGAAATTTATTCAGGGAACTTATTTCAAACATTTTGTCAATGATCTTGATTTACAGCAAGTCTATTTGTGTATGTGCATCGCTGGGAAAAAAGCATGGTGAACTAAAGGAGTGATTGTTGAATATCTCTTGTGAGAAGACTTTGGAGGGTTTTTCATCTGCGCCGTCGCTTGACAAACTGCTGGTCGTGGTTCAAGCGCGCAGTGACATCCCGTTTGATCTCCAGATCTCAAACACACTCTTAACATAATTATGTTGGTTTATGGTGATTGGCTGCGGCCGCAGTTGTTTCCCACAAAGTTTATTTAAAGAAGAAGTACGGGTTTCAGCCAAAAGCCAAGATAATGTGGCCTGGGAGCGTTTCAGTTCACCTGCACAGTGTGAGCTGATGACTGCCCGTCAGCCCCGCAAAGGTTAGCAGGGAAGATTTATGGCCGCGCCAAAAATTCAGATTAACGATCTGAATTTGATAAGAAGAAGAAGGAGAAGAAACCTTTATTGTCCAAGTGTGTTTACACAGACAGGAAGTTTGTCCAGGAGCACCCATGATGTTGAAGGGAAGGGAGAGGAGCTCAGGGATTTCAACCAGCATCTTTTCGGTCCCGGGCCCACTTCGCTAACATCTAGCCCATGGCTAAACATGGCATTTGTGTTCTTGCTTTCTTTTTCCCCAGAATGCACTCACATACCGGCGCAATTATGCCTTGGCATGGCTGAGATGTAGTTCAAAGTGAACCAAGAGTTGGCAAGTCTCAGTTGCCAAAAGAAAATATAGGCTTATGGCATTCATTAGGCGCTCTGTAGAATATCAACGTGCCTCAACATCTCTGAGCCATTTGTTGCTGTAATAAACTTTTTTTTATTTTAACGCTGTCATGAGAACTGTTTGTGACTGTCTGTGCAGACAGGTGTGCACTCGAAGAGTTTGATGCTCGGACATGGACCCCCCATAGGCCAAGAGCCCCACATTTTTCTTTTATCATTTTTATACATTGGTTTTATTTTTGGACAACAATCAGAGCTGCAGATGTTAGACATCAGTTTGCTGGCCAGCGTTCCCTCGTCTGGTGAATACAGGAGTCTGTGGTTGTGGTCAGCTTTTAGTATGTATGTTCTAATTCTGACTGAATGAATGCACTCGTCACCCTGGAGCTCGTTCACCAAAATCTTTTTTGCTGACTTTGTGATTCGCTGAATTTGATAATGCAGTTTTTACCAGTTAGCAAAAGAAACTCTGCACCGTATATCACAAATCAAGAATTATAGATATGAATGTGAAGACATAGAGTAGTTTGTCATTCACAAACACCAATGATGAGATGGTGACAGTCCTTTGAAATAAGGCTTATCCTTTACTTTTTAACGTTGAAGAGGAACTGAAATTCCAGTGGGAGAGGAGAACTGTTGATGGGATTTTGAAACAGCCAGCCACCCCCCCTTCGGTCACGGCGTGCCAGCGTGTGCACAGTTTAACACTCATCCTCGGAGCATTCATCACGTTGTGAAACGGCACCAGTGGAGACACCGGAGAGCATGTGTCACAGTACGAGAGAAGTACCAGGGCCTCCACTGCCTCCAACCATATCTGTCTCGCTGTCAGTGCAGGACCATTCTTCTCTCGCCGTCTCTCTGGACCATTTTTATGTCTGGGTTCCACTTTATTTGTGTGGAAGGCCCGATGTGTCAGGATTCAGCACGCACGGTTAGATGTGCTCGACCTACAGTTCAATGTGAAAGGCCGTGGTCGATTGCAACACAGACGCTTTCCAAAACACCAAAGGAGGGTTTGATTGAAATGATAAGGTGCGAGCTGTTTGTTCCAATTTGGCAACGTCACCCGTGCTAAGTGGTCACTTTTACTGCCTTTCTGCAATGTACCTCCCAGAGATCAGTTGATAGTCAGTATTGCCAGTACTGAGGCTCGTCTTTATGAGGTTTTTGTTTTAGTCCTTTGTTGCTTTGGCCATGGTGGTTATAGCTGGCCATGCTAAACAGGCTCTTTTTCCTTATAGGGAATTTTATTCCAAACCACATTTGCTGATGCTGAAAACATTAAGCCATCACTCTCTTTGTCCAGAGAGTTTTCTTTCTGCGGTTTGTGTCACAATGCATGATCGGTGAATTAGCCAGACGAGTGTATCCCCAGAGGAGGTTTTTATTTGAGTCCGTGTTGCAGATCTGAAGGGCGTCCAGGTTTTTATGCTCAGTAGTTATCCACCTAACTTCATAATCCTGCTCTGTGAGACAGACACCCCCCCTGCGGGAAATGAACCTGACAGCAGCAGCTAGCAAACAGCAAATCCTTGGGCTTTCATGATGTATTTGAGGCTAAGTCACTTCATCATTTGGCAGTAGAAAGTGACAGAAGAGACATTTATGACAACGTACTGAAGATGGATCATTTTAGCGTTTTCATGCTGGTCAATAAATAACAGTTTATTCACATTTTTTTCTGCTGCCAAGATTCAATATCGTATGACATCTGACAGTGGGAGATAAGAGCCACATCCAGTGTTATCCATCAGGATCAGGACCCTTCAATAAACTCTGTTCATAACATTTTTTTTGGTAATTATGTTAGTCTGATATGTTGTGTATACGATCTCGGCCTTACCTTACCCTGTAAAGGAAATGCTTCTCTGTTAAAGAAGCAGAACACAGGCAGAGTGAAGTCTTTCCACTCTACAGCTGTAGCAGTTACACATAATTGTTGTGTGGCATGTGTAATTGTTGCTTTGTTATTTTTCCAAATAAGTGTGGCAGTACAAAGTATTTTGTTGTGTTCCTCACCCCCCCAACTGTGGAATTTAGGACAAACTCCGGTTTACATAGCAAGGAAACTAAGGATAGCATTTCTTCTACCCCCCCAGACGTGATAGGCATGATACTTCACGTGCACTTGGCTGATATAAACAGCATTGTTTGTGTCCTGTAAATCACCTTCCAATGCAATGCACTCGCTCCTTTCACGCATTGCATTCTAGTGAAGAAGGAAGGAGATAGATTTTCCATTTACTGCAAAACCAGTAATTGAGTAATATTGCAGTTCCCTGTTCCTGTGACATGATCACATAAGTCTGGTTGTTCTTCTTGGCTATGAGGCCTGAAGACTCTCTTGTTTCCTTACTTTTCATATCTGTTTTTCACATCACATTTAAATGTATTCTGCACCTTGGAATAGTCCTCTCATCCGCACTTATGTTCCTCCTCACAATTCAAATAGCTTTCAACATGAAGGAATGCACACGAGGGTTCTTTGTTGCCATATCGTTGCTCCATGACGGATATATTGTGGCACAGCTTGAGGAGTTCAGCAGGCCTCAGTTAGCTATGTTGTATCCTTAAATGTGTCTGATGCAACTATAAACACTGTGCACTGAAAAACAGAATGACACGATTCACAGGAAACATATGGGAAGTGTCTTTCAGGAGAATTTTCTTTGTGGAAAAATGTGTAATTCAGGAAAGCCCTCATGTCATGATATTAATACAATAATGTTGACTGACCCGTGGCTACACGTCCACTGTTTTAAAGTAGACATTTATTAGGTTCAAGTACTTTTAAAAAGATGCCAAACATATATTTTCCAACAATTTTAAATGCCCGATGATGGTAAGGATCTAAGTGAAATTATACATACCAGTACACTGATACAGTATAATTAGTCATTAAATGCACAGTGATTATTCCAGGATAAATAAATGAAAACCCTGGACTGGAAAACTGATGCCTGCACATGAGTGAAATGGAAAATATTACCCATTCTCTTCCACAGTCTATGTGTTTTTTTATTACTTACAAACCTAATTACCAGCCACCTAATGTTTGCTACTTTATACATGTCAGTGGGTTTGATGTCCTTGTCAAGTCTTGTCAGAGCCTTACAGTTCATGTTTGATTGCACTGAAGACACATTTAAATACATCACTAATGAACAGTTGGAGGTCAAGACATAGACACTTAAACACAGACAGTGGCAGAATTCAGTCACAGTATCACTAACGTCATGTTGTGGTCATCAACCACAAAATTTGAATGGAACACTGCAAAAGATGGGACTTTCTGACACAAGCCTACTGAAACGACAAGGACTACTTTGTGTCTAAAGGAAATTAAAGGTGTTCCCCAGGGCTCCATTCTGGGGCCTCTTCACTTCAAGATCCATAGACTCCCACCTGCCACACAATTTAACACAACCATATCACCAGTATACAATAACACCATACAAACTCTGAGTAAGCACATCAGAGCAAATCAGTGACTGCATGTACCACAATCTTCTTCAATTATACAAAGGTAAAAGTCCACACGAAAAACCACAAACCAACATCTAGGTGTAGTCATGGACTCAGCCCAGAGTCAAATACAAAGGCAGCCTACTATCACCTTAAGAAAATATCAAGGACTAAAGGACTAATGAGACTAATGTCTCAGCAGGATTTGGAAAAAAATTAACAATTTAACAGCATCCTTACAGATCTCTAAAAAACTAATTGATCAGACAACTGCAGTTTATTGAGAACGCTGCTGCTGCTCATGTTCTCACTAGACCCACAAAGTGGACCAGATCTCGCTCAGATCTTTAGACTGGTTTTCTGTCTGTCAGAGAATTGGTTTCAAAACACAGCAGTTGGTTGAGAAAGCAGTGAATTATTTCAGGCCAAAACACATTTGTGATCTGCTGCTACACATTACGAAGCGTCCAGACACTTCAGGCCATCAGGGACAGGTCTGCTTTCTGTCTCAACTTAACATGGACATATCTGGAACACACTGAACTGCAGGTCTGCTGCTGCAACCCTCAATTCTTTTACATCAAAGCTGAAGACTTTTCTGTTTGCCACTGCCTTTTATTCAATTCGTCAAATAATCACTACTTTCTTACACTGTAACTTCTACTCTCCTATTTCCTATCATTCTATTTTTTATCTAACTTTTTACTTTCTATCTAAATTCTTTTTTGTATTGTGTTATGTTGCATTTATAATTTGTCTCGATGCCTTTTATATTTTATGTAAAGCACTCACCTTGTTATAAACTTGTCATGCCCTGCCTTGCCTTGAAGCACTCGAGCAAACCATTATGCTCACTGTACCTGTTGTGAAACAGTGTTCCAGTGGTTTCCCTTAAGAGTTTCCAGAAACACAGAGTGAGTTCCAAAGCAGGCACACTTTTAATTTATTAAAACTAAATTGTATTTACTAAGAAAACATTTTTAGATTTGGTTTAAACCACAAATTATTTTTCAGGAATGACAACATTATTAAAAATTGCAGCTCCGAGTCTGAAAAGACAAAAAATGCATCATGATAGAGTAAATAAGTTGTCTGAGGAAGGAGCATGGAAAAAGTCCAAGTGGTTTCTCAACAGCCCTTTGAGTCAAACAGAGTTTACTGGAATTAACCTCAGTAGATGCAGAATGAGATAATGCTGCTGAAAATCATGCCAATCAAAAATACCTGAAATGATTTCCCATACCTGGCACTGCGTTATGCTGCGAGATATACTGTAATAACAGAACAGGTAGGGGTGAAAGCTGCTGGTCTAATGTACACCATTACAGTACATTACACGAGCAGCTCAATTATTAAAATGCAATAAATTCCTGCTTTTACAAACTGCTTAAAACATGTGCTAATATAAGTGACACTGCCATGAGACTTAAGTCAGATATATCCCATAATTCATCAGAACCCAAATGTTCTGTCAGGGAAAAGACATGGACATCTGTTTTCTATCAGCATTCAGAAAGAGGATATGAAGCCGTTTAACCGAAGTGGACTGCTGTATTACTGTAACGGCGGACTCGAGGAGTTAACATGAACATTTGGGGTTGTTCTTAAATGACAGCTCCCACACAGCTGAAAGTTAAAACGAGCTGAAGGCACAGGGGGGAGGTCGGCTGCCATGTTGGCCTAATGAACCTCGTCTGTCTGAACTGAAGCCTGACGGGGATTGAGTAAAGATGTCCGGTCAAAGTTCTATTAATAACTCGCTTATTATTTCTTATTTGAATTGTTTTTCTTCGTCGTCTTTACATTCATAAACAGGACAGAAACTTTCGCCTTAGTGTTCTCTTGGTGCACAGTGCACAATTTGTCTGATGAAAGAACTCCATCAAGTGGATTCATTTGATGAATCATGAGCCAGCGGGGTAAAATGTTTACTGTTAGCTCTCATCTCTTCTGACAAGTAGCCAAAATGACAAAATATGTCGTTTGCGGCTCCACCCGAGGACAACACATATAAGTGATCTAGGGCCTGTCGACAGGACAGCAGCAATTATCAATGCCTTACCTTTCAAAAAATAAACAAATGTGTGATAAAGGTTTGCTTCTTTTTCACTTAAGTCAGACAACAATATAAATGAACGGATGAAGAGGAAATCTGTTCAACCTGCAGACTCTGAATTCAGCCGTATGAAAGCCCGTATAAGCCCCAAGTTCCTTTTCACTGAATGCATCTTTTCTTTCTTTTCCACTTGAGAAAGAGCCGTCTGTTTTTAGTGTAATTTCTCCTAGGCAGCGTCTCTGATTGGCCGCAGCAACCCTCCTCCATGCATTTGAATGAAGAAGAGGGCATGATGCACACAGACGCTGCCTTGTTCGCCTTAGAACAATATTAAATTAGCTGCATTTACTGGAGTTTATCCCCTTGCTCGTGTTTCACTCTGAGGCTTTTCTTGCGGGATGTTTGTCTTAAGTTCGCCTCCTCATTAGTCTATTTTTTCCCCCATAAAACCCAACTGCTTTAGCTTTTTCAGTGACATCAGCACAAGAGCGAACTTGTGTGCTTAGCTCAGTTGTTTGGTTATTTTTGCTCACTCACAATTTTGATAAATTAATGTGCCCGTGTGCTCATGTGCGTGTCCCACTTTCGTGAACAGCCCGTGCAGGTGAGAGTAGTTGCACCTGCCTGTGCGGTTCTGGGCTGGAAGACCTCAGTGAAAACACATAATTACTCAGAAAAGGCCGCGCTCGTGCCTAATTTACTTTCATTTTAAGCCAAGGTAACAAGAGAAATATGTATGTGTCTCTTGTGCGGCAACACAGTAGGGATGAGATGCTTCAATTTAATTAAACCCTGTGTTGTCATTTATGAAAGCGGGTGCTGGTGCGGTTCATGTGCCGACTTCTTGAGAAGCTCATCTGTCACACAAATTTTACCTAAGGGGTCGGTTTGATTTATGTTCCTGTTGCAAAAGATGTATGCAAGATGAAAAATACATAGGCCTTGAGCAATACATGTTATATCTTAAAATATACCAAGAACCTGGCACATGTTTCGAACAAGAACGGGGAAGTATTTTTGTACATATTTGTGCTTATCACCGGTCTTTTCTTGCAAAAGCCTGACACTTCTTCTGTCCCACATAAATAAATATTATTTATGTTTATGTTAATAAATGGGGCCCTTACACCCTAAATCCGGCCATTATCATGTGCCACTTTAACGGCGTCGCACTTCGCACCGTGTTTTGAATACTGTTGTCACAGAAGTGGAGCCAGTTGGCTGCGAGTCCTGTTATTAACGTATTAGCACGCGGATGGAAGTTCTCACGGTCACCACAGTGCGAGCAGGAGGCGGGGGCAGGATTTCCAAGTTTGATTCATTAATGGTCATTCATCTCTGCTCCTGTGGGGGGGAGTTACAGAGCATTTTAACACCGTGCGGTGTCATTGTTATTATTTTTTGTTTTGCATGAGGTGTGAAGTAGCTGCTTATCTGCAGTTTCGTCAATGATTTGAATACGATACAAATAGGTAGTGGAGAAGCCCCAGCCCCACTCAGCAGAATGTAAGTCATCATGGTGAGAGCAGGGGAGGACATGTTAGTGTAGAGGAGCATTCCTCAGTGACGGATGTTGACCACGAGCAGCCGCAAACATCCTCTCTCTCCTCTCTATGTACATACAGTAGGTGTTCGAGAGTTTCAGATTTTTACAAACAAGGTCCTTTCTCGCCTACAAAGGAGAAATACTTTGGCTTCTTCCGCTCATCAAATTTCCTTTCTTTGACTAAACCGAGACTTTTATTGTTAAGATTCTAGTCAGACTTATTATTTCAACATTTTCAGCATTAGTGGATAGAGTGCATTTTGATTTGCCATCTGTTTCCACTCGAAAGAAGACCGTGATGCAAAACATGCCTTTACCAGAAATACTGACTTAGAGAGTTCAGATACGTTCTAATGTGTTCAGAAGCCTGGGGTTGTTCTATCTGCACAGTGTGACAACTCTTGTTTGGATGATTTTAACCTATAAAAGAAAACAACAAATCAGCGCTATATGGTAGTTGAATATCAAAAGAGAAACGGCCACAAATCAAATACACGACCAGAGGAACTGGTCCTCTTTCACCTACACTGCGTAGTGTAATTTTAAATCAGAATAATTTCATAACAACAAAGAATAAGAAACTGACGTCTGTGTTGACTGATGAATGAGTGTTAAAACATTTTCAATACGCGTCCTGACCTCGAGTATCACTTTGCCAAACTGTAGCACATCCTACATGAAATGAATCTTGAGATTGATTTGGTGCCTGTTGGTCTTTTCAGACCTCGCGGGGTCTGTTTCACATTCAACTTAATATTTTCAGATCACAGCTATTTTTCCTTCTCTAAACCATGTTATCACTATTTTTTCTTTTGTGATATTTGGATTTCTTAAAAATCCCACTCTTGTTTCTTTTGGCTGATACTCGTTCGCCCATCTGTTTCTCTCCGCGGAGGACTGTAGCGTGGTCACGCTTTGGTCATGCTGTGGTTTTGCGCTGGTTAAGAGATGTGGTGATATGGAAACCACGGGTCTGTGTCGTTTTTCTGCCTCCACTCAACATGTTATTACATTCTACTCAAGTTAGATTTAAATAATAATATAGCGGTACTTTGCATTGAAACCAGGATTTTTGCATCCATTACTGTCAAACAGGAACTTTATGACAAGTTAATCAGCTAATTGAGAGCAAAATGGCAAACGTATGTACTATATATATATATTAGATCTGCTTGTTATTCATTGCTGGGCCTAATTTATTCTCCCATTAGTGAAAAAAAGGGGCTGCTAATTTATCAGGCAGCCTGTGAACGCACAGCTCTATACCAGTCATTTTAAATTGTAAACAGCTGCAGCGTTCGCCGTTAGCAACACACTTTCAGAAAAGGGCCTTAATGTTTGGTGGTGGTTTTTTGGCAGCGCAGATGTTAATGAACCCCTTCCATGGACAATTCTGCGCACATGCCGCTGAATTTCAATACCGTGTGAGTCAGTTGTAATTCAGTTTAACGATATTCAGCTCTACCGCCGCCATCAGCGCGCTTGTCCACCTGTCAGGACACGTTATCCTGCAGTTGTTAGAGCTGCGTCGTCGTCCTCCGCGCCCTTCTTCTCTCTATTCAGCGAGGCTAAGCAGCTTTTATTTGTGAGGAAATGTGCACATTAACAAGAGTTATTTCAAACTGTAATGTGAGTTAGCCAGCGCTGGCTAATTTGTGTGTGCAGTCCCTGGACAGAATATTAAGTTTCAGCGCCTGCACATATTAAAATAACATGGAAACCACAAAGCCTCAAATGGCCTAACGTATGCCACATACCACGCACGTCATCATGAGAACATATGAAACAGATACAAGGGGAAATACAATACAGTAAATACATCACATCCAGGCTGATCGGTCTCCAGTCATGACACAATGTCAGGACAAGGCTTGTATCAGATATCCTGCAGTAAATGCATCTCTGGTCAGCTGGATGAACCCAGGATGAACAGCTAACAAAAGGTCAGGGGTCACAAGGCAAACCCGAACAGACCAACAAGCGTGTGTGTCAGCATGCTAACATTTGGTTAGTAGTGTTAACCTGATCAGCTGTTAGGCTGATGGGAACATTATCAGCTTTAAAATAGCGCTAGAGGAAAACTCCGACCAGCACCAGAGTTCTTAGGATTCATCCTGAGGGGAACACGAACGTCTGCATCAACATTTTATGACAGTCCATTCAAATTTTCCATTCCTCAAATTTGGCTACAAACAGGAGCTGCAGAAACTGGATCATCACTGTTCAAAGTCATCCCACAAAGAGGCGCCAGTCACTCCTCATCGCTTCATAACACTTCATTTAATGTGTGATTGACTGATTGGTCATTTCTGCTTCTGCAGTAAATAAACTGTATTGATTTCTCTCTCCAGTACCAGCTTGTGGTCCCGTTGCCGTGCTGCCTGAATGGACTGTAGATTGAGTGTGAGCTCTCTTTCAATTTAAAGCACTTTTCTCCCCATCGTACTTCATATACTGTGAAAGCATCAGGAGAAAGGAGCAACACCAACTCCGACTCGTGGAGGGGCTGAGAAACAAAGAACATCTGCTTTTTAAATCAAAATCTTTATGAATATTGTTGGAGTCAGCTGTGCATTTTCTGCCCCGGGATGAAAGATATTCCTTTTTAAAAGGCAAATAATGTGTCATAAATTACTGTTGATTTAAGTTCACCTTTCAGGAGGCCAGAACTTTAGGGACCGGTTTTCTTTAAATCAATTCTTACATCTGAATTTAGTTTTTTTTTGGCATCATTTGCATAGTAGGGCCATTCATATTGCGATTTTCCACACAGTTAACTTAATGGTCTGATACAAAATCTGCGAATAAGAACAAAAGAAATGAAATTACAAATAATCCCTTCAAGATTCTTTGAACAATTCCCCGAAGTGGAAGTTGCACGCTTTCACAGTAACCTCCATGTTTGAAGGGGATCGGTAATATCTGGCTTGTGTCCAGTGGGACGGTTTGAGTTAGAAACACATGGAGGGGCTGGTGACGGGTTTACTGTAACAGGCCACAGACAGCAGTGCTCTGCATAATTTCCTGAGGTGTCGGTATTGGAAACATCACACATACCTCTGCACTGGCTCTCAGTGTTTTAAATGAAAGTTTATACGTAAATGAAAATGTCTCAACTCGACGTGCGACACAAAAGCCGATAGATTTCATTACGGGCTGCTTCGTGTTTCAGAGCGTGCGGTCAGAGTCAAATCCGATTTTGCTGGATGCGGAAAAGCAAAGTAGAGAGGCAGAGGCCATCCTCCATGTGGGAAATACATCTATTTACTACTTTGGTATTTATGCTGAGCAATGCTAACCAGCAGTTGGTTCTGAGCGGTATCAAACTTCACAGTGAACTTGTCAGCAGCGACGAAGCGGCAAATTCTGAAGTATCATTAAATACAGCAGCCTTTTGTTCGACTGCGAAACAACAGATCTCTCTACCTCATGTCTGCACACCGGCAGCATATTTTCCTACATTTTTAGTTTTTTTCACATTTACCAGGCCGTCCTGTTACCGTTGTGTCACAGGAGAGAAAGTGAAAACAAAGGGGCAGGAATTAAATGCTGGGTTTTGAATTGGTGACGTTAAATTGAGCGATGCAGTTGCGCAGTTTTCGGACCCGACCGCTTGTTTGTTTTAGATGAGGGGCCTTTCCGAGGGGCTCGGTCCGAGAGCCGCGTGACTGTTTCAGGCGCTGAACAGTCGTTAACCAATAGGTTGTGTTAATGTGCTATGTTGCCGATCGAATGGGATAGGAGCAGTGCTGCAGAGAGAGCTCGCTGTTCTGTTAGTCGCTTACTATACTACATTATATTTCTCTCCATTCAGCAACATTATTCACACTACCACCCCCTTAGATGTTCAGGACACCGTGCAGGACAACATTTGAAACAGGGTCATCGTGTGGTCGGTACTCCCTTTAAGCGCCGTTAAGCTGTTTTGCATATCAGTATTCAGACACATGTGTAATGTGAAAGGGTTTGCATGCAGCCTCATGTGCAACTGAGCCTTTTTAACCTCATTAAGCTCACAGCTTTGGTTTTAAGGATTCCAGCGGGTTGATAATATTTATACGTGCCTGTGGGATGTGGAAGTATGCTATTGTTTTTCTTTTATGGTTAGCCAAAACTGTTTGATAAGGTGATAATATGTCCGGGCCAGGTTGTGCGTCTAGTTGTGTGTCAGGGTTGAGGGTTGTGTGTCTTGGAGTTCTTCTGCTCCTCTTTGGCCAGAATAAGCAAGTCTTCAAATGGCAGCAGGTGGGGAATCTCAAAGTTTGACACCGGCTGTGTCATAAGGTGCACGGGTATGAGCGGGGAACAAGGTGATTAATCATTATTCAACTATTCTGTCTGGTGCCATCTTAGTGCAACACCAGATACCATTAAGCATCCAACAGTGTATACGTGTAGCACAGGGGCTGTGCCAGGAACAACGCGCCTGCTCCGTCCTTGTCTTATAAATTTCAGCGCTGGAACAGCTGAGTTGTTGTTGGAACGTGCGCTCCGCGTAATGTCCCTTTAGCCTTCATGCTGAGTTATACTGGTAAGTGCTCTGGGGTTAGAGTGCCGTAACTGTTGTTGTCAGCTCTTGGAAAACACACACTTGTCCAACATCGTTCGCCTTTAACGGCATCGCCAAACGATCCACTTGCATTACATTGTGTTACATTATTGGTCATCATGGTGGGACATAATATAGCAGAGCTGTAAGTAACAGCTAGTTATTGCATTACGACCCGTCATGCCTTTTTTTCCCTGAGTATAGTATTTTCTACCAGAATAAATGACCTTTCCAAGACTGTTTTGTTTTTTTTCAGTCTGGAGATCTGGAAAACACAAAAGTATCCAGACGTTCTGAAAATGTACTCCCTGTACTTTGTTTTTTATGTGCTGCTCAGGAGATTATTTATTTCTTTTCTTTTTTTTCTTGGATGGAGCACCGGCAGAAGTAACTGTCCTTAACATACTGTAGTTTTGTCTAGCTCTGGAATCCCTAATCACGCGCTGTTTAACTTTATCTCCTGTTTGTTGTGTCGACCTGTGTCGGAGGTGGTTGGGGTTTTTTAATTTCTAAATGACATAATGTTAATCTCCAGAACAAATGTCAAAAGCAGGAGGCATTACAAACTGCAGTGCGCCTTTGTTCAACTGTTTATATTACACCGTGGTAACCTCAAGGCTGCAGAGGGAGTGTGTGTGCGTGTGTGCACACTTTTGTTAAACATGACTGAGGGGGTTTATATGAAAGCAGGTTTTCTTAAATACACAATTATCAATAACACACAATCCTAAATATCCCATCAGTCTCTTAGGATAGGATGAGGAAACAAATCACTTTGGTTAATCTGGTTTTCAGTTTGACCTCCTGTCCTTCTTCCCTGCTGATTGATGATATTTCATCAGTCGGGAGGCTTTTAACCTGTGATTCTAGAACTTTAACCAACCTTTATATTATTGATTAATCTGGCTATTATTGTAAAACTATTCTGTTACTCAATGGGTACATGACATATTGCCAATTAGTGAAAAATGTACCTCACACGTCCCCACAGCTCGGAGATTTATCATTTGAGATGCTGAAACTGCAGAGTATTCGCTCTCTTGCCCTCTGCTTAGAAACAACTGATTATCAGGAACGTTGCCAATTTCTTTTCCATTAAGCGACTAATTGATTGATCAGCTCTGCTGCCATCACTCAGAAAAAAGCCACAGGATCCAGAGTTTGCAGACGAGCATGCTTGTTGCCTCACACGCTGCATCGTGACTGACGCTCCAGGAGGTAGCGGGAGCAAACACACGACAGCGCCAGCAGATGCTAAACTGAAACTGCGCTGCAGAGATGGAGATGAAGTGTAAAAGTCAGACATGGGAGCAGACACAGTGACTGGTCTCTGGCTGCAAGAGGAGGGAAAAAGTCATGTGAATTCCCATTTCTTCTCACCTCTCTGTCAAAGGATCGAAATCTATCCATTTTCTTGAGCAACCAGCAAACTTCAGACAACCCAAAGACTCTTTGAGTTGAGTTTTATGATGGCTGCCATATCTTTTCTCTGACAGGAAGTCACACGTTGTACTGACGACTGGATTGACTCAGTTAAGACTTGTGCAGAGAAATATGAATCAGTTAGTCCCACTCCTCCATTTCCGAGCCTCCCATGCTGAACATTTCTATTCACGATACCTGTGAGTCACCATTTCCCATTAAGGCTGATCTACCAGAAGAATTATTCCTTTCATGACACTGCAAGTCATCATTCTCTCGGCTCTGGTTTTCTCCGAGGCAAGTGTTAGACAAACCCGTCGGTTTGATGCATGTGCACGCACATTCTGCATCAAAATGCTCAAGCGCTATAAAACCACTGATAACAGAAATATTCTAGCATGCATGTGGTGCTTGAAACCTGGACAGAGCAGCAACAGAGAATAATGAGCGAGGCTGCAGCACAGCCCTGCAAGTACAGCATTTTAAAACATCTGTATAACTGCAGAAGACAGGAAAAGATGATCAGTTGTGTTGTAGATTAACAACAATAGTATTGGAGCGTCAGCGCCAGGGCTCTTGGATTCAAAATAAGCAACTAAGAAGAGGGAGCCTGCATCTGGATGAACTGCAGGAACTTGAGGTTGGCTGGGAGGGAACTGCTGCAGTCCAGGACGTAGACTGAACCTTAAACAAGAAAAAAGAACTCTGGCTTGAGTTATTGTTGATGAGGAAAGATCTGATTTAACAGTTGGTTTTGTGCAAACATGCTGAGTGGGTTTTGTCTTTGTTTCAGGTTTTACAAAACAGGATTTTTTGGCAGTCAAAGCAGGAGCCACCATAGTCTTGTCAACAATGATAACTTGTAGAAGATATAACTATCACGGGGACGAAAAACCCCCTGCAGCCTCTTCACGTCACCAGGGGGCTGGTAGAGATTAATGACAGCGGTGCAAAGAGCTGGACGACACCGAACAGAAGTCGTGGAATTCGACAACAGGGCCAAACTGTTATTTTTAACAGAGAGAAGAAGCAGCAGCAGCAAAGTCTGAGCTGCATTTGACTCAAGATAGTTCGACATGTTGGCGAATACTCAACAGGCCTTTGACATTGATGGATGACTATGTAGCCAGATGCTTGATGCATGCTTTAAGGCTGTAACTAACTTTTTTTCATTATTAATCAATGCATTTTTACATAGACTGAGAAGTTGCTACATGAAAATGGCAATTCCAACCTTACAGACCCCGAGGTGACATCTCCAGATAGTCTGATTTGTCCAATATCGACTTTACAACCAACAAACACACCAATGCATTATATAGTGTCGTATTTTACGTCACACTTCATCCGTTCTGTTTGGCTTGAGCTGTCTTATTAGCGTGATTGTCCTCTCAGCTTTGACGAGCATCTCATATGTGGAACGCAGACGTGTTATTGTGTATCTCCAGCTAGACAAATAAGCCTCCTCAGAGCGGAGCGCATGTGTCGTCTCACAACGGCGAGACACCCGTGACTGTTGTAATTGTTATCCCGTTAGAGAGAGAGGATGCGATGAAGGGCATCTCTAATTCGGCATTGAATGGCTGTGCAGTCGCTCCCGCTTTGCGTGTTTGTGTGAACTTGTCTCGTGAACTTGTGTGAGACAAAGCCAGGCCGTGTTGGTTCAGGAGGGGTCCTCTGTTTTTGAGGTAATTTAGAGCGTTCGCGGTTCACCCTGGGCAACTGAGGTCAGACTAATCTATGTCTAAATTTCAAAGTGGGAGGGAGGTGGGGGTGTAAAATGATATGGATCACTGGCAAAATTAAACAACCTTCGAGGGAGGGGGGCCACAGGTGGCAAAACACTGATCGTCTGTGATGTCCTGATCGTTCTGAACAAGTGCTGGACTCAACAGACTGAGCTCATTGATATTCTTGTAGAAAACTGTGATGAAGCCACTTGGGATATCTCCACCCCCACCCCACCCCCACCCCACCCCCCCACCCACCCACCCAGGCTAAATCAGTTGAACAGTCGTTACTCAGCTAAATGCTAAAACAACAGAGTAACAGGAATCCAATCATGCTCTTGGACTCTTGTGGGGAATCGTTGCCAGATATTGACTGAGACGGTCCTTTCCCACTTAAGCATGAGTGTGAGTTTATTCACACGCCTCGTCAATGCTGCCAGAGTTGGCCCTCGCCACGCGACTGTTTTACCCCAAGCAACTCCACCAGTCTGCTTCTCTGGAAAGGTGTGTTTGGAGTACAGGCGCTAATTGCAGCTGTAGCTGTTGCCACAACATGCCGTTACACAAAAGCTGCACAAAGCACGCGGCATTTTTCAAGCTGGACCATAAACACTTCAAACCAGGCAGCGATAACAACAAACATCAAGCCTCAACAATTAGCATTTACGCTTACTGTAAACTCCTTGCAGATCACACGGCCACACATGTTGTATCGGTTTATGAATTTGTGTCAGCGACGTGTCCAGACATGTTTATTTCATGATAAAAACTCACTGAGAGCAAGAACAATGGAGGAAAGGTGGAATATTGAACTCAGAGCCCAGATATGGGTCCAGTTTCCATGGGACGCTGTTGCCTCTCTCGTGATCTTCTGGAGACGGACGTGGATGTTTGTTTTCTCACCATTTTGTTCATCTGCTTTGCAAAGCTATTTATTTTTCTATAAGTGCTTTCTGTCCTCGTGGGGATGTTATTGTGATGTGAAATATTGGGTCAACACAGGAAACCAGCCTCAGATCAACAGTCTCAGGGTGTCCAGGCTGCCTCCTCTGCCATCATGACGACCCCCCAGCACACACACGTGAAATGAGATAATTTCAGATTAACAATAAATTCAGCGTGTGTGTGTGTGTGTGTATTTGGGGAGAGGGGTCCCCATATTGCCCCTCTTTAGTAAGTAGATATTCAGGGGTGTGAGTGGATAAGTACTTTGCATTGCTGTTGAAGCGAGTCAGTGAATTATGTTGCTCTGCCACGACTGTATTCCTGCGACGATGTTGCCGCACAAAGCGCAACCTTTTCATCGATGGGTCATTTGACTCATGAATAAAAATGGAAGCGAAACTAAGAGATGTTTGGTTTCAAAAAGCAACTGTTCCAAGTCCCTAATGGACCGTGTGAGACAGGGACCTCATGAATCAATCAGCGGCCTGTCGCTCTGACAACACCGATTCAGCTTTTCGTACTTTTCCACAACATTCACTCAGATTATTTCCTCATGTTTCCTCTCATGCCCCCCCCAGAGGAATCACTTTTAGTCATCCCTCCACTTTTTTTTCATACCTAGCAGCATCATCCGATTGCCTCGTGGTGCAGTTCGAGCTAATTTAACAAACGCAGCACGTTAACACACTAAACCAGACTGCAGCATGTTAGCATGCTGACATTAGCATTCAGCCTTGTTCTCCTGAAGGTGACCTGTTGCCTGTTGTAAAATAAATTAACACATAAATTGGATCAGTTGTTGTAATGAATGCTGTCGAGCTGGGTGGGGGTGGGGGTGGGGGGGCCTTCAGGACAGCAGGAATTCGCCCTATCATCAGCTCCCAAATAAAAGCTGTAAAACATTACAGAGTAATCTGTCTCTCACTAACTCTATCGAAGCGATTTAGACTGTACCGTACTGCGATGACTTCATGGCATAATTGGATTTTTTTTTCTTTTTATCACCTCCCGTTTGAAAGCGACACCTGGTAGCACTTTGCCTCAGAGCCGGGCGGGAGCGAGGGATGAATAATGGCTCGTGATGGTGTGACTTGCGCTGATAGAACATTGCGTCATTATTTTATCGCCTAGACGGTATCGGTCAAACTTAACACAGATGTGGAAGGGAGGTGATGAAATTAGCTCATTAGTCCGTTGCCTTGTGTCGTCTCATCATCTCGTTTTCTTCCTCACACACACTGTAAAGCACCTGACTAAAGAGCAGTTCTGTTTGTCATCTTTGAAATGAGATAAAAATCTCAGAGTGTTAGTGGAAAATTGGAGCATTGGACAGAAAAGTGAGCAGAAAGAAAAATGACGAGAGAAAAAGAGAAAGTCAAAGAGGGTGAAGAGTGGAGTTCTGAAGGTATGTAATCAGCAATCATAAGTAAACAATAAATATTTGTGAGGAACTGGAACCTCCTGGGAATTTAGCGGAGTCGACCTGATGGGGGATTTAAACCGTAATTCAGAGGAGTGTCATCAGACGTGAACAAACATGCAACAACAGGCCAGACGCAGTGAGGAGACCTTCAGACAGCAGTGTGTGCGTGTGTGGGCACGCGCGAGTGCGTGTCGTCTGGCCACATTAATCTTTGCAGAGATGTTTTCCACATTAACACAATTGTAAAAACAGACCGAACCTCTGGATCACAACAAACGCAGCACGTCTGTCTTAAAATGTCAAACATTGTGCACCTTGTGTGGAAATCTGGGACCTATTATGTGAAAGTATTTTGGATTTTTTTTTGTTTTTTTCCTCTTACACGCATGTCCACTTGATATTTTACAGGAAGAAATGTTGCAAGGGCTTCAAGTTTGTGTTGGGCCAGTGCATTCCTGAAGGTAGGAACGCATGTTTGTGTATTTGTGATTGTTTTTGGATTTCTCTCCGAACGCGTCTCACCGGCTCCTTCCTTCCAGTTCATCCTAACTTTCTGTTCGTTTGAACCTCGCCGTCTGGCTCCATGCTGATGAAATCTCTCATCTCCCGCCGCAGATTACGACGTGTGTGCCGGCGCCCCCTGCGAGCAACAGTGCACGGACCATTTCGGCCGAGTCGTGTGCACCTGTTACCACGGCTACCGCTACGACCGCGAGCGCCACAGGAAGCGAGAGAAGCCCTACTGCCTGGGTGAGACGTCGCGAGGCAAACTAGCTCATCAGGCTCAGCATATAGACAGTAGTTACTTAATAATTAATGAACATTTTTTATATATATCATATTGTCAGTTTCAGTCATATGTGGGTTCTATGATGTGTGGATTGAAGTTTTGTCCTTCTCATTTTATTTTCCCCACCGTCTCCCCTCCACCTGCACCTCCGCCACACCAACGCACAGACATCGATGAATGTGCAGACAAGAACAAGACGGCGTGCTCTCAGAGCTGCGTCAACACTGCGGGGAGCTACAGGTGTGAGTGCGGGAAAGGCTACTTCCTGGAAGAGGACGGGAAGACGTGCACCAAGGGGGAGAGGGGTGAGGAGAGGCTGACCACACATTGTTATGTGGAGGGGGGCGGGACTGAAAACATGGACACCTGGTAGTCATTACGCATCCCAGCTCCCTGTGCATGTCAGAACAGCTCCGTCTCCCAAACATACTACTGCCCTCAACCCCAACTTCCTGGTCTGTTCTGATTTGCTGGATGCATTTGAGGAAAACATCACAAATGGTCCAGACAATAATAAAGTCCTTTCTTTTGGAGCCAGATTCTGTTACCAATGAAGCGGTCAGAGGCTGTAGATTTGCTACTTCCTCCCATGAGTTTATCGTCCATTACCTACTTCAACATTTCAGGAGACGCTGGAGAGGGAGACACCATGGTTGGGTCGTACGAGTCGTATTCACGTGACAGCGTCCAGACACTTTCGCTCATCCGTTAAATATATGCCTGTTTGGAGGAGGGTCCAGTCTGCCACAGAGGCAGTTGTTGTGGCTCTTATCTCAACTGTCACTGTCACTCAGAGCAGCACAGGACACCATCAGCCCTTACAGTTTTGCATTTTTGGCTAATGGAAATTTACAGAATTTTTGATGCACTGTGTTGCTACAAAAAACAGTTTAAATGCCAAATGAATAATCACAAATTTGTTTCTTTTAATAGAATTTCTTTAACGCTATACTTACTAAATGTTGTATTTTACGTACACGTTTTTAAGACAAATCATACTGCGTCCAATTATTTAGGAGCAGAGTAGGCATTATGGTTTTTTTTTATTTTTCTGGTAACGACTGTGACAGAAACATACCCCCCTCAATTCCCAGCAGTGCATCTCTTTGAGAAATCTGACCATGTGATGAATGCTGGGACGTGCTCGGCCACCTGTAACGACTTCCACCAGATCAAGATGTCTGTCCTGCAGCTTAAGCAGAAGGTAAAGGCCGCCTGATAACAACAGCAAACGCACATATTTACTGTCTGTAAACATAAAATGCAATCCATGTAATTCACCTGTAACACTACAATGTTTTTATCTTGACTGACAATCTTGCAAACTGCAACCCCGCAGCTGTGCCTCGTACTCTATGGTTGACCGCAGAGAGGCTCCACTGAGGCCGAAACAAGCATTCTTGGTTCAAATGAATGGAAATACCTGCACACCTGCTCTTACTTTATCACCACCTGAAGATCTCTTTATCTCCACGGAGTTCATACCTGACAGCACGACTCTCAATGACTCTCTTGACATGCCTTATAACACTTAATTACCTAATAAAACCTTTTAAAAATGCTGAAAACATCTCCCTTATAGTGGGTAGATGAGCGTAATCGTGAGTTGCTGGGCGGTTTGTGTGAGGGCAGTGGAATAACATTTACCTCCGTGTAATTGCAGGCGTCTCAACCTATCTGGGCATGAGTCTGTCAACAGTGGCACTCAACACCCCAGACTGCAACACATGATATATTACTTCCAGCTGTGTGGTTGGGGTGCTCGTGGAACCGTACTGTACATGCTTCCCTGTTATTACCGTCAACATATAAAGAAAACAGAGCGGAAATATGACATATGCTCGCTTTGCTTGCTGCTACATTATGATGAGTGCATTCTCATTTATTCATATCACAGCAGGGTCAGAGTTTGAATTTAGGATCACGCTGCGGTTCGAACACCTGTGGCCAAGGTCACATGCTACAGTCTTGCATAATGTTAACTCATCAGCATGCAAACGTATGTGTGTGTGTGTGTGTGTGTGTGTGTGTGTGGTTTAAAACCTTCGTTTTTGAGATGTGACTGGTCCTCACGACTTCAAAAAGGCTGTCTGAGGGTTAGAAAGTTGTTTTTAGCGTTCAGGTTAGAGTTTAGGAAAGCGTAAGACAAGTGTGTGCGCGAGCATATGCTCGAACGTCTGCGCACACGAACTCCGACTCGTCTGCCCTCGCAACACAGCGAGGTCTCTCGCGCGTTTTCCTCCGGGACCGCCAGAACCGCACAATGTTGTACAGAGATCAAAGATAACTCTTCCCAAGGATGCCACTTAGCATAGAGAGCAGGAGCGCTCTCCCAGTCCTGCTGAATAATGCAGAGAGGGGCTGCCGGGCCCTCCATCTGCCTGCCTTACAGCTCCTAGCACGGCGCAGATGGGGGATCAGCTTTCATCTTTGCCAGGCTACACCGCTTTAACATAATTTTACCAGACGTTGGCCCTTCAGTGCGTAATTTTCCATTTGACAGTGCAGACCTTATGAATTGTTGCGTGTGAAACCACTGCGGGAATGACAACCATATGATAAAAATTGTGCAGTTTACACACTTGGATGTTTGTTATCACTTCCAAAATAAATTTTATATTATATTCATTATTTGTAGCTGCCTTCTAACTGACCCGTTCATTCAGTCATTTTGTTCTGCACCTTCTGCTCTTTTTCTTTTTTCAGATGGCCATGCTATCAAACGGCGCTGACGTCCCCGAGCAGATGACCAGCGAGAAAACCTTGACGTCCCCCATGTTTTTACCGGGGCCTCCGGGTCTCCCTGGCCCTCCAGGTAAAACGCATACAGCTAAAAATAATAAAACCGTGTCAGACTCTGAATGAGGAAGCTGGCCTGCATCCAACAGGGACAGTATGAAATAAGACTGAGGGTCTCCATGCCAGCAGACCTGTATGACAGCACTTAAAGCTAAATGCTAAAGTCAGCTGAAGTGGTAACATTTAGCACTTAAGCATCTGTGTTATGGGTGTAAGCATGCTATTATGGATTATTGCAGGAGATCCAGGACCAGAGGGCCCACCAGGAGTTAAAGGTCAGTCGGGGCCGCCCGGCCCTCCTGGGCCCAGGGGCTTGATGGGGCCCATCGGACCCACACCGGACCTGTACCACATCAAACGTGGCCCTCGAGGACCGGTGGTCAGTTGATATGTGCTACTTTTCTCGACAGTTATGATAAGCAATTATGCGTGTTTTAACAGATACGTTATCCTCACTCTGCATTTTCTTAAACTGAAGTATTGGATTTGTCGTATGACTCATATTGAACAGCGCAGGCCTCTGAGTCAGCAAGTATAAATGTGTGTCCTGACTGTGACCTGCGCCGAGTCATTTCAGGAAGCAGTAGACCACCCTCCCAACTTTGCCTTCGTTTTCTGTGGTTCGGTTCCACACTTCTGCTGACTCAATTAATCTGGAAGATAATCTAATCTGGAACGCAGTAAAACCTGGAAAAGGTCTGCTTACTTTCAGTCTGTGTTGCAGATTTTATGGGGCTTTACTCACCAAAGTAATTCCAATGATTTAGTAATCCTGCATGGTAGGACAGGGCCCGGGAGAGCTGCGGCGGACTTATCTGCATGAAGCAACCACACATCTCGTGTTTCATTTGACACTTTTCAAAGCAACACACCTTCTCGGAGCAACTCTTTCTGCTCTGAGAAGTGAAAAAGGGATGACACATGGTAATGGCAAGAACAACAGAGAGGGCTGAATCCATTTACAGCTTTAGCTGTTTTCATTGGCTGGCGGTGGTTTTTGTGCGGCGCTCAGTCTTGCCTGCGAGTGTGAAACCTCCGCGTTGAGGTGTGGGATCTGAATCAAGAATGCGCAGGATGTGGCCAGTGACTCATAGTTTTTAGTTTAGTTTTTTTAATACTCTTGTATTTGTGCAGTCTCATTATGGATAAATCAAACTATCAGCACCTGCAATCAGTTATATCACAGGCTGCATGATGATGCCGAACCCAGAAAGTCCAGAAAAGTGTTTTTACAGTAGAGAGCCATCGTGTAACATTTGAATGGGTTTTAATTTACGACGATTTATACCCTATAATACATTTAATCGGCGCACACATGCTGGTGATGTCTGAGACAGAGGGAGTTGTCCTCCCTTCACACCAAACCCCCATCAGATTCTGAGCACAGCTGTAAGTTTGACGGGATGTCAGGGTTTTGGGGAGACGTGGATGAACGTGGGATAGTTTGCGGCTCAGGGGCTTGATACTGATCTCGATATTGGCTCTGTTCCTCACACGATGTCGTCACCCTTCTTTAATGATGATTATCCCAGGCAACAGATCAAAGCACTCCCTACCGTCGGGCTGAAGTCACTCAGAAATGGCCCCCGGGGGCAGGCACCCGAGTTAATCTCGGATGATCTCTGCCGGCGGAGCGCGACTGAAGATGTCAGCTTTCTGTTTAAAAAGGTTTAAAGTAAATGCATCTTCTGAGAAAATGGCAACATTGAACATTAGCACATTTCTGGAGTCGCGTGTGTGACACCAGGCTAGCAGATGAGTACAAGCTCAGTGACTTTGGAGTGTGAAAGTAAATTGACGTATAAATACCATGATTAGAAAGGAAATTAAATTATTTTTTTTCTTATTAAACAGGGGCCTCAAGGAGCACCAGGAAAGGATGGACTAAAGGTGAGGTCACATGCTCTTTTGTCTAAGCTAATCTTGTCATAGATGTGTTCTGTGTTCTTGGGTTTTTTTACTTTTCTATAAGATGCAACTGTTCTTGGCAAAAATGTCCTCTTCAGTTGCCCAGCATGCTGCCCCTCAGGCACGAGCCAGGCAGTGGAGTTAGATCTTGGCCTCAGAATTTAACTCCTGGCTCAAACACTCCGACGTCAAAGGAAAGACACCATGATTTGTGTTGAAGGTTCAAAAGTACCAGCTAGATAGATCTGGCTCAACTGCCAGCCCCGCGTCTGTCAACGGCGATTTCTCAATCGCTAAACTGTTTCTCAACTTCTCCGGCTTGTGAGTGAGTGAGTGAAAAGAAAGGAGCAGGTGCCAGGACACTCGCAAATCCTCAACTGGATGCTGCACAGGCGGAGTTAGTCCGTGCAGATGATGGGATCAACTTAGCTACAAGTTGCTACAAGTTGAGAGGGGGAAAACTAGTGTCCCAGACGGGACTTTGTACAATTTTGTGTACAATAGCAACACAAGCATTACCAGCCATGTAGGTTGATATAACTGGACATGGTACAAGAGCGTTTTTCAGATTACACAGTCTGTCAGAGGATCACTGTTTGTTTTAAGTGAGGTCATTTCAATTGATCACAATTTGTCTCCCCTGCAAATATGTTTTTGCATCTAAACTGGAACTGACCCAGTTCACACGAAGCTGAGGCCAATTTCTACTATGTTAGGTGTCAACCTGGTAACCAGTGTGAGGATACCTCTGGGTTACTGCGATTGACTGGAATATCATATGGATTTCACAAAAGTGCCCGGGATGAAGCAACCACTTTTCAAAAGCCTAACTGGAATGTTTTTCCCTGCTCGTCTCTCCTGGGCCGCCTGAGGCTAAGTGTTAAAAAAAAAAGGCTCCAGCAGATGGTTAAGACTCTTAGATTAGAAAGGCACAATGCAGAGCCCATACCAGTTACAGTGAGATTTGTGTTTGCATTTTCCACATTTTTTTGGCATCACATTTTGTCATATTCACTCACTCTCATTCATATGGGAGGTGCACCTGTCTCAAGTCCCAAGATGTTTAGCTGTTGCTTTTATTCATGAGCATGCTTCATTTGAGACTGCGGCAACAACGCCGATACAAAGATTAGCCATGAAACAGGGGCTCTGCGATGCCGCAGGATGTCAGAATCAGTTTAGACTGACAGCAGCCAGCTGAGGGATTTCCAGCAGCTAATTTGTCGCAGACCTGGAGACGTAATCAGTCCTAAAACAAAGCATTATGAGACAGGAGTCTGGTTTAGATGCTGTAACAAAACCCCGCTTGGAAGACTTGCAGCTGACTCATTACAGCGTTATTTGTTTGAGTTCTGAATTATGGTAATGTTTATCAGTAAAGAGACTTTGCTCCTTGTCGTCAGGAGCGTCCGGTCATCCACGTCAGTGAGAGAAGTACGAGGCAGACGAGCCGAAGGGGCTCTCGTCTGTTTGCTTAGCTTGCGGATCACGTATGGAACGACTTAGGTGCATCTGCCTTATTGACGCGGCACCTCGCAGTTTTCTTTCGGTAGAGGGCGGGATGTTTGTGTGGATAGATTGGAGGTTCGATGGTAATCTGTCTCTGGGAGTTACAAATCCAAACCATCTGCCAAAACAGCCACAGCCCCGGCGTGACCCTGAGCCCCGCGAACACCCGCAGTAGTCAGGTCAAAGCGTGCACGCTACCGTGGGTCAACGGGCTGCCGTGATACTCCACGCTCAGCTACATTTACATTATGTTTACTACGATATGAACAGCTCATGCAGCAAAGGAAATGGTTTGGGAAATGCGTGTATTATGTGAGCTCAGCGCAGCATTAAGAGTGGATGCAAGGGAGAAGCGGCTAGTCCTGTTTCGCTCCAAAGTTTAAAAATACATCTATCGGCGCCGCCTGAGCTCGCTCATTAACACGTCGTATCACGTTTGTTTAATCCCAGCACAAACCCACACGGAAGGCTGTGGTCTTCCTATCTGTTTCTCTCTGGGAACAGTGACTGCCTGCCAAGAAACACACGGCTCCCCACGAGAAAGCTGCCATTTGTGTTTTTCAGGTTGGTGCACGGATTAAATAAACGAGATACAGCACGTTAATTTAGCCTTAGATGTGCCGTTGAGGTGTATGTTTCAGCTTTGGACCGGCGCCACACTCAAGGCGCCGACATGAAAGCGGCACCGATGTTCTCATCAAACTCTGGTGATGAAGCAAATAAGTGTGTCAAGATGCCAAAATGTCGAACGATTCCTTTTGTCCGGCGAAGGCACAAATGTATTGATTCTTTCAAAAACGAGGCATCTCCTCTCGTACCTCTCGTCCCCTGAAAACATTCCCCGACCAGAACATTATGAATTCCTCTCGAGCTTTTTTCCCACTGTAATTCATCTAAAGCAAATATTTGTTTTGTTTCCCCAGGGGGATAGAGGAGCTCCCGGGCCCGTCGGACCACCAGTAAGACTCCGGCTACACTGATGCCACACTATCCTGACTTGTTGCTACTATCGAGGGCTAAAGTAAAGTGTGACTGGAAAACAGATCACTCTGGACTCTGGACATTAAACGCCACAGTTAATGACACTGTCGGGATCAGAGTAAATAGTACGCAGTACAGAGTAAGCGTTATCACCTAAGATAAACACCCATGGTGCTAATGTTAACAAATCATGAGAAAAAGCTCAGTAGCTACTGGCCGGTCTGTAACAGTCAATTGATCAACTGGGTTTCTGTTCATGTCCTCTGCGTCTACACAGTAGTTTCTTTTTTTTTTTTAAATGCCCGCTTCATTGTTTGTTTTTGCTGCGCTTGACTCCCAGGGCCCCCCGGGCTCCTTCGATTTCCTGCTCCTCCTGATGGCCGACATCCGCAACGACATCGCCGACCTGCAGAGCAAGGTGTACGGTCGGCCGCTGCACTCCCCGGGGGAGGACTTCGCCGCGGCGCCCGACAGCTGGAGGGACAACCAGGAGGGTCTGGACACGGGCTCGGGCGAGGACTACAGGGAACCTCCACCTCGGACAGGTGGAGGGACCAAGAGGACCAAGAAGAGGAAACCAGGGCGAGACAGAACAGACTCGGACTGGAATATTTAAATTGGGTGGTTTTAAACACAGGTGTAAATATTAAGGCGGGTTAATTTTTTTTTTATTTAACTATTTTGAAACAGAATGTACTGTATGTCTTCTCCATCACAGATGTTTATTTTTGTATGATAAACAATATTATGTGTGACTATTTTTTAACAAAAATGAGCAGACTGTGAAAATGCATGTTTTTTTAATAACTATTTTATATTTTCAGAAACATACAGCTCCTTCACAGCACATTAAACAAGTCTCTCATGAAAGCAGTTTGTTCCTCATTACTTTAGGACACCGTACTCTCCTGTTTAACCAGAGCTCAGTGACAATCATAATGAAATAATTTGACAAGAGGGATTACAGCAGCATGAGAATTAGTCAATTTAGTCTATGAAATGTCACAGAGTCCAAAGTGACGACTTACAATATCTTGTACAGTCTAGGAGGTACATGACAAAATGAAGCTGACGCCTGAGAATGATTTACCTCCTTTCACTTAAATTTATTAGCCAGCTAGCATTGCTCATTTAGTGGATATGGGAAGGAAAGATAATGTACAAGAGTCCAGTAAAGCCAGTTGATGTTTAACTGCAGGAAGTTGTCAGATCAGAGCATCGCCACAGAAATATTGAAACTTATTTTAAATTCAGCCGACTGAACTTTTTCTTCTTGCTGTATTCAAGCAGCCGCTGGGCGGCTTTGTGGATGATCCTGAAGTTGACTGACCTTTCTAAGATGTTTTGATTCTATTCTCCACCAGAGGGAGCCAAAGGTAAAAGTACTGCAAAATTTTGGGTCGTACCGTAATCAATACACATTACCATTTCAGTAGCACCATAACACTGGGAAATAAATGAAAGTGAAAGTGTTTATTGATGTATAATGTATGTGATTTCGTATTTTTCATTTTGTATCATTGTGTCCTGCTTTATTGACATTAATTATGTCTTTATCACAAGCCAGCATCCACACGGGGGGGTTCCAGTTGCGATACACATAAATACTTCTGTTTTACACCTGCATGTTATACAGCGTGTTATAATTATGATTGAATATTGCATAAAAATGCTAAATGGGGGGACATAAAGTGTCAAACAGCATAACTGACAAAATGCCATCATCCGACAACGCTTATAGAATCTTATAATAACTAAAATACTGAGGGCTGTGAATGATAACGACATGCGGTCATAGCTGGAAGATGCTGAACAGCTGTTCGGCCACTGAAGTCAGAGTGAGGTTTTGTGTTCCAGCTGGATTTTGGACGTACTGCAGCATCGTAAACTTTGCAGCGTTTCTCTTTTTCATCCACCTTGGCTCTGTTAATCATCACTAAAATTTATGTCTCCCTCTCTGTCTTCATTTGGACGAAGGAAAGTTGCAGATAGGATCTCGGGACCTTGACCAAATCAAGGTGATGTCACTTTGTTTTCAAGAATAACAGGACCGCACAATGAAACTAAATAAAACGCAGCCCACTGACGGAGGCGTCGATCTTGTTTTATCAGCACCGATCCGAGTCTCTCGTGCTGTAGCTGCTTTCCAAGTAACTTCATCAATCACAGCAGAACTGCTGAGCGAGTATGGGAACACTGCTTTGACTTCCCCATGTACGTTGCTTGACTGATTAATTAAAACCATTTAGAAGTGATGTATTATCCTATAGGCTGGTATGTGTGGGGAAAAATGGAGAAAAACGTGCTCTAAGAATCAGTACTGCCCCATAAATCGCATGCATTCTGTGCATCCCATTTTCTATCAATATGGTTTTTTAATCCTTCAGTATGTTGAGTACCCCTCTAAATCCACAAGGTGGCAGTCATTTCTCAGTCATACACAGCACTGTATGTGCGGATGCAGGATTACTCCCATTTGGCTGATGCACAGCGCACTCCCTTCAATGAACTCATTAAACTTTGCAGTGTAGTTGACGGAGAGGCACATGAAGACGATCAAAACATAATGGTGAATAACGCCTTGTGGACACGGTCACCCTGCGGGGCGACTTCAACCATGTCTGGTGTTTGCATGCAACAATACTTCACATCTTTCATCAGAGTCCTTATCTTTAACATGTGGTTTGGCAAAGTTCAGACATTAACATTAAATAACAATCACCACTTTTGTCTATGTTATCAACTAAACCCCTAACCGCAGCCTCAGAATAGTTATCACTGTTATCACCACCCCATCCATCATTAAACACTACTTTATTGTGTACAACGCTGCGTATTTGTTTTATAACGAGTCCATTTTCGGCACATGTCATGATTTGCTTTTGATTAAAGAGGGACCGAAATTAAAGTCCTGTGCACATCTTTTTAACAAGGTCGACGCATTGAGAAAGAGAGGGGAAAGAAACAAAAACAACAAAAAAAACTTGGCAATATATTTCTCCAGAATCCCTTCTGGAAGTAATTAATCACCATCATACAAGGGCCAGCCTTAAAAGATTTCAAATATTTGCTGAAGTGCCCCCTTGTTCCTAATTATATCTCCCTGCTTGTCCCCCCTCATTATTTAGAACTGCCCACAAAAGGATGCAACACTGAATGGGAACTGTCACACACCCAGCCCCCTTCCAAAGAAAATGTTATATGGCAAATGAATGAGTGAGTTTACTGTGCCGCCATAAAGGCCTTAATGAGGTAATTTTATTAGCAGCGGCTGCCCAGAACTGTTGGAAAACAGATGGAGGAAACAAACAGAGAGAGGGGCAGCATAGAGAAAATTAGTGTTACCCAATTTCATGAATTAATGAATTAGTGTGGGCAGCAAATTAAATGCCCCAAAAACCCCCCATTCAGTGAAGATTATGATGAGGAAAAAAAATACATTGTTGCCCTCCAACGTAATTACAAGACAGTGCAAATTCAATTCTAATGAGGCGAAAGGCACCCCCTTAACATGCATCCCCTATTTCCCCCTCTAAAGGGGCTTGCTCTTGAATTGAGGCCTAAGTTTAAGGAAGTACTGCCAGTGAAGGAGACAATAATGAGAGATCGGCCCGGCCCTAAGTGCTTTATACGCTGCAAACAGGTAAAGAGGACTGAATGGCTCTCTTTCTGGGACTCCTGGGGGGCCTGTCTTCCCAGCACAACAACACTTGGCCCTGAGAAAAGGGCCCGCTGAGAGCTCGGAGGGTGAATGGACCCTGCGCTGCCGTGGGTCAAACTGAATGGCCACAAGTTCTTCAGTGATTACAAACTATGTTGTGCCGGGCCTGGGCTCCGAGCACAGGCACACACACAGACAGACACACACACACGTAGACAGCACTCACCCTTCCACCTCTCCCTCTCATCGAGTTATCTTTACTCAGGCTTTGTCTCCTCTAATTGGAGCTGATGAGGGACTAATTGGTAGCTTTTTTTACAACACCCAGTACTTAAGCAATGGCAAGCCGAGGGAGGCGGCATGAGTGGAGTTAATGAGAGGCTTTGCACAAATAAAAGATTTAGTACGGGCCCGTTTCACAGAATGGGAGAAAAGGAAAGTTGAGGATATCTTTTGTGTCCCCCACATCTTTCACTTATGTGCAGGTATCTGAAAAGAGGAGGGAGTGGTGAAGGGCACGCAGCGGTTCGCTAAAACGTCGGGCACTTGTGCGCATAAAGGGATCTGTTCTGTATTGTTTGGGGCCCACAATTTAGTGTGTCTGTTGATAATGAGAAAGGGCTGCTCCTCCAGTGAATGTGGCGTAGCCCTTAGTGGACAATAAGTGCCCTCTCTTCCCCCGGACCACACTGGACTGTGTTGAAGCAATCTGAAATAAAGGTTTAGGCCTTTCTGCATTGTTGAGGGTGATGTGCACAGAATTGAGCCAACATATAATACAGCGGCAAAGCAAAGCCAGTCTATAGGTTACTGAAAGCTCCAGAATCCATTGGAGATCACAGTTTCAAAGTATCAGCAAATTAAAAATCTGGTGTGAATTGGAATAAACGGGCCTTTTGTGCACATCTTACAGACATACTGCAGGAAAATCAGCCTCGTCCGATGGTGATTTAGACTTAAGAGTCATGTCCTCAAATCACGGCGGCAAACTTAAGAGCACAGTGGGCCGAGCCACAGGACGTTTCCTTAGCAAGCCGCCATCTCGGCGGGCGTTTTGTTCACGTGATAATGGTTTGCTTTGTGCTTTTCAGGTATAAATAAACACCATGAAGCAACAGGCTTCGTTTAACTAAGCCACGGCGTCACGCTGGGAGGTGACAAGCCACTCTCCCTTTCCCCCAATGCTCATGGGTCATATGAACATCTTTAAATGGCCAGATTGTCCAGAGACAAGTTGCCCCATGCAAATGTTGCTTTGTCTGATTGGGCCAGTTCAGAGCCTGTAAAACTCAGTTCATCCAAGAGCTGAGCCACAACAAATATGATGATGATTATGGTGATGAGATATGAGGCCGATAAATAAAATAAAATAAAAAATTAAACTACACACCTGGGCAGTACAGTACAGCATTATTTGAATTTAATTTTAACATCAACAGTACATACAGAACACTGCAAAACTCAGGTCAACTCCCTGTCACCTCCAAGATGCATTTCCTGCAGCATCATGTAATTCACTGGCCAAATATTTGCGCTGACTCATGTGATAAGCTATTCACAGTCTCAGTGACCCATTAACATCCTACAGGTTCCCATTGTGCACCTCTAAATGGAGCCATTAGCATCGCCTTTGTTATTTAAATCCTACATTTCCCGACAAAGAGTGTGGTTTAACTTTCTAATGAGGACTTCCTGGGACAAAAGGACTGAGGCCTCTATTTCCTCTGCTCCCTAAATCCACGAGTTTCAAATGTTTATACAAGAGGTAGAATCTAATCCATTATTTCATGCACTCCACTTCCAATTTCCAGCGTGCCTTGTCATGTTGCTGCTGGTTCGGCGGATTATTTCAGTGATGTCTTTTTAAAGGTTCCTGTCCTATTACATGCTGTCATTCTTTGCTACATCCACAGTATCACTGTTTCCTGATGAGCCATCCCAGTTTTGCCACAGAGATTCTTAAGTGTAATCTTCACTTTTCAGAGTTGCACACCCTAAAGGGCCTCTAATGGAGACATGTCTGTATGAAAATGAATCCCTTGCTTGTGAAATTGAGGCAGCGTAAAACCTTATCAGTGTAAACCCATGGAGATCGGTCCTTGCCATTTGCTGATCATTTGTCAGAATAGTCAAAATCCCCAGATTAGTGTCACAACAATAGCCTGTTTTGTTCTGGGGTTCGTTCCTGAACCAGTAATCACAGGCCCTCACAGAAAGCGCCGCTGCACCTCCAGAAGCAATGGGAGGAAGCAACGGGGTGAAAGTAAATAGAAAGCGAGAGGCACGTGATTGTGTCATTTCCCCTCACCCACTGAGGCTTTCAGACAGCGCTGAAAGCTCCTGCAGCCAGCGTGACTTTGTCACCTAACCTTTCACCGACCTTATGCAGGCTTAAGAGCCCGTCCAGCACAACACAGGCGGTGCAGCACCTGAAAGGACTGAAACCACCATGTGGATTTTGGCATATTTGATGTATTTGTTGCATCTTACATTGTTAGTGTTTTCTTACTAATTCAGCTAATTTGCATATAGCTGTGCAGGATGTGTTAATCACATTATGTGCTGGATGTCTTTACATAAAACAAACGTTTTCACAGACAATAATAAAAGTAATACAACCAATGAACTAACAACCTTTCAAATGTGAAAAAGTAAACATTCAAACTAGTAACAGAGCAGTACTGATTTGCCAAGGACAGATTTCTCAATACTGACATTTGAAATTTACAACTCATTTAACGGTTTATTGGTTTTTAAAATTTATTTTGAATTCATGACACAGAAGCCCCTTTTTCCAGATACGGTTCTCAGCTTGTTCTGTGACGAAGCCGTAACTCAAACCCTCATTGAATCTCCTGTGGTTTGCAATGTGCATTGTTAAAAACCAAAATAGCATTGCATTTCTTCCTCACTTGTTTCTGTGACTGGTGATCCTCTGCAGGTAATTAATGAAACACCTGGTACGTATGCCTCTTTTTGCAAGAAAATTGCATTTTTTTTTAATAGTCACACTGTTCAAAACACAGTGGACTATACACTGATGGAAGTCTCTAATATTATAAATAATAATAATAATAATAATAAAGCCCGATTAATATAAATAATATTCAGCCAGAGCTTTTATAATCCCCATGAAGTAAAACTGCAGATAAAAGCCATTTTTAATGTCGTCTTTTTTTTTTTTTGGGGGGGGTCCCATGAGTTGTGGCCCTGGGTACTCAGTTACGTCCCTGACTACTGCGGCCCTGCGAAAACGTAAAAGAGAGAGAGAGAGAGAGAGAGAGAGAGAGAGAGAGCGAAAAAGGAGACCCAAAAAACCGTCCAATGAGAAAACGCCCTGTTGGCCCTACAGGCATCCCGTCATGCTCGTGGACTCAGCGCTACGTCAGCAGTGATACCAAACATGGCGGTGTCCGTAGCGCGGAGCCCGGTTTCCAGCGGCGTTTTGTTGATATTAACTTTTCTCACAACGTTAACGTTTCACCGCGGCGTCGGCGACGTTGCCGCGGATGCCTCGGCGTCAGAAGAGCCCCCGCACCGCCGCTTCGAGTACAAATACAGCTTCAAAGGACCGCATCTGGTTCAGCCCGACGGCGGGATCCCCTTCTGGATCCACACTGGAAGTAAGTTTGTGGTCCAGCTGTCAGCATCGCGGAGCCGCCGGTTCGTCTCGCGGCTCAGCGCAGGCGGACCGTGATGGCCCGTGGATGGACCGTGATGGGGCGGTTCGTGTTTTGCGTGCGGTAACGGTCGCGCTGGTGCTCCGCTCCGCAGCAGAGGTGACAGCGGTTTTGCTCCGCTCATTCAGAATGAACGTGGGTTGTCGCGTCCCGGCTTCGTCGTTCGAGTCGCTTAAAAAGTGCGAGTAAAAACGCTGCAGAGAGAGCGAGTGCACACGCGTGCAAAGTGAAGCGCTGGACTTTCCTCTTGCAAAAAATGGGCCTCTGGAGTCTTGCGTCATACTTGCGATTTGTCCCAGCTGCTGAGATTAGCGTACAGTGTTACATGAGATTATAATGCATTCCCTCTGAATCCGCACTGATGTAGGGCTCGAACTAAAGATAACTGTAATCATCAGTTAATGTGTAGGCTATTTCCCCTACGTAATCATTAAGGGGATTCCCGTTTAATAAACAGCGGACCACACAGAGGTGACAGGAAGTACCTCTGTATTGACAGGAGAGGGATGACTCCCACAAAGAGTCTGCGACCAGGCTCAGACCTGGAGACGCCCCCCGAGGCCAACACGACCTCCAAGTTTGTTTGTGATGTCAACCCAACAGCACAGAGCAAGAAGTTACTGTCACATGAGACAAACACAACCTGAAAATCCTCACGAACGAAAAGCTGGACCGAGGAAATGGCTGAAACAATAATCAATAATAATCAATTGATCGCCTATCAATTTACCAACTCAGGTTGGATTAGGCAATTCTTTGTTGACTAGTCTGTCTGTGTAATCCAGAAAAATGTCATGATGTCCTCACACTGCTTGTTTTGTCTACCGATAAACAAACCAATGAGTGTTCCATTAAAATCATCAATGAGTAATTTGCATTTAAGTATGCTAAACTTAACGTAGTCCTGGGCAAGTGTGGACCGCATAAACAAATAATCACAGAAATATATTATACAGCATTTAAATCATTTACAGAGGCAGTGCAGAGATTGGAGAGCAGGCACGCCCCGATAATGCTGCCCTGCAATGACAGTAATACAAGTTGCAACATCAAACTTATGTCACTGAAATCCTGCCCCCACCCCCACCCCCCCCCCACCCCTTCTCCATCCCAGATGCCATTCCTAGTGCAGACCAGGTGCGCATTACACCATCCCTCAGGAGTCAGCGGGGCTCCGTGTGGACCAAGAACCGAGTCAGCTTTGAACACTGGGAGGCCGAGGTGACCTTTCGAGTATCCGGACGAGGCCGAATGGGAGCAGACGGTTTGGTAAGGAGGGGTGAAGCTGCCGGGGGGGTGGAGTCGGGTGGGGGGGCAGGGAGGGAGCCCAGCCTCTTCTTTAGGGAATAACATGGAGGATACAGTTAATCAGTGTGCAAACCTCGACCCAGCGATTTCCCACCTCATACTTCGTGAAGAAACTAAATCTTATGATGTGAACTGCCTCATTCTGCCCCCCCAACACCCTGCCCTGAATAATCCTGTCATATGTGCATTCTTACAAGCCTACTTGTAACCTCACAACGCTGTTCGACAAGACAGCTACCACTTTCAAAATCTTTTGTTTCATATGAGGTCGCTAAAACAAATACATATGGGTCAAAGGTTTGTCCCACTTTGTCTCTGTCTGACAGGCTGTGTGGTTCACAGCCGCACAAGGCCTTGACGGTCCGGTGTACGGGGCCGCCGACTCGTGGAACGGAGTTGGAATTTTCTTCGACTCTTTTGACAACGATGGAAAGGTGGGTGTCACCGTGGCGCCTCCCAGGTTTATGTAGCCTTAATCACTGCACGTTTTTATTTCTACTTGTTTGTTATCGACTGGTGTAGTGTATGAAAATAAGAAAATGCATGATCCGTCTGTCCGTCTTTCACGGGGAATTCATTATCACAACAGAATTGAATTTATTTGCTCAGGTATAGGATTGATATGTTGGAATAAGATTACCTAAAATCACAGCCACTTGATGAAAAACTAGATTAATGTGTGTTCCTGGTTTGTTTGTGTCTCTCTCATCTTCACCCCAGAAAAATAACCCAGCCATACTTGTTGTGGGAAACAATGGCAGACTTGTTTACGACCACCAGAAGTAAGTCAACATTTCTTTCTGCTCTGCTGTGATGTCATCACCCAACTCAAATTTTAACAACTCAGAGAAGATTAGGAAATATGATTATATTTGCTTGGAAAGTAAATAATCCTCTGCCTTTCCTAATCTCCCTCGGGGCCAGTGAAAGCTTTAAGTCACTTTTTTCAGCGCCACTCCAGTTTGATTTAGAATCCATAGTGTTTTCCACTAAATGAGTGTTTACAAAAACACACACGGGCATTAATGTTATCTAATTAACTTCGATCGTACTGTATTTTCCCCCCGACATACGGTTACATTCACCATCTATGTGGAGCCCTGCACTGTGCATGAATGTTACTAAAGTTACAGGAAGATGTTTTTTTTGTCTGAAAATGTTGTTTTCATCCAGCGACGGCAGCACACAAGCCCTGGGAACGTGTTTACGAGACTTCCGCAACAAACCGTACCCCATCCGAGCCAAAATCACGTACTACAAGAAGACGCTGACGGTAGGACGCTCGCACGTTGAGAATCGGGCGTGATCGATGATCATATAACATCAACAACTATTCTTTTCTCCTCCTCCTCCTCTTCATCAGGTGATGATCAACAACGGTTTCACTCCAGACAAAGAGGACTATGAGTTCTGCACGAAGGTGGACAACATGATCATTCCCACTGATGGCTTCTTTGGCATTTCAGCTGCCACTGGTGGTTTAGCAGGTACTCCTCTATTCTGTTAAAAAGCAAAAACATCTGAAGTCAAGATTTACTTCTATTTCTCTGTCACAGTCGAGTCTCTGAGTCGAGCAGACTGACCTGCTATTACTGCTACATGGCAGAAAATAGTCTTTGTTTTTCTGTCGTCATTTTCTAATGGAGAACTTCTTTCCTCCATCAGATGACCACGACGTGTTGTCCTTCTTGTTATTCAGACTCACAGAGCCGGGCCAGCAACCGGTAACTTCAATTTGCTAGAGTTCCTAATACTTTCCCAGCCCTGTGTGTGTGTGTGTGTGTGTCGGTGGGCGCATGCTCGCATGTGCACAATATAGCCTAAGTAAGCACGGCCTCTATTGAGTTCAGAGTGGTTCTCTTTTTTTTGTCTTTCCCATTGAAGCCCCCACCTGAATCTGAGATTCCTAAAGAGGAGAAGGACAAGTACCAGGAGGAATTTCAGAACTTCCAGCAAGAGCTCGACAAAAAGAAAGAGGAGTTTCAGAAAGAGCACCCAGACGTCCAAGGAGAGCCAAGTTAGTGCTCCGAAACCAAAGGCTCCAATTCATTACGTCAAAGGCTTCGGCAAAAATGAACCATTTCTATTTTTTCCTCTTAATCAATTTTATATTATTGAAAAGAAATTGTTTGAAAAGTACAAATTTAAGAATCATACATGAGCATGCCAAAACACTACATTTGAAAAACCCTGTTAAAGACTTATTTTTTTGAACTGGCCTCAACATAAGATTTGTGTGTTCCTCTTCAGTCGAGGACCTGTACGAGAGCGTGAATGACCGAGAGATCCGCCAGGTGTTTGAAGGCCAGAACCGGATCCATCTGGAGATAAAACAGCTCCACCGGCAGCTCGCCATGATCCTGGACGAGCAGCGCAGATACGTGTCTGTTATCACTGATGAGATTGCCAAAAAGGGGACCAACGCTGAGTCAGGACAGGTGGGTGCAGTTAGAAACCACTTCATATCATCTACAGATCTCTTTTCACACAAACACATCCAAATGATACAGAGAGGTTTTGGTTCTGCAAGCTTCAGATTCATTTCTTAAAAGTGTATTGATCTGAAAGCGTTCTTGAAAACTGCTCACAACACAAAAAAAATCCCACTACATTATGCTTTGAAAGCAAGCGGACTCTGAGGTTTATGACAGGTTATTAAAAAAAGGCTATACATCTCTTTTATGACAGCTTTATTTAATATCAACACAGAGGTGGTCAATCTTAAAATCACTGCGCTGGGTTTCTCCTTCAGGTGGAGTCTGCTAGTCCACAGCTCGGCTCCGTCTTGGCCAACCAGCAGGAGGTTCTGAGAAACCTGAACGAGCTGAGGTAAGTCACCACGGCGTCGCTCGTTGTTGACTTTTTTGGCCACTCTTTAAAAAAACAAGCTGCTGTTGTTGCAACAAGGATGAAGGGAGAGATCCGCTACGGTCCAGAAAAACAGGGGAAATCCTGCCGGTTAATTCCCTCAAATCATATTTAATCTCAGGAGGCAGTGGCTGCGACATCACAGGTGTCTGCCAGCGCGATAATCCTGCTGCAGCAACAGTTTCCTCTCTTTCTACGGTCAGTCCACTCAGAGGTAACAATAAAAAAAGACTGATGGCATTTTAAGAATTCAGCAGCGGCTTCATGCAGAACTGATGACCGAAGTCTGAATATGTGATATCATGTGGGAACAGGTAACTGAGTAAGACAATCAGTTTTTTTCCTGAGAACAATAACTGTCATCGCAGAGACATAACAGTTGTTACAATATGATAGGTAGAGTAATCCCCAGCTGTAATCTTCTTCTTCCTTCACTGTGAAAATGGTCTCCTTATCACTCTCAGATGACCGCCTGCACAGATTTTTTAATGCCAAGATAATACAGCTTAAGAGATTTTATGATGGTGTGCCTTCCACGGCAAAGACTCGGATGACTGTTTGATTTTGGTACTTACAGTGAGTAAGCCCGATTAGGTGGACGCAATGTAATTTTTGGATGTTTAGAGCTTTTATTTTGTCAATAACATATTCATGCTTTTGTTGTGCTCGCCTAAGGTGCTTGTGAGCTTAGTCACTGTGAGCACGCCAGACTTTTTTTTTCTTTTTAAATGCCATCCTCAGAAACCTTTTTTATAGATTAGTGAGTGGATTTTAATCACTGTTTCCCAAATAAATTAAGATATGAAATATCCAGCTAGTCTGCTTAATCACAGCTTCTCAACCTTTGGCTCAGCTGGTAAGAAAGTTAGCGTCTTCAGTTCTTAATTTATTTCAGCACGCCGCGGTCTTTCAGAAATAAACTGTATGAAAAAAAAAGAAAATGGTGTTTATTAATTCAATAATGGCGTATTTGCTCCGCCGCTGCCATTCGATTGTGCGCCTTTAATTGTACCGCACCATCTGCATAAAGATTTAATCAGAATCACAAGATATTAAAGATTTTATTTTATGTCACATTAATCTCTTAGTCCCGTGTATCATAAAAGGAGCAAGCTGTTTATATGCCCTAAATCCAACAGGACATTCATCCTCCCACGATTTTGCATACATGATTTTCTTTATCATATGGCTGACCCATAAGTCACGTGTACTGTCACTTTTCTCGTATGCTCAATTCCACCCAATTGCCTCTGTAAGTGAATAACATCCTATAGATGGGCAGGAAAAGGCAAAGGGTTTCTGTCATGATTCAATTTTAAGAAAGCACATGATCAGAGTGGTAATTTGAAGATCAGGTGGTGCACGGGAGTAAGCTGATTGACGCCGTAAATAAATTCAGACCCTGGCAAAAGGCTGCAGCTGCTCCCCCTAATGTGCTAATGTGAGTGACTGATCTGTATTACTTTGTAGATTAAGCGCTCAGTTGATCCTGACCCGTCTTTTTAACCGCACCGTTTATGATAGGCCTCCATCTCAGACCCTTTGAATATCCAAGGAGGGCTTTCTGCTCATAAATGGGTCACTTGTAGTAAATGAAGATTAGATGTAGGGTTTAATAAATGCTCACTTACTTTCTCAAGGGAGATCATTTTTTTTTAACCGTCTCTGTGAAACAAATTAGATTTTGTTTATATGTCATCCCTGGCTGCCCTTTCAGACTGCAGCCATGTGGCTGAGCAAGAAAAGGCCACATCTTAGCACCATTTTATCAGATTAGGAGTCTTTAAATACATCTGTCATACACAAGCAATTGATTTCATGTCCACAGTCGCCCCTCAGTGCCTTCCTGCCTACGCTGCTGGAATTCCTTTCATTTACCGAGTCACTTTTTCCTGTAATCGTCTTAGATGTGTTTAAGATGATAAGGGAAACTTATTACTTGCTCCCTGTAAAGTAATCAAGCTTAAGAAATTACATTTTGTTGAGAAATATGATCCAGGCTTAGACATCTTCATTCTCCTCTGAGAATGGTTTGGACAGTATTTTAACCTCATTTACGGATGAAATTGAAAGTGCAGAAACAGATTTACAGATTTCAAATTCAATAAACAGTGAAGCACTGCAGTGGCAGTTTGGAATTGTCTGTTTGAGGAATGATGGACGGGGATTTCTGACAATCAGTAATTCAAAGAAAGACAATCTGACACATAAACCAAACCCAGACAGTGACACAAAATATATTTTAAAAATTATCTTAAGGCACCTGTGGGCCCCGTTCCCAACTCCATCAGTGCAAAAAAATAGAATATTACCAGAGAAATTTAACAGTATGTTTACCAGCCACCAATTCTCCTCTCATCAAGCTCAAAAGTACTTAAAGGAATAGTGCAAAATTTGGGAAAGTCTCAGTTGTCTGCTTTACAACAACTTCAGGCAGTCTCTGCACCAGGCCAGGAAATAGTCAAGTGGAAATATTAATATGACACTCAGAATATACTAAAAACATAAAGCCTCTGTACTCCATGCACTCAAAGATACAATACATTTACAGTAGCCAAATTTATTTTCTCCTCTGCATATGCTTTGTTTTATTTATTTTTTCTCAATCACTGTTTTTACTTTGTATTTACCATCACAACTCTGGATTGCAAATTCCAGATAGTGTTCCTCCGCAGTCTGTTTCTTAACCTACTGTACTTGTAATCTGTTGTAAGAACATGTTTTTATAAGGGATTAATTTAGCAATCATGACCTCTTTTATCAGATGGTAATTTTCTGTTTTTCAAACTTTGAGAATATGTAGCCTCTCGTGAATAGGGATTAAGAGATTAATTTTCAGGCTATTTGTATGATGGTAAATAAATGATAGCACGCAGCATATTACTGTGCATCGTGTTTCCCAACATGAATACACTCAACATGTGCATTAAGGTAAACATTTTGACTTTATTCCTGAGACATTTATTTGATACTTTTGTACTACAGATTATTCATTGCAGTCTGTAGTATTAGTCTTCAGTATTAATGTTTATAGTACAATACTTCTGCAGGAACTGGTGGTATCTGGCCTGCAAACTTAACATGCATTCTCCTCATCTCTGCAGGAACTCCTTTTATGAGTCACTGAAACAGATCGGCTCGGTCCAGCACCAGGGAAACGCAGCAGGCATCGGAACGTACGAGACCATCCAGCACTTCAACGACATCAAGGAACATCTGCACACGGTCAAAAGGGACGTGGAGCACCTGGTCCAGCGTAACGCTCAGGTAGGGATCAGAGTGTGGCACTTGGAGCGGCTTATGAAAAGATTTAAGGATTCCGTTGACCGACATCATCTCTCTCCTGTACGTTTTCACCTGCAGAACCCTGCTGAGAAGGTTGTGAAGTGCCCTGAGGTGCCTCCAATGCCTTCCTGCTTATCCACTGTTCATTTTGTAGTCTTCATTGTCATCCAGTCAGTCCTGTTCTTCTGCTACATCATGTACAAGTAAGACCTCATTGTTGTTTTACAGTCCATGCCTTTGTAGAGGTTTTTACGTTTCTCTAACACTTTGTGTTTCCTTTCTCTTGTAGAAGTCAACAAGAAGCTGCAGCAAAGAAGTTCTTTTGATAAAAAAGTATTTCTGAGATTAAAGTGTGTAAATGAGGGAATGTCCATTTTGGTTAATTTTTTTTTGTTTGATTATTTTCAGATTGTAAGTTATTATACTTGAAAAATTTGGTTTTGTTGAAGACCTTTGTTTTAATTAATTGCAGAGTTTTAATTTCGATCAGTAAATCACTGCGTGTGAATGCTAGTGTGAGACTTCCATCATGCCGTTACTCCTTGCAGTATTTTTGGTTGGTCAGATGCTAAGTTTTGGTTTTCAAAAGCTGAAGCAGGCCACGGTCCCATTCCATGAAACAGAACTGAAAACAAAAAGAACCTGTGTTTTGAAATGTGCAATTTTGTATAAAATAATACTGAACTATTGGTGATAAAAACTCAGAGAGTCTGCTTCTGTTTATCTGTGTCAGAATCTGACGTATCCTTTACCTGAACAATTCACATAAACACAAAATACAAATTACTCTGTGGTGTCTGTTTACTGCTTCATCGAGTGAGATCTACTCCCAACATGAGATGCATCGTGCGTTGTTTGAGCATCGATGAAGAAGTGCAACAAGGTTTCCGCTCTCCTGCCACGCTAACAGCTGTGCCTCATCGCAGTAGTTACCAGTACCAAGCACAAAGTATGTAGTATCTGCACAAAAGCTGAATTACAAATCATTACACTGAAATGAGCGATGAGTTGAGAGATTTCACGAAAACACGCAAATGCTCAAAATGGCACTGGATGAAAAAGTAATGGGGATCACTGGAGTCGTTGGAATTCATTTGCTGGCAGCCATTAATGTCTACATAAAGTATCATCACCAAATATTTGTTGTGGGTAGTAGAGCAACCGGCATGGTCATCAAATGTCCAGCAAACGTGCTCAGCAGTCAGCTCAGTGGGAAATAACGTAAAGCGGTGCTCCTTTGTGGTGGTAATATCAAAATAGTAGATTAAACCTCCAACCAAAGGAAACCTGAAAGCTTATCACAGATTATGTACACAATGAAGCAGTGGATTACATACAGTATACTATAGCATGTATTACAGGGTTCTTTCATATAGATTTAGCTGAAAAATATGGAAAAGGAGATGTGAGCATCCTTGAATCTGTTAAGTACTTTAAAACTCTCACTGCTGCAGCCCTGCAGGCAGGGGGCAGAACACATAACCTCATCTGAGTCCTCTGTTTTCAAGCAGCAATGTCCTGCTCTGTCAAAAGCCTTAAACAAAACCTGTTGATTTCAAGAGCGTTGTGGTTTTATCAAGTGATCAAAGCCCGAAAAAGCACATGATTAATTTGAGACAATAACATAGATTTGATGCAGATGGGCTTTTCTAAAATGCTTGACAGCTCAAAAATATAAACATGAAGTCCTTCACCAGGCCCGTGGATATGATGGAGCGATGCTGTGAAATGAAGCCTAAGCCTGTCTCCGCCCCATCTCTCACCCTCCTGTCAATCATCCTCCCATGGGACAATAGCACGGCATGAAGGAAGACCACAGTGGGGATAAACAAGACTGTAATCCCGCTCCTCTCTCTCCACTCTGCTTGCTCTCAGCAGTATAAGCTGCACACGGGCCGGCCCTGTACTTCACTAATATGATTAAGCAACAGTGGGTGGAGGCAGTGTGTGTGTACGATCACAAACCAACCCCCCCCATCTCCAAAACTACTTTTTAATGATGAACGCAGCACCTTGCACTGCCCCAGAATGCATTAACTGTCAAAATGAAGAAAGACAGAAACATCCACAAAGATCTGCATGATTTAAAAATAGAGAGGAAACAGGCCATCTGCCTCTTAGCATAGTGAAGCAGGGATTAAATCCAGATTATGGCCGTGGCAAAACGTTGTGTGTGTGTGCGTGTGTGTGTGTGTGTAAGCGTGTGTGCATGTGTCTGTTGCTTGTCGTCAGTGTGTCCTTGGCTCCATAGACGAGCTGCAGGTTAACCAGACAGCTACCACTGGATTTGACAGCTACAGGAAGCCAAAGCGGAGGGACGTCATTTTCATCCAGAAAGCACTGAGCAGGCACTTCCATAACTCAACATGGCTTTCTTGATCAAGAGCATGATCGGGAACCCCCTGTCAGGAATGGGTCTTGGTGGCGGAGGTGACAAAGAAGAGGAGGCCACCCCCTCCGATCCAGCCAAAGCGGCAGGGATGACGCGCGAGGAGTACGAAGAGTACCAGAAACAGTTGGTGGAGGAGAAGTAAGTAGCGACTCCCGCTGCCGGCCTACGGAATACAGTATGGCTGCAGAGTTTACAATCTGACCTTGACGGGCTGCTATCTACGTCATCCCTGTTTAAATGTCCCCTGCTTTACAGCCCACACAGTTACCCATGGTACTCACATGTAAACCTGACTGAATGCAAACGCTGACAAATTTCTTATTTTCATGTGCGCACAGTGAGGTTTTTAGAGATGCAATTGTTTCTGAAGGTCAAAGCGAGACACCTCCATCATAGTTTTTTTTTTGCAAGTATTTTCAACATAATAATCCACTGGGGTTGAAGGTCACACTGAACCTGGATCAATAATCTCTCATAATCTGTCATCTGTCTCTGCATCAAGAACGGCTAACATTTTGAGGGACTAAGGATGGCTATCTCTTGTAGCTATTTTTAAAAGGCTAACAGACAGTTTCGCCTCACCTCCCATACACATCTATTTTTGAACAGCATTTTAATATCGCTCTTATTTATTTATGGAATATCTATGGCATTTATTTTGCCTGACTTCTTAACCCTGCGGTGATATGAGCAGCAGGAAACTCAGCTTTGTGCGCCACCATGTTGCAGTCCACCAGTGTCAGCGTGTCTCATACAAAGTTCCAGTTCTCTTTGCAAATATTTCAGTAATGAAATGTGCATTTAGCAATGATCTGATCAGTGCATCCTGAATTGCATTCTGAAGAGACTGTGTAAAGATTGTCTATAAAAATTTGACAAATCTGAAAAATGAATCTGAATCTGTTGTGACACAGAGCAGGTTTTTGCAGCATCAGATCCAGCTAGTCTGTATTACATAACAAGATTAATCCCGCATCTCTGCTCTCACGTTTGGGGAAGGAATTTACAGTTTTATAATGACAACTTTCTCCATAAATGTAGGTTTCTACCAATGTCCTACAATAAATGTATGAATTTCAATATTTCTTCCTTTTAAAATTTGTGTATAATGTGTTTGGCAGTAAAGAGTGTTTTCACTAGTTTGATAAGGATTTTTGTTTGTTTGTTGTTGTTTCACTACAGTTCAAGCTGCAGCATCTTGGCTTGATTTCAAATCTCCCAAACTCAGTCTGGCCTAATAATCCCATTTTTAATTGGCTGAGGAAAAGTACATGAATCTCACCTTAAAGACACATATTGATATATGATACAACAGTGATAAACATCACAGAGGCCAGAAGACTCATGGACGGTACGCTACAGAGTGCACGTGTAACAACAAACATAAAAATCTCTTAAATTCATCTTTGACATCTATTAGACTACAACCAATCAGCCATGATGCTGAAAACTGAAAATATTACATTACGCTGTTCCTGCATGACGATAAACAGGAGGTCATGCAACAAACACAAGGTCGTTCCACCATAAAAGAGCTTAACAGAGATGATGTATTGTTGTTGTTTTTTGGGTTTTTTTTTTTTTTTACTTTAAATGCCAGGGATGTTTTTGTGCCCAACAATAAAAAAGGTTACTGTACTAATAATATTTTTCTGTCTTTTTCAGGATGGAGAGAGATGCAGATTTCTTACACAAGAAGGCCGAGAGGGCAACACTCAGGGTGTGCCTGAGAGAAAAATACAGACTGCCAAAGGTAAACGCCAAAGCTCAATGCCCCCCCCCCACACACACACACACACACACACATTATATTTAGCATTTAAACACACTCTCATACAAATACTTTACAACACATCTTAATAATGAAGTTGTAAACAGATATGAGGCCATTCTAAGGGTTTATTAATACATAGAATGACAGATACATAAACACTTCACGTCCTTTCTACACCTTTATATATGACCTACGACAGGTATTAAAAAGATCTGAATTTGATGACTGAGCTACGTGTGAGCAGCAAATAGCTGCTTCACGTTGAGCTGAGGTTGCTTTTATCTAACAGCAGCACTTGGCAGCTGCAGCCTGGACGACAGGAGGTGGACGCCATGCCAGTAGATTAGTGACAAAGACGTTCGACCAGCGTCCGGGAGACGTTAGCCTATGTGTCCTATATTGCACTTTGCGTCTTACAAAGCCAAATGCCACTGAGCAGGTGTCCCAGGCTCATTAGGGAGCAACAGGCAGTGTGAACTGGCTTTGAGGGAGAACAACATCTACTTAAGTGGATGACAACTTGATTTAAAAAGGACTCTGAAAGAAAAATAAGCCGTTATGGAAGGAGCAAAAAAGGTATGTCGGGTTTTCATTTAAGCCTTTCAAAGATTAAAAAATACCAGTAGTGAGGCTTCTAACCCTTAATTAATTCGGTGGTAAAGTCTTGTGTTTGTGAATGTGTTTATGGCTACAGAGCAAAATCTGTTTCTGATGCAGTTTATCTAATAGTAGGAATTTTATTCATTTGAATGCAGCGATGACCTTGGCTGCCGGAGCCATTTGTGATCTCCTGGGAAAGACGCTCTACTGTTCAGTTTTCTGTTTGAAACAATGGGTACATTTCTTTTCACTGTTTGGCCTTTAAATTGAAACCACACATAATATCTGGAGGACAATGGCAGGAAGCTATACACATAAATCTAATTATTTTCCTTAAATGATGTTTACATTGCATGGTAGTTTAAAAAAGACCAAACAACAAAGGCCAATGTGTCTGTTCATTAGAGCTGAAATATGCATTTTAAATGGATTTTCACTGTCACAACAATGGGACACCTGATTCTTTTATTCTTTTCTCTTAATGGGGGGGGCTATTTGTGCTATTAAGTGAGAGTCAGAAAAAAATGTATATGCATATGTATTTATATATTTCATGGCACAAGTGCACAGTATGAGTAGAAGCAGGAAGTGGACGCTCTTCGTCTGCTAGAATTAGGGTCTCGTGTGACACTATAGTAGATATCTTTAGACTATCGTCGGGATTCGGAGAGGAAAGGCTAAAGCAAGTCCGGGATAATCCCACAGATTGAAGTTTAAAGTAGTCACAGGACGGTGCCTATTGCATGACTATTCCAGATATTAAGTGAATAGATTTAGTATGTGTTGAAAAAGGCTTTAAACTTTGCATTTCTATGATGCAACAGCACCTAATTGCAGAGATATTAAAGTGAACGGGGACTTGTGACCGCCTCACTAAAACGTAAAAAACACAGACAGCAGAATATGGAGTGCAGTCACTTGAACATGGATTAAGACAGATTCTAGATTTCATGTATTTATTTTTTGTCTTATTTGCCTAGTTGCTTGCCTTCATTAGAACTAATGTAGAATCAAAGTAGGGAAAAATAATTCATTAAAAAAACGTCAACATATTAGTCTTTTTTTTTGTTTTGTGTTCAGTTTTGTGATACGTCTGATAAACCCAGGGTGATACTGTATATGCAGCGTTTGTCAGATCTGAGTGTGGCAGTGGAACCAGAAACGTTGTGGAAACCTGGCAGCTCGGCAGAAAGGTATCCTGTCAGCAGCCTTCAGATCAGCCCTTAGGTTGTTCACTTCTGCAAATGATAATTGAATGCAATCTACAACAAACATTGTCTTTGCTATATCATACAAAACTTAAGATGGCCTCCAATGCAGCCGACATGTTTTGTTTGCACACCCGGCACCAACATGTATGTATGTGCATCAGTGTTACAGTTCAACAGCCTTCCACTTCAGTGCATTTCCAGCATCAGGGCCTACAGCGTCACACATCCACAACACTTCTGCCATCGCACAGACGCCAACGGAGTGTGAAATCAAGGACAAGACTCACACACAGCTCCAACCTTGCCCTCCCCCACTCTTCATCACTCCCATGACTGTCACCCTATCTGCAGCACGAGGCACAGAGCACTTCAGGAAGACTTTAAATGACTGAAGTACCACTATGTAGCACTGGTCTATTTCATTCTTGGATTTGTGAAAAGTTGCAAAGCACAGAGGAAATAATTATAAAATAGCTTATGTTTCTTTGTTTGGATCTAAGAGTGTCTAATTAAGAAGTTATTGTGGTACTGCACAGGTAAAAAAAAAAAAAAAAACAACCTCTGCTTTCATATTCGTGTGTTTGGGTGTTCTGACCTTGTTCTCCACCCAATGTTGTCATCTGCAGAGCGAGCAGGATGAGAACATGATTGAGATGGCAGGGGACGACGTGGACGTGCCCGAGGAGCTGCTCAAGATGGTGGACGAGGACGCCACGGAGGAGGAGGGCAAGGACTCCATCATGGGCCAGTTTCAAAACTTGCAGAATATGGACATGGACCAGCTGAAGGAGAAGGCCTCGGCCACCGTGACCGAGCTGAAGAGCAAAGCGGAGGAGAAGTGCTCCGTCATGTGAACGGCCTGTGTTGGAGTCATGAGGAAGAAGAAGGAAGAAGAGAAGAACACAAGAAAATTAATTAACACTTTCTGGGAATCGAGAGACCAAACTGCATTAAAAGGTCTGGGATTCACTCTCACCATAAACCTACACAGAATTCACATTTATTATAAACACTAAAAGGTAAATCATCTTCCTGAAATAATAAAATAAGGTAGGCCACACCAGGGTGTGACTTTGTTGTTGCTAACAATAACATCCTACATATTTGTACAATAAACAGAGAAAATATTTGAAATCATGTCCAAGGTCCCCCCATCCCTCCCCAATCACTGTTTTTTAGATAAATAATGTAGAGAGGTGATTTTCCCTGAACATTCCCAACAAAATATTTCTTTTCACATCTCATTCATATTCTCACAGGCCACAGTACATTTCAAAATGCTAATCATTTGTGATATAATGTTCACCTTTTCCGTTTTTGCCGTAAAACGAGACAGTTTAGTCTCTAAAACTGTCTTTCAGTCAAATAAATAACAATATACGAAGACTTGTTTTATTTAAGTTAAAAAAAACAATCCTAAGTATTTCAACTTTCCTTTGGCTTTATTGGTTATTCTAGATTTTTTTGTATGTGCTGTTTGAATTAATTATGATATTTGACTTTCTTTTTTCTTTCAGTGTTATTACAAAGCAGATCTTGACATGTTGATTTACGGTTACTTTCTCCACATAGGCAGTTAAGCAGGTCATTGAACCTGAAACATTTGCAGATTTGCACACAACATAATTTTAAAATACTGAGTGATTTATTCCACACAAAAGAAAATGGTGTACATAGACATTGATGAAATACACAGATGTACTTCAAACTGAAAATAAACAACTGTATTGTTCAAATAAAGATGTATACTGAATACATGAAATATGTCCATTTGAGTTGTGACACTGGAAAGCCTCATCCCACACACATATTCTTTTATGTGACACTGCACAACAATAAACGATCTTCTCCTTTTTACTGTTACTATTTGTTAACCAACTCAAAAATCTGTTATTTGAAAAAAAGACACCTTTGTTATGCGTATTACCTGTAATGCTGCTTAATGACTCATTTCAAATCTTAAGTGACATTTAAAACCCATTCCCAGAAAAACTCTGCCATACAACCAGTAAACATATACGATTTAAGCAACGACCATTAATCCTATGTACCTGAATCCAGGCCAATGCGGTGACTAAAGAAATAGGTCTTAATTTAATTGGGCATTATCCAAACACTTGTTAAGGATGATTAGGCTGAACGGGGGCAGGGATGGGGTGTGTGCAGGGATCCTCAACATTCAGAGTTTCAGGGAACCCAAGTGTAAACGGCTGTGGATTTGTAAAGTCTGGAGATTACCATCTAATAGGATCAGCATAGCCAAGGTTGTCAGCCTGTGCCCTCTCTCCAGATGAGGCCATGGCAGGACAAACTGAAGTCTTCAAATAACAGATATCTCATTTGTCTTTTTATTGAAAGATGAATTTCACAATGAGTTGCACGTTACACAAGCCCATTGTGTCCTTCAAGAGAAGAACAAAAGAACATGCAGTTCAATCTCATCCACTCACCAAAAAAAATCCCCATCTACGAGAAGTGCAAAAATAATTGCTAAGATTTATAAAACATATAAAGTGGGGGCATGACTGGCTATAGAGAACCCTAACTACAGGTAGCTCAAAAATATTAATGATAATTTCAATGTAGTAACTGGGGGAGCAGTTTAAATATTTGGATATATCCAAATGAAGGGTTACAACATTTGAAATTACTCAATGTAATGAATGGTCAAGATAACTACAATACTATCAGCCAGCTAACTAGCTAGCTAATTGTATTATATAATTGACAGTTGAAATACAGTCATTCATAATTGGCTTGTATAGATAAAAGGAAAGGGTAAAAACGGAGGCGATAGTTAGCTAAGTGTAATGTTAATAGCAGTTAGTAGCTAAGTGTAATGGATATACAGACTGAGAAACCTTGTTAGCCAGAAGTAACGGACGTTGTTAGTTACTGAGCTAAAAGTAACACGAGTTAAAAGTAATCTCTGTGAGACAAACGCTCAGCCGTAACACGTTTTTTCTACCTCTACTACCCCTTCCCCTGAAACAGTGTACATGGTAGTACTATTACAGACGTTTCTCGCAGCCCTGCCTATAAACAACAGACGGTGCGGTTTACCGTACAGTTGGTTGACAACTAGCCACGTTAGCTTTTGAGTTTCTTGTAAGGCAGACTTTTTTCCGCCTCAGTGGCAGTTTTAGCGCACTTCGCGTTCAACAATTAGCAAGGGCATCTGTATTTTAGTTGTTGAAATTCTAAACCCGAACAATACACAGGTAAACGAGCTTAATAATTACCAAACAGAGACGCCCTGCTGCCGTTTTTGTTGCTGCGGATTGTTAGTGATGTCCGCCTTCATTTCCCGGACCGGAGCCGTGCTCGAACACGTCCAGGTGTCGCTGAAAAGTTACCTTTTTCCTATCATTTATATTCTGCGGGGTTTTTTTCGTTGTGTTTGCGACCGGTCACTTATTTCATATTTTGCTTTCGGCCTCTGCACCTGTAAGCGGACGAGTCGTCGCGTACAAATGCCCGCGCAGCGCCTGTCACGCTTCCGGGTTGTTTGGCCATTCAGAAGAGAGCGAGCAGTTTGAGATAAATAAGGTCTTTAACTGTGAATCATGCAAAGCTCCTCGAGGAGAGGCTCAGAATAAAACTATAGAGCTGGAAATGAGCATAATAGGTCCTAGGTTTAAGTTTCAGTCTCTAATTTCGAATGATCTAAACAGTTTTATTTAGATTTTCCTTGGTATTTATTGGATTAAAGACATTTTGTCAGCATGTGTCAACATGAGTTTCTAGGTTTCTGTTGAGGCAAAAACGAGCTTTCTTCTGCATTAAGAAATACATCTGGAAAAGTTCACTGAGGTAGAATTATTTGCAAATAGAGTTGGATCATTTATCATGCATTCTTTCAGATTTAGTTTAAGAAAGCTGCAGGACATTTTCTGCCTCAATTGTCTTTTCACTGCTTACCTTGTGAACACTTGAGGTTATTGTACTGACGCTTCATTCGGCCTGCACGCACACATCACTTTCAAGGTTAACTGGCAGCTAAGCTTTGAGCCAGTAAGAAAGAAATCAAATGTTCAGCTATGTACGGAGGTAAAAACATAAATTACATTTTAACAATAAAACTGAATCTATTCAATAAACCTTTACAACATTATACACAGCTTTATAAGCTATTTCCTTGCTCCTTGTGTGTGCCAACATCTTGAATTAGTTTTGCTATATAAATAAAGTTGTGAATGCCTCACAACTTTCTGGTGTTAATTAAAACAGTACTCGGTTAGCATCTCTCTGTGCCACCAGCCAACCCTACCACCCCCTCTCAGGCAAACAAAGGATAAGGTCACCTTCTGTGATTAGGAAAAAACTAAATAGTTTTAAGGGTTTTAACTCTTTTGAGTAAAATAATGTAATCCCCTTAAGAAGGATTACCACACTGCTGTCAATCTTTGTTTGCTGTTAAGTGGTTATAGTTATTGTTTGGGCTTTGTTACCTTATTTGACTAAACACCTGTAAGAACTGGTTAAAGAAACTCCTGAAAGTTTAAGTCGGGTTAACAAATCATTAGCACACAGTTAAACTGACTTCAATAGGCATATTAAAGTATTTAGTTTACTTTTATTCAACTTGCGCTCTTTAGGCCAATAAAACAAAATAATTCTAAATCTAAATGAAACCTCTATACATTTTGGCGACAATATCTTGACGCTTTGATTAAATACTAAGCTGTCATCTTGCAATCCATGTCCTGACCAGAAATCTTGCAATTATGATTTTGTTGTACCTTAATCTGTTTGCCTAATCTCCCTCTCTTTTTTGCACAGACTGACATGAACATGACATCTGGAGGAGTGGAAAGATGGTTTTAAGATTTATGTAAGACGGTTTAGAGCCAGCACTGACCGATGCACTTGGGATGGGAAGGAGGAGTTAGGCAGGCTGGTGCCCTACACGGGCGCACAGTTACCCCTAAATCCAGCAGGGCCCAAATCCAACAGGGACGTCCTCTCTCTGACGTGCAGCGGGGGTGCCGCATGAGCAGTGAGGAGGGCAGGCACTACTTTAAAAGCCCCCTCTGAAGATGCTCCATGACCACTAAGAAAGACGGTTTTACCGGTGCCCATCTGGTACGCATGTTTTTTTCCCACAACATCCTCCAGGTTCCAATTGATTGAAATTTACAACTTTACTAGGCGCAAGACAAGCGATAAAGTTTGGAGGAGAAGTTGGGAGTGCGTGTAAATTTTCGACCGCGTCTTTCGGACTTCACCGACCAATGTGGCTTCTTGGATCACCTTCCCAAGTCATGATGATGATGGATGAGCGCCTGTCTCCCTCCGCACGCTCCGTCCAGAGCCCCGGGAGCAACCCGTCCACGGTCCACAGCATCGAGGCGATACTGGGATTTAAGGAGGACACCGTCTTCCACAAATCAGCCTCCTCCTACGGCGGCGTGTCAGAAAAAGTTCTGCTCAAAGATGCTGAGCGCGCCGGGACCGTCACCGTGACTCCGGCGAAGAAAAGCCACTACTCGGAAAGTTTTGACGGTAAGTGTGCGAAATGTCAATATTACGTAGCCACATTTTAAATGCAAAAATATAAGTCGGCTATTGTTTGTACAATTAACGTTTTTAAGTTTTTAAACCTGTTTCTTTTAAAAGAAAACCATTGTCTTGGGTCAGGTGTTACTTTCTTGATAGTGAGATTTCAGCAGATTGACGGACTATCTTAAAATTAAGAAATAAAGAGATACACAAACAACGTGAAAAGGGAAGTAGTCCACAGTAAAAGTTGGCCAGACCATCAGAACTTCTCCCCCACGGTCCTCACACTCCTGCCCTGTCTCTGCAGGTGTGTGTTGCGCCGGCGGCACCGCCGAAGCCCCGGTGTGCCCGGAGTCACCGGACAGAGACGGCAAACTGTCCGACGACGAAAACCCGAAGAAGAAGCACCGTCGGAACCGAACCACGTTCACCACCTTCCAGCTCCACGAACTGGAGAGGGCTTTCGAGAAATCCCATTACCCGGACGTGTACAGCAGGGAGGAGCTGGCGCTGAAGGTCAACCTGCCGGAGGTCCGAGTGCAGGTGGGTCCCATGAGCAAAAAATAAACAAACAAAAAAACAAATGTCATATTTAGAACAAATGTGTCCGTTAAAAGTTCGTTTTACAGAAACATGTTGTAACACATTCATCGAATCAGGTCGCATTCATTTCATTGCTATTTACTCAAATATAAAAACTGAAATAATCTTTCTATCTTTTTTCACTAAAATGATTAACGTCATTAGAGACTGTGCAACTTTTACTATTATAATTGGTGCAGGAGAACAAAAAAAAGCATTTCATTTATTTTTGTTTGATTTTCAACACACGAAAGAAAGGAATTTTAAAATCGGTTTTAGAAAAAAGTTAGATTTGCTCTCGCTGTTATTAGAGTTTCATCATTAAATTAATTGGAAAATTGGAAGTTCAGTCATTTTATAAAAATTACTCGTTATTGATTACGATTACGATGCACAGTTCTTAGTGTAATAGCATATAATTTACCGTCATACATTTTACACTCATCCTCCACATTTGGAAATGTTTAAATATTTTACCACAATATTATCTTTTACGTAAGACATTAAGGTGTATAGGTTTTTCATCTTTGTGTATTTTCCCTCTCTCTATTGATTATTGATTGTGAATATGTTGACCTGGGTCGTTAGCTTCTGCAAAGTCACTTACTCAGGGATAAATTAAGTCATACTGAGTTGAAGTGATCTGAAAATAAAGATTTTCCTCTTTCTGTTCAGGTGTGGTTCCAAAATCGACGGGCCAAGTGGCGCCGGCAGGAGAAGCTGGAGGTGAGTTCCATCAAGCTCCAGGACACCTCCACCTCTGTGCTCTCCTTCAGCCGCTCTCCCACCAGCTCCCTGGGCTCCGGTCTGCAGCTGGACCCCTGGCTCTCCACCCCAATCACCACCTCCACTTCCCTGCAGTCCCTCCCAGGCTTCATCGGCGGCTCGCAGGGCCTCCCGGGCACTTACACCCCTTCGCCTCCCCCTTCCATGCCCTCATCCTTGCCGGCCTCCTTCCTCAACTGCCCAGCCCTGGGACACAGTCCTCACTTGCCCCACATCAGCTCTATGTGCCCCCCACCCCCACCATACCAGTGCTCGGCTGATCCAAGGAACTCCAGTATTACCTCACTGAGGATGAAGGCTAAGGAACACGTTCAGTCTATGGGGAAGACATGGTGATGCTGAAACAGACATCAAGAACCAGAATACAATTGCTGCAACTTTTGGAAAAACTGGCATCATTCTCCTGGTGACAGCGTGACATTATTTTTGGACAGTTTATAAAGTGAGGAGTGCAGTTGACATCCAGGATTAGAGACATCCTTGTCACTCGAACGGGACCTTCTGAAAAGACACTAACTCTGAAATTTCTGTAAAGTTTGGAACTACTGATAACTCATTTTTCTGGTGATTTTCTTCTCCTTTATCTTCACTGCAAACTGTTTTTCCTGCAGTCTTACATTCATGCAGACCATTCTTACCCAGTGTTATGTTGCCAAGATAACAAATTACAGATCCCATTTCTACCCCATGAGTATGTATTTATTCTACTCTTGTAGATGGAGCTGTCCTGATTCATTCTCCCCTGCCGGTTTCTGGACCTTAGTTCTTTGTTGCACCATGAAAAAAATAATGAATGCCAATATTCTCTCTACACAATAAAGAATAAAGAAAATAGTTACTGATCAAGTTTCCATAGCCTCTCAGATGTGACATATGGAGATTGGTCTGTTAAGTCTGGCATTGACTGTAATACAAAACATAGATGGAAACTTATCAGAATATAGCACCCCTTAGTGGTGGATGATGATCAGGCATTTTTCAGATAAAGCAATAGAAGAAATTTTACAACGAATGCAAAGGGAGTGATGCAGGAAAGCTTGTTGAGGTCGTCAGATGTGATTTTTCAAAAATAATCAGTTGTTTCATGTTCAAGGAAATTCGCAAAGGCTGTTTAAATCCCTCTATGATGTGTGTATATTTTTACTGTGTAACATTTTTATCACTGGCTGAGGCTTTACGGGCTCAAACTAGTCTACCCATCCTACTGTAAATGCAATTTTGGATTTAAAAGGCTAATTTAAAGCAGCCTTAATTAACATACAGGATATGTTATAATGATGCATCTTCAGTTCCCAGACTTGCTCTGTGTCTGTTTTAGAGAACGCGTTTGTCAACCCACTTATTTCATCCTCATTAACTCCTGTAAACTTTATCCCATTCACTTCTGGGATTAGACTGGTAATAATGGGGTGAAAGTGGCTTGTACTTCTTTTGTTCACCGATCATCCGTGAAAAACGAGGGAAGAGAACACAAGAGAAAAACTTGTCCTCTGGCTTTAAAAGAGAGAGATGTGTGCAGCCAAATTGTTTCAATTAGCATTTCTTATTGTGTGCAGCCCCTGAGGGCTAATGATAGTCCCCATCATCATCTATCCTCCTGTCCTAAATAGACACTGGGTGTATTTGTGTGTGTGTGTGTGTGTGTGTGTGTGTGTCTGTGTTCCTTCCCTTTAATGAGAAAAAACAGCAGCAAAGCTGATTGAACTGACCATAACCTTCTTTTAGTGATCTGTAATAATGATCATGTTTTCATTCACACCTCACCTCACTGGCATGATGCTGAAAATGTGACATGGAAACTGCAGATGCTTCATAAAAAATGTAGATTTTGTGCCATCTGGTGGTACAAGTCAGTTACTGCTACAATGGCTTGAGCCTGAGTGTTACATACTTTGAGACACTAATGGTGACTGTGAAACATGAATGACTCAACAGAACTGTGTGCAAAGCATGATCAGACATCCACAATGCAGTTATCACAAGATACATTTTATTTCAGTTTTCAGCTTATGTAACATAATGTTTTCATGGTCAGTCTGTAGGCAAACTGCTGCATGATGTACATGTTACTGATAAAATAAACTTCCAGTGGGTTTACAGCATTTTCTCAGAGAAGAAAAAAACGTTTCAGTGTGGATATGTGATTACAGGGCACATGTTTGGTCGATAACATTGGCTGTTTTTCAAACAGAATCCGTTTTGCCTTCAGGTGGAGTCGTTGTCTTGCAGTTTCAAAGCCAGACGGAGCAGGTCTGACATCTTAAGTGCAGTGATGAAACGGAAAAACACATGTAACCATAACATTGTATTCCCAAAACACTTTATAAGATTTATAAACTGAAACTGAGGGGTGAAATCCAAACACACTGACCTCTCTGAGATATTTGTCTCTGTCCTCTTGTCTCCAGCCGCTGTGCAGCTGAAGCAGCCCGTCTGCAGTTTGTGCCTTCATCTGTTTCTGGTTCTTCTGTTGCATCAGAGCCTCCATCAGACGCTGGTACCGCTCCAGCTCTGTGACCCCGGCTGTTTCTGAGGGTGTTAGGTAGTCGCTGCCGGGGCTTGTCTCCTGCAGTTCAGGCAGGCGCTCAATGCTCTTCTTTCCCATCAAATGACCTGGGAAGTTGTTGGACACAGATGCATGTCATCATCTACATTTGGGTTGACCAAAAACTGAACCTTATCTATGAATACACTCCAGTTATAGTCCACACTTTCACCACTGATCAATGCAGGAAGGCTGGAAAACAATTTAATACAGTGTATGTTTATGCTTAGATTAAATTAGCTGAAAATGATCTATTAGTCTTTCATTGACCAGTTTAGCACAATAAGATGAGAAAAAAAATCATGCATGGCTATTAAAGGGGAGCTGACACACAAGACATGCAGATGACTACATTATAATTATATCATGATAATTATTAATAGGCAATTATTATTATTATTATTATTATGGTGAGTAAATATTTACTCAGGAAAGTAACGATGGTATGAAAAATGCAGGATTTTTGTTTCGAAAACATAACCAAATTTTAGGCTAAAATATTTCTCATCTATCTTTGATGCATGATCTAAACTGTTTTTCGGTTTTTAATATTATCAATTATCAGGGCGCATATTTCCAATTAACGCATGCAAACGAATCTAAATTCAACTTAGTGTGAAATGTTGATAGTTTCTCTTACCTACTGCCCAGTGGTTGCCGCGCGGGTACATTTTCCCAACAACTGCAGCCGGACTCTCCGAGCAGTGCAGCACGCAGGGGATCGTAGCCAGGATGATAAAAAGTGGCCACACTGGTCTGCAAGTCCATGAGCAGCACAAGCACACTCCGCCCATGGTATCAGAGGAAAATGTCAGATGTGCACGACGTTATATCGATCCTTGGTTAATCAGCTTTATCAAACTTCAGAAAATCTCCAGCATAGCTTTTTGTTAAATCTCAGTGAACCGACACCGCAGAGGGCGAGAGGGCGTCCAGTTGCAGACTTGTTGAAGTTACACTCCCGCTGCCTTTGACAGAACCGACTAAAGGTGGAAGTTAAGTGACCCCCCACCCCCCCTCCTCCCAGATACAGCTGTACGTCAGCGGGTGTTTTTAAAAAGTCCAGCGGTGCTGGTATCAGCAGGAGAAAGTGCTGATGGCAAACTGTCATCTATAGCCTATAATTAGATTATTGCTCACTATTGTTTGTCTTGGGGAGGCGTTGGCGTCATTTTACGTTGATGGACAGGACTCGTGAGTAATTGCTTCCGGAAAGGGGGGGGGCAGTTGTGGGCATGTCCTAATTTAGTCATAAGCCCCCTACTGTGTAAAAAATACTCTGCTACGAGGAAAAGTCCTTTCCTTTTTAAGTGTAAACATTTAGCGCCATTTTAAAAGTGGTGTGAGCACTGCTAACTGATGTGTTTTAAATCGAAAATCGTAATCCAATATAAAACCGTCATGTTGCTGTAGTGGAGTTAAAAGTCCAGCATTTCATTCTGAGATGTAGTGAAGCTGAAGTAAATTTTAAAACATGAAGAAACTCAAAGAAGTAGAAGACGACATAAAAACTGTTTATTTGGTGGTTAGAGCACCTAACTTGTAAACTATAGAGTTTAGTAGTCCTCGTCAGAAGGACACATAATGTAAAAATACAAACTGCTATTGACTGCATGATGGGATATGTAGTATCTAGTGTTTTTTGGAGCTCATCCCGTAGGGACCAAAGGTAAATATAGTTCAGCTTCTTTCTGCTTCAACCATTTCTATGTCTTATGTAAGTCTCCCAGCTTCATGGAACTGCAACACTAAATCATACATTCAATCGTACATTCAATTAAGGTACATGTCATGTTACATTCCACCAGTGGTATTACCGCAGCATAAAATTAATCAATTCAAAATCTTACTCAAAAGAAAACAAAGATATATAATTTGCAGTAAAAGAGCTCATCCTGCAGAGTGACCCATTTCACAACAATATGTATTATATTATCAGATTATTTTTCTGATGAATTAACTGATTATTCTGATGAATTGCAGATAAGAAGCCAATCCATCATAATAGTATCCATACAGTCACCTCAAGTCACAAAACATAATGACGTGCTTCTGCATCTTTTGCTTCTATATTTTTTTTTTTTTGCAGAGCTTTGTGACGTTGCATCAATGTGACTCTATAAACATCATTTTGTTTTCAGAGCCGAGGAAATGACGCAGAATTTTACCAAAAAAATCAAAACTAATTGCGGAGGAAAATGAGTCAAATCAAACAAGATAATACGATTGACGAAGATTAATATTTTTGTTGCAGACAACACCTGCCCTGTGCTCAGTTTCAACAATTTCACAATGCAGCATATGTCAACTTCTTCTGTATAGTCCACAACGGTTATCGGCACAGCATATTACAGTGTACCGAACCCTCTGGAAAGGTCAACAGTGTGAATTAAGCAGTCCTCAAACAACAGCGAAGCGTCCACAAATGTGCCTGTGCAAAATTCTCATACTTGACTGATCCCTTTCATGACGGTGTTGATATACAGATTGCTGGAAGGAGAGAATAGATGAGGACAGATAAGGAGTCCGTGCACGTTTCCAAGGTAAATAACATTTTGCTTTTGAAAAGGTCGAAGGTTTCCCTTTCGAGTACTGTCAGGTCACAACCCGGCAGGATATGAGAGAGAATCTCTGGCTCACAACGAATCAGATCCTCATCCAAGGCTGACCTTAACAAAAGAGGATGAGTCACCTATGGTCAAAGGGCAGCGACAGGTAGGACACAGAGCAGTGCCATTTTAAATATTTCTTGATTTACATTTATATGAGACAACAACATACTGTGCATGATGCTGTACCATGAAAATATCTTGAGAAATACAAGGTAAATGTTAATATATCTGTGAAATAAAGCATTTTATGAGTTTATCCCTTAAAATTATAGATTAAACTGCCAGTAAAGAGGTTTTATTCTATATTTTTTTTAAAGTGTAAGTAGTTAGTAAACTGCTCCTTTGTAACATTAGCCAAAAAAAACAACCAGATGAATAAAGTTTAAGAAATGTCAATCATCCTGTACAATCAACATATGGACTCAGGATTACCACACACTGAGAGGCCAACTCATAATAGCCACTCATGTCTGATTGCCTGGTCTTGATCAACTGCACGAGAGGTCATTGAAATCATTCAAGTCATATCAGTGAATAAAGTCTAATTAGTTTGTAATTCTGAATATACCTGACTGAGTCATGCAACTTTTTCCACGTGGAGGCTGGTAATTATAACCTTTAATTGGAGAAAATGAGCCTCGAAAGGTTTTATAACCTATATTCAAGTTGGAAAGCTGCAGTTCTTCTTACAATGGTATGTGTATATTTTCCAAAATCAATAAAAGTAACTCTGAAAAGAATAATATTGACAAGAGTTTAGCAAATTAACTCCAACTGTTAAAATCTGTTTTACTCTTTACTCTTTGTTGGGACTTGAGACACCAGGTGGCGCTGTGGAGTGAATTTAGGGAGCACAGTCTGTTTTTTAGTATGACTCCTGTGCTGTGATGAAAGCAGCATTAATAATTCAAGTTTGGGGTATTACATTTGTATCTATATCTTCACAAAATGTGGAAGATATTTAAAAAGGCATGCAACTATCAAATTCACTGACATGCAAAGATAATGGTCAGAATAAAAAAAAAGTATTATTATCATTATTAATAAATATTATTATCATGTAATGTAAAGTGAACGGTAATTGATCTCATGCTGAAAATCTGATTCTATGTGAGATGTGGGAAAATAGCTCCCTTTCTGTTTTCTGTTCACACAAGTCATATTCTTTTCAAATGTCATACGACACATTAAGTGCTGTGACTGCGGTGTTACGCCCGTAATGATACCGGCTCCATGAAAATGAGCCATTTAAGGGAGGCCTTTCAGTGAGAAAGTGTCAATTAAAATGGACAGTTCACCATTATGAGATCTTTGCTGTTCGTCACAGTTTCGACCAAATCACCCTTCAACTGTCCAATCAGGGACCTCACAGGTGGCACATGGAGCGAAAAAAACATGTTGCTTCCCTTTCATATTGTTACACAAGTGATGGAGGACACACACTCCATGACGTCACATTATTTGGGGATCTGCCATTGTAATATAAAATTAAATTCTGTTGCTTTGAACAGTGTTTGGATACACAGCTTTAGGTTGTACGTACTGACCCAGTACTGAACGAGTGCTACTCAAGAGGTTCAGTTTGCAGTTCCCAAGCTGGGGGTCTAGGCAATAACTGAAAATATAAAAAGGTATTAGAAATGAATCCCTGTTTCTGTTACACTAAATAGCATTTGTTTTTTGACTTGCGGTGATGCTGCTTTGTTAAAGGGAACAAGTCAAACACACTGGGACCCACTGGTTTGAATGGAGCCTAAAGGCAATCAGGGAACTTAGGCTTACAGGACATTATGGAAATATTATTAGGATTATGCACATTTTATAAGGCTACAAAATACAAAGAATAGAGCTCAACAAATAATACTGCAGATACTGATACAACATTTACATATACCATGATATTCCGTAATAAGATAATATAAATAACTAGCTCTGTATCACAAGACAGGACTATCTGAAATTTATCATGTTCCCCTATAAGCTTTCAAACCAAACATGCTCATCTTGTGCAGGAGAATCTGGAAACCAAGAAAATGAGATGGCAATCTGACAGCAGCTTCATCTTTGCTGCTTGTAGGGAGAAAAGAATGGAGGCAGCCCTGACGTCATGTGACTGTGTGTCTGTTAGGGGGTGGGGAGCACAGCCACCTCAGCCTCCTCTCTGAATCTGTCACACTGTAGGGAGGCAAGAGGCACCATCAGTGGCCTTTAATCATATATATAGATATAAATGCACATCTCCAACTGCCATGCAGTGTGTAAACTGCATTTGTGTTGTCTGGTGAATAAATCTGCCATGGTCCTTTACATAATGAAGGCTAATTAGTTTATGCTGCAGCATCCATGGCTGCCTTTGATGGGTCTGCCAGATGCATCAAGGACTGGTAGCAGGCCAAAGAGAGACAGCCTCATTCTGCTGAAAGCCTCTTTCGGCGGTCTCACAGGTAGGTTATGAAATTATTGATTTGACTTTGTTTTGTTTACCTCACTATCGTACTGTGATGTGAAGTTATCTTTTTACGTTTGGATCACCTTGCTAGTGATGTGCTATTTTTCTGCTCTGTGGGCTACAGGAATAATCAAATCAGAATTAACACTCACGTTTGCAGATGTGAAACAGCATGAAAGTAAATAGTGCCATAACAGTATGTGTTCTGCCTTTTAATTAAAAGCTAGTCATCTTTTTGTGACCTCGGCAAACACAGCAGGCAGCCGGACAGTTGGGCCTAAAAAGGTGTGCCATCAAAACTAGTTTATCAGCACAATCCAAGGAAAACCTTTTTCCACATGATCGTATATAGTTGTGCCAAGGCACAGGCCCAAGATATGAGCATAGTGTACATATTAAAGCCCTTATACTCCTACTCATTTCCGTTTCTTCCTCTCTATCTCCCCCACCTCCCCCTGTCTACCTCTCTCTCTCTCTCCTCTTTCTCTGCACCAGCTGCTGCTGCTGCTCCAGAGCCAGAGTGGAGAGTCCCCTCACCCCCCTGCACAGACAGAGACAAAAGGCCTGATTCGCCTGCTGAACACTGCCCCCTTCCTCCATCCGTCCCTCCATGCACGGCCATGGTGGTGGCAGTGGCGGGGGCTGCAGGAAAAAACAAGGCCTTGGACTGGGACTAAAATCTAGGACTGATCCAGTGAAGAAGAGTGGGAAGAGGAGGGGGGAGGGGAGGAGGAGGAGGAGGATGAGGGCTGGAATGGTTGGGGTTGAGTAAAGGCAGGTGCTGAGGCCTCTACAGGAAGACTTTTTCCCCCCTGAATATCTGAGAGTGGAAAAAAATCTGAAAAGGGTATGCCACATTTACCTCTATATATGCATGAACGTGCATGTTTATGTTTATGTGTGTCTCTGTGGCAGCATATGTGGGGTAGGGGTGGCATGTGTTTGATGGAGATCTGGGGAGGGAGGTGCATGAGTGGCCTGTGTTTGCTCATGTCAGACTGGGCTTTTACATTCCTCGTCTTTATATCACAGTGCTGGGTGCAATGCTGGTGGGGGCTGTGCAAAAGTTTTTAGTTTTCAGAGAGACGACCAGCGTGTCTCGGGTGAAAGCACTGGGGGACTGGGTTGAGAAAAAGGCCAAGGTACTGGGATTGAGTTTCTACTGCCATCACGGTTACTAAATCTTTCCTCCTATTTTGAATGTATTAAGTTGCTGTCATAGTCTGTCACCATCTTGCACATTATTTTACCTTATTTCATTTACATGGTGTCATTTTAGTATTTTTTTTTTTTTACTCATTAGCTGTTTGTTTGAAGGTAATTTGCTCACCTGCACATCATCTTTGTGGGTACTGATGCTGTATGTATTTTTTGTGGCCAAATCTTATGGTCTTGCAAGCTACGTGACTAGGGAATCCTCCTCATATAACCTTGTGTCCATCTGTTTATAAAATACTGTGTGCTCTTGTTTTACTAAATATATATTCTAATATACATGTGGTTTGGTGAGCAGTGCTTCTTGGGAGGTGGTCACAGCGCTTCTGCCTGTGTATTTCTGAGGCCGTACTGCAGCACAGGGCTTTATGTTGGGTGACCGGAACCGGCTGAAACCGGTTTGAGGCAGACGGAGGGCTGACAGGAACAATGCCGTCTCTATGCTCCACTGAGGGAAAGAGATAGCCAAGGCTACTCCATGTCGGCCCTTCACAGCTCATGCCACTGGCGACCATGGCACAGGCACAGAGCCTGCGGCTGCAGCTCCCTGCTGGCTGGACGTCTGCGTGCTACGCAGCGCGGCTCGTGGCGAGGGGAGCTGGGAGATTTGGGAATGGACAAGGGCAGGGGGACGTGGCCGGCTGGTAGTCTGTGAATCTGCAGCCGAGAGCCCGCCACACACACACACACACACACACACACACACACACACACACACACACACACACAGGAGCATGATCTATCTCTGTCTGTATGTCTGTGTGCTGCTAGTGGTGCAGAGAATGACTAAGGAGGATCCTAACCAGGACCACCACCACTCACCAGATCCATGGATGTAACCTGACCCTGTATTCTGGGCCTTTGCCTGGTTGGGAAGAAACAGGACTTTTTTTCCAGGCAGGGTGGGGTGGATGGCTTTTTGTGGGTTAGTAGTGTTGTGACTGTGTTTGTTGCAGGATGGAAGGAAGCAAGGAAAGAAGGTTTGGCAAGTAGCTGGACAGGGACGGAGGCAAGAGGGTGAGGAGTGGCTGATTCACTTGCATGTTTCCACAACTGTTATTTTATCTTCTCTTTACTGAGATTTACTGAAGTAGTCTTTCACATAGAGTGTGGATTTCAGCTGGCAATAGTGCATGTGTATTAAACTGCTGTTGCAGGGGGGTTCTGTGTTGTGTATTTTTCAAATTTGTCTGTATTTAACCTTCATTTGCTTCCTACGTCAGGCTGCTCTGGCTGTCATGGCTGTGACTAGCTGTTCTTTCCACCAGGCCTTTCTCTCTCTCCCTCTGCTGCAGCTTCACTCAGCTCAGCAGCCATTTTTCCCCTCAGTGCAATTCTCGCTTGCCCTCTCTCTCCTCAACATTTCTGCCTCTCTCTGTCAGGGTTTTTTTTTTTAAACGTTTGTCTCATCATTAAACCTCTCCCATCATCTGGATTGGAAATCAAAATGTTGCACTCTGAAACCTGAGGATGAGGCTATAACATTTGGCTCTGTGTGTGTGCGCAGATGTGTTTGCCACGCATTTGGATCAAAGAGCAGCAATAACTGCACGTACAAGCAGAGCAGCTGCGTCTGACTGTGGCTTTTGTCCCCAACATCAATAATACATACAGACATTTCAGCCACATATGCTATTTGCAGCGCTCAGTATTGAGCACTACGAATATATATTAGCTTCAGCAGAACTATACATCAATAGAAAACATATTATTCATATTGCATTCAGGCAAACTATGGTTTAAACTATGGTCACATTCCCCCCAAACCAGCAGATGAGTGAATTATGAACAGATTTGAAATGTGAGTAGAATTGCAAGCACACTAATCTTCTATAATATATAGATTTCATCATTCTCCTGATTACATATTAACATATATACATTCAAGAATTCGAACTCTTTCAGAGTCGAAACATCATGCTTTGGTCTTTGTTTTGTTCCAACGGCAGCTTTTCAAGAAAAGTAAATGTTGCCTCCCAGGTAGACTACTGTTTTTTCTACTTATTTCAATTTCAAAAGGGAAATTGTTTTCCAGAGTACCCACATCGACCCACCGTGTAGACCAGCATGGTGTTTATCTGTGAAAACAGATACAGGATGTTAGGACACACGTGACAGAAATAGGTCTAATTGTACGTGCTTGTGGGCACATACGGTATGTCAGCTGGAGTCATTTTTCCCAGAGAGCTTTGCATCAGTGTGATGCACACTTTGCTTTGAAGAGGGAGGAGGGGCAAGCATTCAGATCAGGCTGCTAATGCATAAAGGAAACATCAGGCACAAGAAAGCAGTGACTAAGTCAGGGTTAACGTGGTATTTCACAGGCTGTACTGCATGTGGACACCGGCAGACCATGTGGTGACAAATGAAACTACAAAATGAGAGCTTGACACACTCACATTCATGTACGGTGACCAGTCGTGCTGAACAGAAATACATCAAACCAATTTGTGTCTGCTCTGTCATTATCCCAAACAAGATCGTGTGCTGCAGCAATAATACCATTGCAATTACATTAAATTCTGTTTTCCCTCACTACATTATACTGCAATTATTTTTCAATTATCACATATAAATGTAACTATTAGAGAAAGACGTGATGAAGAGTTTCATTCCAAAATGTTTACTTTAAAAGCAATTTGAGGAACTCATAGCATTACATATGGATTTAAAAATCCACCAGACTGTCACTAATCATTCCCTTATCTATCTTCCCTAGGTGATCTCTTCATTAGATCAGGAGTAGGATCATGGGAGATATGAAGACGCCAGACTTCGATGACCTGCTGGCGGCCTTCGATATCCCCGACATGGTGGATCCTAAAGCTGCTATTGAATCTGGCCACCATGACGACCATGACGGACAGATCAAGCACCCCAGTGGTGGAGTGACTACCAATGAAGATGAGGCCCACAACCCCTCAACAGGACATGACGTTGGTGTTAGTGTCATTGTTAAGAATGTCCGAAACACTGACATCAGTGAGCATGTTGGAACCATATCAGAGAGGGATGGACATTTACACTCCCATTCTCAATCCCATTCTGTTGGGACTTGCAATGGACTTCATAATGGCTTCTTGCCCAGCATACTACAAGGTATGCATTACACCAAGAATGGGTGGAAAGCTTCCAGGGAGGAAAGACAGCCAGTTAATAACCCATCATCCACCTTCAATCAGTTCAGCCCCATCTCCAGTGCTGAAGAGTTTGATGATGATGACAAAATTGAGGTAGATGACCCCATGGACAATCAGGTTGGTCAGGCACTCTTTCGGTCCAATACTAAGAGAGAGGAGCGGAATCCAAAACCTCTGGTATCAGTGGACAATGTGTCTAAGCCTAGAGCAAACAGAGACCAAAAACCTGATCAAAACAATAACAACAACAATGGCACACTAAGAGGTTCTAAGTCTAATGATTCCCCTCAGTCAAGTTTACCCAGGGAGGAACTCAAGGAAATTGTCTTCAAGTCTCACAGTCAGGAGTACAAGGAGGCTGAAGAGTCATCAGGGCTTGGTAATGTGTCCAGTATCCCCCAGGTCAAAGTAAAGTCTTCTGCAAAACTTTCTTCTTGTATTGCGGCCATAGCGGCCCTCAGTGCCAAAAAAGCTACTGCTACAGATATGGGTGCTTTGGATTCTCCTACAACACAGAAAGAATCCATCAAGACCAACGAAAATCTCAGAGCACCAGAGAAGCCACAGGAGCACGAGTCAGCCCTAGAGTTTGCAAAGAGGCTGCTAATGAGACCACAAGACAGTCCCTCTAGTGTCACAAGTGAGAGTAGCAACAAAGGGTCCCCTACCTCAAGCACAGACACCACCCCAGTTATTCCAAAGGTCAGGATCAAAACAATCAAGACCTCTTCCGGACAGATCAAGCGTACTGTCACTCGAGTTATCCCAGAGTTTGATACTGAGGGTCTGAAAAGAGGAGAGATTAACCCATCTGTAATGGCAACGACCAGTGCAATTTTTTCATCTCCCACAAGGCCCTCTTTGCCAACCACAGTAGTGGCTACCACTGGGGGGGCTTCAATTGAAATAACCAAGCAAATGACTATTAAACCTGTAGCGACAGCTTTCCTGCCAGTCTCTGCAGTCAAAACAGCGGGTTCGCAAGTCATCAACCTTAAGCTGGCTAATAACACCACTGTCAAAGCAACGGTCATCCCAGCTGCATCAGTGCAAAGTGCCAGCAGTGCCATTCTGAAAGCTGCTAATGCCATCCAGCAGCAGACTGTCATGGTACCCGCTTCTAGTCTGGCCAATGCCAAACTTGTGCCAAAGACAGTCCATCTTAGTAACCTCAACCTTCTGCCTCAGACTGTGTCCTCTGCTGCCTGTGATCTCCAACAGGCCTTGTCCTCCTCCAAACAGCAGCAATCACAACAAGTCAAACAGCAGATAATTCACACTGGCCAAGCCTCAAAGAAAGTGTCCAGGGTTCAAGTGTTCACCAACTCTCAAAGCTCTGTAGTGGATGCTTTCAATAAAGTCCTGAGTAGCATAAATCCCGTCCCTGTGTACGTCCCAAACCTCTCTCCACCAACCTCAGCCTGTATTTCACTACCCTCACGTGGCTACAAGTGCCTGGAGTGTGGAGATTCATTTGCTCTTGAGAAGAGTCTGACACAGCACTATGAACGCCGCAGTGTGCGGATTGAGGTCACCTGCAACCACTGTACCAAAAGTCTAGTGTTCTACAACAAATGCAGCCTCTTGTCTCATGCCAGGGGCCACAAGGACAAAGGGATTGTCATGCAGTGCTCACATTTAATCCTAAAACCTATCCCTGCAGACCAGATGATAGCCACATCAACATCAGCATCAAGCCAACCTAACATCACTGCTACAACCACCATTTCTCAAGCCCAAACACCCACAAGTCAAATTCCAGGGAAAGCTGCCATCAGTGGGTCTCAAACTGCAGTGATTTCATCTCCATGCAGTACTCCTCTTGTGGCTGCCATGCCCTTGGAGGATGATGCATCAAAGCTCTGCAGGCACAGTCTAAAGTGCTTGGAGTGTAATGAAATGTTCCAGGATGACAGCTCACTAGCCATGCACTATCAACAGGCACTGGAGTCCACTGGGCAGGTGTGTGAATGTATATATGCTGTCAACTGTGACAAAAAGTTTTAGGAAAAAGGTTTCAGTTAGTTTTAGTTAGTCAGAATTCTGAATTGGAAAAACACTGTTTGAATACTATTAGGTGTTAAACTCAGTTGATGTTTTTTGTCTTCTCTCCTCTGTTCCCATAGAAAACATGCACTATTTGCCAAATGCTTCTCCCAAATCAGTGCAGTTTCCTATCACACCAGCGAATCCACCAACACAAGTCTCCTTACATCTGCCCGGAGTGTGGCGCCAGCTGTCGATCTGTCCACTTCCAGTCACATGTCACCAAGAACTGCCTGCATTACACCCGCAGAGTCGGCTACCGGTCAGTCTACCTTGACTAAAATCGTATGTGCTTTATTGTATTGTGCTGCCAGTCCCCAAACGTTGAAAGTTCATTTAACTGTTTCTTCTCTCAAGCCCCTGATTTTTTGGATAGTCAAATCTGAAAAACACATTCACAGTATTTAAAATTGAGAAGTGTTTCTCTTTGGTAAGTGGTCTTAAATGGCTCGTGCCATTTTCAGTGTCATTTTTAATTACACTTATTTTAACCTCAGTTTGACAATGCCATCTTTTTATGAGGAGTCACCCAAGATAAAAGCCATTAAAAACTGAACACTCAATATTTGACCAATTATGGTTCAATTAGTCTGGTCTTTGAAAATATGATGAATGAACAGTCTACTTTTTTTAACTGCATATCAATAATGACTCTGGAAAAAACCAAGAAGAGATGTTTTCCCTGTTTCCAGTCTTTATGCTAAGCTAACTATGAATATTGCGTGAATATTGGTCTCCATTCCTTCTCCCTCCAGGTGCATACACTGTAGTGTGATCTTCGCTGATATTGCAACTCTGAAGTCCCACATCCAGAGTACTCACTGTGAGATCTTCTATAAATGTCCTCTCTGCCCTATGGCCTTCAAGTCGGCGCCCGGCACACACTCCCATGCATATACACAGCATCCAGGAGTGAAGGCGGGAGAACCCAAGTAGGTCCTTACGTGCTGTGCAGTATACAGTATATTTTCAACTAAAAATAACAGGCAATACACACATCAACACACGTCCTTTCATACAAACACATGATACTGTAACCCAATACCCATGTCCAAATTTTCTTAGGAAACTCATCCTCACTGCATCATCATCAGTAACAGGATTTGCTGATATTAGACATGGTGGCTTAACATATTGGTTTGTTTTTTTCCACATGGCAACCTTTCACTGACTTACATAGTCCATCATCGGCACCACTGGTAATTGAGGTGGTTAGGAGCAGGTGTTCTTCCCAGGGTTAGGCTTCAAGCCTAAAGCTGAATAAACATCTGACGTCAAACGATATGCGATATGCAATGAGCTGGGATTCTCTGAACATAGTTTCAACATCTTTTCTTTGGAGGACCAGGAAGAGAACCTGGGTCTCTTATGGGTTGCAGTACTTTTTGAAGGACACCGTTTTTTCCTGTCTTTCAGGGTGATCTATAAGTGTTCCATGTGTGATACGGTGTTCACTCTGCAGTCCCTGCTCTACACGCACTTCGACCAGCACGTTGTCAATCATAAAGTTTCGGTGTTCAAATGCCCTGACTGCTCCATGCACTACGCGCAGAAACAGCTCATGTTGGACCATATCAAAGTAGGCATAAACAGGAGTTATTTTAGGCATGCTTGAAAATAAATTAGTTTAATAATAATTTGTTTTTACATGACATGACATTGCAATGCTGTTCTCGACAATCCTTTGCAGGCTATCCATGGAACCCTGAAGACCATTGAGGGACCACCGAACTTGGGAATCAACCTTCCGCTGAGCACCAAGCTGACGAATTCTAACAGTAGCAACAGTAACAGCCCCAGTAATAACAACAACAAAGATGGAGGAAATGTCAATAGTCAAGACAAGGCAGAAAGGAAACCTTCACCTTCACCACTGAAGAAAACCAACAGTAACTGCTCAGCAGCCCTCAAGAATCCTCCCAGCTCAGGATATACATGTGGAGACTGCAATTCCCTCTTCGGGTCCAGGGAGGTCTTTGTGGCTCATATGAGGCGTGAACATAGCAAGGTGAGACTCTGACTCCACTCTTATGATGACATTTTCATTTTGTCACATTGCTTTTCTTTGAGATGCCTTGTTAGAGGTCTCGAGGAGGTCCCACACAAATGCACATTCATCGACATGCGCCCAGAGAACCATAATCCTTCTTCTAGAAAGTTGATGATGTTGGAGCACTTTGGGGGGTTTTTGTTTTGGGTTTTTTTTTTTTAAAAAAAAAAAGGTATCTAATGTATTCTCCCACTTATATTGCAGATCTTGAAGAAGCACCCATGTCGACAGTGCGACAAGTCCTTCAGCTCCTCCCACAGTCTTTGCCGACACAACCGACTCAAACACAAAGGGTTGCGGAAGGTCTACACCTGCCCGTGAGTATACACACTCCGCTCAGCATGGTCCCAATGTGATGTAATCTGAGCACTGTCCAAAAAATTCATATTTACTACTCTTTAACACCACTGAAAATGTATGAAAACATTATGTATACAAATAACAGGAGACAAAATCAGTTTATGAGAGGTTACAATTGTTATTCCAATGTACTTTGATAGGCACTGTCCAGCGCTAAGTCAGCCTTTCACTAAAAGAGTGCTGCTGGATCAGCACATTCAACTGATGCATGGAGTCAAAGACACTGAGGGGAAGACCGTCAACTCTGATAATATGGAGCTTTTTCCTGATAAGGAAATGGTACTGTGACACACATTTGCAAACACAGTAATTTATATTCACTGTACCTAATAAGTGTATTTCATGATTCTCCTGTCTGACTTAATCTTCCTTCTCCATCACCTCTACAGACCCCCAGCCCTAAAAGGAAGCCAGAAGAGGACGAGGGGTCTCCAGGTCTCAATGCCAGGGACTCAGACTCACAGCCTTTGAAGAGGCTCAAGGTGAACATCCTCAAAGTTCATAAGTGTGCCGTGTGCGGTTTTACCACTGAGGACATCGCCGCGTTCCACAAACACATTCCCCAGCACAAGTCGGATGGCTCATCCTACCAGTGTCAGGAGTGCGGCCTGTGTTACACCTCCCACCGCTCGCTGGCCCGACATCTCTTCATCGTCCATCGGCTGAAGGAGCCGCAAGGTCTCGCCCGATACAATGGACGGGGCAAGGATGACGACGAGAGTCAAAGAGAAAACCAGCTGGACGTTACAGACGAGAACGATGACGGGACGCCAAATACCAAATGTAAAGTGTGCGGGAAGACGTTTGAAACAGAGGGAAACCTGAACACTCACATGAGGACACATGGGATGGCGTTCATTAAGTCAAAGAGACTGAGCGCTGCTGAGAAGTGAGGACTCACCTGTTCATCTAAAGCAACACTGTTGTTTTAAACTTCTAAGGTTTGTCCAAGGTTTGTCCGTTGGCTGTGGTTTTGCTGTATATGCATAATGTATATACATGTAGGGCACTAAAACCATGTATACAATGTACACACAAAATAATGTAATATATGTCAAAGTCACTGTCTTAAGGTAAACGGAACAAGATACTTTTTTGTACACACATAGATGTTTCTATAGGCCTTGAATAGATCTTTTTTTATAGAAGAGTTTTTTATTTCAAACCATTTCCATTGTTGTCTTCTCACTAGGATTAGATAATATGTGGATATATTAGTGTAATGGGATTAATCCTCATTCAGTCAGCAGTGTTCTGAATTCTCACAGCTGCTAATGTCCAATGAATGTCTGGTCAAAAAAAATATTTGAAAGTTTGGAAGATTCAGGTTTCCCCACTTTATGCAACAACATTAGGTCTTTACGACTAAAAGGTTGTGTGGAAGTGGCGCTGAAAATTCTTTGTTTGATTTTTGTTTGATGGATTTAATAAATTTCTTCTTTGCTTCTACAATAAAACCCTTGTCCTGGTCTCCTCCTAATATTTTGAGCTTCAACTACAGAAAACTTTGGAAGATGTCAGGACAATCATTCAGAGATAAAGCCCATCTTTAGCTGCACCTCCATGACATCTTGTCAAGTTATTATCATTTACACATGCACATAAATTCTGAAAATGGACAAGTTGAAAACAAGTTTAAAGCTCAAAGTTTTGTGGATTAACATGTCAAGCATTAAATATCTGAAATATGAGTCTTAAAGACAAACAAAAGGGCCAAATTTGAATTTGCTTTTAAAAAGAAATGTATTTTGTAAAAGACTGTGAAGTTTTGTATGTTGATGTTTCATTCCTGTCTTAATATACTATAAATGGCAGCTCTTTGAGATTACAACTCATGTAAAAATGTTTATGTACCTGTATATTTAAAATATAAGACACAAAGCACTTGCCTCTCTTTTAACTGCAGTGTAGTTCATCTATCATTATGGCACAATAAAAATGAAATTGTAATAATCCTGTATTTCACAACTAATATCAAAATTATCAGTTTCTGTTTTTTTGTTATTTTCTTTTCACTTAACTTCAGCTTGTGTTTTTTAAATTATTGCAAATATCCTAATTAATGTCGGCTATCTAAACTGAACAAAATGAATGTAAACTTGACTGTGAAATTTCATTTTTATATAAGACAACCAGTGCAAGTTAATGAACACAACTTTGGAAGTTTTGAGAAAACTATCTCAAGATTGATTTGCTTTCTATGTTGTAAGCATTTCCAAAAATCATTGTCAGTCAGTTTTGAACGGTAGCTTTTTTTCCACCAACTGCAACAATAAGACTAATCGTCTCGCGCTGTAAAACTGCATGTGAGAGTCAGTCTGTGAACTGTTTGTTGAATGTGTCTTGCTGCTGCTGCTGCTGTTTTTAGACATTTCTGATGCTTGTGTACAAAGCTGTTCTTTATTGTCAATAAACAAAACCTGCCAAGGACGAGAGCTGATGTCGGCTGCACATAAGACATCAGCTCTTCCCTGTGGAAATATACCAGAAAGTCTCTATCGTGATTGTTGCTATGAAGTGTAATTGCTGGATTTTGATGAAAGGTGTTTTAAATATCATTGTACTGCAATGTATTGAATATTTGTCTGATAATAGGATTTTCAAACAGTGGAAACAATGTGATAGCAGTGATGTTTTCATATGACTAATTGGCAACAGAAAATATATTTTGAAAGAAACATGATGAAGATTTTTGGTTAAAAAAATGTGTCTTGTTAGACGTGTAAATCTTCTGATCTGTTAGCAAACTGAGATGAATTCTTTCTGACACTGATTGTCTCAAACATACAGAGTAGAGACACTCACCCAGGGTTTACAGTTGCACCATCAGTGATGTTGACGTCTGGCTTCTGCTCCCTTTTATGCAGCGTAAAGGCGTCAGCTGGCTTCTTCACTTGCTGTGTGAACACTGAAAAAACAGAATAAGAGCACTCATTACCACTGTGTGAAGCTGTGAGGAAAGGAGCATTTTTGAAACAACCCATAAAATCAGCGGTTGCTGGTTCGGCTGTAACCCGGTACACCACCTCTCAATCTAACACAGAAGATCACATTTCCACATCATATTAAGACCTAAAAACCTAATTACTCATGTTGATCCAGTGATCTGTTCCTTCATAACAAGCATCACTTGACTGAAACATCAACGGGTGTTGTGCAATCACATGGTTTGCGAGCATGAGCTCACAAACTATAACTGATCTGACCCCAACTGCACCATGCCTCATTTGTGTAGGTTGTTTCTGTCACCGTTGCCTGGACATCGGACTTCTGTCTGGGTTTTTGGTACAAGTTCTCCCTCTAGTGGCCAGAGGTGATCTATTTCAATTACTGGACCGTCTTTGGCATTTCTTTTTCCATTTTTTTGAAATAAACAAAGTAAAATTGGGCTGGAGCAATGGCAAAACATCTCTAGTCCCAGTGGTGGTTATGTGACTACAAGCCCTACACTCACCATTAGGCTTAGACTCTAATTAAGCTGACTTTGCCTGGCAACACAATTACAAAGCCTGGATCTTTTCGTTAGCCTCCTCATGTAACCAAATCCTGCTCACACCTGATGGAGAAAACCAGGTGGGGGACCATCCACAGTTGGTGAAGCAGCTTTTCAATCTAGCTCGTGGAAGATGATTTCACGCTGCTTTATTGACGATGATGTGTCCCCCTCCTATGTTATTTAAAAAACTTCTCTACTAAAATACGCAGTCAGTCCTGAAATGGCTCTGGGTTGTGCGGTGTTCTTTCTTCTTGCTGCGTCTAGCTCAGCGCTGGAAAACCTGCAGGCCTCGACTGTGACACAAAGATGTACGGAGGATACCGACACTTTACTCTGGGAAATGAACCAGGCGAAACCAAAGGAATATGCTGTTCTCAGTAAGTGTTGCTGCCTTTTGAGAGGCTTTCACTTATGTAGATTTGCAGTCAGTTTGGGGCAGTGGGGGTTCTGGCCCACTTGGATTACAGGGCCCAGTGTGAGGCCAGCTGAGACTACTTTTAACAGTGGAGAGGTTCAAAATGCCAGAGAGGGCGTCTAAAGAATTAAAATACTGAATGGGACAGTGTGAGCTTTGCAGGTAGTTCCACTGTGTTCTTATGCAAAAACCAAAATAATATTAAGTTAGTAAAATTTGAGACAAATAGACTAATGTTCACATCAAAAGCAGCCTTAGTTAATATTAACAATATAAAAAGATAAAACACTTTAACTGCCTTACTCTATTTTTTATTTGTAAAGCTAGTTGCTTTACCAGACCTCCTCAGGCTCTTTTTTGTTGGGTTTTTTTAACAAATCACGAACACAATCGACAGGTGACAGTGTTAAACGCTACATTTTAGTAACACACAACATCGGCCACACTGCAAGGCATTTAATATACACACACACACACGCACGCACGCACGACTTACGTTATTTGACGTCTTCTTACGGAACTCCTCACCTGTGTCCTCTGCTCCTACACACTGAATTCTTGTTTTGTTTAAAATGTCAACACTGTGCTGTGGGTCGCGAGGCCGCAGATTACTTATTTAACTAGATTACTTCGCTTCGAAATTTACAGCAAACTGTCACCGATTCACACTGGCATCACAAACGACCAAACGACGCGTCTGATCGTTTGACGACTTTGTAATCAAAGTGCGACAGCTACTACCCCCCCCCCCACACACACACACACACACACACCCCCGTAAGGGTGCAATTCCATTTTCGACCACACCACCGGCTGACAATGGACAAACCGTTACAAACCAGAGGGGCGCTGTTTCACAGCAACTACATAAAGTCTCCTCTTCCATCTTTCTGTTGGAATGATAGTGGGAGCTACAGTCTTGGGTTGCTTTGCTACGTGTCTCCTATATTTCTAAGTTGAATTACAGAGAAAAAACAACACTTATAATAGATATTATGCCACATTTGCATGTTTTATTTGAGACATTCAGACTGTTTTTTATCCAAAGGGCTTGTAAACTATACACTTGTATACTGCACTAAACCGCCTTTACATACCTGTGTATTATCAGTGTACGATTCTTTTGGAAAGATGGGCAGCAGCGTTGAGGGAGGTAACGTCAACCAGCCCGGCTCGCTGCAGCAGTGTCGCGATGCCCACGGTCCCACCTTCTCTGGGCAGTACTGCCAGGTGTTCCTCCGACAGGTAACGACAAACCTGTAATTTACGGATGATCAAATGCCATCCTGACAGCCTGCAATGTTTTTCAACAAAGTGTTTTACAACCCCAGGACACAGTCCAGTACTTTTTGGGTATTTGTGTCCCTGACTCCTGCGGGGAAGAGGATGTGCAGATGCTGGTGCTGTACGGTTAGTGAATTTAAATTCTTACTCATCTTGACTCACTCAGTTGAATATTGGTTTAGTTTTTAAGCGTGACTTGTTTTACTTTGTCTTTTTTAACAGGGAGACTTCAGCTCGGGCAGACATCCCTCATTCCTCCTTTACCTTCCATCCTGGTCAATCAGTCCACACAGGAGCTGATAATGACCCACTGTTTGTCCAACACTATTGCCCCTGATGCATCAGATATCACCTGCCTGTCAGTATATGACTGCATCTCTGTCACCCTGTCTTATCCATATGTGCACAAGCATCTCTCCTCATCTTCAATTTCAGGATGTTGGCAGAGGTCTCTCCTCCCCTTATACAGACCCTGTTTCCTCCTGCAGGTTTGTGTGTTGTGTAATGGTAGCAGTTCCTCTTGCGGCAACCTTGTTCACCGCCGTAACAAGGTGGCAAAGGAACAGGGAGGTCAGTCCATCAGTGGAGTCTTCCTGTTTGAACGCTGGGCCCAACCTTTATGGCACCCTGAATACAAACTGCTCCTCTCGCAGCACAATGAATACCAGCACTTCAGAGGAAAACGGTAAGCACAATGCACATAATGAGGTTGTTGTCTAACAAATATCAAGCACTGTCCTGATGCAGTAGTCAAACCTTTTTATATTGTCTGAACTTAAATTGAGACATCTCTTTTTTGGATATTGTCTTTTCATAGATAGCACCAGTCGCACACGGCTGTATCTTCCTCGAAACTGTGTGAGACAGTGTCTGCAGGCCTTTTCTCTACAGAACACCAGCCAAGGTGTGTTGAGCACCTCCTCGTCCATCCCAGGAGGAGGCTACTCCTCCCTGAACGGCATCCGCGTGCTCAGTCTGCTGTGGATCATATGTGGCCACTCGGCACAGTTTGTTGTCATAAACAACTTGGGTACGACAAGACTCGCTGCTATTTGTATCACACAGTCTGCAAGTCACTGCCATTACTCACATATTATTTTTTACTCATATTGCATTGTCTCCATTGTAGATAATTACAAAAACTGGAAGAAAACAGTAGAGAGCAGCCCCCTGTATGTGTTTGCCATCAGTGGACCAGTTTTTCTGGCCGTGGACACCTTTTTACTGCTGGGGTGAGAACAGTGGTAGAGATCATTTTAACATATTGTGTCTGAAAAATGATCATAATGAGTTTTAAGTGTCCAGTTTTAGTAGTTTTTAATGGCAGCGACTGTGTTTCAGGGGTCTGCTCAGTTCCAGGTCTCTGCTGAACTCCATCAGCAGGGCTGAGGACAAACTGAGCACCTCTTTGGTGGTTAACTACTTCATTAAGAGGATTAAAAGGTACAGCGTGTTCATCTCAGCCACCGTTGTGTCTTTTTTCTCAGAACGGAACAGAACAGAATGTAGAAGTCCTTCATTTCTCCTTATTTTTCTTTCTGCCTTCTTCCTTCACAGGATTCAGCCACTACATTTGTTCATCATGTGTCTAACCATGGGTCTCATCTCTGTGGTCCACTGGGGACCCTACTGGTTCCCACTTATGGAGACAATGATGGATTGTAAGACGTACTGGTGGGCTAACGTACTATTGATGAGCAATCTCCTCCATGTCCACGAGATAGTAAGTTAAAGCAGAAGTATCATAGCTCTGTTTCTATTTTTGACATATAGTATTTCAGTGTATACTGACCTACTGTTTCTCAATCTCTCTCCAGTGTATTCCTTGGTCTTGGTACTTGTCTCTTGACTTCCAGTGTTACGCCACCACTCCTCTGCTGCTCTATTTTTACAGACTGTACGCCCACTGTCCTTTCACATTTTTCCCCAAAAATATTTCTGAATTGCTATATTGTGAACCAGCCAACGCTGTGACCATCATGCATGCGTTGTGTTTGTCAGGAACAGAGGTGTGTTTGCAGCTGTGGCAGCAGGCCTGCTGCTGATGACCACTGCTGCTGGTGCTATCACAACTGCACTCCTGCAGCTGCCAGTCTTTGAGCCGTCTACGCTGTAAGACTCAGTGATGGCTGAGGAACAGCTTAGGAAAATTTATTGTAGAGTGGCTAACACATTGAGTAATTTTCTTTACTTTTTTATGCCGTATAATCCAGCTTTAAAAGAGAATAAAGACTAACTAGCTATTCAATTCATCTTACTTTGCAGGACATCTTACAATTACGTCTTACATTACTATTTGAAACCCTACACAAGATATGGGCCATTTTTAATTGGGATCTTGGCTGGAATATACCTGATGACAAAGAAAGATCAGCTCTTAAAGCAAAAGGTAAGAATCAGATATTATCAGGCCAACCACACTCAGTACACATACTAGAAACTAAGCTGCCATCACACTTACATTATGTGCCTATTGGTGCTATTCTTGTTGTTCCAGTGGCAGGCGGCCCTCGGTTGGTTCTGCAGTCTTTTGGTCATGGCTCTGGTGGTTGGACTGGCCTACGTCCTCAGAGAGACCCCGTCCTCCCCGTCGGTGTCCCATGCCCTCTATCAAGGACTGCACAGACCGCTCTGGGCTCTGGCTGTGACCTGGATCATAGTGGCCTGTGAGGAGGGTTATGGAGGTGAATGAAGACCAGACAGAAATGTTACACAGTGTAAACACAGGGTTCAGAAACAAACCATTTACTTCTGAAAAGTACAGTATGCAAAAACAATCCAAATGGGTAGAAAAGCAGTAGTAGCATATACACGCAGTTCTTTTTAAAGGACACAGTATGGGACTCAGTTTTTACATGGAACATAGTTTACATGAAAAGTATATACAGTATATTAATATACTATATATATTTATGTATCACATAAACACATTTTCTTTGTTTCTGTTGGTCGGATTCTCCAGGTTTTATCAAGAGCTTCTTATCAATGCGTTTGTGGGTTCCACTTTCCAACATTAGTTTCGCTTGCTATCTGTCACATCCCATCTTCATCATCCTCTACATCGGCCTGCAGGAGACCCCGATCCACTACACGGACTTAAACTTCGTAAGTGCCTTAAAGTGGCCCTTTTCATCCATGCCATGATTTTGCTGTGAACTTAGTGCACTGTACTGCCTCCTCCCTCTTCAGATGTACCTGTTCCTCGGCCACCTGGTGCTGACGCTGGCGGTGAGCTATGTGCTGACCGTGCTGGTCGAGAAGCCCTACCTCCTTCTAAAGTGCAGCCACACATAGTGTTAGGTCACTGCTGCAGAGGGGATCTTCCCATTTCACGACAAACAGATGAAACATAAAAAATAACAATAGTGCAGTATATGGATGGAAAACAGAGATTAAAGCTGTAAACGTTGTGCATTAAAAACACCAGTTAAAAGACCAAAAAAATAAAGACAAAAATAAAAATTCAACAGTGTCACATTATCCAAGAGAAGTTCCCTAATTCCTTTAAATTACCATCTTTGTTAATCAATAATTAATTATTCATGCAGACATCACAACCTTGTTTGAATTCAATTTAGAAGCTATGATAACATGACAAGGATTAAGATTACAATGACATGATTGAAGCGTTGCTCTTGAGGAGGGCAGAACGAATGTGACTGGCTTCCTCGTGACACAAAGTTCATCTGTTTCCCATCTGCCGTCCTCGTATATGACGACACAGATGACTCGCGCTGTATTTTCACTGCACTTTCCATTGCGGTGAGTCAGAATTTACAAGTGGCAATGACTCAGCTGATGAGCTCACGACAAAGGTTTTCGGTTTCTTATGACGCAAAAACACGCAGCAACACTTCCATCCCAGCGCTGTGGTTATGCAGGGCATGCGCTCTGTTGTGCGTTGTACTGAGCTGAGTAACAACTTCAAAGAAAATACTGCTGCTCTGCCGCCTACACAGCAACACACTCCTTGTATGGGGATTTTCACCTGCTGTTATCCAAGATCTTTGGCAAGTCCCGTTTAAGTGGTTCAAGCCAAAGCATCCTTTTCTTCACGCCCTCGCACACCCACACAAACAAAATGCAACGCACACGTCTTCAATGTGCCGCCACCTTTCCCCACCTGGTCCCGTCTGGGGAGTTTCAGGGAAGGAGGGCAGATGCCAGGGCTGAGGCAGAGTGTGCAACAACACGGTGTAAAAATATATCTTGCTTTGGTAAGATGATACTCTTCTCCCCATGAGTACGTGAGACCACGGGGCCACATCCAGTCCTAAACCCCACAACAACATGCTCAAGATGGTGTAACATGTCTGAGACCATTAGAGCCTTTTCCAACATTCGACGATGAAAAGGTTTCAGCTGCTGTTTGAGAAGGATCACATTAATATGCTTACAGTTAAAGAAATACTGAGCTTGGTTGAAATGTTCTTGCTGTTATTAGTGCTGCTGACAGATAATGCTTTACATTGTGTAATTCCATATTTAAACCTATTAATATCTAAAAGATATGTACAGTTGCACCTGCAATGCTGATAAGAGAAAGTGATTATTTTTTCCCAATTTTCTACAATGAATCTCTGCACAGATTACTTGTTGCTTCACAGTCCACCCATCGTTTACAGCCCATCAGCTGTTTAACACAGAAACATTAGATGTGTTGCTTCTGTGAAGCTGCAGAACTGCACACACACAAACATTTCATTTCTCCCGCAAATCTGTTGATGCAAATTAACACAATAACAACAACTGCCTGGCACACATGCAACAGCCCAATAATATTCCCCCTGTTGCTTAGTAGATTTACAAGGCACCACAAGAGCAGGTGTGTGAATTGTTACATAATGGCACAAACACAGTAAAAGGACATGACATCAGTTTGAATGGCCTCTGTCCTCCTCCTGTCCTGTTTGTTGTACTTGTAATGAGTAAATAAACCCTTAGCTTGTGTTTGAGGGGTGTTTCATTCATAAAACTAACAATGGTGACTTCGTGCGTTTCTTTGCCAAAGCAGTTGTAGGGGTATCAGTGTTCTCAGAGAAGTAGTAGCTAAAAATAGTTTTATTTAAAAATAGTATTATTTATTTATTTTGAAAATCAGACACGGGGCTTTGCTGTTTTATTGGAGGGGTCTCTGTTGTTAAACCACTATTTACAATGTGCTGATTTTAAAGCAGCAGAACTATCCGTTCCCCTCACCTGCCACGGGAACAGTGACATAACAGCCATAAATTACTTGGTTATGAAGCTGTCCTTCACTGCTATTATGAAAGAGCATTTAGTAAGTGGTTTACTGAAAGATGCACAGGGAATTCCCCTGCGATAAGACAGGGCACTGAGTCTGTGGCAGCGTTCAGTCCAGTTTGGCATTGGGAAAAACACACATATTCACTTTCGTCGCACTCTCATATTTGTTCTTCCAGCTCGACTCAGCATAACAATTGGGACTCTCATCCTAAAATGTAAAACTATTTCTTTAAATCCAATGCAACTTTTCTAATAAAACATCAGTGGACACATGAAGATTGGCAAGCAACAGCATCAATGTTTCTTGGCTTTAAACATCAGAAATGCAGGCCATCATTATCACTTTCCAACGAAATTGAAATCACTGGACCGTACAAATTATTGGAAGCTGGCCTGCCATTAATGTCATTAGGGATTAGCTCGTGTTCAGCATTTCTGAGAGGAGTAATTTGGCTAAATGAGAGGCAAAGTCACATTTAATCACTGTCACACCAGGGCGAGCTAATTGACTAGCAAAAGCAAACAGAGGTCTGGCCTCGTTAGGTTGTTTGGGCCTCTGACAACAGTGTATTGTTGCTTCGCCAGGGCAGTTAGGGAAGGGTGTTAATGTTGCCAGAAATGTGACCCTCAGTGTCACGGGTGCACTGTAAACACATTTAACAAGAGAAGGAGTTTTTTTCAAATTCATAAATGGTACTGATTTCAAGTTTTTTTGTTTTTTTTCCAAACTGCAATATTTACATTTCAGTTCTGTCAGTCAAATGTTTAAATGAACATTAAGATGTTGTCTTAACATTAGAAAGAGTATTAATTAGATTATTCGTTTGGAAATTAATCTAAAGAACAAATACTATTTAATGCAGCACGAGCTGCACTCTCTTTTTTCTCCCCATAAAAAAATATTTAAATGAGTTATTAAAACGCAGGCCAGTGCCACTCTACAGGACACACCACAAATTTCTGAAAAGGGAAAAAAAAATTCTTGATAGTCAGTCTGTAAATTAGGCCATCAGATATCCAGTGGTAAATGTTCAAGATCGGCACATGCCCGCAATATCAGGTAACTGACTTTGTACTTGCGGGGGACAACAGTTAAAAATAGACTCACACCCCGAGACCGGCAGCTCTGCCTGAGCTCAAACTGAAGTCCTGCATCATAGGTCTATATCCTCAGCTACACGGCTATGAAAAGGGTACGTACGACTTGCATGGCTGGAAATCCCCTTCACGAGCTAGACAACTGTTTTAATGCCTGGAGTAATAATGATAATACTTCTATCATGTATGACTCATCGGTGAGCTCACTTTTTTGTGGTTTTCTTTGTGAATGGTACATGTTGCCAACAGTTACACTGCTAATGGGCTGACACACAATCTGCTGTGCTGTGTGACACTGTAAATATCGCATACTTTGCCAAGCATCTGATTTAATTCCAAAAAGTCATTTCCAAATACCATTTATTTTGATGAATGTTTGTTTCGCTCGCACCCCCCTGTTTATTCTTAATCTGTTTTTGTCGAGACAGTCGTACGCTCAACTGGCGGTATTATTTTCAAAACTGTGTCCAGATTTATTGAGTGGGTCCTTAAGATCACGTCTTTCAAGCAGGTCATTCACGTACAGAGACTTTTAAGATGCAGCAGTCTCTTGGGGGGGTCGTGTGACTGAGGATGGGTCTATTTTGGCACGAACGATGGCTGAGATGAAATCAAATTACACTTTCTTGCTCTCAGTCACGCAGGTGCTGACAGTTTTATTGTTTTTTTAAATAATGCCAGTACAGATAAAGTCCTATCTAATGCACTTATCAACCGTACCGACAAGATTTGTATAAATTCAATTTGAAACTTCGAAGTGCCTCTAAATGTGGGTTACGACAGATATATGGACAATCTGCACACCATAATCAAATCTAAATATGGAGTCGGTGGACTGGATGTGACTGTGGCCTGTCAGATAGGTTGGATTAATTTTAAGCCAAACAAAAAATGATCTTATACTTGGAATAATGACATGACTATGTGCAAACATTAGTTCACCTTCGACTTTAAGATCAGCACATTGTCAGGGTCTTAATGAGGTTTTTTTCAGCCTTAAAATTGTGTGAGATTTATTAATATTCACGGTTTTGATTGATTTGTCAACAGACTTACTGAAGTTAGGATCTGAGCTCCATAGTAAACACTCAGCTGTCCTTCAGTGCAGCAGGAATGTGACAAATGCAGGTCATGGGTGAAGAAGTACTGGTATTTTTCCAGCCTCTGTGCCACCAGCTCCCCTCCTGCAATCTTGTGTATCAGGGTGCGTGTTTCGGAAGCTGCCCCCCCCCCCCAACACTTCCTATCAGGCATCTGAACGTCTCCTGTAAGTGGGCATCAGACACAGGTAATGTCATGGTGCTTCGGCACGTTTGACAGGCCTTAAATAACTGCAGCTGTGATATTGATAATATAAAACTGAAACTGAAGATTGCAGCCTGGAGCCTATTAACTACACAACACACACACTGGATGCTTTTATCAGCTACCAACGAACAACAACAGGAAGGTTTCCTGTTGATGGGGTATGTCAAGGGCCCATTAAAAGCTTCTAAAATACACGCAACATGCCATTTACAGAGGCATCTCCTGCAGCTGAGATAACCCATGTCTCACAGAGCGACAGCTAGAGGGAGATAGTGGGCCTTACTTCAAATACTTCACATTGAGGAGGTAAATATACACAGGAGCCTCAGGTCAAAGGTTATTTGACTGTCTGACTTTACTAGTTTTGCACCTGAATTCAGAAATATTTTCATTCTCTGTTGTGCTTCATTTTGCAGGTACTGGCAGTAAAAGAACCACAAGGATACAGCTGCACCCAGGGGAGGAAATGACACCAGAAGAACCAGACACAAACAGTCTGTCACCGTGCACAGAACTTAGCTTAAAATTCAGCCTCAAGCTGCTGTTTGACAGCCGCAGTCTCGCCGCTGACAACCTCCACGAGCAGCTCGACTAGACGTCCCCATGGATCTGTCGCTCCTCTGCACGGATGACCAAACGTGTCCGCCGTCATCTCTCGCAGACAGTCAGACGGGGGGTTTAGACACCCTTTCAGTTTTTCACAGTCCTCCAGAAAACACGCTGCTCGCATGCGAGAAAGGAGGGAGTACTGCGCTGGATTGCTCAGAACCCGTTGACAAATCCACCAAGGCTTTATCAAAAGTTTCCAAATCCCTCTCTCAGGAGGAACGCACTGACTCAGACGGTTTTAAGCTTTCATCGCCCGGCTTTAATGTGTCCGAGTGTTTGCCACTTCGCTCAGAGCTTGTGCCAAAGGATGATGCCCTCAGGGTTCATGCCTGTTTTGCCTCATCAGACCCTTTATTACCTCTTTTACCTCACCTCACTTGTGACCTTATTTCACCCCTGTCCAACACTTTCTCAGAGTTTTACATGAAACAAGAGCCACCCCTCTCCTTTCCTCTCATTCAAGACGATGCCACACCTCAACCTTTTGGGGCCACATCATCTCTTTCTGAGGGGTTGCTTGATCTGTCCGCCAATGAGCCTTTCTCCACACACGGCAGTCAGGACACTTACCTAATAAGGTCTTCATTGCCTCACTCAGACAGTTTAGAGAGTGACACAGATCTAACACCTGTGACAGACCTTTATATCTTTGAGACGGAGACACAAGAATTCATCCTGAGCCCAGATATAGAGCCCCATGAGATTAAACGCCCCAAGTGCGAGCCAGTATCGCAAACAGAAGAAAAAAAGACACGGCGTGACCCCGATGCACATGTCCCGATGTGTGATTCAGCGGACGTGCTGACAAAATGTTCTCGCAGCTCTACACATGGGGAACCGACCCTGGTGGACTATGAGTCAGACGTGGTCCAACATGCAGGGCTGAGACCACCTGCTGTGGATGCCTGCGAGGTGAGCTTAACGTCGGTAAATGATGTGAGAGGAGGGACGGCAGAGGTCACGGGTCCGACCCCCCGGGCAAGACAAAGCGACAGCCCTGTCGAGCTGTGGCTGGACGCGTGCCAGTATCTGGCAGGTGAGGACACGGAAGACAGGGATGTTTTGGACAAGACGAGTCATTCTGTGACGCAAGGGGGGCTCTCGGCCATAAATGACTTATCTTTTCACCCAGGGTTGCAAGTGTCAGGTTACCACCCTGAAGGTAGCGAGGGGATTGGCTGGCCCAACGAAGACACCAGAGGCTGGGGGCCACCGGTCGAGAGGTGGTCGTCAGTGGACAGCTGGGCGACCGCACTTTCAGACTGGACAGGGATCATCACGGCTCCACCAGAGGACTTCACAGCTGCCTTCACAGAGATAGGGGCCGAGATAGATGCTTTGACACAGGCGCTGGCAGAGGTAAACACCGGTGCAGACGCAGAGACGACTAAAGAAGAAGAAACTCAGGAAACGGCCGCGCAGGCGCAATCACAGCCACCCATGGGTATCCAGGATCAGCCTCTGGAGGCACAGAACATCCCAGAGGGCTTCGTCCTCTCTGGGCAGAGCTTTCACTCTTCGTGCCTGGAAGTCGCTGCACCAGAGCTCCAGGACAGAGAGGGCTCCCGGAGCGTGGAGTCTTTCTGTGATTCAGCACGTACTACGCAAGGACAACAGGAGACAGGAGAAACCCAGAGGGGCCAGGCTGAGTCCTCCATGCGCCCCATCCACCCACACTCATCCATGGGTTCACCCAGTGCTATGGTGGCCTCTCCTGGAGGACACGGTGCAGATGCGACTGCAGTGACACTCATCCCTGAATCTACTTCCTCTGCTTATTTGGACCTTTCTCAGTTTGGTGGATACGCCGAGTCCTTGGAGACAGACATTTTCCTCGGCAGTGAAGATCCTGTCATACTGAACATAACAGAGGATTCAGATTTGGAAGGACAAAATACACCTGTAGAGCTGATGAGTGGGCAGGTAAGATGGCTTGTTATTTGTGTTTGGCAGGTGAAAGTTTGTGCCCTGCTCGACGTGGAAAAGCGTGAAGTATGAGTGGATATTTCATAACCAATGTGTGCATGTTTTTTTATTTCCTGTGTGCTTGTCCCACATGTATGCATACGCTCGCCTACACACTCTGAAATACACACCAACCTCATCTGAAGTGTATGGCAGACTTGGAGAGGGAGAGCAATGGAAAGATTCACCCTTCACTATAGCGAGAATAACAACAATCACCTTCACATCGGTCGCGCCGGCCAACAGATAAAGAAGTCATGCGCTTTGGAAAGACAGCCAGAATGTTACGAGACATTCCCGCTCCTGCCCTTTTGGGTGTCGTCATACCTACAGCACTGACAGCCAGTCAGGAGCTGAAGTTCTCCGTAGAGTGAAATCGGTGCATATGTCACCGCGCATGAGACTCACGAGTGTTGTCGCCTCGCTGTGAACCGGAGCCAGTCAGTTTGCACCCAAGGACTTTCAACCTCGGCCCAGGTTCGATTCTGTGTTGTCGGATGAGTCCTTTTGGCGCCCATCTCAAAGACTGACAGCTGTGGCGACCAGAAGGAAACGGGAGAGAGAGAAAACTTCAGATGGGACAGAAATGGCATCTAATAATAGCTGGGAGTTCAATGATAATAGCATGCATCCATGGCGTGTCAGGGTGGAGGGGTGAGAGGAGAGCACAGCTGAGGACTGAAACATGACCCTCCCTCGCTCTCTCTCTCTCTCTCTTTCTGTGCTCACCCTTTAACACACCCATTCCCTACCGCATCGCCTTTAAAAACCCAGGACCGGGACGCCGACAGGTCCGCGGGCCTACAGAGACTGCACCTGATTGGCTTAGGTGCGCAAGGCATAGCCGGAGCGCCCGGCTATAACAGTGGCACTGTAAGGTTCATTTGCATGCAGGACATATGGACTGTGGGATTGGATGTGGAAGCATGGTGTTTCGTAAACGTCTGCTTTGTGGCTCTATAGAAAGGTACGTGTTGAACAAAAAGTAAAATGATCTGTAATGTCGCAGTATTGTAACGTCTGTAGAATCTCCCTTTAAAAAGATTACATTTTAAGTGAAATTTATGTTAGTACTTTAAGTCCAGTTTGGACAGTCTACATGAAGTCTGATAAGTCTCATACTTAACTGTATATAATAAATTTCTTAAAATTCTTCAAATGAACTGACATTTTTTTCATTATTTGCCTGTTTTTGTTTTCAGCCCGCTGCAGATGGACTGTGTGAAGTGACAGATGAACACGGTACCTCCCAGCTGGGCTCAGCGGTCGAGCAGGAAGCTAAAAGGAGCTGCGGGCCAGCCAAGGTCAATGGTGAAGGAACCGAACCTTTGGTGGATCCAGGACTCTTCGCTGCGGGCCTTCTGACAAACTCCCACGTGCCAGGTGTGGACGCACAACCTGACCTGCGTGTTCGTACTCACACACACGTGTTGCCTGACACTTTAACAGACCTTGACGGAGCATGTCAGGTGGAGCCGAAGCAGGGGAGTCCTAAGTTTATTATGCCCTTAGCTCCGCTCGGTACCGGCTCCTCCCTCGTCTGTCAGACAGGCAGCAGTTTGGACGGAGATCAAGTTTGTGCAGAGGGTTCTCTCTTTTACAACAGAGACCTCACCTGTGGTCACGTACAACCCTGCGTCCTCTGGCCAACCTCGGACGGGCTTACTGACAAAACACCTCATGAAGGTGACAAGGAGCTGATTCATAAAAAGGAAAATACAACCGACTCTGCCGAGAACTCTTCACCAGAAGGACAACTGGACTCACGCACTGACAATACTGAGTGTTTCCTCACTGAGAGAAAAACAATAGTTGAGGAGATTAATGACCTCAGCAGAGAGCTATCAAACTTGGCTATAATCCCTGCAGATCATTGCATCATCTCCGAGGAGAACCGTGCCGCAATAATCACCTTAGAATTAAATGACCCATTTGTCTCCAGGGCCACAAAACCTTTTACTAAAGCCGTACTGCCTGAGCTGAGCCAGAAAACAGCCGAAAAGATGCCTCACAAAACACGCTCCAAAAAGGACAAGACAGCTGGCCATCATCATGGAGCACAGGTTTCCAAGAGGCAGGAGACTTTATCTCACCATGTTCCAGTGCAGCAGACCTGCAAGCAGCAGGAAGCTCATGCCGTTACTGGAGAGAATCACGTCAATGAGAACATAACAGCTGGACACAGGGACAACCAAACCAAACTGGAGATTGAGATCAGTGCGGCAACCGAGAAGCCTCCGAGCAAACCACACGGCAAAAAGAAGAAGAAACATGGTCAGAACGCAGCAGCTCTAAAGAGCACAGCGGAGCCACCGGCTGAAGTGGAAAATGAAGCAAAAACAAAGACTGCAAAGGGAAGGATTGATATGTTTGAGGCCAAGCTGGGTGCTAAGGCCGAGAAAGCTCAAAAGGACAGCAATCAATCAGCCAGCGCCGAGAAGAAGTCCCAGCAAACAGAGGCTAAACCTGCCAAGGCAGAACAACCAGCACATCACGCTGAGCAAAAAACAGTGAAGCCAAAGAACTTCACCAGTCCTCTGAGCGATGATGTGATTAAAAGACGACGCTTGTCTGAGGATAAGTTTGGGAAGATCGTCAGCGCTTTGGAGTCTAAACTACCTAAGCCAGATGTTTCCATCAAGGCGAAGGCAGAGGAGCCCAAGGCTGATGCTGAAGCAGCTCGTAAAAAGGCTTACAGTGAAGTGGTCAAACAGAAAATCCCACCGAAGGAAGGTAAGGGGTGGACATTCAGCATGCTCGGAGCAGCTTTCTAGAAGTCTCCTCCATGATGGTATGTAAACACACATTCTTCAGCTTATGATAAAAGCACGGTCATGTCCGCAGAGCCCAAGGTGGTGCAGCCCATCCAGGCGGTGTCGGTGAGCGGGGACCCCCAGAGTCTGTGCCTGTGGTGCCAGTTCGCCGCCGTCTTCTCAGACTACACCGTCACCTGGTGCAGGGAGGGCGCCGTCCTCACTGAGATCAAGAGAAGGTATTTAGTTTTAATTATACCTACATGATTTTATAACTTTTCTCCACAAGATCTAAAATAAAGCATATATATTATACAACTGAACTGCCAATGTTTATGTCTGTTGGTGACTTTTCACCATTTTGACTATTTATCCAGAACATTTAGGTTTTTAATTCCGAGGTCTCCAGTGTTTTTTCAGCTCTCAATTACAACAGTGTTGTTCAGGTGTTCCAGCTGACTGTAACGGCAGAAGGTGTTTGTGGACTTATGTTGTGTTGCTTTGTGTGACGCTGTACCTCTCTCTGAAGCGCAGGGGATGAGAGCAGAGTGTCTCTCACCATCTCCAACGCTTCTCACAAAGACCTGGGCAAGTACCAGTGTCGCCTCAGCAGCTTTCATGGATCGGTCACCCTGGACTACCTGCTGACATATGAAGGTAAAAAAAAAAAGATTTAAATAAGCATAATTGAAAAAAATGTCTGTCAAACTTGTTTTGACAGGTAGTAGTTTACCTACAAAACCCCTTGCATTTCTTCCCAGTGCTCAGTGAGATTGTCATTCCTCCATCTCCAAAAACCATCTCAGGTGAGTTGTGATCTCAGAACAAAGTTGATCACTTTACACAATTGAGATTTTAAAAAATCTAAGCATCATTTTGGATTTTGATGAATAACTGTTGACATATCATCTCTGCCTTTTTAATTTTTTCCCCCAGCTGCTCCCGTAGAGGTGGGAAGTGAAGAGGAAGATGTCCACTGCTCCAGGCTGCTGTTCAAAGAGGATTTCCTATCAGACCAATACTTTGGAGACAACCATCCAGTCAGCATCGTCACTGAGAAGGTCCACTTCGGGGAGGGGATGCACCGGCGGGCCTTCCGGACTAAGCTACAAGCGGGTCAGATGCCTCTTTTACGGGCAGGGCACTCCTGCGTGCTCAAAGTTCACAACGCTATCAGCTACGGGACCAAGAACAACGAGGAGCTCGTCCAGAAGAACTTCACCTTGGCTGTGGAGGTAAGAACACTGCAGGTTAGGCACAACACAAAGCACAATATAAGTCATGGGTTGAAAATACAGTTTGTAGAGGAAAGTGAATTTGAATGGAGGGCCCTCTGCATTCTGTTTTGATTTATGATTCATCTCCTTCTGAGTGAACAGCAAACACAGGTACAGTGAACAAACTGACTTTTTGCTCTGCAGGAGTGTCAGGTCCAGAACACAGCAAGAGAGTACATCAAGGCTTACACCGCTGCAGCTCAGTCTGTCAAAGCCTTCGGAGAAGTCCCAGAGTGAGTAACAGAGCTGACAAAACACACAGCGGGACTCTCTGCAGTACGTCCGTGCTCTCAGCTGACGTTGCTTTGTTTTGTACACCCACCAGGATCATTCCCATCTACCTGGTTCACCGTCCATCCAACGACATCCCCTACGCTACGCTGGAGGAGGAGCTGATCGGCAACTTTGTCAAGTACTCGGTCAAGGACGGCAAAGAGATCAACCTGCTGAGACGCGACTCAGCGGCCGGACAGAAATGCTGTGCTTTCCAGCACTGGGTCTACCATAACACTGAGGGGAACCTGCTGGTTACTGACATGCAAGGTCGGGAAAAGAGCAAAAATTAGCTCAGTAAAATGTGTGCCAATATACAATTTCAAAAATGATTTATCTGCAAATTATTGAGCTTCATTGTATAATTTGAAGTCCTAAATATTGAGCTGGGTTTTGTGTTTTCAGGAGTGGGAATGAGGCTTACTGATGTGGGAATAGCCACCTGTAAGAAAGGGTGAGTTGTTTTTCTTCTTTTTTAAGGAGAGCAGTGATGCAAAATGTTGAAGTGCACATATTAATGTATGGATTTATGTCTTTTCAGATATAAGGGCTTCAAAGGAAATTGTTCCACCTCCTTCATTGACCAGTTCAAAGCCCTGCACCAGTGCAACACGTACTGTGAGCTCCTGGGCCTCAGTTCCCTGCAGCCTAAAGCTAAAAAGCCTGCTCCAAAACCCAAACCCCAACCTTCTGCACCCAAGAAGAAGACTTTTGGGCCAACGGTGAAGGGCAAGTCATAGCAAGAGGGGGAATCCTTGGACTTTGGGTTTGGATATGAATTGAAATTGTGAGGTGTTTGTTTGTGCTTCTCCGACCCAACAAAGGTGTCAGTGACGCAAAGACTTGACAAGAGAGCGTGTTTCCTCTCGTGTTGAACATTTGAGAGATATATTTTTATTTTATTGAAGATTTCGCCAGATTTCGTCCGTATGAGAGCTTGTGTGCTATATTTATAATTTTTGGGAAAACTGTGACAAATTTAACAAACACTTGAAAAAGATATTTGATGCAGTTTGTCTGCAGTGATGAACTGTCATGTCTTAGTTTGCTTTATTGATGATGTGTGATGATTTTTCTTCACAGATCAATGCTGAGGTTGTTTTGTTTGTTTTTTCTACTTTGGTGATGTTTTCAAACTATTAGTTCATTAAATTAATGAACTTGTTAATTGATTGCTTAAAGGAAATGTCTTTGAAGATTTGTATGTTAAAATACACAATTAAGGGTGTACAGTTTGATATTTGGTGCTAAGTTACACAGTATGAATGGGTGATGTTTGCGTTTAAGTTTCTGATGAATTCAGTTTAACGTTACGTTATTTTAATATTTGTTCATTCAGTAACTTTGCTAATTCACAGCAATCTTGTGTTTGTATTCTTCGGGGAAAAACAATCGTTCACAAACAGCACTGAAACTGATTCATCAATTTGTTATTTTATTATCCAGCACTGTTCTGCTTGATAGATTGATTTCAAATTTCTAGCATCATTTCGAAGATCTACACCCTGGTCTAGCTCAAAACACACGTAAATGTAAAACCACATGGACCTGACAACCACAATCTCCACATGAACTCAATAGCATGCTGGCCATTCAAGTGAAGTCTCCAACTGTCTCTGTGTAATAAGCCTCTCTGTCCTCCTCTCACTGGAGCCTTTTAAATCCTTGACCCAAATTGCTGACATAGCTCTCAGGTTTGGGCTGTGACCGGTGTGTGAGCAAACAATAGAGCTTTGTTATTAAAGAGATGTTGCTGGTTGAAAAATGCACATTTTTCTGATTTCTTTGTCATTTTGCGTTTGCTGTAGTGTGACCTTTGACCTACAGGGAGTATTGCAACATGACTTTGACAGTGTGTCTGCATGCCAACGTGTGCTTGTCTGCGTGCATGGGGCCTTAGCGCAGTGTGTAGCAAAAGACAAAAAAACAAACACTGTTTATTTCCACAATTTGCATGAATGAAAAGAATGGGAACAATCATAAAACACAGAATTACACCCGTTTAAACTGGCCGACCTGTTTACATGTGGAAGAAGCTTGGACGATGAAAACAAATGGGCCGTCTGTTTCTATCTATACTTCCATAAGAGAGTCTCCAGCAGCAAATTAACGCCTCTAACGCAAAAAAGTGGGTCACACTCAGACGCTCAAGATCATGTACAACATATCAACACACTTTGTCTATTTCCATCCCTGTCCCTCCTGCATGGTGTAACGTGTCCCACGCTATGGTCACTATAGATACGCATCGACGCGCGGCTGTCTTAATTCTGCAGAAAGACAAGACAAACGAATGACGGAAGGAAAAACAGGGAGTGGAGGAACACGCCGAGGTCCTTTTCACACTGTAGCTATTTAGTGTGATAATGGCGTTTGACACACAGGACACAAACACCATTGTCACACTCCACAGCTCTGGAGGACAAGGTTTGCTGCAGATAGAGATGAGGTCTCTGCAGAATGGTGTCTGGATGACCTGGTGAAACAAAACCCAGAAAAAGTTTGCTGATGTGGGGTAGAGCAATGGAGCGAGAGAAAGTACAGAAAAAGTAGAGAGAAACAAGATAATGTTAACGTTTGCATGGTGTGTGTGTGTGTGTATGCTGTTTGAAGAAGTCAAGTTCTGTAGATTTATACCCACTCAAGAAAAAAAACACAGAAAACTACAAAAAAATAATGCTAAATAATGCTGAGTGCATATTCAAGGCTTATCCAAAGTGTCCAAAGTCCAATCATGTCTTTTTGTGTTGATTGTGGGGACGACTGCCTGTGTGCACACGTGTGAGAAAGCAACAAGGTAAGGGGACATCTGTTTGATTCCCCCTCTTTCTTTCAAGCGATTTTGCATGAACTTTTATAAAATGGGATTGATAAATACAGTTCATTCTAAATACAATGCCTACTTCTGCTTTTAAACTATGTCACATACCATTTATGAGCTCTCAGAGCTGTTTTCTATCGTTTCAATTTGTTATGTGAATTATCAACTTTGCTCATTAAAAGGTATGAGTCCCAAACTGCTGGATAACACCTGACTCACCTCTGGTTTCCACAGGGGCTCCTCTTGTCATCTTCATTCATTCATTCATTCATGCATTCATTCATTCACGCAGCGGTCAGTCCCCGGCTCCTGCCTCTCCCGGCTGCTCTCTCCTCTCTGTTCACTCCCTCTCGCACCAACATGTCATGTCTCGGTCTCCGCGTCATCCTGTGCCAAAGAGTTAAAAGTCCAGTCGTGCGTCCGCAGCTGCAGGTTCCCCATGCGATCCGTGGCGCATTTGGCTTTTGTTGCTGTCCCGTCCAAGTCTTTATGTAGACAGAGCAGAGTTTGGACAAACAGCCGGTTCCACATTAGTGATAAGCTACGGGGGAAGTATTGATCGACCCTGACCAGAGGTAGAGGGTTGGGGGGGTGGGGGTGGGGGGGCACCGAGAAACTGGTGAAGCAACAGGAGCCTGGCTACCAAGGTTTCGCTGAAAGCGCCGCGTGCGGCTGGACGTGATGGATCCTGACAGGAGAACGCAGCAGAAAAATGTGTGAAATGAGATATGGAGTTAGGCGGAGTCGAGGGGCGCAGTGTGGAGTAAAATTACGCAGCCATAACATAAAAAACAAGTCACAGAGTCAAGTCAACACACTTACATGCGTTTGGCCAACTTGTTCTTTTCTTCATTTTGTCTTTTAAACTAAATCAAAGTGATAAAGGAAGAGTTTTGCAACTCAGATTGGATTTTTGCATGATGAGTTTTGAGCTTGTTATATTTAAATGCTGTATAAATATTGGTCAGTGTCTTTCTTTAATGTTGCAGTCCAGCTTGTTGCTTAAGCGGCCGTCTGGGTTTCATTGGGGTCAGGGTGCTGATGTAACAACAGAAACAGAGGCCTGTGGGAGGCCATAAAAAAGTCCAACGACAAGACCTCACCTTTACTAGAATGGTCTCGTCTTTCACGGGAAACCAAAGAGAAGCGTTTGAACTTTGATTTCAGTCCACTTGCATGTAGCTCAAGATTGTAGCACCAGATTTGCTGTCATTTGCACTTTGGGACTTTTCTCTTTTTGAGCGAGGTGGAACATTTTGGAAGGTGGATCTAAAGAAGAGTTGGCCGTCAGGTTTGTTTGTGACCAGATCGAGGGTAGGAGGTCTGGATAAAATGTCCCCGGACTGGCAGGGTGGCTTTTATTTGCTTGTCCTTGGAGCTGATAACTCCCAGATTGCCTGTGTGAATGAACTGAGGTCCCTTCACCACACCACGTGCTCACACACACACACACACACACACACACACACACACACAAAAGAGCTGCAGAAAGACATTAATTTCTCTGAAAGGTTTTATCAATAGGTGTTTGGATGTGAGGAAACTGTGCAGTGATTGGCTGGATTTCAAGAATTCATCTATAGTGTGAACGAATGGAAACAGCCATTCCTCAGCAGCAGCAGCAGCAGCAGCGTCTGTCCATGTGGGTGTACGGCCATTTTTTTGAAACTGCGTGACCTCCTGTGAAAGAAAAACGTTAACACAAGTTGGAACATTCTGGTATTTCTGTAAATTTTAAAAATATAAATCTCATTTAAATTGAGGCATTCAAAATGTATCATCAGCAAAATCATAGTAAAAGTATGCAGAACAGAGTGGTATATTACAATGTATAATATTACACATTATTTTATATAATTTGAATATGATCAATCAAATTCAATATGATCAGGAATGTGAAAAATAGTCCTAAGGTCCTTCTCTGTGAAAAAATAAACAGATCTACTTAAGCAAAGTTTGAGTAAACCTGAACTCAGAGTTGTACAAATATTTGTATGTAATGTGTATAAATAATAAATCTACTTAGACGTAACTTGGCATTATTGTGATTTCAAAACAGTGCTGAAAATTAACTTTACCACACACAATAACTGCTTATCGATCCAACTTTTACCAGCAGATGTGTCCACTGCTAATGTGATGCTAATGTGTCCAGCCTGAATGAACTCAAACAACACAGTGTGAGAAGTTTCATTTTTATTTGACTGAAGTTGAACGAACCACAAAGAGTTGCAGAGAGTGGTGGAGTCTTTAACAAAAGTGATATTTCCTGTCATTTGTTTACAAAAAAAAGACTAGCCTTAACAGAGTCAGCGAGTAGTGGGATCACAGGAGGGAGGGAACGGAAGAATGTGGAGAAATATAGTAGAGAATACTAAAAGGATGCAAAGTCTCTGCTTCACTTCTGTCAACTTTTTTTTCTATCTTAGCAGCGGCCCAGACTTACAGACTATTTATATTGCACCAAGTACGTGCTCTGAATGGAAAAAAAAAAATCACATTCAAGTTAATGACAAGACATACAATAGGCGACATGACCTCAGAGTGATCTATAAAGTGCCCTTTAGGTTCAATGGTGTTAGAAAAAGGAGAGAGAGAGAGAAGAAAACATAAAAAACAATATTTTTTTCTTTGTAAGAAACGTGCTGTTTTATATTCAGTGGCAATCACAGCTTTTTCTCTCAAACACCCACGCACGCACACACAGCTTCATTTTAGTGTTGTTGATCAGTAATACTTCTGTTAAATGTAATACATACATATATTTATATATCATGAAAGAACTTAAAATGGGTCCCCCCCTCAGAACAATTTACAGCATTATGAACAGCAACAGGCATGAGAATAATAATATAATCATGACGTCTCAGCGCAACCACCCGCCCGCCCACCCACCCACCCACCCACACCTCCCCAGTTTTTAGTTCTCCCTCCCCAACCTCAAGACTGATTACACGTCCAAATGTGGTCAAACACAAGATAACAGTTTTCATGCTGCTTCCATAGCACTACAATTAAAAACCATTTTATTCAGCACATTTGCTATCACCGTAACAAATGATATGGATTCATCGTTTCCCAGACTACAGCCAGATTTACACTTCACACACCATTTCATATAGAATCGTCCAAATAGTAAACAACATTGTTCATCAGTACAAATATGATGAGAATATTTTCCTGCAAGAATTATATCAATGATTTTAAAAAAAAAAAAAAAAAAAGACGTCCCATGATGACAAAAGCTATAAAAATCATCTTTGGGGATTATGTCCCCCCCCACGTTCTTGAATCCTTACCAGTGGTTTAAAAAAAAAAAAAAGAAGAAAATGAAAATGATTTTTCTACAAAAGGCTGCAGCAGCGATTTCTGATCACGCGGCGCAAGCAAGGCTCTAAAGGAAGGGTGTGGCCGATTTCCTGAAATGTGATTGGCTAGCATTCCTAAGGTAATCTGGTGTTGGTCTAAGGATTTCCGAGAGAGTTGTGATCATAGTGCCATTCGCAGTTAGAAATAGTGCATGTAGGAGCCAGATTAAGGCCATGCTGGGACCCTTCCAGCGAAGGGTGCTCGAACACTGTGCTCTAAGTGTACGTAAAGGAGCTGTTTGAAATGCATTAGTGTTTTCCAGCACTGTAGATTTTCACAGGACAAGGGCAGAGGGGTGAGAGGGATGGAGGGGGGGTGGGGGGGGGGGGGGGGGGGGCGGTCTCATCATTCAGCGCTCGTGCCTGTAAGAGATTTCAGCGCTGCCCTTCTTTCCCCAGCACCTTTAAAAGGAGTGACCCACCCACACTGAAAGGATATGAAGACGTAGGCATGTTGGCTCGACAAGTCACTGTACACTCCTCAAACCGCCGCTGCTGTGGTGGTGGCTCGCAGTCAGGCGATACAGTACAACATGCTCGCACAGAACAGCCACAGCAGCTGGTGTGACATCCCTGTGGCCATTTCTTTCATATTTGTTTTTTTATTTGTTTTTCTGTTAAGTTGTTGGTCAGTCGGTCGGGCGTGGATGCTTTTTAGTCGACTCCCTCGAAGCCCTGCGCGTTCTCCACGGCCATGAGGAGTTTCTCTCTCAGGTCCTCGAAAGATTCGTAGGTTGGCAGATCCAAGCGGTTGAAACTGACGGGGAAACATTTCATTAACAGATTTTAAAAGACGGTGTTCTGTTTCAAAACGCAAAAATGCAAACACTTGATGTTTGTTTACTCCGCTGGGCACTTTTAGTCATGCTCGGGGCTGTCAGGCCACAATGAAATATCTCAGTATCTATTTAAAGAGCTGCTATGAGATTTGGGACCGACGCTCATGGTTCCCAGATGATTTATCCTAATGACTGTGGTGATTCCCTGACTCATTCACTCAGCAGGTCAAACTCTTTACTTTTCATCTCATCTTCTACTCGATGGATCAACACAAAATTTAAAGATGTTCATTGGCTCCCAGAAAACAAACCCAGCTGACTTGACATTTGAGGTCTGAAGTGAAATGTTTCGACAACTGCCACAAAAATAACCTCCTGAACTAATCAGCCTCTGCTGTGCTGATTAGCAGATGTTAGCATGCTAACATGCTAACTGAGATGGTGATTGTGCTAAAACATTACAGCGTGAGCTATTAGCACTGTTACTGTGATCATGTTAGCATGTAGCTCAAAGCGCTGCTGATAGCAGGACTGTAAAGTTGTTGCACAGAGTTGTCTTTTTCTGTGTGCGTGTGTGTGTGTGTGCGTGTGTGTGTGTGTGTGTGTGTGTGTGTGTGTGTGCGTGTGTGGTAACATACCATGTGTGAGCTCTTGGCAACTTATCTGGTGTTCCCCACTGCTCAATTGTGAACAGCTGAGGACCATTAGAACCTGGCACAAGAGGAGAAATCAGAACCATGATGACAATGTTGAGATGATCCAGAAATGCTTTTATTAGACCGCAGCTTTAACCTCAGGGATGAGATTCTGATCCATCAGGCCACGCCACCAGGGATGGCGTGATCTGCTCTGATCATTCCCGTATTAAACTCTGCGGCCGTAACAATGGGCCAAAACACACAGAACCATCATCAGAGACGTGAAGAACAAAGAGTCCTGCAGCACAAGGTCTGGCCCCTGTCCTGTGCTGTGACACTTGAAAGGCACAGTATTGTTTTGATCTAGTTGTTTTCTTAGAAATTTCCTGCACTTTGCATGATGTTAATCTTGAGCCAAACTTTGCAACATGCAGCCACATAATCGTACATTTTCAGTCCTTCTATCTGTATATGAACAATGATAGTATTTCGGTCTGATGAACAGCATCCAGGTTGACTCATCTTTTCAGGAAAGTCTATTTTTGTGTCACTGTTACATAAAATCCAGGCCCTGCAGTTGTAGAGTACGATGTACTGTATGTCTGTATATTTTTTTAAAGGTGCCGTTATATGAGTAGGAAGGGAAAACAAACCAGAACTGACCCGGTGACCCGGTCCACCTACCGTAAAGCTCGGCGAAGCCGTTCATTGGCACTCGAGATGTTCCGGTGACAAACTGGAGGAGACGGATTCTCTTTTCAGCGTCCATCAGCAGGACAACCTGGTAAGAGGAGAGGAGAGTTTAAAATCCCTCTGTGACAGATAGTTTGTGGTTTACAAAACTGATGTGTCAAAAGAATTAATAAAACATCAATCATCACTGAACAAAAACAAAGCTGATAGTTTTTCCATTATCGCAACCACATTACAGAAAAGATGATGAAATTATTGAAAGCAAGGACACAGCCTGTGTGTGTGTGTGTGTGTTGTTTGAGCTGGTTCACTTTATCGGATGACATGACACTGTGTGTCTCTGTGTATATACATGCACAAATTATGGCTGGTGTGTGTTGGAGCAGAGACGGGATGATAACCCGGGCAGGTCCGGCTACTTTAGGCTCTTTCATCAGAGCAAACAAGCCTGTTCTTTCAAACAGACTTTGATCTTCAAAAAGCGAGGCCAGCAGCAAACCTGCCGCGGGGGAAAAAAAGGACTGCAACCAGCCTTTCTTACGAAACAACTGGCCTCCACCGCTGATATGGAGCAACACCGCGGCCGGGGCTTTACTCAGCGCACAATTGTCTGCTGTGCGTGAGGGCATGTTTTCACAAGTGTGTGCGTGTGGATATCTAACACACCTTCCAGAACCACTGAATAACCGGATGGTTGGGGCAGTAGCCGTTCTTGTAAACAGTGTGTTGTCTCCAGTCGTTGACGTCCACATCGCCCAGGCCACACATGAGCAGCTGCGCAGAGAAGGGGTGGGGGTCCATTAGAACACATCAGAAAAATGAAACCTGCTCATCTTAGTTTCCCAGAATCCACAGTGACCTCTTTAGACGTTTTGTTTGACCAACAGTCCAAAAACCAGCAAGATATTCAGTTTACAAATCACCGAATATTCACATGTCAGAAGCTTGAAGCGCAGTTTTTAAAAAAATGTTTGGTTAATAAAAAAAAAAAAAACAACACAAAACAAACACCCGAGACAATCAATCCATGCAGATTAATTTACTTCTGAACTACTAACTGATTAACCAACTCTACTAGTGAGGCGTCCATACCTCCAGTTCATTTTCATCAAAGATCTTGATCAGGTCTATGAGAATGAGCTCAGTGAATCCCTAGAAATTGAAAAAAAAAGAGATTATGACAACATAATTCTCATGAATTTACAATGAAACAACACAAGGACCAAACATTTCACCAAATATTCAAGATGACAGAAAGTGCTGAGAGCACATCTCTTTGTTAAAGTAGGTGTAGGTTTAGATGCAGAGGCTTAAATTCACGCCAACGCAAAGTTTGTGTTCACGCTGCCCCCACATGGTGGTAGCATTACTGCACGTAAATACCTCCAAGAAGGCATTCATCTGCTTCTGGACCCGATTGACAAACCTCCACTGGATGACCAGGCTGTTGGAGATGAGATTATTTAAGATGTGAATTCATTACAAACAGTTTTAGCTCAATGTATGATAAGATCATCATTATTAAAAGGTCTGCATCTGCTCATAAAAAGACACATAATTCATATTCCTCACTCTATGTATTCCTTTTTGTTGTCATTGGTGACCACCATGTCTGAGCCGCTGGGCTTCAGGTCGACCTGGTATGTCTGAGAAAGGAGAAAAAAAGGCAGCAGTAAATAAAGGCTGGGATTCTCCTGATACCAACTGTATTACTTTCCAACAAGAAAAGAAAAAAAAAAAAATAAAATATATATATATATACACCGAAACTAATTCAAAATGTGCTGGTTTGAGGCTTGCACACCTGTCCAAAGTTGTCCTCGTCAATACAAAACCTCAGGTCCAGTTCAGTGGGATCATTCTCCAGAATCCACTTGAGAGAATTATAGTATTCACTGTCCTGCAGGGCAGAGAGAGCGAGAATGTGGGGTTTCATGCTTGGTTTTGTCAAAACTGCATTAATGCACAGTTATTCATATCAAAGGATCAACCCTGTGGTCAGGGTTCATCGCGTTCATTGGGTTTAATTGTTAATTACACATAAAAATTAATCAGCAAGTTAGAGGCGTGTTCACTGCATCTTACCACAGACTCCATGTCTTTAAGAGAGATCTGTTTTCCCAGCATCATCTTGTAGAACGGTCGGATGAAAAAACCTGAGAAGGCAGAGCACAACACACTGCAGTTACAGTATGTATGTGTGTGGGGGCTTAAAATAACCAAGGAAAAAGCTGTGGAGGTGTTCTCACACACCACAGAGCTGAACATAAACTAAAGGAAAAAAAAAACACAGGAACAAACATGGAGCCGTTTACCATCCAGCAGTTTTCCATGAAACACGGCCATTCCTGCCACTCGCCCGATGAACTTGAAGTAGGAGAGGTGATCCTCGTTGCACAGGCCAGAGTTGGGATTGATTTGGAGAGTATAGTTGTCTCTGGACAGACGCAGAGGGAGAAAGTCATGTCCATCAACAGGTTACTCAATAAGGCTCGGAACAGTCAGAAAACAGCTTTATATCACTTATTTAAAATCTGAAAAACTAATATCTCACCTGAAATGTATAGCGTTATTTTGAGCTATAAGCTACAAAAGCAGGATTATTAAAATGTTTACTGAAAGCATAGCTGAATTTGAGTGCTCCACATTTATTGACTTATTTTCTTTTTGTAATCATATTAATTTTACCATCAAAACAAAAAATAATCCAATCTTTGTTCTTATCTTATTTTTGCAGTCAAATGAAGCAAACTTTAATCTCAACTTGCTTGTCTCGCTCCATTTTTAAAAATTTTTTGCTGCCTTTGCCCAACATGACAATAATGAGACAGAATCTGCCGGTGCAGTCAAAGGAAGAGAGCACACAACACATTCATTATCTCGACGTGTGGTGCGATGTGGGAAACGCTTGCTCCAGGATGGCTTTTTGAATGACAGGAAGAGTTAATCAAAGTGAAAGGAAACTATAGGTCTCGTAGGGTAACAATACGACAATCCCCAGCCTTTACTCCACCTTTGTGGAAAAAGAAGAGAAGGATTTTATCAAGGTTCCTTTACAACATCAGCGTTGTGTAACGCTGTTTCCTGCGTCATTTCCTGTTAAGCGCCTCCAGCGCTCCCTCAGCTCTGTAAATCTGAAACGAGCAGAGACTTACGTGGCGGAGTACTCAAACAGGCCGTAGTAAGGGTTGAACATCTCCTTGGACAGGAGGAAGAACCACTCTCTGGCCACGCCACCATAGTCCAGCCCTTTCTCCGACTCAAACTCGATCCACAGCCGAGCCTTCAGAACGTCCGGCCTCTTCAGCGACATGATGCGGCGGTACGACTCTTCAAAGATGTTGTTCCTGTGCAGCTTCATCTCGAATCGGTTGGGGATGTCCGCCTGGGACAATTCACAAATAACTCACTTTAATGTGCGTAAAAAAACATGGAGCTGACAACAGCTTAGGACTTATCAGAAAGTGTAATTTGCTCTGACAAATTCATGTGAGGTTGTGACCAAATTTAGCTTTGCCCTGGAAAAAGAGAACCCACAATGAAATGTGCATTTTAGAAAAATCAGTTCTTACAGGTTTCTTCAATTTCTTCCTGAAGTAGTCGTATTTCTGCTTGAACTCTCTGGAGTAGGGAACGGCCTGCGCACACGACAAAACACACACCGGAGTCAACAAAGTGATCGATACCCGTATTTAGGGATCGGCAACAGGAGCAGTGAGCGACAAAGTGGGTAACAAAGTTGGCAGCGTGGTGCAGTGGTACACAGACTGACAAGGAGGTGCTGGCATGTTAAGAGACAACTGCAGCGACAAAGTGATTTATCTCTGATGACGGTGTGCGACAGATAGGACGACAGTGTTAGAAGAAGTCATTTCCGTGTAGCGCCGCCACCCAAACTACTCACGGGTCCCGTGATGGCAGGACTCTGCAGACGAGGGTCCTCCCACTGCGTGTTCTTTGTATCTGGAGGAACCGAACACAAAGAAAACAAACCTTTTAGGTCATGAACAGGCTCCAGCAGGACTTCAGTAAGTTTTTTATATATTTTCAAATAATTAATTTGAACACTTTTTAAAATTTTCTTTTTTATTATAAGTCATCAGAAAAGACTGCCTGTCATCAGACAGACATCAGAATGACATTTGACAGACAGTCATCAGAATGAAAATTAATCAGATAATTGTTTAATTAATTTACAGTATTAAGCAAACACCTTTGCAGGTTGCAGCTCACAGGCAGTCTTTTTTTTCATGATTCTAAATTAAATTCACTCTTTTTTTTTTTTTTTTACTATTTTCTGACATTTGTTGGACTAAACAATAGCTAATCAAGAGCTTACTCAAGTGAAACTATTCTATCTACCCGGATGACAATAAATATACTGTGTAGCTCTGTTAATTTGCACAGACAGATAGTGAACCAGAGGCAGATTAGGGCGATACACATGACAGGAAGTCGTCTTACTGTGGTCGATGTAGAAGGTGCGTCCGTCTGTGTGAACTCTTTCTTCCCATCCCGGCTGAAAAAGGAGAGAGGAAGAGTGAGGGGAAGCAAATCAAACAGTCGCCATCACATCAGCACTTTTAAACAGGCCACGCTCAAATAGTCATTTAAATCCACCCACGTTATGTTTCAATTACTTATTTTTTTAACTTAAGCTTGACTGAACTTGACCGGCCATTAAAACAGTCTGAACGCTGACGGCGCGGCGCCACGGGCGAGGCAAGCCCAATCAGAGGAACTGAGAGGATTTTCTCTGCTATTTGAGTCCGGTCTGAGACAGCAGCAAGGCAGGGACACAACCACGACATCGAGTTTGATCATCACCACCACCACGACACGCTGACCACTCAGCACGGTGTCACAGGCCACACACACACACACACACACATACACCCTCGTACAGCATCTGCAATCAGGCAGGTAAGAATTACAGTTGACTGAGAGTCGAGGGGGCGGGCAAAGGGGCTGAGTCTGCACCCTACACACTATACTGTATGTATGTATGTACATATATATATATATGATGTGAGCATTTCTAAATGAGCTGCATGAGTGGAAACCAGATGGCAACACATGTGGCATACAGCTACTTTTGTTTGAAACTGCCCCCCCTCCCTCCTTCCCTGTCATCATCCACGTCGTCCTCCATCATTCCCTCCTCCTCGTTCTTTCTCTCTCTCTCTCTGGATCTGATAAAAGCCCATGCACCTTCGCTTCGTCCCACTTTCCTGACTCGTCCGTCTTTGTCAGACGCACAAACGGAGTGCGGTCTGTGGGGGAGGGCTCTGAATGTTAAACAGAAGGAGGGTGGTGGTGATGTGGTGGTGGTGGGGTACACAGAGAGGAGGTGGGGTAACATACTGATGGAAAGGAAAGGGGAGGTACAGTCCATCCATGCCGGTCATGAGAGAGGAAGAGAAGAGAGAGAAGGAAAGAGGAGAAAGGAAACAAAACAAAACCAAAAAAATAGTGCAAGGCTGTCTGCAGGCATTTGACCAGACCGGACCGGACCAGACCAGACCAGACAGGTAAGATAGGCAGGCAGAGGGAGGGAGGCACCAACCAACCTCCTCTGGTAGGTTCTGCCAAACAGACATGGCCAGGTGTAGAAGAAGAAGAAGCATACATGAGATCCACCAGAACGAGTGAAGAGAGAGAGAGAGAGAGAGAGAGAGAGAGAGAGAGAGAGAGAGAGAGAGAGAGAGAGACACACACACATGCACACACCACACAAGCCTGTGAGATGTACAAAACCCACGAAGCTTTGATTATTCAACATCTGGCTGCGGTAACTTTAGGCCCAGCAACACATAATACTGCAAGTGACAGACAGTCATCACCACCTAATTAGGGATTATCACAGCCCCCAGATCCTGCTTTCTCACCCCTCCCTTTCTTTTCTAACACAACTAAAGAGGAAATGTCTTGATCATGCCTCCTCTCCATTTTCACCTACATTATGTAAAACATACAGTGCCCGCTGAGGCACGCTGCCCAAACTGAACTGTAAACAAAAAAACTGCAGCATGATGCCGCTGAAGCTGCAACAAGCTGAATAATACAGATTTTTTCAAATCTGAGCGAAAGAAGGAGATGCTGATTTAAATCTGACTGATTTGTTAAATACATGCAGGTAGCACGCACGTATGGATGAGGGAACAAAGCTTAGATCTCTCAGGTTGATTTTATTGTGCTTTGTTGGCCCCAGGTGAAATATGCAGTTGGTCTAATTGTGACTGTAACTTACAGGAAGAGGACCAAGGTCACCGGGCTCCATCGAGTTCTTATTCCTCATATGGACTGGATATTTCAACCTGGGATCCTCCTGGTTGTCAGAAGGGGAAGGAAGGAGAAGAGAAAAGCAAAAAAAAAAAAGAACAGGTTTTTACAGTTGCTGCAATTTCAGGATGAAAGCAGCAACTCTCAAATATTAGTGAGCTCCCCTGAAGTTCACTGTCTGAAGAGCTTGATGGGAGTCAGAGCTGAGGTAAATGGGAAATGCACCACCAGGTGTCACTATAAGATCCGGTGAGATCGACTTTAACCACTGCCCTACATTTTTAGGGTCTATTTCATAACATAAAACATGTCAAACAATACTCCCATTCAGAAAGAAAATAGCATGAAGTACTGATTTCATTTTTATTTGGACCTTAGGTGTTTCCTGGAAAGACCCAAAGACCCATTGTTGTGCTGAATTTCTTCCCTGTTATGGATTTCCAAAGGAGTTTCCTTTAAATTGAAACCTTATACTGGTTTGTGACTGTAAACTCTACATATCTACATATGCGCTGATCGCATGCTTGTGTGCAGACCTTGTGTTGACCTGCTGTGCACTGAGGTTGTGCAAGCAGGCATGAAAATTGTCTCTCTTCTTCCTGGAAGCTTTTAAGAAATTGTTCGCTCTTTCCTGCATATTTAATAAAAACCGCCCCGGCCCGCGCGCTCACCCAGGTGGTTGTTCTGCTGTTGTGGTCGATGAAGAACGGCCGTCCGTTGGGGGCTATCCTCATCTCCCAGCCCGGGGGCAGGAAGCTCTGCTGCGTCTTGTGCTGCGACTTGGGGGAACTGTAAGGGGACGGCTGGGGAGACTGGGGGTTGGAGAACGTGTCCTTCACAGCCCTCCGTACCTGGATATTGTTGGCCCCCTGGAAACAAGATGGGAAAATAAAATAAAGAATACCAGTAAGTTTATTATTATCAGTCCCATTGCACTACAAGGAGAAGATTCAAATATGAATGACTGACAGCACGAAACAAGGAATCAGTTGTCTTGGTATTCTGTTGGAAAACTGAACGAGATTAGGAAAGATCGCCACCGTGGTCACCACAACATCACCCCACGGACTTCCTCGTGGAGCAGGGAGGAGGCGAGGTGCATTCTCCACCGGCCTGTCAGGCTGTCAGTCAAAACGTCAACAGAAAAATGCATCTGTGTCTGAGAGGGTTTACCTGGATATTGCGTCTGAGGTTTAGTGGTACAATAACTGCTTAATTTGGAGATGTTCCCTGAATAATGTCAAAGTCCATCTTTATTCACTGCAGCACTGCCGCTACCTTTATTTATCTGTTTCTGGTAATAGAGACCTTGGTCAAGGCTAACAGAAAAACATTTCTGCCTCTATCTTCAACGCTTCCAACATCACAGCCAGTGAAGTTCCCACATCCTGGTGCTTAACAAGAGAAAAGACTGAATTAATTAATCCTCAGACCTTCCACCTCCTCTGGAAGTTGTAATCACAACATTTTTCAGCGCTTCCTTTTAATTCCACAATGCCTTGTTAAAAACACACACCCCCGCACAGACACACACACCTTAATTAAACCTCCTTCGGGTCTGTTCCCTTAGGGGTGGCAAAGGATCTCCACCGCTGAGCAGAGCCATGAAATGCAGCGTTAGGTCAAAAACAGACCATGCTCTTTAGGATGGAACGTGTTGATCTCAATTAGCCAAGTTTGTGTGGATGTATTCATAGCTGCACTGCATCATTTAAAAGTTCTAGAAAAATGTTATGTATGGGAGGAGGATAAATGTGTATGGCAGATAAGGAATTAAACCAAAAGTCCCACAAGTTTCCAACACTTCCTTATTTGCTTATGTATGCAAAAACATGCATACAGTTGAAGCTGAGAGCACGAACTCCCATCTAATTCATTTGGTAATTATTTGCCTTAATAGTCTTAACAATAATGGTCTCACTGAGTCCAAACAAAAAAGGGGAAATCTTATCGTGCTATATTATAATGTGCTGTTTTGTGTAGTTATTAGTTAACACACAAATCACCTGCCCAGTTTGATTATTAAACCCCCTGATGGGAAAATGAGCAGGAGACTGGGTTCATGATAATGTTGTGAACTCACAGCCAGGATGTGAAAAATGCCAACACACAGTGGAGAGATGAGGAATGACCACGATCCATTCCTCATCACTGCCAATCACATTATCATAGATCAGTGATTAAAAAAAACACTAAAGATTCTGCAGTAATTTATCAATGTTCCACTCCTTTTCAAAACAAAGCAATAATTTAATTTACCCACTTATGTGGGCCGAGTCCAACACTGAGGTGCACGCAGCCTCAGGCAAAAAGCACTCTACCTTCTCTTATTACCATTTCTGGTGGCTGCAGGCTTTTTGGCGTTTAACAGCTACAGGCGCAGGACTTACAGTGCATGAGGTGTTTGATTTAATCTTGAACGCTCACTTATTCCTCCATAAAAGACCCTGCAGCTGTGAGGTACGAGAAAGGTTAAGGCTTCGTGAGTGCACAGTACATCAGGTGGTGCCTGATGTACCGTGCTCGTCTTTGCAAGCGGCGACTGTGGAAATTGATTCTCATTCTTTCTCTCTACCTACTATAAAATAATGAACCCTAACCCCTTTCATTAGGGAGTCAAGGGGTTAAAAAATCTTCCTTTAGGGTATTTAAAAAGGATTGCATGTCATACAAATTAATTTTTAAATGTAAGATGTAATTGTTTTTTTAAACTTTTTTTTAGTTTTTGTGGCTGCTTTCTGTTAGTAGGACGGACTCTGTCTTCAGTGATGTTTAGTTTCTAAGATCAGTATGATTGATTTGAATGTCTGTTGTGAATGTGAATGTTTGCTTTAGCAAATTACAACAATCAGGTCGGGACCTGCGATCGATTTCCATAATTTGTTCATCCAACAGTAACTGGATGACTGTGCCGTCTTCATCCTGTCGGTGTCATTGCTTCAAAACGCACTGTGCTGCAGAACGAGAACGCTGACTGCGCAAAGGGAGCGGTTCACAACAAATTCATCATCGTGATTAAAAAGCTCGAGAAAAAGCTCGGGCCATTTTGTGTGACTAATGACAGTTTAATGGAGAGCTGCTTTTGTGCTCAGTCATCAGCTCATTATATGCTGAAGATGAGAGAAAAGAGCAATATGAAGGAAAAAGAAATTTGTCGCCAATGGAGAGATGGAAACAAGAGCTCAGGAGAAAAGACGGGTTAAATGGTGATTAACATTTCCAGCGGGGTAGACCAGGAATGGAAGAGAGAGAAAAGAGCAGCATCATGCCAGAGTTAACCTGAAGGAAGGAGAGATAATAGATGATATTAACCAAGGAAATAGAGGACGTATATTTGGGAGGATGATGATTTGGCCGCCTCTCAAAGGATGGACATGCTGATACAACGATGGAGTGCATGAGGAGAAAGTGGGAGGGTGAAGACTGGAGGAAAAAAAGAGGATAGAAATAAAGACTCCTCAGGTGGTGGAAAAAAAAAAAAAAAAAAAAAGATGTGGGTATGGCGGAGCAGGGGTGGCTAACTCTCACCTCCAAGGGGGTGGAGAGGGTGACGGTAGGGGAGCTGAGGCTACGAGGTCGTCGGACTTGGGGCTCATGGAGGTGGTTGTTGGAGGCATTGGAAGAGGAGGAGGTGGAGGGGGTGGATGCGGGTGCCGGGGCGGAGGCTCCTCCTGATGCTGCTGCTGCTGCTGCTGCTGCTGAGGTGCTGGCTCCGTCTTCAGTCAGCTGTCAGCGAGAATAGCACTTTTTGAGGTTAAAGGGGGATTTGGAATAAGGCAAGCGACGCTGTTTTGCAGGGAACAACCCCTCCCCCCGTCATACTGTAAACCATGCTGTCGTGGATGCTTGTTTGTACCAAATGAGCTTTTCTCTCAGTACAACGATTCTCTAAAATGTTAAATCGTGGCTCATATGGGGCCAAGAAGGCCTTTATGTCACCTGAAATATGATGATTATTGATTAAAATTATGGATCTGAAAACAGGAGGCAGAGAAAAGCTTGAAATTAAGGGCATTGTAACTCTCGACCCAACCCAAAGAAAGGCTGTGACACCGTTATCTACATCATCTGGCTGCTGAGGAGACAGGAGAACAGGTCTAATATGACGAGCTGATGAAAGTAGAAGTGGAGAAAAGGGAAATGGGCGGGGGCAGTTCGATGCCAGGGTTTAGGAGTGTGTGACCGATGCAGGGTTGCACTTCATTCAGAGCATCGAACAAAATGCTAGACAAGAGAAGTTTCCATAAAGTTTGACAGAGAGAAAGACTTTGAGGTTGCAAAGTTGTGTCTCTGCACAGAGGAGAAACAGAGGGGGTGGGGTCCAGTCCGTGAGCCAGAACCAAGGTAAGATCCAGTCCCATGCACAGAAAGAGTCCGGCCGGCAGACCTGCTGTGTACCTGCACAATCGGCCTAGTCCAGGTCGTGGTGCGGTTGTTATGGTTGACGTAATACGTTCTCCCCTTGCCGTCCTTCCTCTCCTCCCATCCGGGGGGTAGGCCGGGGGTGGTCAAGGAGTAAGCGGTCGCTGAGGGAGACTGGCCGAGTGCAGAGAGAGAGCAAAGCAAGACAACTCGTCAGTACAGGCTGATGCACTCAGGGACGCATGGAGGGAATGTTACTGATGTCTTAAAATACGTGGAAAGAGACCTCGGGCACAAATTACAGTCCACGCAAGAGGACAGAAACTGATGTTTTCAATTGAGGCGAGTCGAGAAAAGATATTTCAACATGCCACAGTTTTCCACAACATCTGGCGACGAGAGAAAGGCTTTAAAATCTTTTGGGAACAGGAAATGACAAGAGACGCTTTACAACTCCACAGGGAAAACAGGTGAACCTTCACACACAAAAACACACTATACACTCGCACTAAAATATGCATCACGTGGGGAAAAGCGGTGGATCGTTACTACTGTGAGTGAACTATTAACCAGTTGTAGCATCGAGGGGAATGAAACGCTCAACCGAGCGATGACAACACGAGCCTGTGGTGATATCTATGATATGCAGATCATTGGACACGTTTCATAATGCTGCTTTATGGCTTGTTATCAACTTGGCATGACTTAATGACTGCGCTGACCTCCGAGAGACAACACACATGCACGCAAACACACACACACGTACCACAGCGTGCCACTAACACATGAACTTTAACATCACAAACTAAATGAAGGAGTCCTCGTTTGGCTTCTAAATCAGTCACCTGCTGGCAAGGACGAACATTTTTATGAATGTTTACACTGATTTGTGTATGTATTTGTGTATGAATTAGGTGTCTTAAGTTTCAGAATTGTGCAAAATTGTCTGTAAGCTGCCTTTAAGGATAAGGACCTGTGAAAAACCAAAACACAGAACGTAAAGTGGTGATGAAAATGAGTAGAAGTCCTCTTGAGACCCGAGTGTAGGTTTTTAATCAAAGTAATTTCGGGAAACGACGCCAGTCAGGGGACAGACACAGCTCATTCTACGTGTTGCCTGTGAACTAAGAGGCGTGCAGGGATCATACTGGATATAAACTGAGATATTACCATGGGCTCCTCACCACCTGAGACTGTCTGAGCTCTTGTTCTTCTGGTCTGGGAGCTCTGCTGGTGGTAGACAACAGGGGAAGACGATCTTTAGTTCAGTGTGTCAAGTTGTCTTTGGCGGGCCGAAAGTGGCGGGCCAAGAGAGCGTGCTCGGGTGGTAGAGAGGGTCGAGCGGGGACAAAAGGTGGAGGAATTTTTACTCTCAAATGAGGTGAGGACAGACAAAAAGGGAGGAGATTCTTGTGATTATTGGTGGGAAAGTGCGGAGGCAGGCTGTGAATATTAACCAAAAAAAAAAAAATGGAGGACAACTGCTGAAGCGTACGAGCTGTGAGAGTGACGGGCAGCAGGAAGGAGCATGATTATCTTGGCAAGAGACTGCTTGTGATTGGGCGACTCGATTACAAAGGAGGTAGATAAAGAAATGTTCATCGTCACTTTTGGATAATAAATTGGAGGAATCAAGATGGACAAATAAAAAAAAAAAAAAAAATCAAGACTGTCGGAGCAGAAGTTTTCAGGCCTTTTTTTCCCTGAGGAGGGACAACACAAATTCTTTCCTCTGAACTGTAAATTTAATCCCCGACTGACGCGGCAACCCAAATAGAAAGGCTACAGTAGCACCGGTCAGAGAAAACAGTTCTGCGTCGGTGCAGTAAAAGTGTTTCGCTGCGCTCAGGTTCACAGAAAGTTCACAAAGGGACTGTGAATTTCAGACACGAGCCGTAAGAAAAAACAAAACAGGAATGAACTGCATCACTACAATAACCGCAGTTAATATAATCCCCTACGTTAAAACCAGCGTTCGAACGAGAGCCACCACCGTAAATACTCCACTGCTCACTACGCTCAGAGGAAAATACTACATTATTTTATACTACATACTTTATGAGGCTACTGTTGTCCAGTCCTGAGAGACTTCTCATTCAAGGGAAAGGCTGACATTAGCACCTGTACTGTTTCACTGCTGTGACTCAGCTGTGTGACTCACATCTGATTCAGACCTTGTCACAAGTTTGTTGAGCCCCCCCTCAAACTCATGTGATTCAGACTGACTCAAGACTCTCCGGGGGGGAATATTCAAAGTGATGTGCTCTTGATCTGACTCCCCTGCCGCTGGTTTCCACTCAGAGTGGTTGAGTCGGTGTTTCTACAGTACGTTAAAACACAGCAGCGAGTGAATCACCGGGAGCAGAAAGTAGTAGTGGGAGGAAGAGGTGTGGCGTTTCTGCAGCGGCGAGAAGAAAGGGGTGGACAACGAGATCGAAGAAGCGTAGTAGGCAGGAGGTAGCAGCACCTGCCTGTGTACGGACAAGAGGAAATTTGAAATGCGAGGAGGAACAATGGCGGGTGATTTTAATTTGTGGTCACGACAGCGGTGCTGGGACAATGCCAAAAAGAGAGGAGGTACAGTAGAAACCTGCAGTGGCAATCAGAGAACAAAGGAAAGGATGTTCACCACGCTAAAGGAAGGTGAGGAAGCCAAAAGAGACAGAAGGCAGGATGCAGGGACGTGTGGCGGCTCAGAAACATGTACCGTAAGAGGAGGAGCCTGGGCCTGATCGCTGACGCCATCCGTCATACTGGAAGAGCGGAGTCTGTTTGAAAGCTGGCTCTGTTTAAAGAAAAAAGAAAAGGAAAGCAAGAAGAGAGTAAGAAAATTTATTGCAAGCACTGACAAAAAAGACCTGCCAGGAATGAATCTGACTGCCGACGTTTCCACCATTAAGTCGTCTAAACTGCGGAGCGGTTTGGGTCCTGACGAGCGAAAATTACAGTCTCACCAGCGCAGAGCTGGGCCCCGGCCCTTCGCCGTTGGTGTCGGGGGTGAGCGACAGCCTCAGGTTCAGGTCTTCCGCAAACTCCTGGGTGACGGGGGTTGGCGGGTGCTGCGGCGTCAGGATGGAGGAGGGGCCGGGCAGAGACTGGGACAGGCTGTCGTTGGGATCTTCCTCCGTGATGAGCTCCCAGGACTGCACGAGCGACGAGGAGACGCCGGTGTGAAAAAACAAGCATCGACTCATCGCCCGAGACGGCCGCGGCTCAGTGTGTGTGTGTGTGTGTGTGTGTGTGTGTGTGTCTCACGTTGTCCATGTCCCTGGGCTCCAGGTGCTCATTCTCTAGGTCCTCGCTGATGTGGCGTCTCGATCGGAAGACCCGATGTGCTTCCTGGTGGATCTGTCGCTGTTGGTTGTCGCTCTCAGTCTCTGAAATCACATCCCTGAGAGAGAAAGAGATTTCATACAAAGTTACTAAATTAAAACTAAATATGCAACTCATCGTTTGGTAGTATTACAGTAAAGTTTTGGGTAGGATTGGATGAGTTAACTCATGTTTTTTTACATTAAGTGAAATACAGTAATGCTTACTCACATTCTTTTCAAAGAGTTATCATGCTCGACATAGTAGCATATGTAGCGCTCATATCTGTCTGCTAAATCTAAAGCCTAAGATCCATTTTCTAAAATGTCAAAATATTTGTGAAAACAGAGAAAAATCACAAAGCAAATATTTAAAGCTTGGCAGGTTAGTCACATGACTCATACGTGAGTTTAATCATGTTGCTGCGGTGATGAACACATGATTACAGGGAAAATATAGCTCAAAATATTCTGACCTCCTGATTCATCTCCAGACAAATGGATTAAAGCACTTATGGAATAAAACGTATACTTTAAGGTCACTGTTCACGTTGCTGGTGTTGCTTGTGCGATGATTTATTATGAAACAAATGTAAAAAAAAGGAATAGAGGATAAAACTAAAGAGGAGGGAGACAAGACCCACATGTTGGAGGGCCGTTTCCACTGCGTGCTGCGGTTGTTGTGGTTGACGAAGTAGGTGCGCCCCAGGTTGTCCACCTTCTCCTCCCAGCCGGGGGGCAACGGGGGCAGCAGCTGCTGCGGTCGCTGGGAGCCCGAGTCTGCGGATTCATCCCATCCCTGAAAGAGACGGTTTTTCTTTTTGTCATAAGGTCGAGTGAGTTACGCACCGGTAGCTCGGGGCAAAGACCCGTGGTCGCGTTACAGTCTCGTGAGCGGCTCTGACGCACCAGCGTCACAGAACGGGTCCGGGTTAAGGCGGGAGTCGAGCATGGAAATGCATTCAAGATGTTGGATTGTGTTGCGGTTGGCTCATTTTGTGCTGTGTTGTGGTTTGAAATGTTTTTTTTGTTGACACTTATTTTTGTCTGACAAGCTGCTGGCTCGACTATCTCTCCGACCACAGGATCTAATGGCGAGCTAATGTTTGTGCATCAGTGTGACTACCGGCGCTGACAACTCTGACTCTGAGCTCTCTTTCGGGACAGGCAGACGGAGAAGACAACCAGGAGAGCGTCGCACATGTCAACAGTAAAGATAAAGAAGAACTCTGGAGACAGAAGAAGAGGATTTTTCACAGCGAGGGGAGTGAAGGGAGGTTTGCAGAGTGGCTTTTAAATTTCCGTACACTACTCGCTAAATGTCACATCATCGATGAAGCCTTTCGCCGTGTGAAGATTTATAACACCCTTTCGTGCTCTGCAGCACTCTTCTACGCAGAAATTCACACACATGTGAGAAGAACACACATAAAGTTAAAGAGGAGAAGCTCCTATTTCTCCCAAATAACAGGCCGTGTAGTAAATGGCTTTTCCAGACCCCGACCTGGAAAAGACTTCCACCAGATTCTGGCAGAAAGACGCTGCCGGAATTCTTCGAGAAAACGAATAAAAACAACTGTCCTTTCTCTCCTCGCTCCGAGCAAAAAAACACTCTCACGCCTCTATTAGCCCAAAGTGGGATGTTTACTTTCCTCTCGAAGCTCTTTAAAACAGCGTTTTCTTTGTGTGGAAGGAAAAAATAAAACTGGGATCTGGTTAGGCTTCAGGTTATTATGAATGGTCAGGGAAAAAAAACACACACACACACAAAAACCCTGAGGTAATACGGTTAAAAGTGACTCGCTGACAGCAGCTTACCTCGGCCTCCTCCCTCATGTCTCCTGCCTCCTCCTCCTGTCCTCCTTGTTTGGGCAGATAGGCCATCTTCAGACGCAGGTAACCCTTCACCCTGGACTTGTGACTGGAAGATTAACACCACATTTAAAATTTTTTTTTACAACAACAACTCATTAAAACCAGGTGGCCAGCACCCTCTGAACCCCATGGGTGGGGGGCTAATGCTCAGAAATATAGGGAAGTTTCCAAACTGCCAACTAACACCAGATGCTCTTTCACCTTTAGTGTTCCAATGACCTCCACGTGAACTTAACGGCTCTCTGTTGATGTGACATCGGTCTACATAGTGGTGCAAACCATGACATTAATAATCTGTCAGGGTCTAATGCACTAGCTAAAAGGGGCCAATGTTTCATTACTGGCATCTGCTTCCACTAATTACTTCACTTTCGGTAGAAACTGACCTTCTGGGCCGCAGGAGGAAATCTTTAAATGTGTAGGGACGCTCCATAGCCGGGTCCTCCGTCTGCAAAATTTAAAAAATGGAGGCATTTGTTGACGGCATCAATTCAACGCACAAGTGAATACACATGTTAGACAGAGTTTACAGCAGGGCTGCTGCCCTGCGCGCAGTCATCGCAGGGTGATTATGTAATGCAGAGCTTCTCCTGTTACATATTTAACAGCAGAAAGGTCTTTTGTAATTTACAGCGATCTCCCACTGATGTCTGACGTGGGCCAAACCAGTCCATGCTGGCTGCTCACCGCATAAATGCTTTGTATTGCAACTAAATCACACTGTCAGTTTCCATATCAAAAGAACTGCCTTCAGTGCAAGATTTGTAATAAAGAAAATAAATCAAAAACATTTTTTTAAAAAGAGATGATGAAGCTGATCTTCAACTTCTGAGCTCCTGTAACGAGCGAATTTCCCCCGTGGAGATCAATAAAATTTCTTCTCTCGTCTCTGCTGGGACCAAACTGTCCATAACATCTTAGACATTATAAACTGATGTGAAGTTTTGTGCAAAATACATCCCACACACTGCTCTAAAAACCCCTGGATCGACGCGTGCCCCGCGTGACCTGTGACTAATGCAGAACCAGGGCCGGAGCGGGGCACACGAGATCCCGCACGGTGCATGCCTCAGCTTCTGCTGAGTCAGCACGGCCGGTCTGAGTCATGAAAAGCCAGAAGGAAGCGATGAGCGAGCGCAGAAAACTAGTTGGGGACTGAAGTAACTGCGATTCCTGCATCTTGTAGTCACGCATAAAGCGCAGACCGCAGCATCGGGCATCGGCACTCGACCAATTAGCCTAAATGGGATTTTCGTCATTAACAGCATCAGGACCCAAGATTCTCTGATCTCGTCCTGCGACTTCACCTGTCGACGTGACTCAGCTGTTGCTTTTATCTTCTCCCAACTCGCTCGGGGCTTTAATAATAATTAACCCCCGACACCTTTCGCTGACGTGCTCTTTGGGGCCAGAACTTGGGCAGAACTTCGGGGAGAGAGCCGCGGACTGGGAGGAGATGTGCTGCGTCAGAGCGAGCCATGACTATGTTCATTTTAATTTCAGCTGCTGTTCACTCACATCAAACATAAACTGTAAAAAAAAAAAAAAAAAAAGTGCTGCACACTGGTTCTGCAACAAAGTTGTGGTGTGCATTCAGGGAGCAACAACAGAGCTTTCTCACACTTAAAAGAAAGGTCCACACAAGCGTCCGACCTTCAAAGAGGTTAAACAGGCAGTGCAGAAAAAAAAAAGTCCAGATAAGAATCAGCTTATCTATCTGAAATGCTGCTGTAACAGTCACACTGGAAACACACACACACCCACAGACACACAAAGATGCAAATAACTCACCGGCAAATGACTGAGTGGAACGTCGACTTGACCCAGGAAATCATCTCTGGTCTGGGGGAGAAAACAGGAAGGTCACATTGAGCAGCTTGTTTTTAGAAATGACAGCTTTTTTTGTTTCTTTTGAGTCCGTCTGGGGGGGAATACCAACATTACCAGCAGGGAAAGAGAGGGGAAAACCACAATGCCGAGATGAATTAACTAATGCATCAGAAGATCCAGCCGCATTTTGTGCTTATTTGTCACGGACAGAGTGAAGGAGGCAAATATTCTCATTTTATGGAGAGCACCCGTCCAGGAACAACCCTCGAGCTTTGTTAATGAGGACTTGTGGAGATCTGAAAATCTCTAGTTGGTTGCAAAACCGGAAAAGCGCAATTATGTGATTACATTTCAGCAATTTCACGCAATTTCTATGGAAAATATCATTCAACGTTTGCTTGTTTGTTGGAGTCAATCGGGCAAAGAAAGGCTTTTATTTTCTCTACCAATCGGCACAGACTTCCACAGGTATCCAGACACAAGGCTCAGGCTAGGGTTTCATCCATGGACAGGCCTTTGGTATTACTTCATAGGAGAAGAACCCGTGAACCCAGCAAGGAAAAATAACATCCACTGCCACCAGATAGAAGCCAAGTCAGCCAGACAGAAGGAGAGAAGGATGAATGTGACAAGAGGGAAGAATCGGGCAAGGTTTCAGTTCAAATGAAAAAAAACAAAAAAAAAACCCTGTAGATGCGTCCTCCCTTTTTTCCATTATTAATGCAGACTGAGAGGAAAAGGGGGAGATTGACGGATGATTGAGCTGCAGAGCAGCGGCCCCCAGAGGGAGCGATGATTACCTGTCCGAGATGGAAAAGCCCATTCTTGGTAGAAGCCTGTGTGTGGGACACAACTTATTTAGACAACAGTAACGTCTATTTGTAGATACAGGTTTGACAGGAAAAGAGCGACTTTCACCTGTGATCCACCTGTGAGTTGCCTGGGGGGTTCAACAATAAAAACATAGGACCAGCTGTTGTCAAGTGAAGACTCTCTTCATGAAAGAGCAACCCTGCAGCCTGTTGTGCTGCAATTTCATTTTTAAAGCACAGCAGAAAAACATTTTCAGCATTGCAGGATCTGTAAAAGCTGCTTCACCGCTGCACCAAAGTAGTGCAGTCATAAAAAAAAACAGTATGAAGTTATGGAAACAATTTCAAATGGGCCACTGAGCCCAGGGAATCCTGCATATGAAGTTGATTTGACAATGAAATTTAATAATGTTCGCGGTCCTTTTTTTATTTTGTCTCTGCAAAATAAGAGTTTAGAAAAGAAACTGGGGGCAAAAAATAGGGTGAAAACCACAGATTTGGTCCTCAGCACTTCTTTGAATCGGAACAATTGTGGTTTTGCAATTTGAAAAATTAAATGAAAATATAAGCCTTTACAGATTGAAAGGCTGCATGGTTACAACTCTGCTTTTGGAGTGGAGCGTTTTGCGGTGATCTGAGGCCGGGGGGAGCAGCGGTCGCACCAGTTTACTGTGATTGTCAGTAGAAGTAAAAAGTGAAAGCGGCGCTGGGGAGTTGAGCATGCTGGGCTCCTGCCGCGGTTAATGGACCTGGAATTCAACGGTGAAAGGTTATAAATGAGTCACATAAAAACACCGAGTTATTAATGCACAGGCACGTAAACAGACGCTGGCGTGCTCCCACCAACACACACCTACACTCACTCACTCACTCACTCACTCACTCACTCACGCACGCACATGCAGTTTAAACTACTCCTTCTTGGAAAAGCCAGATCCACTACTGTGTAAATTACCACTGTATCTGCTTTCATTTCCCAGACAGTTCATTTACTGCTTGCATAACTCCAGAGAAATTCAAAACAGTGAAGGAAAAAGCAGCTAAAGCAAGCTGGAGCGCAGCCTGCGTGTGTGTTGATCTGTCACTTGCGCTGTGAATTTTTTTTCGTTCTCCGTGAGTTAAAGTTTGCAGTTGTAATTAATGCTGGAAAGAACCGGCCTTTCAGCACCCGTGAGTCACCGCGAGCATTTCATCTTGACCTGGAAATCTCATTTGCTGCCCCACTCGCCACACATAAACAGCAGCGACCCCCACATAGCACGCGGGATCCAAAACGGGCAGGAGCAGCGGCAGTTTTCTACGGGTGACGCGTAACCCTAGGACGCATGGCTGTTGTTTTTTGTCCTTAACCATAACAAGCATTTTAAGCTGTGGGTATGTGCATGCAGAGGGATATAATTGCAGAGTCATCACAGGGTCACGGTTGAGCCTGCAGCTGCCTCCCAAGGCCAGGTTACACTCAGAGAGGGAGGGTGCCACGGACGACCGAGAGGAGGAGGTGGTGGAGGAGGAGGGTGGAAGATTGTGGAAGAGCCAGGAGGAAGATGAAGGACGTGTAAAAAGTTAGGGAGTCAAACACCAAAAGGTGCTCTCAGCCAAATCACAGAGCTCTTGCTCCTCTCACACCTGAAGCCGTATTCAGATAAGTTTCTCTGCATCAGTCTATCGTGAATTCATTTTTGTGAGGCCGGCAGCTACAGCAACAATGTCCCTGTTACTCACGGATAAGTCACACCGCACTTTAGCAACAGTTTTCACAGACACTGTTTATGAGGAGCAATGTTCCTGCCGTGCTGTGAGCGGCACAAATTAAATTCCATTTACTCGTATGGGACCTGAAGAAATAAAAAAAACTAATCTGTCGGCATGCCTGAACACCACAAGATGAAAGTGAGAAAAACTAAGTTTTCCACACCACCCTGATGTTTTACGACTTTAAAGGAAGCAGATAAGAAGTGGAACTGCCAACTGAAGCCGCGATAAACCGGCGCGACGCTGCGCCAAGAAGTGGGAAGAGTCTCCGAGGTTTTATGATGCGGGGGGAACCTGGAGCGGGTCCAGGCTGACGGCGGGGTGTGAAAGGTTTGTCTCACCTACTCAACAGTCTCCGCGCTGACACGACTGAATTACAATGCCGCGCAGCTCTGGGAGATCAGAGCTGACAGAGAAAAGCCCCTCGCAACAATAGCCATTTGAATCTCCTCTCACAGGCTACCGGACCAAAATAAATAAGAGAGAGAGAAAGACAGAGAGAGCCCCCCCCCCCCAATCCATCCACAATCCAGTCTCAGGTAAATATAGCCAGCCCAGTGGCCTACAAGAGTGCTTTCTGAATGGCAACTGCTGGGGGGGGCGCGTTGCGGCAGGGCTGTAACCAGGGCACGGTGGCACAGCTGTCTGCAGCGAGTCTAGCTGGCGCACACACACATATACGCGTGTAGTATCTCGCGAGCAGGGCTTTAAACAGGGGCACTCCGACTCCAGGCCACCGGTTGGGGAAGACCTGTCATTATGGTCTAAATGAGGATTTCCTCGTTGCACGAGAAGCGGGATGCCCTGCAGCAACGCAACGGCAAGTGTGTTGAAATAAGGAAAAGGAGGTGTGTGTGTGTGTGTGTGTGTGTGTGTGCGTGATGCATACGAGCACGGCCTAAGTGCTGTCAAAAATATGACTCAAAATATGTGAAGCTCGTGGGTGCATTAGTGGAGAACAGCCAACGTAAGCAAGTCAAGTCACATGGCCGCGGGGCCTGATGGTGCCTCAGGTCTCGGACTCAAAAACAAAAAGGGACGTTTTGCCACATCTTACTTTTACAATGTTTGGGTTTGAGATTAGCCTATTTTAGCACGGCGTGGTCATCTTTGTGGCAACCTTTAAAGGTCAGAATGGCAAATGTAACCGGATTATCGGGAATGCGATTTCACATGAGGGAAGCCGGCACATCACCAGCCTCATGACACAAAAGATGGATTCGTAGACAGAAGGGCATGCTCCAGCAACACCCGTCTCATCTCCCGATCGTGGCACAGAATTAATCCATTATTTTATTACACAATTCAGTTGAGTCGTAAAGTTGCCCTGAGGAGTTTATAACCTGTTGAACACATTTCCGTCCTCAGAAAACATTTCTAAAACTGATTTTTTTGAATATCCTAAAGCTTATTGTTTACTTTTTTTGTTACTTGCTGTCAGTCCTGTTCTTTACAAATTTTCTTTGAGGATTTCTTTGCGTACTGATCAGAGGAACGACATGAAATTACTGACTGACAGGACTGTGTCTCACATCGTCCCTGTGAACGTGCATCTTCACACAGGCTCATAAAAAAAACAAACAAAAACAGCTTCACGTTTATTGTCCAAGTTTAAACTTGAGTGAAAAATGGTCAAGAAAACTCACTACTGCTGAAAAGTCCAATATATAAAGTGATTTAAGAGGCAGCTTGTGAGTCATAAATTAGGCAACGACACCAGGATTATGATTCTGTTTCGCTTCCAAAGATTGAGCAAAGGAGAGCGGAGAGCGACATCAGAAGACGTCAGGCCTTCAGGAAAACACCGACGCGACTCGCGAAACTTCTTGATTCCTCGTCTGGGCTGTAATGACATCTTAGTTCTTAATCACTCGCAGAGCAGCTGCGAGGACACGGATCCATACCAGCCCAGAGCCAAAGAAGACATGCCGCCTGCCCGCTCGCAAAATCAACAACCGAGCCGCTCGAAACGGACTAAAGATAGAAACGGCCCAACTCTCAAAGAGCACTGGCTGCAGTTAAGGGTATTACCAAACGTATGTGTCACATTTCTGCGAAACAGAAGGCAACAAGTGCACGGGGACAAATTACCCATTCATCCGTGAGCCCCCGTCCCCGTTTTTCTTTCATGAGCGGATTGGCTGATGTGTGTAAAAACTTCAAATGCCTGTGGTTGTCAAGTGAAAAGAACGCCAGCGTGTGTGTGTGTGCGCGCGCTTTAACTCAGAAAGCCGCGTTTTTCACTTCCCAGAATCACCACCCTCCTCCTGCGCCATACGGATCTCTCCCCATCTGGGCTGGGTTCAGTGAGCGAAATACTGCAAATTAGACGTGAAAACTTGCAGCCATGATTTGCATCAGTTGCGTAACATTGACGCTCGCCGCGGCATGTGTGAGCCATCGTCTCCTCAGCTGCATGTCACGCGAGTGAGATGACACCCCCCCCCACACACACACACACACTATTTGTTGTATTTGTTCTTAAATGAATCTAAATGATGATAAACCTGGTGTAGTGCTTCACTTGCTCTAAAACAAACCCCAGAGATACATGGCAAAGTGTTGGCGTAAACTTTTCCCCTCAGCACTTCAGAGACGGGCGAACAGTACTGCTAAACTTTTCCAATAATCTTTACCTCGTCGTTGCCAAGGCTCATCTCCTGATCGCCACCTCCACCCGGGGTAAAGTATATCTTGAAATGAGGCTGCCTTCGAGGCGCATCGCCGCTGATTTTGAAAGTACAACCGTTCGATCTGTTCCTCTGCGTCTCGGTGTCCGTTTGGGCCTCCTCCGTAGCTTGGCTCTCTGCGCCAGCTTTCTGATGCTGGTTCTCCAGCAGCAGCCTCTGGTGGGACGAGCTTCTCTCCAGTCGAATTCTGGGATAACGGACCCTGCAGCCACCTCTGGAGCCGGCAAAGCTGCCGTCCGTGCAGTCGTCCTGTGACGCAGCAGCCGGTTGCCTGTCCTGGCCCTGGTCCTGGTTCTGATTTTGCTGGAGCTGAAACACAAGTCTCTGTGTTCCACCGTTAACACCTGAGCAATGGTCCAGGCTCTGCTGCTGGACGGACCAGCCGGTGCCGCCGTAAGGGAGGATTCTGAAGTGCTGGATGTCAGAACCATCGGGAGAGTTCCTCTGGATACAGATTCCGCCGACGCTGATGCCAGGTTGACCTCTGCTGTACACGGTTTGTCCGTTTGACCCAATGCTAAAGACCCTGCGTTTGGGCAGGTTCGGCCCTGCCAGAGAAGTTTGTGAGTTTACAGAATCTGGGCTGTAGTACGGAGGAGGCGGCTGTTGCGGGACATCTGCTTGGGTCTGTGGTTCTGTATAGGCGGGTGCAGGTCCCGGGGGACTGTAACGAGGTGGCGGGCCATCGTCAGTCGGGCCGCTGGAATCTCCATTGCTTGATCCATTGGAGCGCTGGAGGGAGATGTGCATGGAGGAGCTCTTGGTGGGCCGTGGGTCGGCGTAGGCGGCCAGCTGGGGTATAAACATGGAGGAGCTGCGCTTAAGCGACGGCTCGGAGCGCGAGCCGGAAGCCCTCGGCGGGACGCGCTGCGCGGCTCGCTCCTGGGGAGGCCTCGACGGCGGCAGCGTGCCGTGCGCCGCGACCACGTCGCCGTCTCCCTGCTGCTCCTCGGAGTCTCCCTCCAGGATCTCCGGGGCTGTGTTGCTGCGGCCTGAGCCAAAGTACAAACGCAGACGTTGTGCCATTTTCACCTCCTGTCCCGCAGCTCCCGTTCCCTCGCACTTTCTCTCCGACCGCCTCTCTGGTTCTTCTCCTCTGGCTCCCGTCTCTGTCTCCGAGTGTCGCCCACTTCTCTCCTCTGGCTGCCTAGATGACTGATCCCCTTTTTTTTCCTCCACTCTCTCTCTCTCTCTCTCTCTCGCTCTCTCAACCCCCCCACCACCCCACCCTCCTGCCCCGTCCCAGACTCTTCCACAACTTTCCTTCCCACAGTAAACTGTACGGAGGAAAGAAGTCACGCCGCACACACAACTAGACCACTGCTGCAAAAGAGCTGACAACTTCACACTGAAAGGGGCGGCAGAGTGAGGGCTAAAGAGAGGAAGGGTGAGGGTGGGGGGAGACAAAAAAAAAAAAAAAAAAAGAAGGATCCCTCCATGCCAGACTCTTAGCACTACCAAGCACTAGCGACAGACAGCAGAAATAGCCTGAGCCGAGTGACGGCCAGCATTCCTGACATGATTGGATAAGAGAGGCCGGCGCTCCTGGTTTCCGAGGTGACGGTGGGTTGCCTGTCAGTCACGTGACTACAGATGGCCCCGCCAACTCGTGTTACAACCTCATGTTGCCCTCAAGTGCCAACTGCCCCCCCACCCCCCTTCCAAACACTCACCCCCGGCCATCCATTCACATGATCTCTTCCAAACCCCCGCCCGTTTATCTACCTCCACACCTCCTGTCAGTGTCCTCGCTCCTCGTGGCGCGCAGCCCGGTCGTTTTTAACCCCGATAACTTGCATCTGGTTAATATGATCTCTGTAATGATTTACTGATCTGCCCCAGCATCCCGCCATGACCCACAGGAGAGCGGGGGAAAAAAAGGGAGGAAGGAAATAGGAAACGTACACACACACACACGATGTGACATCAGAATCCTCTTTCAAGAGGAATGCTGTTCACAACGCGAAGTGAAGATTCCCGCTAAGTGACCCACTTAATACCACTTAGAGCCAATAGTCCCACAAAAAAATGCCAAGAAAAATCTAGAGGACGAGTTAAACTCTGTTACATCTTGCAGCTTGGAAAGGGAAAAAAGAAGCATAAGGAAGTCGTTGCTAAAAATGGACATGGAAAAAAAAAAGAAAAAGGCAGGGGCGAGCAGAATATTTGACAGATTGCAGCTTTGATAAGGCAAACAGCGCACCCGTCTCTGGGGAGAGATCTCTGTCGACTTCAAACAGAGTAAGACATGCACCGTCTCTCCCGCACGCAGCCAAACACTTAACTGTCTGCTGGTTTTTATACGCCACTCTGTTTGCATCCAAAAAAAAAAAAAAGAAAAAACACGAAAGAGACACGACTCAGCTGTCGTCCCGGCCTGCGCGGCCGAAACGCTGACGCTTTCGGCGCTCGTAATGTGTCATTTGGCTGCAGCTCGAGATAAAACAGAGGGAGACGTTTCAGTTACAAACTGTACATTCGTGAGAGAAGCTTTTTGTGATTCAGCAGCGTAGTGAGAATGGGGCTTTTAGGCTGTGTTGCCCCAAGGCCAGAGTTGGCGGGGGGGGGTCGTCCTCCTCATTGTGCACAACTGATGAAGCCCTTTGGCCTTTCGGGGAAACGTGTTCCAAAAAAGGGGCTGCCTTGTTCCAACTTGTATGACTGAGCCGAGCATCACCTTTTCTATATCAAAGAGGAAGCAACAAGCTGATGGTGTACCATGGGGGGGATTCAAAGGTCTGTATTGTGGACGATTGTGCGATATGTACTGGAGACAGAAACGACCAAGAGCGAGGGAGGGGAGATGGGGAGGAATCGCGGCTTGGCAGCCGGTGAGAGTTGGAGATGACACACTGCCCACAGTGTTAGGCCCAGTCAATAAATGTGCGCGTGAAATGTTATGGTGAACGTTCTGTGTAAAAGAAACAAAATACCAATGTGTGGTCCAATGGCAGTGAGCCCAGCTCGCCAAATGATATAACACGCCTCCTTCAAACAAAGCATCTCACTGTGCTGCGGGCCTACTCTTTTGCAGACGCTTGCATTAGACGACATTGCATCTGGAGCATGAGCGTTTCTGTAACTACCAATTTGGCACGGTCCAACTTTTGTCTCATCTGATAAATAAAACACAAATGAAATGGATGTAGGAAAACGAGCAGCTGCCCCCCCACGGGCCAGTGGTGGAGGAGCTGCCTTGGTATGCTCCTCGAGAGAGACAGCAAAGCACCTCAGTCATATAAGGCGAGGACGAGGCTCAGACGCCGGTGCTTTTATACTGTGATGTGGAGCTCCCGCTGTGCCGTGGGGAAAAATTAGAGCTTCCCTTTTTCATCGCAGGCTGACAAACAGCAATTACACTCCACCGATGTTCAGTCATAAGAAGAGACCTGCTCTCACCTGGTTTAATTACCAGGAGGACGACAGAACGCGGGGCTAGAAAAAGATGCTCGCCGTGCTAAAAGCTTTCCGCCACAAGCTTTTCACAAAAGCAGCAGCCCTGAAGCCGTGAGGAACAGACAGCATGTGCCTCATCCAGCCAAGAATTGCTGTGCTCCTTTTCTTTTTTTTTTTTTTTAAAATAAATCGAACACAAATCTCCAGATCCAGACCACCAGAGTTCCTGGGAAGCCATAAAAAACTAAACAACAGCAGTTTGAAATCCCTGTCAGGGAGGCCTTTCTCTTCTTCCACAGAACAGTCTTCATCATGACCACCTCCCACGCCTCTCATCAGCTCTGATTGGCTTCATCGAGGCAATGGTCGTAGATAAGCATGAATTGATGATCGGGGCTGACTCACACTGCTTTTTATTGTTGTAACGCTTGACAACATTTAATCTAGTTGTTATGGCAACTGGGGCTTAATTTTACAAGACAAGGAAACTAGTGTTCTTGTCTGTGGGATCGTTGGCATAAGACAGTCTTAAAAAGCAGAGCGATGAAATCTCCCTTCACGTTTCTGTACAGTGCACACCAAGATATTTCTCCTTTCTACTGAGCCGACAGCTGAAATGTGACATCAACTTTGGCGACGTGTCAAGAGAGCTCGCAAGAAGAAAAGTGTGACAATTTCAAACGGACAGTGAAACATAGGTGTGCAGCAATATCAGTTTTAGGATGGGACAACATGTTTGATCGATGTAATTGAGGCTAAACCGTGAGGAGAAAGTATCAGGAAAACCTCACCAGAGGAAGAGGAATGAGGCGTTATCAAGACAGTACAGTGGTAAACAATCTGCATCCAGTAATTTACAGGAGGCATGAGGAGCTTCACCCCCAGTGACTGAAACTGAAGAAACAGACTTCTGGTGAGAGCTGTCACACCGGGACGGACTGACACTGGTTAAAAACAGTGTGTGCTGGAAGAGGCAGAGGGGGCGAGGAGGGTGAAGAGGTTACGAAGTGTGAGCCTTACCAATCTGTTTTCATCAAACACCTCGAAGAGCAGCCTGTGATTCTGGGGACACACCTGCGTCGGTGACAAAATAACAGGGGAGACGTTTGTCAGCCAGTGGTTACACAAATCCAGTGCAAGCATGCAAACTAGGTCTGGAAGGTGGACAATCATTTTATGTGTACTTCTTCTAGAAATAACCAGTCAGGAGAAATCGTACATGTGCGACTAAGCTTGTAAAGTCTAACGTGGTCTGTCTGATTACAGGAGTGGAGGAGTTAAAGTACAACCGGAGATTAGCAACTCTGACACTACCACTCTAGTGCAACCACACGCTGTCGCAGTGAAGGATTCTGGGAGTGCAGAAGATGATGTATTTGAAGCGTGCAAAGAGAAATCTGAACTCACTCTGAAGTAGAATTCCTCGTTCCATTTGGGATTGAGGGTCTAAAACACAAGAAGACACAGATATGGTTAGACTTCAAATACAAAAACCATGTCTGAAAGAGCAGCAGTTTACACGGAGCAGATGTATGAACCCCGTCCAGCTCAGAGTGAGAACCCAAGTGAGAAATGACGCTCGGATCTTGTGTATCAGTGATCGTCTTTTGCTGTCGGAGGAAGTCGGCAGCTAACAGCGCGTCCCGCTGACTGGCTTTGGGCCCTGGATTAACAGCCGCGAGGATCTTCACCTGCTTTCGGGATGCATCGTCCCGGCCTCTCTTCCTCCGCCTCGCATGGCTGAGATTTTTACTGGAGTGAGAGCTATGTGACACTTCTCATTAAAATTCCTCCTGTGATTGAGAGGACCTAAACACCAGAATGTCAATGAAGTCTTAATTTCACAAGTTCCTCCGATTAATAACCGCTTTACGAGATTTTACAGCGGTGATAAAGTGACATCTCTTTTAAAGCAACTGCTGAGACTGCAGAATTATGGATGAACCCACCGACCTTTGACAATACGCCAATTTAACACCACAATCTGTCACATTCTCCGAAAAATGACAAATTATGAAAAGAAAGAAAAGCATGCCAAATACCAATGTCTGGTAAATGCTCAGGTTGGCCTCCAGTTACTGGTGTTTGTCTCCAGCTGGCTTTTCAGTTTTTTTAATAAATCACGTTTGCCATCATTTTTCGCTCCATTTTTCCCGCGAGCCGAACTCTCAGCCCCAACAAAGACGCCATCGGAGGTGTCCCAGTTAAAGCCACGCCGAGCCCACAGAGGATGCTTCTTTTTTCTGCTCCACATAGCACTGTATTGTCAGCTATTTATAACCTATAAGGCAAGCATGGCCACTGGCAGCATATGTCTGCCTGCATGGAGGCCGGAGCTGCCCGACTCCAGCAGAGGGTTGGCTGCCAGCTCCGTGGAGCCGGCAGTAACTGCCAGCAGAGGAGAAATTCACCGAGAAATGAGACGACCGGCTACATAATGGTGTCAGCAGCAGTAGGACCGTCGCTGAAGTTTCATCCCCGGCATATTATGTATTTCCATAAATGCTCTCCTTGGGGCAGCGAATAACGTGGTGCAGGACTCTTTAGACGTGCTTTTTAGGCATATTCCCCAAGCGTTCCATGACACTGGGGATGAATGTGGACATTTTGTTCAAAATCACAGCCTCCTTTGAAATGACAATACTATCTGAATGCAGTTCATACTTATAACAAGTAATGGCTCCCCCTGCTGTGAACAGATTTCCACCCGAAAATAAGCCACTGGGGGGAAAAAAACTTGCCCAATGTCTCCCTCTAGACCCTCGTGAACAGAAACAGGAAGGGGAAGCGCTGCCTTCTGCTGCCTTCCTGTGGTTTCCCTCTCTCACGACGCGACGGCCCTGATTTGGAGCAAAGGTGGCATCGGTGGTGAGAGCGGGATCAGAAGGGGATCGGTTGATGTCAAGCCGGTGGCTTAAACAAGCAGGAGAGCGAGCAGCTCTGTGGCCGTACGGTAAAAGTGCAGCACAGGTGTGGGAGGAGATTAACGGCGCAGCGTGGCCAATCTGATGCGGTCCGACACGACGAGCCGAACGTCTGCGCGCAGAAGGAGCAGAAACATGCAGTAAAGCCACATTTCTCTTTCAACTTCAGGACTTACCTTTTTAATGGTTTTTGTTTGGACTAAGGCGAGCTCTCGGTTTTCATCCGCGACGTAGAGGGAAAGTTTGACGTAAGGATCGCTGTGGAAACAAAACAGAGGAATGAAAAAAATAGTGGGAAAAAATGTAAATCTACAGGTACAAATGTGCTTCCCACAACCCGCGAGTATCCCAAAAACATTTGAAATACACAATAAAAAGACAGTAGTGTTCAGTCCTCCTTGGTGGTGATAAAAGAGACACATTTCAGTACAATGACCAAAACAACAATGGTTAAAAATAAAAAAAGAACTTCAAATGGAAATGGGGATCCCTGTTTTGTAAAACAATACAATTACACCCACTAGTGGGGCTAATGTTTTTTAGTCCTACTTTCAGACCAGTTCCAGAGCCCGTGTTGTGAGGCCACACTCTTAACACTGCTGGTTTCCAGACCTGAAACCTGAGTCTGACAAACAGCCCGGCAGATAAAAAAAACGCTTGCATTTGGGTATCGTGAGATAAGGCCTGTAAGCTCTTATTGACAAAGCAGAGTGCCAAAAATAGAAGCTGAAAAAACATTTTCAGGCAAGAGCGTTTGCGGCCACGCTATTTTAAAAGCGGCCGGTCGGTTTATTCGAAGGTGCTGACGGGGTAGAAACCTCAGGCCACTCCGGCAGCGATCACCGGGCAGGCCCATTTTATTTGCTGAGCTCATTCCCAAACGGGCCACGTGAGGTACAACGTCAGGTCAGAGCTGATGCAGAATCAGCCTTTGAAGAAAAACTTCTCACAGTCACAGGGCGTTGCTGTTTTGTTTTTGTTGTTTTTAAAAAAATCAGTAACAGGCACATTCTTTTTTTACAATTAAACCAAACCTGGGTAACAAACAAATATCACGTCAAGTGATTTGTGCTCTGAACATTTTACAGATCAGATACAAGTGGAGAGGAAACAGAGGCGGCACTGTCAACAACAGAAAGCACGGAGGATCTGCTCTGAATGAATAATGAAGACCTTTTGAGAGCAGCCGGGCTCGAGTGGTTCAACACAGCTGAGTGGAGAGCGAACCGAACCTGCCCAACCCAACCACACTGTATCACAATGCCTGTCATGTACACTGTGCATTTGGTCTATTTCCATATCCAACTGAGATGTCCAAATTCCAATAAACGGTATGCAGACTGCAATATAATATCTGAGTGATGCAAGGGGTATGTAGATTAATTTGTGATCTATAAAACATTAGAGAAGTCTTGTCTGATCAAAATCCATTAAATCTTCATTTTCCAGTTGTGAAAGCACCAAATTCTCATATTTGATAACCAGGAATCACATTGTTTGTTTCTGCTCAAAAATGACTGATGATCCAAACAGCTGCCGATCAACTACTTGATGAATGGGCTAATCACCGCCTTCTTCAGAGATGTGGAAGTTTCCCCATTCAGCTTGTCTGCTGCGTGCCCCGAGATAACCTCCCCACTGCATCAACACGAAACGTAACAGCAGCACCAACGCATCTTTCCATCTCCCCAGATGACACCAAGAAAGCTGCTCCTGCTGAGACATTAGTGTCACGCGTTTCAGAAACAATATTTAGACTGCACTGGCTAGACTTCACACACAAGGTTGGAAATTCAATATAAATCCCTTTTGAATCTAAAAACTATGAAAGGGCCATAATCAGTTTTCATGGGAATGTTTTTTTCGGCATCCAGATGTGATAGGAGAAGTAATCTAATTCCAGTATGGATATAGGGAAAAACTGCCAGTTGAAGGAGACAGCTGAGAGGGAGCAGAGGAAAAAGGGCGGAAGAATTGGGAAACATTAAAAAAAAAAGAGCTGCAATTAGACACTAAGCAAAAGTGCTGCTGCTTTATTGCTAATTAACGTCTGCAAGAACCCCACAGCCTCTAATTGTGTGTTTGTGTGGTGCGGTTGGGTGACGAAACAACAACAATGGGCCTACTGTATCTCAGCCGCACCGAGACTTCTTTCTCATCTCGTCGCCTTCAAAGGGAAAAAAAAAAACTGCTGAGGGAGACAGACGAGGCCACTTCAGGTCAGCGCCGGGAGGAGAAAGCTAGCATGGGGCGCTGGATTCAAATGGGTGGCTCAGTCCACTTGCTGTTTGCTTGCATGAGAGTTCCTGGACTTTCTGTCAGCACCTCACAAAAAACAACAAAAACAAAACCTCGAGGGTGTTTCATTTGGTCCAAAATAACAGAGCGGGGGGCACAACAGAACAAAAGCAGCTGTATAACAGAATACAGCGGGAAGGACTTTGGAGCAAAAAAGAGGAAAAGAACAAGCCGGCAGTGTGTGAGCACCTTATGAGGGGACGGACTGCCAGGTCTGCACCGTCTCCTGCAGCCACACACCCAGACCTCCTTCGGGGTTTCTTCGTTGCTAACGCATGCACTCTGGCATGTGAGTGTCTCTCATGCAGTGCTCAACATGCCAGCCTTTTTCTTTGACAATGTGCGCCTTCTCATAGCTCTGATGCAACATATTACCATAAACAACAGTGGGTACAGTGTTTGACTTTAGGCATCTAATCTATTCTAAACCACTTAGAGCTGGATAATGAGCATGTTTTTTGGTTTTTAATGCAGCTTAAAGTTTTTTTCCATACCTGTGTTCAGATACAATGATAAAATTTTAACTGTATGAGCAAGGCTCCGCTCCAAATCGGGCTGATTTCACATCTAGACTGTGCTTGGACTTGCTTGATGTTTACCAGTAGAAGTTACTGATGACTGAGCATAAAGTAAAATAATTATAATATGCAACGGTGACATCCGCCTCCACTTTTCATTCGGCATCTCCCTAACCTGTTGTTATCACTTCCCCGGTGGCTCTCTCCCCTCTCTCGCCCTGCGTCTGCAGCTCATCACAGTAATCAAGCCACCTGCAAACACCCAGGTCTGCCGCCACCACCACGCACTGCGAGCCCACCTGTGTCCTGCCCTCATCTCCTCCCCTCCAAAGCCACTCGTCGCCCTCGTGCTTCCTTCTCCCTGCCCTGCGGCTCAAGCCCCCACCGCCTCGCCGGCCTGCTCCGCCGTCGTCTCCATCACCATCTTCAATAAATTATTGTTTAACCTACAACGTGCCTACCCCTGGTTTGTGCCTGCACCTGGGTTCACGAGGCCAGAAGCCCCACTTAAAGGTGAGGCAGTCTGTCCTTGGATGCCATCACTGCAGTGCTGCTACACCTGTTTGCATCACACTGTCATGTACAGACATATTCAGGTATTTGAATGCACCTCTCACTTCAGTCTTTTAGGAATTTGCTTTCAAGGGAGCGATCAATCAAGGATGTATATGAAAAAAAGCACAACTGCAGAGAGTGAACACGTGACTCCCCACTTCTAACTGACAGACTTAGAATTTGTTGCCCTGTACACTCTTGCTGTGCAGCTGTCCACTGCAGCTACTCTGTGAAAACAGTGGCCTATGACTTCCTGAACCCACAGCAGAATGGGATGGTTGTAGGTTGTGACAGTTGCAAGTTTACAAATAGGTTTAGTCATCCAAACTCATTAAAAATAAACTGGTACTAACCTTAAAGTTAGGCCCTGGACTGACAGAATGGCCTGCACCACGAAGGCTTAATAAGTTCATAAGTATGTTTTTCTACTCAGCAGCAACTGGTGGTCACTTGGTGTATTATTAACTGATCGGAGAGTCACAAGGCTACTGAAGGATCGTATGTAAAGTCAGATGTAAGTTGTAATAACAGTGGCTTACACTTTATCACAGGATCAGACAAGGGAGCCTGAGGTCAGGCAGTATGAGACAAATGCCCCAAGATGAACGTGTACTTCACAGACCCTAAAAAGTTTAAGTTTAACATTTCTCTTTCCACATATGAGAAAGTATGCAGTAGGTATAATTATTAGCAAAACCCTTTATCTGGAAAAACAGTAATGGAAGTGGGTTATGAGTAGGGAAGGAGAGGTAGGTAGGCAATCATTGATTAACACTTGGAGTTCAAGGTCTTTGCAAGTAGAAGGAATGCAGTGAAACTACACAAGACTGTTTGCTCCAAGGTTGAAAGGCCAGACTACAGGAGACCCTTTAAATCAAAGAGCAAGAAAGCAAGAGATCTGACAATGATGACATGAACATGGCTTTACAGCGTAAGTGCTGAGAAACCTCTGCTGATAACAACATTTTTTGGTGTGTCACGTGAGGCTCACCTGGCTCCAATGATGTCTTTCTTTGCCAGATCAATTCCTGCAATGACCTTGACCCGCAGCACTCTTGTTTCATTCTGCAAAAAAAAAGAGAGATGATGGATGAAAAGATTCAATCAGACTCAAGGGAAACTGATCTGCTAACCTCACAGTAAAGCTACTTCCAACATTTTAAGCTTGTTGCACAAACCTCCAAAACTCCCTTCTTTCAAGTCAATAACCCTGACCTAGAAACTAAATGAGTTGTATCAAAACTTTTCAGTCCTGTGTGACTCCAACAATTAAAACCTGGCAGATAACTGAGCTATACTTATAAAGTCCAGGGGAAAACACAACAATGAGCATTTGCTGGCGATGTTCACGTCACGTTCACGATTTTACTTATGAGAAGTGCTTTGAGAATGGAGCAAAGCAGGGAATGGGGGTCGGAGCCCAGGCCATCCCAGCTGCTACCTTGGGCCATGGCCTCGTTAAGAGGGTGTAACATTACTGAATGTTTCTCACAGTCACAGGAAGTGCATTGTCCCATGGAATGCAGACCCACAACTGACTTTACTGGTGGAAATTACACGATCTTACAAGACATCTGTACAATGGCGAATGTTAAAGGAAAAACTAGACAACCCACTTTGAAGCGTCATGTGTTGCACTGAATGTAATGTTATGATATGGGCACTTCCTCTCGTGTTAGATAGGGTACAACAAAACTATGAAGAGGGAAAGACTATTCTAATCAGCACAGCAGAGAGACAAACACTGACCAAATTAGATTTAATGCAACTAATAATTATTTTCTCCTTTCACTTTTTTCATGACATGCAGATTAATAACGTTTTCTATAACAAGTGAGAAATTAGTGACAGGTCCCTCTACAATTTGTCAGAGCAACCCCTTTATCCAAAGCACGTATGATTAAGCTAAAAGTCTCAAGCTTCAGTACAGCAGGAGACCTTGGACAAAATCTGTTCAATAACTCAAAGTGCGAGGAGGTCAAGTAAAGGGGTGCTAAGTAAGTACAAGTTAGAGAATATATTATGTCCACTAAACTGGCATTAAAATGCCACATCCAAGTTTCCCCTGCATCCCGGTGAAACAGTGAGCTCAGCCTAATTATGTAAGCTGAGACAAGTCCAACAATCACGGCAACGCCCCTATATACCTCCTTGAATGAACACATGAAAATTATTTTTAGTCATCCGTCCGGATCATCCGCAAAATCTGCAGCCTTACTATTTCTGACTGCATTAGTGTGTGTGACAGGAAGGAGGCTGCTGTGACAGCTGCTCGGTTAGCGAACGATCGTGTTCGTCACTCGGTGATGCTCTCATGTTATACTCGTGCGCTCGAACGCGCTGCCATGTAAAACAACATTTACATTTCCAGCATTCCTCCATACGACCCGAGTCTGTATGTCAAAGGCGACTCGGAGTTGAGCCGCACGAGCGGAGCAGCGACCGCAGTTGACAGCGCAAGATGCACATGCCCTCAGCTCCGGTCTACAAACTCGTTTAGTGGTCTTTCATTAATGACAAGAGGCGGTGTTTAAGTTTGACAGAGTGCTTCGCTTGTGATGGCATCCAACACCACCCTCCCCCACCCACCCACCCACCCATCCAAGAAATTCACCAATTTCTCCACAGCTTCGAAATAGCACCCCGAGATACTAGTGCAAGTCGTTCATACATTCAAACAGAGGATGTGGTGCTGTCAAGCTTGCTTGCCAACGTGATGCAAAGTGCTTCTGAAACTAAGGCGAGTGAACTACTAGCCCAGGGTATTTGGCAGCGGCTTGAACATTACTACGGAATGCAATCATGGGTATGGGCTTGTTAGCTTCGGCTAACGTTTGCATTAATCATCTCCGGCTGAACCCCCTGACGAAATACTACATATCAACGCTTTGTTGGAATTAAAGCTTACCTCATCTTCTGAAAGTCCATATATTGGCTCGTAATTCGTAGCCATATAGCCTGTGGTCCAACCTATACACGCAAAAACAAGCTGCTTAGCAAAGCTCGCTAGCTAGCCCTGAACAATAAAGTCTCACTTTCCTCCCTCTGCCGTGCGGTGGTGATAAAGTCCACGGTGAGACCAAGTCCTCGAGGGTGGGTTCTCTACCGGATAACGTAAAAACCTCTCCAGCGTGGTCCGTCCAGGACACAACTGGGAAATTAACCAAAAACTGTATCCAAAATGTTTCAACTGAGACAGATCGCTTTTGTCAACTCCGAGCTTATCCCCGAAACGTTGTGACACTTGACTTCCTCCTAAGAACTCAGCCAATCAAGTGCCGAGTAAACGTGATTGACGTCTAAATAACCCAATCAAGTACGCCGAGAATTCCCCGACGCTCATCACCGGACAATAAAATATGCAGAGGGCGTGGAGCTGAAGTGTGTGCGTGTGTATGTGTGTCTTCTTTTCAGGGTGTGAGAGGTTGTGTCTCGACAAGCAACTAAATTTAATACTGTTAGGATTTTTATGGTATGAGTTTAATATATTATAACACCATTTATAATTAAGAAGTCTCATTAACGGTTGCCATAAACGTGGTCACCAGCTTTGGTTATTACCATTCAGCGCGTTCATGGCAGGGGCGGGGCAGACAACCAATCACAGCCTACATCCACAGAACGAATCAGACAAACTACTGATCCGCATCGCGAATTTAGGTCGATGCAGCGACAAAAGTTGGAGGATTAACCCAGGGAAATTAAATTAACTCCTGCGTTCTCCATCTTATCATAAGTCTCACATTTAATGCTATTATATACAAACAAGCAGCAAGTGAGATAACTGTCGTGTATACAAATATTATGATGGACTAAGAGAAGTCTATACTGTGTAACGTTGTTTAGCAATATGAAAATACACAAACATGTGGATTAATGACACAGGTACATAGTGTATTATGAGAATAGTAAATAAATAAATATATGTGTTAAAATGCTACCATACGTAATAAACGGTAAATTAGCCGGTAACCGTTCTTAATGACAACAAAGAGAGCCTCCTAATCAAATGATCCAATCTGGCCCACTGGACAGTCTTTTATGATTCAAATTTTTCGATAAAAGCCATGCAGTTCCGAATTTGTCCACTGGGTGTTGCACTATCCTAACCATCCTAAGAAAAGCAGGTCCTATGACAAATCCCACATGCACACTAATGAGAGGCTGCTGTTCATGTTCAGCCAGTCTGAAATTTTATAAAGAGGATCAGTCTCAAGTCCCACAATCCTACTGAAGTATTTCTGAATGATTAAAAACACTAAATACTTCACATTCCTCTGTGAGGAGTGGACTGAATTTTACAGCAGCTTATAAACTCATGTGCAGCTCAGTCAAAAGTCCATCTGTCTTTATTACCTACTGTTCCAAATATTTTCATCTACCCCATCACTAATTTGCAGCTTTCTACATATATCTATTATGTTATTAGCATATTATCTAAAAAATAATAAATCCAACTCAGGTTGGCCTCCAACTGAAAATCTGTGAGAAAATGTAGTATTTGAGTTGTAGTAGGAATCAAACACCTTTACTGAGCCTGTTCATCAATATAATGACATGAGATTGATTTATTGTGAGTAACCCTTATAGTTGAGGTTGTTGCAATGTTTATACATTAACATTTTAATCTCAAATCTATCTAGTAATGAGACACCTCTTTACTACATTGCTGTTTGCTGAATAAAATGGGGTTTTTTGTTTCAAACTGATTATACAGACACTCAAGGACTTTAATATAGACATTTCCTTTACAAGAAATCCATAGTGCCAATAAATATTTAAGAGTAACACTGAATAGAAATGTAGATTCATTACCTTTATTACGCTTTATTACATGTAAATTTCCCCGTTGTGGGATTAATAAAGTTAATATAATCTAATCTTAATCTAATCTTTTTGCCCACTTTGATTGAGGACAAATATCTCTGTGGTTAAAAAGTGACACCTGGTGGAGGGACTGTACATACACAATTTAAGATCATCCTAACATTTCCTTTAAAATTACTGAAAAATAGTTATATTATTGAAAATGTTACATTTACAATTTCCAGCAAAAAAAATGTACAGGATCATTAACAAGGATTTTTTTGTCAAAGCCTGAGTGTTTTACAGTTGCAGTATGAGGACAGATGGAAAGTGAACGTTGTGTTTGTGTGTGTGCCCTAATGTGGAGACACACAGAATATAGCTCATTTTAACTGGGGAGGCCGACCAAGACGGTATATATAGCTTGGTGAACTCTGGCAGGACGGGATGTTATGCTTCACAAATGGGACCATTCTATTGTCCTTGACTCCACTTTTTCAAGATGTCTCCTGCTGCATCCAGGGTGGAGTCCTCCTGTTAGACAAAAGCAGAAGATGTGTGAGAAGGACTGATGGAGAGAAACACAGCAGACAAAAGAAGATAATTCATTTCATCTAACTAAGCTGAATTTACCTTCACAAAACAGAATCGGATGTACTTATCAAACTCCTTGCTGTGCTCTGGGCTGTAGAATGCAGAGACAGGGATGGTTGCTAAACCCTGCAGGAGAAAAAAGATCAATTACATTGCAAATACATCACCATGCAGCAAATTTAAAAGGCGCACAAAAATACTGATCAAATCACTTTTAAAAATATTGATTACAAAAAAAAGATTGTTTTAAATTTTAAATCTTTACCTTCTCTTTGATCAGCCATTTAACAAATTGGAAATCACGGGGTTCATCCTCAGTGCTTTGGTTATTGAGGTCCACTTCTGTCAAAAGAGCAGAGCTCTGGTGACTTATTATTTAAGTTCGCACAGTTCAGAAATAAACTGATACAATGTTTTTTATTAAATGTATGCTTTCAAGTGATGATGAATGAAACCAGGTGAGACATTTGCTCATCACTCACTGACTGAGGAGATGTCTGCAACCATAAAGTAGCCGCCCTCTGGCATGATGGGCTGCAAGCCCACGCTCTCGAGACATGATGCCAGCTTCTTCCTCTTGTGGTGCAGCATCGCAGGCAGCTGCTGGAAGTAGCTCTCTGGATGCCCAAACATCTCGTATTCTCTCTGGAATCCCTGAGCTACTGCCTCCTGTTAAAAATTTAAGATTTAAAAAAAAGGCAGGAAAACCATGTCCTTCTTTTCTGACATTTTGTAAATGTTCCACATGATTTATGCATCGTTTAAATTTCCCTGCAGGTCAGCATGATAGTTTTTTGGAAGCTCTGGTATTGGCTAGATTTCTAGAAAATCTCCCAGACCATAATTTCACAGTACTCCTAAAGATTTTCAAGAGGAGGAACCAAATTTCTTCCAGTGTGCAGGATCTGTTTTGAGAGTTTTATTGCAAAAATAACATTTAAAATGTTCAGGGAATACTGTGTGATTACCTGTGCAGCTGTTGCACAGTGGTAAACTGTGTTCTGATGGATGGTTTTCATGTGCTTGATGACATGTCCAGAGCCAATTGCCCAGCCAACCTGAAAAGAATATACAGGCCATCATAACAATGTGCACTGAAGCAGATCACACAGCTTTGTTGACCACAGTATCTGCACATTACCTTCCATCCAGTGGCACTAAAAGTCTTTCCAGCACTGCCAACAGTGATGGTTCGCTCCCACATCCCAGGAAGGCTGGCTGCCAGTGACACAGCAGAAACAACCGACTATGTTAAATAGTTTAACTCTGTGATTTGAAACCATTTTGCTAATGTCTAGTTTTACAGTATCACACCTATCTTTACGTGCTTGGCTCCGTCGTAAGTCAGCCACTCGTACACCTCATCGCTGATGCACAGCAAATCGTGTTTGATGCAAAGATCAGCAATCATCTGAAGCTCTTCGGTCTTGTAAACCTGCAATAGACATATCTACGGGCTCATATCCAAGGCCACAAGTCTGTGAAACAACAAAATTCAAAAGAAAAAAAAATCCACCTATCCTGCAAGAAAGAGAGCAGCTTTATGCGCACGGAAAGAGCCTTCAATTCAGAACAAAGGTGCATTGCCCAGCATGCTGAGAACCAGTGGTCAGTAGCTTACCTTGCCTATTGGGTTGTTGGGAGTGTTGATGACAATAGCTTTTGTGCGTGGAGTGACTTTACTGGCCAGCTCTTCACCAGAGAGAACCCAATCTCCACTTGACAGGACAGTGCCACCTTCGACTTTCTTTAATTAGCAAAAGAAAGGGGAAACATTACGCCAAGGTAAACATATAAATGTAAGTCAACAAAGACAAAGGTAAAGAAGAAGCTGAACAGCTTGATTGTATTTATTTTGTTGTGTGTACACCACTCACTGGCCTGAGGGGAACATACACTGCCTTTCCTCCAGCCATTATCACCATCGGTTGGTAGCAGTCAAAGAACGGCTCTATGATTATGACCTGAAAAATACATTTGTTAACTTTTTTTTCAAAAACTAACCAAATGTCAAGCTATTTTATGTAGGTACCTTCACATGCACTACTGTGCTGAAGTTAAAAATTCAAGTGTGTGTCTAGTGTCATTTGTTTTCATCAATTCGTAATATCTTTTAACACCAATTATTATGATTTTTATAAGTGTAATTTTTTTTAACTTGATCTAATTTGGGCTGATTTTCATACCTCATCCCCTTCGTCAACCAGAGCCTGAAATGCACAGAAGAGAGACTGATAGGCACCAACTGTGACCAGGATGTCTTCAAAAGGATCGATGTCATGTCTCACAATCCTACTGAAGAATTTAGCCAGATTTTTTACCAAAGGGGGGTGACCCTGAGGAAAGAAACATGAAAACATACGGTGACTCTCACTGTTTATTCTGCATACATTTCTCCTTTTAATATCCAAGAAAAAAGAGCAATTAACCCAAAATCAGCGAGCTTGTCTGCCATTCACAGAAAGACACTAGCGTAAAATACATGTGTCTAATAATTACACTTACAAAGGCCCGGGTGTACTGGTGCATCGGAGGTCCTCCGCTCACAGCTTTACAAAAAGCCTCCTGGACAAACGGTGGAGGGGAGAAGTCAGGAAATCCCTGTCCAAGGTTCACTGCTTTGTAGTCTGCTGCCAGTTGAGTGAATTCAACCCTGTTGGTGCAAAACAGCTGATTGTGCATTTACAAGAATAATCATTTGGAATGAAACCATCACAGATATGTGACCAAAAATCACATCCTGTAATAGTCCCTTTATGTCCCCTCTCTTCTGATCTGCAGGAGCCCCTGCAGCTGTTTCATCACATCTAAATATTGAACAATAAATGTTTAACAAGTAAGTAACAGAATAAAAATATATAAACTGTATGTGTAACTGTATGTATAATAACAGATACAGTTACACTTTTGGGATTGTTAATGAATTTGACAGTCAATCAAATTATTCTGTAATCCTGTCGTTCTTTAGACTTATGAAGTCACATTCCCACATTTTACATACATACATGCATCAAAAGAAAGTTACTATATGACCACTTCATTTGAAAGTGATATGTTTAGTTTGGTAGTTTTTTGGTTGTTTAATGTGTTGTATCAAACCTAGCATATGTTTAATGTTTTAGATGTGAAAAAATAATCTAAGCATAAAATAGTATTGTATAGCACGCACAGTCTGCAGTGCCATTGGGTTTACCTTGCAGCAGAAGTGTGAAATTTTAAACATTTAAAGCGTGAATCCCATGCATCAATCAGATGATTATATCAACGTTATAAACGGTTCGGGTTTCGACCCTCAGTACTAACTTTATTAATGGCAACATATAATTAAGTTGTTTATCTCCATCTTATTTACCCACACAGTTCTATAAATAAACAAAAAAAAACCTGTTCCTCCTGTGCTGCAATATCACTTACCAGACGTTTTTATTCACGCCGTCCGTTCTGCGCGCATGAAGTCGCCTTGACATGTTTACCTGGGACGAAAGTACATTTCGTTACATGACGCCTCGTGTCGCTCTTATAGAGGTGTCCTTGTCAGTGGAGCAGAGCAGCACCCACCTGATGACGCTTTCCAATTAAACTCCGACGAATAACTGTCAAACCAGCGGCCAGATTCCTGATCCTCATCCCATTCAGTGGACGATCATCGCCTCGGAGAGCAGCGCACCGCCGTTATATACGACTGTCCCTGCAGGACAGGTGACGCGCGCTAGCGGCGTTTCCAAGTGTTTGGTTTACACCCCCCGATCAACCGACTCCTGGAGGATATTTAACTTTCAGTTAGGTGAAACGGTAGGAGACGAGTCGAGTCCACCCTCAACCTCCTTGTGACTCCATTTCTACTTCCTGTGTGGTGGGCGGGGCGAGATATTAAAATTAGATTCAGCGACCCTGACAGCAAAACACGAAGGACGGACACGTCCGGTACGACCAGCTCAAGCACGACTCTAGTTATGTTAAATAGAATTTAAATATTTCTAAAAACAAAATAATAATAATAATAATAATAAACACTTATTACATTTAAAGGAGCAGTTCTTCTTATAGTGAAATAAATGGATTTGATTTCCTCCCCACAGTGGCTGTTTTCCATTTTTGTAGTCTTTCGTTTCGTCTTGCTGTGGAGGATTTAGCTGCTTCCAGCCTTTATATGAAGATAATTATTGGCAAACATCTGCTTGCTGTACGTGAACTTCATATTTACAGCAGGGATGGAAACAAGCATATTGCCCAAAGTATTCTTTTAAATGATACATACATAGGTTTAATTTCCTGAGAAAGTAGACAAATATCATATTCATCACAATGAGGAATTACATTTTATTGACCATAACACACACACACACTCTCTTGGGTAGGAAACAAAGCAGTAGCACTTTCAGATCATTTAATGAATCACACTGCTATAAAATGAGACAGGTTTTACAGATTATGTTGTTGTCACCCTCCTTTCATTACACTGAAGCTTTTTTCAAGTCCTCAGGCAACACCCTGCCTTTCTTCCGCGCCCTGTCTTTCTTCTTCTCTGTTTTGACCTGCTTGCGTTTCTGGATGTTCTTTCGTCTCTTGTCCTGCCGCTGCTGCATCTTCTCTAAGATGTTCTCGCTCCGCTTGTTCCAGCTGGTCTTCCTCTGAGTGCGCCTCTTCTCCTTCTTCTTCAGCGCGACACGCAGCATGTCCTCGTCATCTTTGATTTTGATGCCCTCCGCTTTATAAAGCAGGTTGGTCCACTTCATCTTCTTCTCCATGTCGAGGGCCTTCCCCTCGTCCGTCTCCCTCAGCTTTTCCAGCTTTGCTTTGCGAGCCTCCACGCGACTGAGCAGCTGCTTGTAGTTCTTTCCTGTCAGCGGTGTTAAGTTGCCCTTGATGCTCTCTTTCTTGTTCTTCTTTTTCTTCATTTTGTCTACAAAACCCTCTTCCACCATCTCCACCTTGTTGAAGATAACAGCAGTCTCATTTTTTTTGCTTGCAGCGGGTGACTTCTTTTCTTCCTGTTTTATCTCCGGCGGCTGCTCCTGGCCGCTACTTTCTGCTAGTTTCTTCATCCGAAACTCTTTCCTCTTCCTCTTCTTGCGCTCCCGTTCCAGTTTTCGTCTTGCTCGCTTTGCCTGGACTGCTTCTGATAATGCATCCTTTGGGGCTCCCTGATAAAAACATGTGTGCATCCTGATTAGTGTCTAACAAACAATAAATCCAGTGCTTAAACTCTGTAGTAAGCTGTGGCACAATTCTCTGTTGTCTCCCTTGGTCATGCTGTAATAAACTGAATAACAGAAACCTGGATGGATGGAAACGTAATGAATTCTGGCCAGATTCCAACAACCACGCTAAACTTAAAATAATGCAGCCATCCATACACCAAACCTTTGGGGTTGTCACCTGTAACTGCACACGTGTGTGCACTTCTTTCACAGGGACTCAACTACTATATATATATATAATATAAAGTATGTACATACTTCAACTGTGTGATCAAGGAGTTGTAGGAGTAAACATCTTTTAAGTGATCAACGACTTGTTTTACTGGTTTGGTTTGCATCAGTATAACTAACATAATCTTGGAAACACTGTAAGGAGAGTAGGATTAAACCTCTGCGTGTCTTTCCATCACAACCTTTGAAATATGCATACCTGCCCTCGAGACTCTTCAATCTTTTCATGCAGCCTCTTGCGTAGAACATCTACTGTTGAGAAGGTGGACTGTGCACTATCTCCTTTAAGAAAAAAATAAATAAATGTGACTACAGGATAGGTAGTAGTGATATAGAGCACATATTGTGTTGACACACTGACATTAGTGAACTCGGACACATGTTGCTGCGTTTCTGTACCTTTAGGCGTCTGTGTTGTTGATCCGTTGGATTTGGAGCCATCTGGTTTTGATGTGACTGGGCTTTTCTGTGAAGGCTTCTGCTGGGGTTTAGGTGTCTTCTCAGCGATGCCCTTTTCTTTGAAATGTTTATTTTTACCCTTTTTCTTCTTCTTTGCAGGACCAGCATCATTTTTACCTTTGAAATGGACTATACACAAGTAGACACACAGATGCATTGAGGATAAATATATTCCATGCATTGAATTTTAATGACAACTTCAATGTCAACTGTACTGCTATAAATTACCAGTGAAGGGACTTTAACAAGATTAGGTGATGACATCAAATTCAAAGGAAAAAAGTGAGTGGCGATCTGATGGTTTTCCTTCAGACATAGTAGTTGGAAGAGACCTAGAACAAGAGTTTGTCTCGTACCCCAGCCTGAATGATCTGTAGGTGTTTGAAGCAATGGCAATAAAGGTGACTCCAGTAGATGGAAAACACACATATTTTGCATGTTGCACTGAGTCTTGAACACACACATCAGGAAAACTGCTGTGTAGCGCCTCCTTCCGGCAAATGCATTAATAGCAAGAGATTTGTTGTCAGCTTTAGACGTTTTTTGTGCAACCACTAACACGTGAAGTCCATATTTTCTAAAATAAAGCCCAGAAAAGGGTACTCGTTGTGAAGAACGGGGTGTAGATTAACCTTACCAAACGGTCTCTTCTTGGGCTCCTGGTCTCGTTGAGAAAAAACTTTACTTGCGAGTTTCTGAATGTACGAGTCCCTGGAGGCGAGATCCATGTCGACAGAAGTCCCGAGCTGTCAGCTTTACTGCAGCTAAGACAGACACATGAACACAGGAGATTACTGATCAAAAAATATTCACACACGTGGGTCAAAAACAGCGGGGCGGGGCGTGAAAACCGGAAGTAGTAACACCAGAAACAGTCCCCCCTCTGAGCAGAAACATGTCACTTGTGTAACTACGGTCGACGTTTCCTCGTTGGGACTTTCTTGCGCGTCTCCTCATAGATTTGCGGTACGAGTGCTTGACGCGACCAAATTGTACGATGTTTACAGATAGAGTCAAAAAATCGAAAAAACGGTAAATTGTAATGAACTTAAAGGTCTTAAAAGCTTTGTTAAAAGTTGTAATAAAGCTGTCTCACTGTCCATTGATGTACCATAATACATCCATGATATAAAGAGCCCTGCAAACTGAGTGAGCCATACAGTCTGTACGCATCAATTTTGGCTGTTTCCAGCACCCGTACCATAAGTAAAGGAAAAGAGGCGCAATCAAATCTGGTCGATAGCTCGAGGTGGGTATTCCTATCGTACCTGTCAGTCGGTGGTCGGTCGCCTTGTCCACTTTTACCCCTTTTCCACTAATGTATTGATTCAGCATGGCTTCTCTAAGATCGGTGTTGGCTCACTCCGCCAGGGTGCTATCGACACTGAAGAAACAGGCAAGTTATTTATTGTCGCGCTTGTAATTGCCCTTTCGCATTGTACAGATTGAAAGTAAGTAAGTTGAGTGAGAGTCATTTTCATGACCCGCGGTTTCTGAGCTCATTTAACTTCGTGTAATTGCAGACTAATGTCATTTACATCAAGAGGACCTTCCTTCCTCCCAGACTGCCTCTCCTCTTCAAACGTGCAGATGGTAAATGTCGTTCTCATCACCGTTCATTCTCCACACACTAACCCATTTGCACTGGTTTCAGTTGCTCCGATAACATATTTAAAAATGTTAGCAAATACAAAAATGTAAAAGATTTATACTTGAACTCCATATTAACATGTGTCTTTAGATTTGTGAAGATTGAGGAAACCAAACAGCGCTTTATGGTTATAATAAGAGAAATGTCTTGTTATGTATGCCACAAACTGTACTTTAATAAAGCTACTTTCTACAATGCCATAGAGGTGTTATGTTTTTGGTTGTAGCTGACTCCGGTCTGCTGAGAGGTGTTTCTAAAATGATTCCCCACTTCCTGTCCTGTGTATCTGTGAATTTCCAGGCAGGTTCGTCAACTTGGGGCAAAAGTCCAGCTCTGCAGCAGTGGGAGCAGAGAAAGGAGACGACTCTTTCCTCAAGTGGTTCCTGCTGCTCATCCCTGCCACCACCTTTGGCCTTGGTACATGGCAGGTACAGCCGATTTTAGTTTGCGCCTTCCCTTTGTTCCTAATAATGCTGATGTATCTTTGGCTTATTGTTGTTTTTTAATGGGCACAGATGCTTTTGTCCCTACAAAGGTGAAACGGCGTCAGTGGAAAATGCAGCTGATCGACGAGCTGACAAGACTCACCACAGCAGAACCCATTCCTCTTCCTCTTGAGTAAGCCCCCAGGAGACTCGGGAGAACAAGAAAGAAAAATCTAAGTCTACATTTTGCAGTGTGCAGCTGTGTTTGTCTTTTTTCCTCTCCCTGAATCCCAGTCCTCATGAGCTGAATAACCTGGAGTACAGAAGGGTAAGGGTGCGTGGAAAGTACGACCACTCACAGGAGCTGTACATCATGCCCCGCTCACCGGTGGACCCAGAGAAAGAGGCCAGGGAGGCGGGAAGGCTGTCTTCAAGCACGGAGACCGGCGCTAATGTCATCACCCCATTCCACTGTACTGACCTCGGGTGAGAGGCAAAATAAAAAAAACGTCACTGTAGTTATAATGGCGATGACCTTAACCCTGCATTCAACAATGACTCTTTGCTTCACCTGCAGCATCACAATCCTGGTGAACAGAGGGTACGTACCAAGGCAGAAGATAAGACCAGAGGCCAGGATGAAAGGACAGGTTTGTATTTTTAGAGGATGAGACAAAATTTCCCTCACTGCTGATAAATCTTAATTTACCCAGAGTTCATAGCAAATTAGTTCCACAAGTCATGACCCAGACAGCTTTGTGCAACTGAATTTAGATGTCTAATTTTGCAGCTATAACCAACCACACAAACTGTTCACACTTCATTTAACACAGCATAATAATGCATCTGTGCAGGTGGAAGGTGAAGTGGAGGTGGTCGGGGTCGTCAGACTGACGGAGGCTCGAAAACCCTTCGTTCCAAACAATGATGTGGCGAGAAACCGCTGGCACTACCGCGACCTGGAGGCCATGTCCCACGTCACCGGGGCTGAGCCCGTCTTCATTGATGCCGACCTCGGTAAGGTCTTGTCACACACAGTCGATTCATCGTCATCACATTAAATCGTTGGCTCACATACTCAATGATTCTTACTCTACAGATGTGAGGGACAGACCACTCTTCACCCTGCATGTTAAAATGAAGGTTACTTGACATTATGTAAACATTAAGTATCTCATGCAGGGAGCACCATACCGGGCGGACCCATAGGTGGACAGACCAGAGTCACACTGAGGAACGAACACATGCAGTACATAGCTACATGGTAGGTGGATGCCTTCATTTTACACTACCTGCACTGATGCTGTTATCTTGTCCTGTTACCGATTTGTTTGTTTTTTTCCTTCTCTTCTTAGGTATGGCTTGTGTGCCGCAACCTCCTACATGTGGTATTTTAAGTTCATCAAGAAGATTAGAGTGTGATATGATTAAATGCAGTGAATGCCACCTGGTTACTTTCTGAGATGTGGCACAGAGTGTGATGTACTTGTACTTTCAGCTCCAGCCTGCTGCACATGCACCGACATAAAATGTAAATAGCTGTGGATTCTTTTCCTGAATTGTTTGTGAGAATAAATGAATTAAATAAAGTCTCTCTCTTGCATTCTGCATACACATACACCTAAAAGATCACTCACATTTACTTTTCATCCCTGCTTAAATGCTGTATTTGACTCAGTATATTTACATGATGTGACAGTTGAAGAATAAATCTCCATTTACAACTTGGTTCAGAAATACCGTGTATTTAGTTTTAACAATAATAAAAAACAAACACTATTAGGACATAAATTTTTTATTCCAAACAATTTAACCAAGCTTGGTTGCCAGTTCCTTGGCCTTTGCCTTCTCAAGCTTAGTGATGCGGGCTGTGGACTTGGGGCCCATGATGCCGCCTCCCCAGTGACGACGGATCTGGAACGGAAATTTGAAAAAGGGTTATAATGACGGGATTAGGTTTATTAATGTGAGGAATTAATTTCACTCATGGAGATTCTACAGTTTACTGAATAAGGACTGCTTACCTCCTCATATCTGTCATTGTAGTTGGTCTTGATGGCTTCCACAAGCTTGGCAAGTGCACCTTTGTCCTCACTAGGAAAGAAGAAAAGTCAACAAAAAACTGACAGTATATAGAGATGAGTCAATGCTCAGGGAGAAATTCATCAGCACGCACTGCTGCAGACAGTGCTCTGTAAACTCATAAAAAGTGGCAATTCTCAATAACAGTCTATAAACTACATTTAGCAAAAAATGTGGGTCTTTCGTTGCGTTACAATCAAGACACCAGCAAACACTTGTGCACACTCACGGGTTAATCTGTGTGAAGGCGACTGAAGTACATGTCTTCCTGTGCACCAGTCTGCCCAGTCTTGCCTTGCCCTTGACAATGCAGTATGGGACGCCCATCTTGCGGCACAAAGCTGGCAGGAAGACGACGAGCTACAGAAGTGGGAAAACCAGAGATTAGTGTTTCAGGAATACATTTATGGTAATCCAAGCATAATACAATTTGTACATTAAATGTAGTCAAAACATTTGTTTTTGGTTTAGGGTCACTGCTCAGGGTTAAAAAGCTCGTTTGTTTTGATCCACACAGAGGATTCAGGTGAAGAAATTCAGACATCATTGCCAGTGACAACTTTCTCAACTCAGATTTACCCAATAACAGCAGGTTCCACTGCTGTCAGAGTAACTTGACAAACTCACCTCAATTGGATCCACATCGTGGGCGATGATGACCAGCTGGGCCTTCTTGCTCTCCACCAGGGAGGTGACAGTGTTCACACCTGTAATCAGGGGGAATGAAACTTTAACTTCTGATCAGTGAATGTCCCCAACCTGAAATGATTGTTCTCTGTGGCCAATGCTCAGGGTTAAAAAGCTCAAAAACCATCAAGGTAAGTTTCAGATGAAGAAATTCATAACATCACTGCATTTAGGCCGTTTGAAGAGACTGCATTCATAGCTCCTACTGATATAACTGGTTACTTCAAAACATTACAATAGCACTTGGGATGTTCAACCCCATAAAAGCAGCTTCATGTAAAGATGACCCTACACTCTTGATAAACTTTCAGCAGTGTCAAGAACAGCTATAGTCCTGAGTAACTCACCTGCACGGAGGACAGGGGGCCTCTTGGTAGGAGTATCTCCTTTTCCAGCAGCCTTCTGCTCAGCACGAGCCAGCAGCCTCTGCTTCTTCTCCTGCTTGGTCTCTGGCCTGTACTTGTGGGCCAGCTTAAACAGTTGTGTGGCTGAGAAGGAACAAAAGACGTACATTACAAGTCACATTGAGTACTCGAGTACAAAGAACGAAGCTGAGAATTTTTCAAATAGTTGCATCAGTGATCTTGGTGGGAAATGTCAGCATGGCTGTTAAGATAGCAAATATTCTTTCACATCATGTGCAAGGTAACAACAGCACTGTTGAGGAAGACATTCATGAAAAACAGCAGGTCTCTTCTGATGGCATACTCGTGGTGCCAAAAACATCTGAAACCTACCAGTCTGGCGGTCCAGAGCCTGGGTGAACTGGTTGATTGCAGGGGGAACCTTCAGACGCTTGTAGAGGATGGAACGCTGCCTCTGCAGGCGGATATAACGAGGCCATTTCACAAAGCGTGTCAAATCACGCTTGGGCTGAATATCCTGGCCTGTGATGAAGAACAAATAAAGGTTTACAATTTGACATCAATCTGAGGCAGGTGTGTTCATTTACTCAATGATGCATCAGCGATCTTGGTGGGAGATTGTCTGCAGTGTTGTTAAGATAGCAAATATTCTTTTACATCATCTGCACCATGGTAATACACAGTTTAAGGAAAATGAACAACTGACAACTACTCACCGATGCCAAAGTTCTTTGGCCTCTTCTCGAACAGGGGGTTGACTACTTTCTTGGCCTCATGTTTCTTGGCCACAGAAGGGGCAGGTGCCACCTTCTTCCCCTTAGCCTTCTTTCCCTTAGGCTGTCAAGAAAAAAATAACATTAAGACACATTCTAAGAAAAGCATTATTTAAAAAAACAAACAAACAAAAAAAACCCTTTAGACTCCGCAGGTTAAAAGCCAAGCAGAATGTTTCAATCTGCAGGTGTGCACCTTAAAGCTCACATTAAATGCATTTTCCTAATAAAGGAGATCCATATAGGCTATATTATTATGATTTTAATGTGCATCTGACAAATTCCACTTGGACTGTTCTAAATTTCCAGCATGTCTGGGCTTTAGCATCCATTGCTTAGCATAGATGTTTGACTTCTCCTGGTCAAATACCTATTACTGTACCCAAAACTGCATTCAAAGTACACCAAGCATTATAGTCTATAGGCATTTTGAATGCAAATACTGGAAATGAAGTCCAAACCTGAATGGTGAATAAAAGAATGAAGTCCTCACGCCTAAATAATCTAGTCTAATCGTAACAGACATGCCATGCAAACCGTGCTAAAATCGGCGTAAGAAACTCAGCTGCTAATATTGTGGAAGTATTATTTAACGCATACAATTAACACACAATTAAGCAGCGACGAAATACCAGAAACGTGGTACGGCGGCTAAGTGCAACACTTCAGCAAACAGAAGTAATGCCCAGGCCCATTCAACACCATCAGCTAGACCAAGCGGATACAATTAAGACACCACAAAAAATACCTGTTCTACTTCTACTTCTCATACTTTTACATTAAACTATACAGTAACTACTAGCGCTGGTCATTCACATGCGGGAAGTATCGAGTATTAAAAACCAGTGCTCCTGAAATCAAGCGTGTTCACCAAAATTAGCTTTAGCTTCTGACAGGCAGTCACAGTGCTAACCGTACCGGCTACACTTGCGCCAGTTCAACAAAGTTTTAACCAAAAACACCACATCATCGACACCCAATATCGACATTATATCTACGGATAAACTTCTTAGAACACGTAGAAACATTTTACGCTGTGTGAACAAGCAGGAAAACAAGGATGCAAACGGATAAAAGTGCCAAGATTATTCCTCGGAAGAAGCAGCTATGTACCCACCATGTCGGTTCAGGCAGAAAGGAAGACCGAGGCATTCTGGGAAGCGTAAATACCGCGAGGCTTGCGGCTTGGTTCCGCAGCCGCGCGAGCACTGATCTGGAGTCAGATGCCAAAGCGGCTCGACTGCTATAGGTTTAAAGTTTTAAAAATATCGGAAACGGATTCAGGATCAGTGTAATGATGTACGTTATTCTCAATGGGGTAGCAGAGATTTAAGTTTTGTATCGCCTTTTAAAAGACGTTACAGTAAAGTTAAAAAATTACATTATTTTGTCGATAGTTTAGTTTATAGATACTGATTTATGCTACTTTATACTTTTACTCCACTACATTTCTGTGCATTTGTAACTAAACTTGTAGTTACCTTTCTGAGTATTTATCATTTATGAAATAAATCATATTAAATAAGAATAAATTATCATATAATGGTAATAGGTTAGAAATGAAGAAGCCTCTTGTATGAAAGGCGAAACGTTTTCTTGAAAAATCTCAAGTCCAGTTGCCTTACAGAACTCTTTGAATCTTGTTATATCTTCATAGATATAATGGTAATAGGTATTTAATTTTTGCAAGGAGGTAATTTCAAAGTATTTTAAATCATTTTATTCACGATTTCTCCGATAATTGTATAATTTATTGTAAACATTATAAAAAGATACATTTTAATGCATGTTGGCCATCATGTGGCGCTAGGCTGTTGCCGTATGTTATCCGTAAGTATGTTATCTGTTCTCCAGATTTTAAAACCTGGACAGATGTGCGCAGCTGTCCGTCACACAGTAAAGGCTCTGGGGGGACATTTCATCGACGTGCAATATTACGTCACTTCCGTAAACGACTACGTATCTATCTATCTATCTATCTATCTATCTATCTATCTATCTATCTATCTAAGAAGAAGAATATTCCTTCCGTTAATGGCAGTTGGCTCGATTTTGTGAGGCTGACGTCACCGCGTTGCTCCCTCCTCCTCCTCTAGCCCTTCGTCGTGCCGTGCCGTACTTTGCCGTGCCTTGCCGTGCCGTGCCGGGCCGTGCCGCTGTGGATGGGAGGTGGGAGTGGTTTGGGGGTGGTGGGCCGGGGTATCGCGTCTCTCGGCTCGGCTCCTCGGTATCCAGCTAGCATGCGATCCGCATCCAGAACGGGTTGTTTACGAGCGGAATGAAAACCAGCGGTCACCGCCGCGGCAGCTGCTTCTCTCGGTAAATGCGAGTTATACACAAACAGCTGCTGACATCACCGCAGTGAGATGATTTCAGAGCGTATCGTTGGTTAACATTAGGCCTTTCACGTTGCAGGGCTGTCAGAATCTACGGGCACATTTTATTGTGAAAACGTGTCTTAAAAATACAGTAGATGTCCACGTTATTTTTGTCATCGGTCAGAGATGAAGTGCGTGTGATTGTTTTGGCGTTGAGGTCAGGAGGCTAGCTTTAGCCTCAACACCTTGACATTCAGCTGTTACTACAGTGTTGTTATTATCACACTGTCATATTAGCACACGCACCCGTGAAGAACGTGAGTAGCTATGGCTGAACAAGACATGTGTCCCCACCTGGACTCCATAGGAGAGGTAACCAAAGAAGACCTGCTCCAGAAATCCAAGGTTGGTTTTAATATAGATTTATTATTCACTGTCGATAAATCTGCACAATGTCAAAGGATGTCCCATGCCCGCCGCCTACATGGCCTACAAACCCCTTAAGACTGTTACTATATGTTGTTGATGTAGCAGCCTTTTGTTCATCAGTCCTCACTGTAATATTAACCACATGAACTAGAGGATATGGATATTCCTGCACATACCAACATGCAGGAATAACCATTATGTTATATTCTGTTGCTGCAGGGCACTTGCCAGTCATGTGGAGCAGGTGGCCCAAACCTGTGGGCCTGTCTGCAGGTAAACTCAGCATTCAAACCCTTTTTGAAATGTTTAGAATTTTTGTCATTTCAAAACGACATCCTGTTTAGCTTATGGTTCAGTGTGAGATAAGAGGGGCAGGTGAATGCTTAATAATTTATCATGGTGTGGAGCATAAATCTAATTAAAAATGTGACTTCTCTCATTATTCAAGCATTTAGAGATGCCAGGTCAGGTACAGTTAGACGCTGTGATGTTATGTCCTTACAAGATGCATGAGAGGATCAGTCTAATCCAGTGGAATGTGTTTCTACTCTACAGAATGACTGCCCATACGTTGGTTGTGGAGAATCCTACTCTGATCACAGCACCCTGCATGCACAGGTGAAGCACTGAGAACACCTGCCAGCTTTAAGGCCGCTCGTCAGTATGTCAGTGTGGACGTACAGCGAGGAGTCCGCTGAATGATTGTGTTTTTCCTTTAGGCGAAGAGGCACAACCTGACCGTGAACCTGACCACCTTCAGGATCTGGTGTTACGTGTGTGAGCGGGAGGTGTTTCTGGAGCACAGGCCTGCCCTGGTGCCCGTACCCGCCGCCCCCCACCAATGTAAAGCCGCAGAGCAGGTACGACTTTGCTCCAACCAGGTCACATCTCCTCACCATGGAGTAACATGGGAAATATATATACACAATAGTATATACTAGCTGGTGATGTTTTTTCAGCTTCACACAAGCTGTTTCTTAGTCCCCTTCATATTTATGGTATCTATTAATCATTTTTTCCCCCAAGGAAGCGGCTCCACAGCCAGTAGGTCACCCGCTGAAAGCAGTACCAATCGCTGTGGCAGAAGAAGAAGGTTCAGAGTCAGAGGAGGATGAGCTTAAACCAAGAGGTACGCATTTCTCCTCCTAAACAACAGGAGCCTACTCAAAGCCCTCTGAAGTTACTTGTGATGCTCGTGTCATCTCAAGAAAAAACACACTGCATGCCCATTTTCTTTTACTCCAGACTAGATAATTAACCCTGAGGTCGATAAGTTAAATTGTTCAGTTTGAGCACTTTCTGGGAAGACAAGAAGCTACATGGCTACATGGTTGTTTCTGCTTCTGTTTGCAGGTTTGACAGGAATGAAAAATATTGGAAACTCTTGCTACATGAATGCAGCTCTGCAAGCCCTGTCCAACTGGTGAGGTCACTTCCTCTGATTACATAAGGCCATTTAGCGGGGATGCTTGTCTCTTTCTCCATGTTTATCATGAATGTGTTTCCCTTTACAAACTGCTCAAAACAATTAGGTTCTTCTGCTCTCTTTCCCCACCAGTCCTCCTCTTACTCAGTTCTTCCTGGACTGCAGCGGGCTGGTCCGGACTGATAAGAAGCCCGCTTTGTGCAAGAGCTACCAGAAACTCATCTCAGAACTCTGGCATAAAAAACGGTAATGAACACATGCTGCTCGAGACAACGTAAAGTCTATTTACCTGCGAATCGCTCATTCGGTGTTTCTCATGGCTGCTCCCCTCTCAGGCCCAGCTATGTTGTCCCTACCAGTCTGTCTCACGGCATCAAACTAGTAAACCCCATGTTTCGTGGTTACGCTCAGCAGGTAGGGGCAAGCACCCAGCAGGTAACTACACCTGGCATCACTCCACAGCCTGACACTGTCTCGTCTTTTGCTTTTTAAACTGTAAACCCCTGTGTTCTCACACGTTTTCCCAGTAACAACCAGAGTTGTTTTTAAAACCCAAAGTTTTAACTTGTTGTTTACTTGTTTGCATACTTTAAGGATCGTTTTTTGTGTGAATGACTTTTTTCCTCATTGCATATAGTGGAGTTGACATTTATCTATTACCATTTACACATATCCCACTTCCCTGCAAAAACTCTTGTCTCTGTGTGTGTAGCCATATTATGCATTCTCCTTTTGACTTAATGCAATGTGCTTTTGTTGCTACAGGACACGCAGGAGTTCCTGCGCTGTCTGATGGACCAGTTACATGAAGAGCTGAAGGAGCCTCTGACAGAGTGTAGCATGAGCGGCGAGGGAAGCGACGGCGAGGAGAGAAGAGACGGCGACCGCTCCCCGTCCGAGGATGAGTTCCTGTCGTGCGACTCTGGCTCCAGCAGCGACCGGGGCGAGGGAGGAGGCGTGGGTGACAGCGAGCTGCTCATGCAGGACGAGTGCGACGGGGTCAGGTCAACCGGCAGCGGGGATGGTGGGCGTCGGCCCCGGCGGGGTGATCTCTGAGAAAGAGAAGCTGAAGGAGCGGAGGGTGTCGGGCTCGTCCCTCCGTGGAGGCTCGCAGGAGATGGACGAGGATGCCGACGTGGACACGGCGGCTGAGGAGGCGGCTCCTGAGAGGGCAGAGGAAGAGGAGTTGACACCAGCTCCAAACACTGAGGTCCAAAACCAAGAGAACAACCAGACATCTAATACTGGGCAAGGCCAGAGCAACAACACCTCAGGTGAAAGACCAGTGGGATTTTAAAAGTAATTTGTCTCTTCTCTTCTCTTTTGAGAACATTATCATAGTTTAGCCTCTTTTTTAGAGCCAGACAACGAAGCATCAATGACCCATCCCCAGTCCACTCCCTGCAGTCCTGTGCGAACGCTTCAGGAGCTGCATCCCAAACTGTCCTCCAGTCCGCCTCGCTCCAGCCCGCTTCGCTCGGCAGGACCTGCCTACTCCTTCAAAAAAGGTGAGGATGACGCGGGGTTTGAATATTTCTACCACAACGCAACATGAGGGAGGTTAAGGTCTTATCAGCAGCCGTGAGAGGGTTGATGGGGTCATGTGTGTAAAGAAGTCAAGACAGCAAATGTCTCTCTCCTGTGTTGCAATAGTTTTCTCTCTGTCTACTGGTTGTCCATCAAATGTGTGATGATTGCCTTCAGATTTGGCTGAGTCGTACACCAGCCAGGTCGACGTTTAGATTTTGTGGTTTTGTACGTATCGAGGCCCCCCTGATAAAATCACTCAAGTTTGTCCTCTGAAATCCCCCATCGCTGTCATGTCTTCTCTAGCCCAGATGCTGCTCGGTGCCAGGAAGAAGAAGCAATCCCACTATCGCAGCGTGATCTCCGACATCTTCGACGGCTCCATCCTCAGTCTGGTCCAGTGTTTAACCTGTGACAGGGTGAGCTGTGCTTCACATGTTTAAACACCAGGGGAAGCTACTTCCACGTTCAGTCAGAAACCACATTATATTACTTGGTAAATAACATGGTCTTTTTTTGTGCAGAATTTAGAAAGAAGTATGGCTTGAGCAGTTATTTCTTTTCAGTATTATAGAAATATATGAGCGAAAATCATTTTATCTGTATCTTTAACATCTTTCATCTTTTCACTATCTTTTAAAAACAGGGATGCTAAATAATATATTAAACTAATTCTTTGAATTTGTGATAGGTCTCTAATACAGTGGAAACCTTCCAAGATTTGTCCCTTCCTATTCCTGGCAAAGAAGACTTGGCCAAACTCCACTCATCCATTCATCAAAACCTTCCAGTCAAGACAGGCGTGTGTCCCGACACTTACGGCTCGCAGGGCTGGATCTCCTACATCATGGACTCCATACGCCGGTCAGTGGATCGTGCTTTACTGTTTCAGTCAAAGGCGTGAGTTCTGGAGAAAACACGTGAACTCATTATTTAATCGGGCGTGTGTCTGGTTAGGAGTTTGGTTGCGCTATCGGTCTGACGCAGCATTTGCCTCACAGAGTAGGGTTGCTACAGAGAAAGCAGGCAAGTGGAATCTTGACTTGACTCCCTAATTAAGGTTGTATGTGATTGTGGAGATCACACTTCCAGCCACAGATGATGCATGCGAGGGCATGTAGAGCCCGCCTCGATTTGTTTGCTGCACTTCTCCTGGAAGCTGCCCTCATTCTGACCTTGGCTTGTGTGGCCTGATAAAGCAGCATGGCGCATGTTTGGACTTTGTTACCCACATTAAAGTGGAGAGATGTCAGAGCTGGTTCCCTTTAATGATCCATGACCTTCCTTTGAATAAGCTGATGATCGTAGTATGTGTTTCCAGAGAAAGGGACTGTATGTGTGCTTATCAGACCTGTATGATGAAATGAAAGCTATTAAAAACTAGGAGCCCAAAGGAATTCTGGGAGTCAGTCCAGGACTGATATTTTGATTGAGGAGGGCTCTGAAATGCTTGATCCAGTGCTCCCAGACAAGATCTGAGTGCTGAGCCATCAGATGACATTGCATTTTTAAAGGCTGTGGAGGGTTTTAATAGGGGAGTAGAACGTGTAGTTATTCTCTGTGAAAGCAAAGCAGTGAGATTTTCAAATTTTTACATACCCTTTAGTCAACTGATTTCTAAATAAAATCACTTTCTTTGCTAAGTGCACTTGCACATACCTGGACAATGCCATCTTCTTTTATCGCCAGCTGGTATCAGTGAACAGATGCAGAGACAAGCTTTGCCCTGCTCTTTCCTCATATTCCAGCAGTTTCTTGGAAATCAGAATCATAACATCCTCATCAGTGCCCCACCTTCATGTAGCACCTCTATCCTCTAGCCATCATCCTCCTATCTCCCACCACCTGCACTGGATCAAGGGGGCATCCCAGTACAGAGCTGACCCCCTTGATCAGCTTGTCAAGTCTCCTCCTGTCTGCATTAGTGATTAGTGATAGTGTAGTGTCCCACACCCCAGGTTCACTCATCCTTCCCTCAGCTCTCGGACAGTGTGGGCTGTTTATGTGCACGTTCTTTAACGTCCATCCTGGACTGTGTCATGCGAGAGAGGTTGCTCTTAGTGCTGAACCTCCAGAGGGGATTACCAGACTCTGCAGTTTGTTTCGGTTTTCTGACCAGCAGCTTCACTGTTTTTCGGTTTCGTTCTCCACCTCTTTCCTCACGTTTTCAGCCACAGCAGCTAGCGTCGCTCCAGGCAACATTGCCGACCCACATGAAGGTCATTTTGTCAGTGTGATCTCTGTCTCTGTGGCTGCGTGTTGTCCCAGTGATTGCATCCATTTCTACTTTTGTCTTTGAACAGCTTCGTCGTCTCGTGCATCCCCAGTTGGTTTTGGGGGCCCATGGTAACACTAGAGGACTGCCTCGCTGCCTTCTTTGCCGCAGATGAACTCAAAGGTAAACATTACTGTAACTTGCTATTCTACCGTCGCTGGTGTAGATGGGGAAACTTTGTGTGAGAATTTACATTTACACATTCTTTTTTCAGGGGACAACATGTACAGCTGCGAGAGATGTAAAAAGTGAGTATGTACAGTAAATCCCATTCAGACATTCACCTTAAACAAGAATCTTTTTCATTTGCAGTATTTAAACTGTACTTTATTTTTTTTACAGGTTGAGAAATGGTGTAAAATACTGCAAAGTGCTTCGACTTCCAGAGGTAGGATTTTATCTTGTGTTTGTTTGGTTTTTTTCAATCAGATTTCTTCCTTGTTGTACATATCATGTTTACTTTATGGTCGGTCAGTTTTTTGTTTGTTTTTTTTGGTCCTGCATATTTTCTCGTAGATTCTGTGCATTCATCTGAAACGCTTCCGGCACGAGGTCATGTACTCCTTCAAGATTAGCAATCACGTATCCTTCCCATTGGAGGGCCTCGACATGCGACCCTTTCTGGCCAAAGAGAGTCCGTCCCAAGTCACCACTTATGATCTGCTGTCAGTCATTTGTCATCATGGCACGGCAGGAAGTACGAGTGGCTTCATTTCCTGCAGATGAGGGCATTTGTTTATTTCCTTTAGGGTTAACTTATCTCAGAGTATGAGCAAATACTTCTTCTTTATCTGATCAATCTTATCTCACACTTCCCTTGTATTCTCTTCTCTCCCCTTTTTATGGCGCGGCAGGTGGACACTACATAGCTTACTGTCAGAATGTGATCAATGGCCAGTGGTACGAGTTTGATGACCAGTATGTCACAGAAGTCCATGAGACGGTGGTGCAGAATGCAGAGGCCTATGTGTTGTTCTATAGGTGAGCATTGGGAGACTCAGTAGTAGAGTCAAACATTCATAGCGAATCTGAACTGATTTAATTATTTTTTCTCGGAACCGTGCAGGAAAAGTAGCGAGGAGTCAGTGAGGGAGCGGCAGAAGGTGGTGGCTCTGGCCAATATGAAAGAGCCCAGCCTGCTGCAGTTCTACATCTCCAGGGAATGGCTCAACAAGTTCAACACCTTTGCCGAACCGGGCCCCATCAGCAACCACACGTTTCTCTGTCAGCATGGAGGTGTGTGGCGTATTGTGTTTCTTTTTTTGTTTTAAATCCTAATCACACACTTTTCTGTCATCAAAACCTTGCCATGGCAATTGCAAAGTGGCTAGTATATGTACTGAGGAGTAAATGAGAAACAGGTGTGTGGCAGAATGAGCAGGATGACCAATGACAGGCTGACGAACAACACAGAGGGAGTGTCAGTGGGCGGAGACTGCACTGGCGGGTGAAGCTGGCAGGTGGTGACTGGAAAATGAACAGGTGATGTGTGCAGGATAGGCAGCAGGGGATGGGGGGTTAAGAGGAGCAGGAAGCTCCAGCAGAGTTCATGACACCTCAGCACGCTGAGAAAACAAATACATTACACACTTCCTTGAAGGGAAACTCCACTGTTTTTACATAAAAAGGTCATTTTGCTAGTCACGGGGAGTATGACTCAGCTTGTATAACAAAGCATAAAACAAGGACAATACAAGAAATCATTACTTGACAAATTATGCAGTTGCGAAAAAAATTATTTACATCACTTGTTTCACTACTTTCCTTACCCACAGCTCCAACAAAGGTGCCTTTAAACAACTCCAAAGCCTCCTCACTCACACGTCACAGAATAGAAACAAAGACAATGTGTTGTGTTGTAGGAAGTATTTACTGTGCTTCCAGCCTTCCCACACTTTCCACTAATGCATCCTGCAACAACCTGTCCCCTGCACGATGAGAGCAGAAACTGGTATCGGTCGTCTGTCCAAGTCCCAGTAAGACAGGAAACAATTTCACCCCTAAACTGTGGGGTTACTGGGATTAGTAACTGTGGTGTAGTTTTGCAACACCCATGACGTAGTAATAAGTGTTCACATGACCAAAACAGGTTCTCAACTAATGCATTAGTGCCCAAAACAGCAAATGAAGGGTGTGGGGTCTGATAAATGTCAGCATTTACAGGGCATTAAAGTCCTTGTGAAAACATACTAAACTGCATTATGGGGCAGTGCTTTTAGAGCTTGACCCATATTTAGAACATATTATTCTGTGGGAAGTTGATCATGTTCTTGGTCACTATAAGTTACTCAACAGTTACTTTGCCAGGTGCTGGATTGCAAGCTTTCAACGGTTTCAGAACAAAACATGAGTCACCCACAGTTCCGCTAATCCCATTTTTATCTCCTGCACAGATTTATTTTGCAAAACATTTACATCTGCTGAATTATAGAGGACAGTGCCGAAGGGAGCTGGCTGGCCTCTCTCCCCTCATCTTCCAAGAATGATAACTCTTGTTCTCAGGCCAAAAAAAAAGAAGAGAACATACTGCAAATCTGTTATTCCCACAATATTCCAAATGAAAACTTCTTATAACTAGATGTTTTGGCTTTGTATGATAGTTGGCTGGTTTATATGTCTTCATTAGAAAAACATGGCTTTCTTGGTTTTGTGAGTTACAGCTGAGTATTTTGTGTAGGCGAATAAAATGGACTGTCTGCATTAGCGTTTTCCATTGCGGGCCACAAAATGTCTTACTGTAGATTTGTTCTTTAACACTTTTATGTATTTTATCTATGTCCAGGGATCCCTCCCAATAAGTACCACTACATAGATGACCTGGTCGTGATAGTTCCCCAGAATGTGTGGGAGTACCTTTACAACAGGTAAGTACGCAACAAGCTGCCACTGAGCGAAGCACAGAATGCATGAAGGTATTCAGTTTGAAGGTTGGAGCTATGCAGTTGAAGCGGAAACCAAAAACCTTTAACGAAAATAATGTTTGGACTGAAAGTGCCTTTATCTGATTCTACAATTTTCCATTTCCTGAAACTTGGCTGTTCTTTACTAGATGTGTCATTTTGTTATTTTACATTTGACTTAATCACATTTATTTAATGTTTTAACATAGAGAGAAAAATGGATGTTTGTACTGGGACCCAAGGCTTCCCTTTATTCATTCTTTGAATCACTGGGACACCACTGGTCCAGTGTTCAAACGCTCACATCATCTTCCTTTTGATAATCAGAGTTGGCTGATGTGGGAAGTTATTGTTGGCTCTCTTATCCCCATCCTGATGCCAGAAATTATGGAGGTGTCTGAACTAGTGCTAACAAACCAAACTACTGAAATGCAGACAGAAATATGTGCCACAGTTAGTGGTGCCTTCCTGTTCAATGTTTGTGTCTCTGTCCTCAGTTTTGGAGGTGGCCCTGCAGTCAACCACCTGTACATGTGTGCCATCTGCCAGGTGGAGATCGAAGCCCTGGCTAAACGCAGAAAAACCGAAGTTGACACCTTCATCAAGGTAAAAGCTTGTATTCTGGAAATGTGTCTTTATGGTTTGCGTTGGATACTGAGTGAGCAGTCTCATCTCTTGTTTGTAGCTGAACAAAGAGTTTCAGGCTGAAGAGGCTCCGACAGTGATCCTGTGTATCAGCATGCAGTGGTTCAGGGAGTGGGAGAGCTTTGTGAAGGGCAAAGACAATGGTACGACCCTGCAGGCTGACAAATACAGCAGTGTGGTTATGTTGTTCATTGCTCTGTCTTTACAAAGTATTTTTTCATAATTTGTTTTCTCAGAGCCGCCTGGCCCCATCGACAACAGTAAAATAGGAATCATGAAAGGTGGACACATACAACTCAAGCAAGGTAAACATTGAGAAGGACGTAAAGGTGGAAATGCAGAAACCGGGAAGTCAAAACATATTTTTCTCAAATGCACATTTCTCCCCTCAGGTGCAGACTACGGTCAGATCTCAGAGGAGACATGGCAGTACCTGTTGGGTATTTATGGCGGCGGGCCTGAGATCGCAGTGAGACAGACGGTTCCCCCGGCTGACCCAGACAGCCTTCACGGAGAGAGGAAAATCGAGGCAGAGACCAGAGCACTTTGAGATGAAGAAGAGGTTGGAATCTTTTCCTAGTGGGAAATGTTGCTCATTCACAGTAATCCCTCATGAATGCTTTCATACAATCACAGGTTTGAATGTGTTTTCGGTAATGTGTAGCAGTGTACTGCAAGCCTTGGCTTTGGATCTCGGCACTGTTCTTGGAACGTGCATCATTTCCACCCCCTTGGCTTGCGTCAACCAAATGAGCTCATACATTCCTTCTGCCCAGCAGAGAGCAAGATTATCTCCACGTCTGGCCCAGAATAATGGAGGGGCCACACCTTGCTAATAAACAGCTGTAAATTAAATCTGGACTATTGGAGAATTGGGGCCCCAATAAGAGTCCATTTGTTCTCAACTTGTTTCTCAACTTTATCAACTTTCCCCAGGTCTCCTGATTCCCTTCTCCAGTCCTGCCCTCACAGGAAGCTGAGGAATTTGCACCTTGGTGAAGAAGCCTCGTTGACAGCACTTTGTAAATGTAGCAACATATTACGCTGAAGCTGCGTCGCAGGGGGGTGAAACGGTACTTTAAATATCATGTAGTTTATTTATTGGATAGCTCTGATCCTCGATGTTAAGGTGTAAAAATAAGACGTCGCATCAAATCTCTGGAGCTGTTGTTTTTGGTAGCTATGGTGTTTCAGTGGCTGCTGTAGTGACTAGGTGTCATGTACTGCTAAGCTGGCTGTGGCAGGCTGGCAGCTGCTGGTGTCATGAACCGAATGCTGGGAGACAGACAGAGAGGGATACACTGCGACGTTTGGTTTCATGACTTTTCATCTTCGTTGGAAGCAACAACCAAGAGACATTAGAAAGCTTTCCGTTGTTTGCCTGCACAGTCATTACATAGGAACAAGTTGAAACATCAAGTGAGAGATAAAGCATAAATCATACTCTTGCACCTCCAACCTTAAATACGCATACACTGAGCCCTCAGGAATGGAAGACCTGTTTGTGTAAGCCAGTAAAATGATCAGATTAATGAATTTGAGAAAAAAAAAATCCACAGCAAGTTTGTTTCAAACCACACATGCATGTTTGGGTTGTAAAAGACTCTATTCAGGGTCATTTATATTTGAACAGCTTCAAAATGCATGCAGCTAAAACTTCACTTTTTGGACCAGTAAGGAGAGCTCCCAGACAGTGAGATGCTCAAAACTATGGAAATATTGATGACTAACTACAGTACAATCAGTACTATCCAGAAAACATGCGTACAGAAATAGCCATATAACGGAGCATATACAATGGGGGCAAATTTATGAGAACACACTAATTTAAGTCATAGATGGCAGGAGTACAGGAGTTAAGTTGGATGACAATTATTTATCTTGTGCAATAATGGCAAATTTGCCAGGGAGTGGTGAGAAAATCTTGTGCAACGAAATATCTTAAAGAGCGTTTCTTCTCATAGTTTACATAATAAGTCTGGAATTCTCATGAGACATCCCCTTCATCAATTGTCATGAGATATACTGTAATTCCATATCAACCATTTGATGCAGCGTCCGTTCAAACCAACAGAGGGCAGTATTAAATGAGGATTTTTTTCACCATGTAACAATTTAGCAAGAAAAGAAATAATCTCACAAATAATTAGCACAACATGCACAAAATCTGATCTGTTACAGCAGTAAGGTAATTTATGATTATTTGATTGATCAAATAGATTTTCTTATTTGTGCATAATATCCTAATTGTGCATGTGGTTATCAGGTCATCAGAAGGATGAAGCTGTACACTGGGGTATTGTATACCAGGAGGTATTTGCTTTTAAAGATATTTGTGTGTCTGCAAGTTGCATCATTGTTAAAAGATGAATTTTAAAACATTTGTGTAAAAATACACCTTTCTTGACTAGCTGAGGCACCGTCATTTACTCAAATTAAGTTCTGGAATAAAGTTTTGAGCACCTCCAACCACTCAAGAAGTGATGATTCAAAGGGTGAAACACAACAACAGTACTCTGTTTTAAGGAAGCTAGATTAAAATCTTGTACGTGCCTCGTCTTTTGTATATATTTTAACCACAAACAGATCATGCTGGTAAACAAATGAGTGCTGTGCAATTTTATCTGAGGCAATGACTTGTGTGCACAGTTTGCCCACAGTAGTCTCTGCATATGCAAAGTTTGCCTCCACAATTTAAGCAGACGAATGCTAGTATTGTGATAGAGCAAGTAATCCATGTCAGACAAAAGCTAACAAATATGTAGGGTTTGTTTTTCTGTGTCCTTTAACTTAAGAGATTTGCTTATGTACTTATTGATACATACCAAATTTGAAGGCCAAAACAGGGAAAGGTTTAATAAATTATTATTTTTTAGCCACATTGAATCATTATCATATTCATATTTAAATATCACAATACATTTTTACTGTGTATAAAATTAAAGAAAGTATTAAATGGAAAACCTATTTGGTGGCAAAATCCCATTAGCCATATTTCATGAAATACTGATGCAGTTAATACATTGTTCATTTTCTACCTTGGAATACAGTGCCTACAAGCCCTTACACACCCACAATGAACCTACAATTTTGTTTTTATATATTTTGCCTGATTGCAGTATGTGGGCATGTACAGACGGTGTTTGATTGACAGCCTCCCCACTAACACTTTCTTCATTTTAATTACTTCAAGATGTTTGGTGACCACATATAAATTCCCAGCACAGCTCTGCTCAGCCTCGACCTGAGCTCTGCTTATCCACATCAAGTGAAATCGTCTTTGTGAGTATGCAAGGGCTTTAGCAAATTTTCCTCCAACTCGACTTAAGAAAGCAAGGAAGTGCATTGCGTTCTCCGAAGAAAAAAAAATTGTATTTCAGTGATAGTTGTCAGTACATGCAGTGGTACATATCCAAAAGGAACTGTTAAATTGTAATAGCTGATTCATCACAAAAGTGATGATTTATAACCTTGTCTTCCTCTTAAGTCATACCACTGATTAGGTCTTAAGTAAAAGATAATGTCTCGAAAATGCTTTTTTTGTGAATGCAATGCACTTCCTGAAGAAATGTCTATTTTATTAAGTACCATTAAGTATCCCCAGCTGTATTTCATTGTTAGAAAAGGCAACATTGATCATTTAACATTTTTGGAAATCATATTCACTTTCTTTCAAGCATTTCAGATTTTCAAGATCAAGAGAGATGAAAAAAATAAGTTGTTCACATGCATTAGAAAAGTCAGTCTCAAAATGAAAAAGTTGTCTATATTCAATAGAATGTTAGCTCATATTAAAAGAAATCAAATCAGATATTTTCAAGTCCTCCATTAGTTGCTTTGCGTCATAAATGCGTATGAGAGTCAAGTGAGACAGACTTGTGAAAACATACTTAATCTGATAAAAGTCCAATACTTTCAACAACTCAGCAGATAAAACAAGTGAAGAGACACTTCACCATCCCCCTGGCAATAGCTTTGCACCGCAGATATTTTTACCTGTCAAAGCAGAAAATGCACAGGTGTGATTAATACCACGTAACAATTGCTATACTGACTTAAGGTGTCAGAGTAATTAAGATGTTTAGCAGGGCCCTGAAACCACAAAACCACCTAAATGGAGGGGAGCCATGGTGTTTCTAAGATAGCAGAGGAAAAGAGTCAGTTGCAGATGGTTTTATACTCTGTTCAACCTCTTTACAAACTTAACGGCAACATTGCAAAATGACTCTGGTGTTTTATTGGTCATATTGTAAGCTCTTTTATCCACAACAGTTTTTGGCAGCTATTTCAAAAGGTTAAACCTAGCATAAATAACAGTGACATATGTCATAACTATTAAAAATTCAAGTTGTTATGAAAAAATCATTGTTTACACATCCAGCACTTACAGAACAATTGAAGCATTTGAAGTTGTATTTCTGGCCACGTGGCTGATATAAATCCAATATTAACTCTCTTATTGCTCTGTTTTTGGTCTCTACCAGCTCCCAGTGGAAATTATCTAGCTCTTGAACTGCCAAGTGTTTGACTCTGTTCACCAGCTAACTGACTCGCTAACAGGCTATCGTGTCTATCTGCCATTTGGTGATGTGCAGGCAGTGGGCTTTTACAATTACTCATTTTGTTGAAAACAGAGCTGCTGCAACAGAAAACAATGGTATGAGACTGGTTTCAGCACTACCATAACAGATATATCAGAATAAAAATGGTAAACTTCCCATGAAGCTAGTATAAAGCTGCTACCTAGCTAATGTTAACCTGACAAGCAGAATGGCTCAGAGTTGCCATGCCCAACTGAATCTGGACCCAAATTATCTAAAACTAAATGGAAGCCAGCCATGGTTGAAATTATTGAGTAATTAATTATTTTCCAACTATGATATGCGAGAGACATCCGCCATGTCTGTTAACTATTCTGGACTGTGGTCCAGAATAATCTATGTCTACCTTTTTCGTTTGTTGATGTGTCCAAAGAGCAGTTCACTGACACTGTTTTATTTGTCTTAGCAGTTCAATAGTGTGACATTTTCTTTTCACACATGTCCAGACTATATCTTTAAGAGGTAATATTAATACTGTGGGTATATATACATATGTGCTATGTTATGACACATTTTTGGGGAGTAAGTGCAATGAAAAAAAGGACAAACCTTTGTGCAATTGTAGCTCTATCATGAACAAGATACTCGACAACTATCAGGAAGTTTGAATAGCTGACAAGGAAGTGCAACTTCTTATATTGCAGTGTTCAGAAATGTCGAGTGAAAGTCACTTATTTCCACCTGTGAGCTTGGTTTGCTTGTGAAACAGCACGTAGCCTAGCTAGGCATGTGAGATCACCATTTCACTGGAAAACGCAAGCATTGCTGTGGTTGGACAGAATTCATCGGTTATATTTGGCCTGCCCACAGCATTGCAGGATTTCACTGGCTCATGTTTTCCATGCATTTTACAGTGTATGGCTGTTGTGGTCATGAATATGGCAATGCTATGAAACATGAGACTTCAGTGCTTGACCTCAATTCAGTGGGTTGTCTTAATGTGTGTAACTGATGTAATTAACCATGACTGGTGAAATGATTAAAATTGCCTGGTCTTTGATTTCTCTGTGTTTTCTTTGCACTGTGATTAAAGTCTAACTTGATCCAGGGATCACTGAAAATGAAAGAAAACAGAAGTTGTGTGTACAAGTTCTGTATAATATGTTAAACCACACTTGTTGTACTTGGTACTTCCAACATCCAATGAATTCTCTTTCCCTCTGTTTTCAGTCTTTATGCTAGGCTAAGCTAACCAGCCATATTTACCATAACAAACATGAGAGCGTTTTCATCTTTTTCATTTCAGCTCACCCTGTGCTGACATTGTGCACATGGGTACTAAATTAATATGTGTTTAATGTGGGCTATATAACATTACAGAATACCCTGCATACATGACCATTTTTGGCTTGAGGGCCCCAAGTGGGTAAAATGCTAGTCATACTAGGGACTGAAAAAATCTGGATAATTTAGCCTCTGCTGCATCATTTCTCACTTATCTGAATTTATGGGATTCTCATAAAGAGAGAGAGAGAGAGAGAGAGAGAGTTTTTATCTAAGAAAGAGGGAGCAACTGTTAAGTGAGCAGCTGTGATGTCATCTCGAGTCCCATACGTATGCTGAGCTGCATCCATCCCAGACAGACCGAGGCAGACCGAGAGGAAAACACGCTGGGCTGCCAGGAGGATATGATGCTGAGCGTTCACGAAGCCGAAGACGAAGGAGAACAGACGCACGGTGCAATTCAGGTAAGATCCAAAAAACAATAATTAAAACTGTGTGAAGGGGATTGACTTTCACATGCTCACACACACACACACACACGCATCTGCAGCATCCGTCCATGTCACATTACCAAAACAGTGGCATGTTTCCTGCACTGCGTGTGTGTGTGAGCGTGGGTGCAAACACACAGCTATGACAGATGGTTATAGATTGTTGACCTGAAGGCTACACCGACGCTGAGATGCTCACTTTTAATGCTGTGTCATACGACACCAGGCGCATGGATGAATAATCAAATATCCCACAGCTGTGGTTGTACAAACCACTTAATATTAAATCAGCAGATAGTGATACAGTGAGAATCCAGGACAGCAGGGGAGGCAGAGCCTGCTGTCCATTCACTGGAACGGGATGGGTGTGGCGGGTAGCAGCAGATGACTGGTCCTTTCCATCCCCATCATTAAAGTCATTTCTATTCTCACTAATATCTTTCTGTGCACTTGCTTGTGTCTGAAGGTCAGTTGATGGATTTAGGAGGGCGAGTTGAAAGGTCATTGCATTAATTAACTGGAATAATTACCAATTATGCATGGAAATATGTGTGCCAGTATGAGAACAGCCAGCCTAACAGCAAAAAAACGGTGCGCAAATTCCTTTGAAGCTTTGTTCATGTTGACAAATTGCATCCACAGTTGTCCATCATAAGGAAGCATTAGTTTAAAGTGGGAGTGATCTCTGTTTATTGCTACAATCCTCAGAACAAACTGGATTCTGCCTGGTTTACACATACATTTTTAATATTCCAAATTATTAATACTTCACTGGGTTCCCCCATTTTACCTCAGCATGGCACTATGTGACTACTATGTCCCCCATGTGCTCAAGTCAGAAATTTGCTATCCAGGGCTGACAAGGACACATTACACCAATTTTAAAGTCCTGACATTGGATGTCTGCCTGTTTTCATATTACCTTTAAAATTATTTTCACTTGTATTAAGCACTTAATGGTTTTGCAGCACTCTGTTAAGGATGCATTGGTATTTTCATGCTAATTTTACTAGCCTGTATGAAGGCTGCTGCACAGATTTTTTGATACAAGAAAACAACATTTGATCTTTTAATTTTTCTTAAAAAGTGACAGTGGATTCTAACTTCACATCTTTCCACAGGCATTTATTAGATCATAGGTGACACCTATGTTTCGTCAAGCTGATGACGGGTGGTGGTGGTGGTGGTGATCCTGTACCCAAACACAGCTGAATGAAGGTGCTGCAGTATCGTCAGAGGAGCGACTCACCAGATGAGTTTTCTCCTGCGCCCAAAGACGATTTGCTGGAAAGACACTGATCCAGCTCCTCTCTCTCTCTCTGCAAACTCCATCTCAGTGTTTTTTTGTAATAGCAACCTCTGTAAATATTTACATGCCGTGTCTGACAGCTCTAAGAGATGAACACCTTATTGCTCTGTGACCTTTAAACTGACGGTTACCCTACTCGGGCCCTACAGGCAGGGCTGGATGTGAGGCTGTTGTGGTGTTGTGGTTGCTATAAAACGGGAGAGAACTTGATCAGTAGCTGCCTTCTTTGTTTTGTGGCACTTTGTGCTGCACCTCCCTTTCCGTGCTTGTTTTTTTTTTTCCCCCACTGTGAACCTTTTACAGAGGAAAAGCCTGATAAACATGTCCAAGGGAAACATTTACTCACAGGCTCTGGCATAGACTCAGTCAGTGTGTGATGCTGTTAACTATCTAACTAAGATATATTTTATCACTTCAAATACATTTTGCAATAAGTATCCTATATTTATAGCAGTAATAATAATAATAGTAATTGTAGTAATACTGTCAGTATATTGCCATTTACATGAATCTTTGCAAAATATAATGACCATATACCAGCTTTGTCCCTTCAGTTTAGATAAAACTAGCAAATATATGGGACATATGCATCTTGTTTTAACAAGACATGTATGAAATACCAATAATTGGTATGCACTGTGATATTTTGCAAGTATGTCAAAGTATTAAAGATACATCAAAATATTAGAGCTCAGTGTAATTAAATATATTTCTATTTCATAGGTGTGTGGATTAATGCAATATTTCTGGCCTGCAAAATGCAAAATACATGAATGAAGCTGGTGAGTTAGCAACCCTCCGCCTGCGTGTGTGTGTGTAGAGTTCCTGTGCGTACGCCTGTATAATCTGTCTCCTGACCTGTTTGGACACACACCATGGGCTGTGCCATGTGTTCCCAGCTGGTGGACATGTGGACTGTGAGAGGCAGGGGGACCGGCCGCAGGGCCGTGGAGCTCACCGCCTACCCGCAGATGCTGCAGGGAGGCTACCACAGGGTGACAGGCCTCCACTACATGTCCTCCTTCTCTGATGCTGAGGACTGCTGCGATGACACCAGCTCAGGCAGCTCCCTCACCTTAGACTGGCAAGCTCAGGGGACTGATGGCTGACACTTGACCAAGAGGAGCTGTGACACAAATATGTAAATAAACGTGATGTAACTTGCAGGAAATGTGCAATAAATGTGTTGACTGGCATTGGAAGAGAAATAGGATGTGAGTGATGTTTGTGGTTTTTCTTGAAATTAGATCAGTCTGTTTTGCAGGGGTTGTTTTTAAAAGGAATTTTCCAGATGAGATTTATTACAAACTTACCCTGATATCTGGTGGTGGAAGAAATATTCAGAATGTTTACTTCAGTATACAATCCTCATAGGCTAAATGCTTTCATAATACTTTTCTCTGTAAAATGATGACAGACTGTGGTGTGAAGCAAATAAGGTGTGGGATCATGATGCCATGCGAATCCAGATTCCAGAAAATATCCCTTGTTTTGCAACCGACCTCACACCCCCATGTTTTTCCAGTGGTCTTAAATGGAATAATTTCCTCAGACCTGACCACTACAGTACGCAAGAGAAAAGGCATGCTGGCTCAGTCTGTTTCTGACTCAGATCATACAGGCATGGCAAGATGTTGTTTTTTCCACACATTAGTATAATAATATGCTTCATTAATGTGGAAAGAGTTTACAATTTGATCATAAACTGTTTTACTTTCACTGTGTGTGTGTGTGTGTGTGTGTGTGTGTGTGTTTAGTTGTTTTGTGTGGTGTGTCTCTATGTGGCCAATTTCTGTCCCTTTTTGGAAGTTTTGTCTCTTTCCGTAGCTGTTTGATTGACTATCCAATAAGAAAGCTTAACAGTCTCTTCATGCAGGCTGTTCAGTAACCTATCCATTAACAAACAAACTTTTTATCACCTGGGCAGGCTGTAACTTTACAGTGACTGTGGAAGTTACAAAATGATCCTTACCTATGCCATGCGCTCTTTTCCATGAGGCTCATGTTGCTGTTGTAACTTAACTCATTTATATTACAGAGGGGAATGCTTCTTGTTACTCCACTACATTTAAATGGCAGAGACAACCCACGGACGTATTTATAAAGGGATTCCCTGCAGTGCAGTCTTGCAGCTGTCCTCGACGTGCAGCAGCCACAACAACAAAGCGATGCCAATGAACAGCAGGGAAAGTTATTTCAAAATACAGCACAACGTACGTAATCGAACGGGACGAGTGAGGACGTTTACGTTGCACGGTTAGTCACGTTGCGGTGAAGTGTAGCCGCGGGAGCCAAGGGTTTCCTCCACCACGTTTCCGTCACTTGCGATGAACCTGTCTTGATCGCCGGTGGGTGGAGGCATCCCCGGCGGTACAAAAAACGCCTTCCCTGCGGACCTACTCTCACTTTCCGCAGCTTCACGAAAGGCTCTGACTTTCTCCTCGGCGCAACTTTTTTTTTTGGAGGGATATAGCCCGGTTAAAAATGGCGTTAATGATAAGAAACGACGTGTTCTCCTGTTTTGCTTTCTACGGCGTACTTCTGGTGATAAAAATGTACATTATAGCGATTATAACGGGACAAGTGAGGCTGCGTAAAAAGGTGAGTCCACGTTTTGGGAAAGATGACGGCAATGAAAGCTCACACTGCTGAAGTTGTATGTCAACAAAGGGGATATTTTTTCGCTGATGAATAAATATTCTTTTTCTCATTTCCTTAAAGGCTTTTGCCAACCCTGAGGACGCGCTGAGACACGGAGGTTTACAGTATCACAGAGAGGATCCATACGTGGAAAGATGTCGGAGGTGGGCGCAGGAAGTTTAAAGTCACTATCATGCTTTTACTTTGTCAAACAAGTACTATCCACTCTGTAGTTCTAAGTTAACAACTAAAATCAGGCTTAATTACATAAAAAAGTAGTTATTTTCTTACTACTTTGTCCACTGTCACTGTAGCAGCCAGGAGGTATTCAAATCCAAATCTTAATTAAAAAGTACTGCTTTTGCATGAAATGGTAGTTGAGTGAGTGTACAAAGTTGCACTACATGAGAATACCAAAGTACAGTGTGAGTACTTCAAATCAGTACCCACGTAAATGTACTTGGTTACTTTCCATTACTGGTAGCAGCATCATAAATCATATTCCCTTTTTGCCCCACAGTTTCTACATGAAGATATTAGTATCATGATTCTTCTTCTGTATCTGAGTAAGAATACCTTAGGTGAAAGGGTTAAAAGGTCATTGCACATCACGTGACCTGGATTGCTGAAACTTCTAGGATTTCTGTGGCTTGCTACGGTGCATTTTTGCAAGCTGCCTGTGCCAAAAGATAAATGTAATGAAAAGAAAAACAATAAGACTCACACATCTCACTTTCATATTTCCTGCACAAGTCAGTGTCCCAGTCATCCTTCAAAAATAGCTTCTTTGTCCTGGTGATTTTTTTTTTCCATTTATATACAACTCTTTGCTACAGTGATTTTCAACAAGGGTTGGCAATCTGTGGTATTTGGCTTGGCTTTGTTTTATGATCTGCAGCAGCAGCATGAAAAGCAGATGTTTTTCTAAGAGTAAAAACTTTCCTTCTGTTTTTCTTGTCTGTCCGTCCTGGGCTATCAATGAACTTGTCAAAGGAAACAACTGTGCACAGGCAGGCATCTTCATATTCAGATTTTTGCTGGGGATTTTTGTTTTGTTTTCTTTTGTTTTTTATAAATCTGGCTGGTTATTAATTCATGCTACAACATGATGCATAGCCTGCAAGCCTGCCAACTTCTATTGCAAGAATTGTTAGGGCTTCCCAGAATAATATTATCACAAAGCTGAACCCAGTGGGTGGAGAGGAAGCAGTAAAAAAGCCCTGGCTGATCTGACCGTGTGGCCTAAAGGGGAAAGTCACAGACATCTGCTGTTGCATGATGCACGTGGGATGACTGTGTTTTTACTCACACTGAATCAATGTGACGAGTCACCTTGCTGACAAATTACAGATTTCAGTGCTTTGGTTGAAGATTTTCACTTTAATCCAGCAGACAACCACACAATGACATGGTCCAAATAATTGAGGATTACTTTACAGTATGTCATCACCTCACTGCATTAGTAGTGTAGAGCAGATAGCTGAGTCACAGCATCACAGGCTATGAGATGTGTTTGTATTGCATGTGGATGTGACCGAATGTTTTGTCTCCTGCAGAGCTCATATTAATGACATGGAGAACATCCTCCCATTCTTCTTTCTGGGTGCCATCTACTCCCTGACTGGACCCTCACTGGTCATGGCCCGCCTTCACTTCCTCATCTTCTTCGCCGGCCGTGTGCTGCACAGCGTCGCCTACCTGTTGGCCCTAAAAGCGCCGACCCGCTCCCTGGCCTACATCTTTGCACAGATACCTTGTTTTTCCATGGCTGTGCAGATCCTCCTGGTGGTCGCAGCATACGCCTAGATCTCCAGAATCTTGGTTTTGGAGTAAAGGTGGTGCTCTGGCTCATAAAATGTCAGGTTTGGCTAGAGGGAGGATGCTGAGAGGCCTCCTGGGACGGAAGACGTGAAAAGATGAGAATGTTTTTGGGAGTGCAATATTACTGCAGCGTGTGTGATTATGCCACTGTTGGGTTTTGTGAAATTTTGCCAGTATTTAATGTTTGTTTTTAATGTGGGAACATCTTAATTGAAGTTGACATCTTGTACTGTACTTCAAATGCAAATGAAGGTTGTTGTTACTACTCTTTTAAACTGGTGTTTCTGAAAGGATGTTGGAATTTAAAAATCATTCATTTGGCTGAAGCCACTTGGGGAATATTTTCCAGCAGTGCAGTGGTAATGTATATCCCTGCCTCCTCCTTCTTTCTTTTGTGTTTACACACTAAACACACCACCATCCATGTGGTGCTCTGCCCACTGTGGCTTCCTCTGTTTCCTCTGTGGATTTTCCATCTGTCATGTTTGTGTGCATTGCTACCTTTGACAAAAACATATTGGATCCTGGCACGATGACTGGTGATGTGTTGACTTTAAGACTTTAATAATCAGTCGAATGCAAATTGAAAATGGTTTTACTACAAAAGTTAAAACCCAAGTACCTTCTAAGGAGGAAGAACCTGGTGGACGAGGAGTTTGTACTGGGAAATAAATCTTACATAAAAATCTGCAGAGAAAGCCAGAAAGCTTAAAAAACAATGGAAGAATTGTTCTGATGTGTAATATTTTATGTGTAAAAACATATTTTGAGACTGTTATTAAAGTATTGTGATGATAATTTATCATTCTGTTTCTAACATTCAGTAATGCTTTTGACTCCACTGATACAAATCACAACCAAGTGGACAAATCTTTTACTTGAACATAATTTGTCAATTCAGTAATTCATCCATAGATTTAATAGTCATTTCATATAAAAGGGATTGCTGTTGATTTAGCCTGGTTGTGCAGAGACAATGTGCTCTAGTGTTACAGGGATAGGGCCCCACTTTTATGTGTGTGTGTGTTTTAGTGCAAGAGTGAGATGATCCAGAAGTCTGCGCCAAAGCCCCAGCATTCCTCCACCTATTATGTAAGGCCTTTGGTCTGTGCTCTGCTCTCTGTTGTGTCCTGAGGGGCTGGACGATGCTGGGAAGCCATGCAGAGGCACTAAAAACACGAGAATGTGAGAACAGCACTACGTGTCATATGCTCTGTCTTTCCGTCTGTGATTTCATGTTGTCTTTGGACCAGTTGTTTCTCTCCCTCTCCTGCGTGACTTGTCTTTGGAACTTTCCGAGTTGATGCACTCCCAGTAGTCCTGTTTCCAGTGATTTTTTTTCCCAGGTGATGATGACTAAGCAGGAATGTTTTTGTGATTTCTAGCTAGTCATTTTTTACACGAGACATAGAGAAACCTAGAGGATTGAGGGAAGAAAAAAAAACTTTGCTTGGGATGAGTGCGCCGCAACAATGCAAACATAGAATGTAGGTGAAACATAAAGCTAGCACATGCCAGGGAAAGGGGTGTGTTTACATCCTGTGTGTGCGTCAGCGGTGTGGTTGTCCCAACCTGCCTCTAACCTCAAGGGAAAAAGGAAACATGGCACGTGTCCTCCATCCGACGCTCCTTCACTTTTCACACACACCACAATGTCCTTAAATGTGCTGCTGAGTGACTTGGAAATGTATGATATGGCCCCGTAAAAAAGCTAAAGTTTCTTCATTACAGATCAGGTGACAACAACAAAAAGCTCTGTTTTCGTTGCCCCAGGCTGATCCCAGTGTGTGGTTGGATAGCCTGGTCTATTGTTCAGTGGGTATGTGCTCATTTGTCTCCTTCAGTAAGGAGAGCGAGCAGTGAGTGCCAAAGATTTTACAAGCAATAAACACGCTGCAGTTGTGTCATTATTCATCCCCACCTCGTGGCCACCCGCAGACAAACAGGCAGCAACAATTTTCACCTTCTGAGAGAACAAAGTGTGCCGCTTCCTGCTTCATCCCACCTGAACTCCTCATTAGCCTACATGGCAGCACAGGTGGCACTTAGGAGGACCTTTGACTTTCTGTTGTTTCTGTATAATTGCAGTAAATATCACTGGGTCACAGAGGCAGACACATGCTGATTTGGTAGAAAATAGATGAGGCGGTGGGAGCGTTTTCTTTCATCCTTGAAAAATGGTGCCATCGTGTCATCAACGGTTCAAAGAGATGAAAGGTTTGTGAAGCTCAAACGGGTCTGTCAAAACTGAGACTCTGTGACAAAGTTGTTGTGAGTTAAGACATGATGTGAGCTTCCAGAGGTTATCTTTCAGTAAATTGAGAAGAAATGCAATTAAGCTCACAACCAGAGAAAAAGCAATGAAACATCTAGCTTGTCTTTTTAGAAAGAAACTCTAAGGATATGCAGGTTAACAGAGGCCCTGACAATAACAAAGACAGGATGACCTTTGTGACTAAATGTTGACCTTGGAATGACAAAAGGGCACCAGTTATTCCCAAGTGAAGTAAAAAAATCCACCAAAAACTGCCCCGTGTAAGACTGTTAAAAAACAGAAAACAAGCAGTTCAAATTTCATAAATATTTATTACATATCAATGAACAGAATCAACTACTTTCACAGCAGTGGTCTACAGCACTTGTTTAAAATAACTGCTCAAATAATAATAATAATAATCATAATATTAATAATATAGTTCAGTTTCATTTGAGGCCACATTTGATACACAAACATTTACAAGTAGTACTTGGCATTAAAAACGATGGCAATACAATATTTTAAGACACTTGGTGTTTTTTTTGTTAATTTTCTTTCATTTTGATATCACAGAGAGGTTCAGCAACAGTCTAAACAGTAAATATAGATTCAAATACAAAAAACAAACAAACAAACCAAAAACAAACAAACAAAACAGTGAAAATGCCAAGGGGAGGTAGAAACAAGGATTACTCGACAGAAAAACGGGAGGAATAGGAACAACGTAAGTGGGAGAAGCTGCGTTCCCCCAGTCACCCACACTCTTTCAGAGCAATAAACACGAAAGTACCTTTGTAAAAATCCCCCCAACCCAACCCCTTCTTCTTCCCTTTTTACTTTTCTCAGCTGTGTTAGAGTGTTGAAGGGGTTCACACTGAGACAGGCAGGAGGACAGCAGAGGAAAGGCATGGGGGTGGGGCTCATGCAAAACATCTGAAGAGGCTGCTGTGTTGCGAAACCACCACACTGAGGCGCTTTCAGACCGACTGCAGCATAATCAAACCCACCGCTCCCTGTATGGCCTTGTTAACCCTTAAAAACCCTCCTGTTTTTGGTTTTACTGACTGCCTGGCGTTCAGGACGCTAACCCCTCGCCCCATGTCGGATTCACACCGACTCGCACAACCCGTCTAACTCTCAGTGAAAAGAAAAAGTGGAGTTCTAGAGCAGATTTGAAAAGAACGCCGCCCCTGTTCAAGCCCCACGCGTCAGCGCAAGTGCTGCTTCATCAGGAGCTAACACACTGCAGGTGTTATATCCTGCCAGTGAGCTAATTGCAGGTAATTGCATACACCTGGCCTGGGTTGATGCAGCACTGATTGCCCAAAGCCCCAAGGCAGAGAAAGCATCTGAAAATCCTGCACTAACATGCATTTTGTCGTATCTAAGTGTATATTTTTACACTTTAAAGTGAGTAATTTAGACTGTTGCCGCAGTGTTAGTGAGCACAAGAGAAGACCAATGGCACAAGGGTTTCCCTACTTTTCTCTCATTTTTTGAATGTCTCTTTCCGGAACACATTTTAAATGAAGCACGACCAGTTAAAGGCCCAGATGAGGGTCTGACCCAAATCTTGTAAGTAGAATTAATGACACATCTTATTATTGATCAGTAAATTTAGTTAGAAAATGGGGAATTTCTGATGGGCTTATTTGTTTTACTTAGTTTCCCTATTTTACATGCTCTTCGGGTGCAGTTATGTTAGCTTTTTAAATTTTCTAACACTGTTTCGTTCGTTATTTTTTCATTTACTCTGGTTAGTTGGGTCTGTGCCTTTCTGCACTTTCCACATATAGAAAGAGACAAAATCTAATTATATTTCGCACTTCATACTCATTCTACTCTTAGCTCATTTTTATTTTCTGACAAAATTATGCTTTTACCACTTCAGTTTATGAAAATATTCTAATAACTTTAGTTTTTTGCCTAAAACTTGGGGTTTTGTTGACCATTCCCTCGCTCTTCCATTGTACCTGATCACACATAACAGTCTAGTAACAAAAAGGAAGGCTTTTTTTGTTTTAACATCCACACCTTTTCTGTCATCTCAGGTTGTGGTTTGCTTTATGCTGTTACATTTGGTATGATGTTGCAGGCCTCATTGTTTTCAAAGAAGCTTTTTTTTGGCGCAGAATACATAATATTTGTAGCATAGGAGGGTCATGCAGATTTAAGGTCAGCTCATTCGTATGGGGAAAAATGTTTCGTACGTGTGGCTTTGTGAGCGTGCCTCCAGTTAAGTGACTTCATCCTAAACAAAAGGAGTAGTGGATCACTGTGGTAACCTATTGGACGACTACAATCATGGCTGCTACTGTTTGAGGTGTAGTTTCAGTGGAGGATGATGGGAAATGGCACTTGTGGGAGACTTTGCCTCCAGCCCTGTCTACCTGTGTGCTGTGAATGAGGAGAGGAATAAGGACTAATATGTGCAGAGAGCTTAAAACATCATACTTTTACTAAATATGGGAATAAAATGGATTTTTATAATATATCTATAAATATGCATCACAGCATACACGCCTGTCACTGTGTATGCATTTTCATGTATAAACAGATGTACACATACATATGCATATCATACAATATTTGAAAGTGGATTGGAAATAATCACATAACATACAACACATAATAAGCTCTAGCAACTTCCGAGGGCGTTGTGAACGCAGGGATTTTTGCCGTGCCTCGATGTTTAGATTTACATTCAGTTTGTGGTTTGGGATCAAACCGTTCACGAAGCTGCTGCAGAACTCTGAACACGCCACGGCATCTAACACGACCTTGTCGCCTCTTGGGGTTATTTGCTGCGGGGGCAACACAAACACCCAACACACAGTGGCTGAGGGACTGCTCACGAAAAAACAAACACAGACACGGCTTCTAACTCCCACTGCACCCATCTTGTCTGGTGAATGGAGAGACCCAAGATACGGGGGAGAAGGTGAAAAAATACGAGTTAAAAGAAAAGGATCCAACAAACAACAACTTAAAAACAAACCAACCAAAACTGTAAAAAAAAAAATGGTGACAGACAGTACAGGAGTGGGTGGGCAGAGAAGTGCACGATGGGATTGTCTTCACTTTAGGTCCAAGACATCTTCTTCAAAGGATGTTGAGAGGGCGAATGCGCTGGCGAGAGGCGGGCTCTCTGTTCGCAGCACCGCCTTCTCTGGCTCAGCCTCTGAACTGGATGAACAGTGCAGCTGTACGTCCAGGTCGGATTCAATCGACTCTGACGCTAACCTGTTGTGCACAGACAGATACAAATCAAGCTCAAATGACAACACGCCACTGTTAAATGCGGTGTGAATCTGTCACCTGTCGCTGTTCGTTGATGTCAGTGCTCGTGCTTTGGGCTCTTCCTCAGCGTTCTTCTTGCTCATCTTCCTCTGTTTGACTGTTCCACTGTCTGACTTCCCACTTGGTTCCTCAGTCAAGCCTTCAGTGAATATGAAGGAACAGAAAATGGACATAACTTCAAATAATATTTCGACATTCAGGAAGTATACTTGCTTTCTCGTCAGAATCAGATGAGTAGACCAGTACCACCCTTACATCTCCGTTCAATATGAAGGTACAGATAGCAGCCGGTTAGCGTAGCTTGGCATAAAGTGTTTCATCTTACCAAGCAGCTCCTTCCGCGTGCGGCTGGCTATCTCTTTGATCTCCATGCGAGACAGGGAAAGCGAGTGCGTTGCAGAGCTGAGGGGAGCCGGCGGCACCATGGCGGGGGCTGGAGCCGTCACTTTGTTGACCAGGGGGGACTTGAGGGGTCTTTCGATGCTGCGGCCCACCAAGTTGCACAGAGGGATCCTGAAGATGTGCTTACATGCTGCTTCACCTAGGTGGGAAGAGGGCCAGAGGAAGAGAAGGATGGAGAAAGGAGGAGGAAGCAGGTGAGCAAAGACAGGAATGTAAAGAAGGGACAAGATGAGAAAGGACATGAAACAAGAAATGGAAAGAGCATAGATGAGAACGGATGTAGGAATAGAGACAAGTAAAAAGCGAGAGGAATGTGTGGCAGTGAATGAAAAAGGCGTGAAACTCCTGATCTGAAGCACTGTGGTGTTTTTGCATGAATAAGCCCATTAGTTACACAAATGCATGTACACATTTAAAGCATACTATATCATTGTAGACCTTCCATACAGTCACTGAATGTTATGTCAGTGTATTTTTTTTTTGTCAAAATGACTGTTGCACGGTAATGCATGGTTAAGAACAATGCAAAATTCTTAGAGAAATTTGTCGACATTTTGGAAACTACACTTGCTAAATTGGCTTTCTTGCTGAAGAAGATTTAGAGGAGTGATACCAGCCTCCTGTGTGTGCTACACCTGAAGCTGAAGCCAGCTGGTGGTCAGCTTAGCATAGCATAAAGACTGGAATCAGCGGGAAACAGCTCGCCAGGTTCTGTCTGAAAGTGAGAAAAATCCACCTATCAGCACCTTTAAAGCTCTTTAACTGATAATTTATCTTTCCATTCGATAAGTTATCATAAAGTTACTGCTGCTTACTACACTTAATGCTTTAATTAAGAGCTGGATTTTTCTACCAGTGAAAAGGAGCCGTTTCTCCCCATTTCCAGTCTTGTCTAAGCTAAGTGAAGCTAAGATAAGTTAAATTAACCACCTGCTACCTCTGTCTTCATATGTAGTATACAGATATGAGTGGTGGTATAAATCCTCTTATTTAGCTCTCGGCAAGAAGGTGCATAAGCACATCTCCCAGCATGTTGAACTGTGGTGTATTCAAGGACCTTCTGACATTAGGTTGATTAAAGCGTTGCTCTCATGTCTTGTCTTGTCCGACAAACAAAAACTCAAACACAAATATGGAAAGCATTGATTATATATCCTTCATATCAACTGGAAATTTCAGCTTTTGATTAATTTGGACATCGGCTTCACAAAACAAGAAAAATGTGTAATAATCAACCTTTTGCAGCAACAGGTGGCACTTTTGTCTAACCTGTTCAAAGTTCAAGTTGTCAACTGGTGTTTTACAAATGTCACTTGTTCAACAAAAGTCACATTCCTTGTGTCAAGCTGTGCACTGGTATGGCAAACTGCTCAACTAGTTGATGCAAATGTCTGACATGTACAGAAATGATAAAAAACATGTTCTGTCAAAGTTGGAACGAATCAATGAAATTCACAGTAGACTCAAATGACTGACAAGCAAACATACTGTCGATGTCGAAGGCTTAATGTAAAATGATCGTTTCAAAAAAGAAAAAGTCCTTGAATGCACCAACAGGGCAAGTCTGGGAGGTGACAACCTGATAGAATAGAATCAAACCTCCATATTCAAATGGAGACACGCTGAAGTGATTAATAGTCCTACTTACTGTAACAGCATGTGATCTTAAAATTAATCATCCTTACTACAGAGAGCTAATGTAACATAACTGTTCAGTTGTAGCCATTTAGAGCAGACCATCTATTATTCAGCAGAGTCTATGAATGCTAAAAGTCTGTTTGGGGGCACATTAAATGGATGTTTTGGAGTTTTACAAAAGGGCACAATCTGCTCGCAAAGCTGCGGCATGCCAACCTGCAGTGCCCAGCCGTGCCATCAGGGGGCAGTATCGCGTTTTAGCAGCAGCCACGCTGCTCCGCCGAGGCAGGCCAGCAGTGGATGAGACTGAATCAATGTGGAGGCTACGCGCTGCACGAAGAGGACCGCCTCGTCTGTAATGTCAGCGGGTGAGAGGTGAGTAAGGAGCCGCAGAGGATAAAAATGGAGGGTCACTGCTGATGTTTGACAGGTACACTGTGTTTGTGTTGTTACTGATCCTGTCTCTTGTACCCGTGCTGTCGTACAGCAAAACATGGCAAGACAAAAAAAAAAATGCAGGAAAGCATGCAGTAACTTGGAATATATAATCACAGAGATCAATATATTCCACATGCGTTTCTGGACCAGGGGAAGTGTCGCGCCCCATCACACTGGCAAATGAAAATAAAGATAAATATCAGGCGTGTTTGCAGCACTAATTGAAGCTGAGTCCCCCTCAGCAGGAGGCTGTTCTGCTGCAGGTCTTTGGCGTGTGTTTGAGCCAGTGGAGGTAGGCGGCAGCTACATCGGCCACATCAGTAACAGCATCTTGTTCACATTACTGATGCGATTACATCAGATGAAAACCCTCCCCGAGGAGCAGATACAGCAGGTGCACAGGCAGTTAGAGGATGAGATTTTTGTCAGCACCCCTTCCATCTCTGTCCCCTTTCCACCCCCCACCCATACCCTCACATTGTGGCACCGCTGTTTGGACAACCACTTTGGATCGAAGCGAGGGCTGACAAAAGTCTCCATGGCGACAGTGCAATCTGTAAATCATGCTGCGGCAGACGTGTCTTCTCCTTCCCTCTTTCCCTTTTCTCCCTCCTTCTCTCCCAGCCTCCTGCTTGTACACAGCCCCTCCCTTTCCCCATCGCACTCACGCCTCATACCTTTCGCTGCGTCTCCTCCTCTCTCCCCAAAAAAACCACTCTACCTTGATCAGCCTTATCTCCCCAGCCTCACTTTTTCTTTTTACTTTGCTCTCTATCACCTTTCCCTCCCATTCTCTCCTTGCGCTAATGCTCTAATTAGTTAAGACAGAGGGGTGGTATGTGTGTGTGTGTGTGTGTGTGTGTGTGTGGGGGGGGTATGGGAAGACATAATGTTCACTTAACATTCAACCAACGTTCGAGTCAACATGCCGCCTTGGAGCAGACAGGGTGATACACTCTGGGAGCACGTGCATGTTAGTGGGGCAGCACTATGAGCGTTTTCGTGAACTGAGGATGAGTTGCGGGAGAATCCTGCAGTACCTTCAGCATCCTTAGACATGTACAGGGAAAGCTTGGTACCATAGGGGATCCGTATAGAATCTGAACCAGGGATGAAGAAGAGGGTTACACAAACTGAACACAGACACACACGGACACACACACAGAGTACATACATTAAGGTTCAGACAAAAAAGTGGGTTCCCTGTTAGCTGCACGAGCCCCAGTGAAGCTGAATCGTATGCATAACCAGCTAAAACAGGAATGAAAATGAGAATCCCTTTGGAGGGGAACGATTACCCGAACCAGCCTAAAAGCATAAAGCCCATCCTCGGCTAATTGCAGCAGCGACAGCCGGACCTTCCTCCCCGTTAGCCTTAATGGGACCTGTAAATACCCGCTCCCCTCAGGAAAAGACAGTGCAGCTGCAGCTAGACAACCAGGACGTTTTAATAATTGTTCCCCTCAAGCTTTGTCCTTCACTGCAGCCATCAGAATTACATGGACACATGTGAGGATGACTCCACATCCTTTTTTTTTTTAAAGTCTAATGAACACGGAGCGGCTGACATTGCCGTCAGCCGTCGTTCTGTCGGCTTGTGCCGAATGAAAAACCTACAGGTCACCCACAGCATTAACAACAGCTGTGCGTCACAAATATGCAACCATCAACCTGAAGGAGGTCAGCTGTGGGTGGACGAGGGGGGACTCCGCATGGTCAAATATACAATAAAAGATGGGGGAGGGAGTGAAAGTGGGCTTGGGGGGGGGGGTTGGTTGGAAGGGAGGGGCTCGTATTGATCCTTAATCATCCTTGAAAGCATTCTCTGCCTCTGAGAACACGTATTGTGTCCCTTGAATGGTGGTGGAGGGTTGTTAGTCTGTTTCTCTTTCTGTAATTTGCGGTTTATAGGAGTTTTAAACAGCTTTTTAACAACAAACCAGATTTCCATACCTGCCAACCATTTTCCATATCATGTTCCTACCCCAGTTGCAATCATAGGCCTCCATTCATTTAACTATCACATGAAAATCAAAGTGTTGGTACTTGAAAGTTGGGAGAGGCAGGTGGACCATCAGAGTCATGTTATCATTGCAATAAAGTTTGGTTATATGGATGACTGTTCTGAAAACTGGTGCGTTCCAGGGTGATCCAGAATCTAGATCCAGAGTCACGAAGTATTGAGAGACAGACTGTGATATTGATATTGACGTGATTCGTGGGATTTGCCTACATCAAGGAAAACAGAATAACACAGAGCAAGCAAAATGCACCTGCTCCTACTGCACGCTTTTTTTAGTCGTCTACTGTACGTTACAATTTCCAACAAGAAAGCCTGTCAACAGCAAACTCTTGTTCCTGAGAGGACACTTGAACGCACCACTATGCAAAGTGTTTAAAATGATCCAGGCTTTTATCAACCAGCTTCAAGTCACTGCAAGTTGAATTTCATACTGAAATAAATGGAAGCAAATGGCTGCATGTAAGGCTTGAGATTAACTGGAAAACCTTCAGCTATAACATCAAACTGTAGGGTCATATACAGTAAGTTATTAAAAAAAGGAAACTTGTTGTTGAAACCTTTTCCCAATACCACTATGACAACATTACAATATTTTTCCTAAGAGGTATGTCAGCATTGTACGTGGAGAAAAGATGAGGTAATAGTCATCGGAGCGATGAATCTAATTAAATGTCAACACATGATTCAACCCTGGGAAACTAACCTAACCCTGGAGGGAAAAGGCTGCGGCTTTAACGAAGCTGAGACAAGTTTATGTAAAAGTACCTCAAGCTCCGGGTTTATGGAGCATCCAAAGTCAAACAAGTCGACAGGCAACACTGACATTCCAAAAATTTCTAATATCCAAGCACAAATATCACCATCCTCTGGTACTTTTCGCTTTGCACGCCTTACCGTCACCAAGTGGCGAAGGGAACACGGGCATCTCATAGCCGGTGGGCGTCTGTGGGGAACTCTGGGAGCTGGTGTCTCTGGAACTGCAGTTAGAGGCTGAGCTCACCGGAGCCGACGAAACAAAATAGATGTCCGACTGTGGGAAAAAACAGAGAGAGATTTTAAGAGGAGAGAGGATAGAGGTAGAAGGTGAAACATGAAAAGATAAAAGAACTACAGAAACTGAATGAGAACAGAGGAAGGAAAACTATTTATCTGATGCCAGCTGCACTGTGGCCTATTTTAAATTATCTACTGTATGTGTATGACTTATGGGTGTATTATTGCCTCATAGTCATGCATATTACCAGCCATATTTCCCACTGGAGTAATAAAGATTGATTGAAATGAGAGACAGCTACTTCTATAACGCAGCGTGGCCTGAAAACACTGAAAACACCCACAACCTGGGAGTAGCGAACACCACTGTGTCGTAGGTACAAGCACAATGCATCCCTACAACCCAATTACCTAGCCTCTGACCAGCTCTCAATATGTTATAGTGAAATATGAACTAAATAAACTGCTGACAAACAAGCTGCTGATAAAAGCAGGGCATGGACACAATATTACGTTGGCTGTCAATCATACTGACCCGTGAAGCAGCCAGCTGTAGCTCTGGGACCACTGCTGTGTACACAAGGTTGCCATTGACCACCAGTCGGATCTCAATGGAGTCTGTTGTGAAGGCCAGGATGTAAGGAAATGCGCAAACTGCAAAGACAAGACAAGAACAGCACTTGAAAAAACAACAGGGAGACACCCTGATGTGATTTTCATGTTTTCCTGCAAAAAAAGAGAATTAAAATTAAACTTGCTCCTATCACACGAGACATTTAATAGTTTCACCCAGAATGGCATTTTGAAATGCCATTGTTCACTGATGACATATGTGGAAAAATGAGCTTCTCTGCTAAAGGGGCTCTAGATGCTCCTTCTCTCCTCTGTTTGATGTGAAATGCTCCAAAAGGTGGGAGCGGGCAGCGGCACAGCATCAGAGCCTGAGCTGACGAGAGAAAGTCAATCTGCAAAACTGATCAGACAGGTGCAACCTCAGTGGAAAAAAGGGAAGATGGACCCCGTGGCCTGGATATTTTTAATGTGCCAGTCAAAAAGCAAAAAGCTGATGCAATAAGATTTTTTGACTGACTGAATATAGAAGTGTTCTCTTTTCTGTTCATTTTTTGTGACATTTCTGTTTTATTACACACAAATCAAGGCTTAAACCTGCTTTAACAAATTTCTGGCCACATGGGGGCAGTGCAACAAACTATGAACGCAACACTGACACATTATTGCCATTGAAAATGGTTGTCAGCACTGGTTGGGTGATTGTTTTTGGCAGGTTTTTCACTGCAACTAAGTCATTTCACATTACACACATTTATTTAGTCCTTTGTTAATAAGAGATATTGATTAGAGCAGCTTCAACGGTTGCTCTCAAACCAAGGGCCTTCAAGATGTTTCAGCCTATTTGTTTTATTACTCAGCAAATTTTGTCATTGCTTGCTTTGGTGTGTGTCTGTGTATGTGTGTGTGTGTGTGTGTCAAAGGAGGGCACACTATGGGATGCATAGCAAACCCAGAGCAGCAGTAGCATGTTGTCATCAACAGGTTTCAGGGTTTCCATGTTTTCTTTTCTTCTTCAGATTCTGCATTAATCATAACATGCAGAATACACACACACACAAATAATCACACAAGCCAACTGGATGCTTGTGGCTACACACGCTGTTTCCATGGCAACAGCAAGCGCCGGCCAGGCCAGGCCAGCGGCACGGCCAGGGTGGGGTTCAATCATTGTTGCCGTGGTAACCTACCAATAGCGTTGGGCATCTGGTTCCAGCTGAAGTGGAAGTCGGAGGTGTTGGACTGGATCATCGGTGTGGAGCCGTTGAAGGGACAAACTTTCTTATAGTAACAAATATCTGTGAAAGATGCAGAGGAAACAAGCTCAACTTTCAAATGAAATGCTGAGAGCAGCCTTTTATTGGAACGCAGTGACATTCAAGAGCTACTTTTCCCATTATCCAGACATAAAATGGCAGACGATAGATAAAGCAGACTGATGCATTTTTCATCTATTTCTGATTCGTGATATTCTGGAACATTTTTAATCCAGTAACAAAGAAAAAAAAAGACATTGAAGCTGCACTTCCACATTAGAGACAAAGACCCAAATCAAAAAACCATTTGAAATGTTCAGATGTTAAAGGAAGACTCACAGTTGTAACACAACAGCAGACCCGCTTCCCCGTCTTCGTAGACATCAATGGCTGCTACAAAATTTACCTGCAGGCATAAACAACTTAGATAAGTGGAATCACTTCGACAAGATCCAAAAGGTCAGATATTAGTTATCTCTTTAACAAATAATGTCAGGTCACATACCCTTAAGGGCCTGGGTAACCATCTAGGTAATATAAAATCTATATTTCATCCACAGTTTGTCGTGGTTACATTCTCAAATGAGAATGTTCAAAGCAGAATAAGATGGTTTATTAGAACAGCTGTTCACCCCTCCCCAATCTACTCATTTCACACTTCTCCCCCCCAGCTGGTGGCTGTGAATGACAACGTGTTGATTCACCAAAGCAGCCTGATAATCAGAGGGGTAAATAAAGACACTAATGGGTCAAAAAAAGAAAAAAGTGTGCCTCACCCTGTTGGCGTCTACGTGGTGTAGCCGGTAGGCATCTCCAGTGCTCTCATTGATCAGGTCGAACTGATGCTTGTAGGCCACGCAGATCATGTTGTCATTTTCTCCTGTCGGGCCGTCCACTAGCGCCATCACCACCGGTGGATCACACAGACAGATCTCCTGAAGGGGGCGGGGGGCACGGTACATGATAAGACATCTCAAATCTTCTGTTTAAGAGAGAGCAGTTTTAAAAGTGAATTAAAAAAATCTAATATGCCCCTCATGCATTCACATCCATTTACTCTCCCATTCATGTTTGTTGTACCCGTATGTACTGAAACTCCTCCACCGGCGAGTCTGCTCCCGTGGCGACGGCACTGAAGCCCTCGAAACGTGGATGTTTCCTGGTGATGAGGAGGAGTTTGTTCCTGATTGCGGCCACTATCCTCAGCTCCGAGCCGTGGTGGGTGTTGATGGAGTACAAATGGCAGCCTGGAACAAAGAGGGGGGAGGATGGAGGTTGGGCGGGATGGGTGCAGGGCAGAGAAAAAGAGATGTGAGGTACATCGGACATGTGGTGTGCTGTAGGTGTTGTTCCCTGGCATGGTCCCACGGATCGATGCATCCACTGACAGCTGGCATGACAACAGTGGTGTGGTCAAAGGTTGTGTGTTTGAGCTCGGAAAACGACATTGGTTAAGGTCACAATTTCCTATTTTAGCCTGACTAATTATTTTTTTATCTTCTAATCCTGATCAAGTGGAACTTGAGTAGAGTTAACAGCAGAATAAACAGGAATGTATTCTGTACACATATTTTTTTTCCCTCAGCACTTCCATAGTAAACTGGTAATAGTCACTATGAACAGGAGAAATTATTCCAGCAAGCAAAGCCTGTTTCAATGTTAAAATGGTACAAGACAGACTGTAAAGCTCTCCTTTAGTCCTTAAACAGATTACAGTATATTTTGCTTGTTGCGTGGACTCATTTGCAGTGTGCGTGCAGCATGCCGTGTGCTGTACCTTTAGTTTTCTCCAGTTTATTTTCTCGGCTGTCGCATTTGCTTCTGACAAGCTGCCTCTCCTCCAGGCCTCTCTTCAGCGTGCTGAGTCTAAACACATAGAGCCGAGCATCCTTCCCTGGAAAAAAACAATAAGAAGGAAAAGCCGCCTCCATTTTTCATTAGGTCACTCTTAATTTGCCGCCACTTTTCTTTGTTTATCGTCCTCCCATGGCCAGACGATAGTGTTGCGCTGCAGGAGGATTACGAGAGCTCGTGCTCTCACAGAAGCTCTTTCAAAGCCCACACACAGTTGTGACAAATGTTTCCCACCGTCATCACATAATCACTATCAAAACCGAGTCAGCCCTGTTTGTCAATATTAGGGTTAGCTAATCATCTGCAGGCTAATTAATTGCATGCTCTTTTGGTTGGAGCAAACATGAGGCATGTTTGTTAGTACACAGCAACCTCTCCTGTATACGAGGTCTGGGTTTTTTTCATGCTTGTGGGTCTGTATGTTTCACTTTGTCTGCATATCTATCAGTCCTTTCAAACCCACCCCGCTCTCACAGTCAAGCCCATCCCCGAGGACACACACACACACACACACACACACACACACCCTCAACAGGGATTGGCTCTCTATAGGTCAGCTTCCTTAGATCACAGCCAGTGATCAATGTGTTCACTGGACCAGTGGAGGTGGACGGGGTGAGTAGGTTCTCGACAATGCAGAGCGAGATGAAACAAGAGTGAGTTACGGGAATAATTAAAAAGAAAATGCGCTGTAAATGCTGTTCTGCTGCAAAAATAAGAGCAAATGAGGGGATGACAAAGGAGGGTGCCAGGGGAGGCAGCCTCTGATGCACAGGGGAGGAGGCGCTGACCTTTGTCAGCCCGGGTGATAAGCAGGTCCTGAGGCTCGAGAACGTGCATCTGCTTCACCACCATGGATTTGTCAAACACCTGCACCGGAGGCAGAGCCTGCATCTCTGAAACACAACGCACACATGGGGCGCACACATTGAGGAAAAAATCTGAAAAATACTGTATGTCATAAGTTGAAATATTTGTGAAAAAAAATCCTCCAAGCAAGAAACGGGAGCATCGATTGCACACTCACCAGTGTTGGATAAAGCTGGATCAGGGCCTGAAACACGGACAACATCATTATCGTCATCATGTTAGCCTGTCGGCCTTGGCATTTTGCTGAGCACTGTATTGAATGGATATGGATGGGTGGCTTTATTTTAGAGGACATGGGGAGAAATCGATTAGGATGACCTCACCATCCAGCAGCATGACCCCCGCTGTGTCGGTGGCAGCCAGCAGAGATTGACCCCAGGAGTCGGCGCACACGATCTCATAGGGGAACGTGCTGCAGAACGACTGCGACTCCCACGGCTGCAGCGTGGAGACAGACACACACAAGGAGTTTGGATTTATTATCCACCTGCTTTGACTGAATTTTTCAAAAACACAATATTAAATAAAGGGTGACAAGCCATAAGCATACGCTGTAAAACAACCTCACGGCAAGTTCTGCAAGTCAAGTGAAGTCAAATGAGATCAATCCACTTCTTCCCTGTTCATTTTTCTAAAGCATGAGTGGGTTAAAATAAGAGGAGACGGGGTAGACTGTTGCTCTATTATACCTCATCTTGCGAAGATTTTGCGTAGTGAAGTTTTCGAGCCTCACCTCTTTTCTGCACAGGCCCGTGGTAACAAGGCTGGTCGGGGCATCTCCTCTCACGATGGTCTTCAGCTTCAGAGCCTACAGAGAGGGATCGGCATCAGGCATGAGACACGCCAGAACATCTGTCCCTTGCCTTTCAAATCTTGGACAAATGAGTGTGTGCTGCATGTCAATCATGCCTATTAACGCATCACGGGAAGGACAGCGGTGGTCTGAGCGTGCTAAATTATGCACCTTGTATTCCATCACAAATATTTAACTGGCCTGTCATTATCATTTCCCCATTCCCAGGCTTTATTTAGGCCCTGAGAGCTGTGACAGGCAGCCTCCTGAGGTGGAAACGAGCTGGACAAGCAAACTGGCAACAGTTTAAAAAAATGTCACGGAGAAAAAAGGGTGTGATTACTTCAAAATTCAAGCGGGACTCAGTCTGACAATTTCCGATCCAAGCTGCAAAATCAGCCATTTCCATTTCCATATCTGCATAAACAGGCAATCTGGAGATAATGAAATCAATACCAACCAATGGCACGATGGCTGCGCAGAGCACTGCACTTCGCCATCCTTCAGAAAACAGCCATAAAAAATACACAGTGTGACCTGTCGGGTGTCCGTGAGAACATGAAATCACAGTTTATAATGTGCCTCGTACAATGAGCGAACACACAAAGAGTCAAGACAAACGCCGTGTCTCTACAACAGTGGATAATCAATGACGCGTCTACCTTCCTCTGCCTTCATGCTTTACAGCACAACGTGTCGATGCCTTGGCTTTGTGTTCATGAGCAGAGAGCGACGGAAACAAGAGCAACAAGGAAGAAAACACGAGGAGAACAAGGGTCGGCAAATGAAGAAACAAAGGGAAACGAGTGAGACAGAGTGACTTCACTGGAAAAAGCATGAATCTCTGGTTTCGAGCCTGAAATCAGTCAATTAAATTAGAGATTAAAGGCCAGAACAGTTTTTTAAAATTGGTGTGGACCTTACAACTTCCAATTCCACAATACTGGACATCATCATCATCATCAGAAGAGGATCAGGATCAGAACAGGTCAGGCACTTAAAAAAGACACATCCATCCTGACAGATCATCCAGGTTCAGCACCATGGACAAACAGTGTAAGTTCATCTCTTCTGGTCTGGTTCTGTTCCTGTGTAATTATGTATATAACTGTTAACAGCAGTATCCAGAACAGAGGTGCAATGACGATTACATCAGCCAGGGTAATGACTGCTGGACCGCAGCTCAGAGGCCTGCTCTTATCGCTGTATCACGGTTTCCAGTCCGCTCAGCTGTCTGTCAGGACTTATGGCTGTTAAATGTCTTAAACACAGCACAAAGAGTCACACACCTGACTCACAAATGATAGATGCTAGTTTGTTTTTAAAAAGGTGTCTGTAGCTTCTCCTGCAACCAGCAGTGTGTCTGTATGTGTGTGTGTGTGTGTGTGTGTGTGTCTCACAAAAATGCGCTGTATTTCAGCACAGACAGGAAATCTATGCGACGTGTCTCACTGTGAATTAAGCCCCTGATTACAGCTCCAATCTTAAGTGGCCTTCACAATAGCAGCTGGTCAAAACCAGTATCACATCTCACATGCACAACAGCCATCCATAAAATAAATCTCTGTCGTCTGAACTGGAATTATACCGCTCCTTTGACTGTGAAGTGATTTCTCCATTTTACACCAGACCCAGTCTTCTGCTGCATGTGCTCTGTCCATGTTGTCTTTCTTACCATTTATGACACACTATTCCCAAACCTAAATTCTTTGGATTTTGGACAGGTGAGAACATCATTTCTACATGTCCCCCCTTATTCTGCAAAATCTTTAGACGTTACATTTTCTTACTCAAGTCTCTCAGTTCAAGGGCAGTAGTCAGACACTACTCAGTGCTGCTCATTACATTTCTGGGATTAAAAGGTCTATATTTAATTTTACAGAACTGATCATCAATCAACAATTAGATGCCAAGATGTTCTTTGCAGTAAAGATGCAAGTATTATCTATCCAAAAGTATAGTTAAAGGAATATGTATATGTGTTAATGTGCCTCTGTTTGCTTACTGCAGAGCTCATCTTGTTTTGTGTTTGTGTGTGTGTCTGTGTGTGTGCGCCTGCGTGTGTTTATCTTTACCTGCCCTATTCTGACAAATTCAGCCTGCCGTGCCTCCTCCTTCTTGCGTGCTGATTTTGGAGACTCGGGCAGCACGTCGCTGAACGACCGCCGGTTTAACATGTTCTGGGGAGAAAAAGGGACCTAAACGTGGAACGGCAACAGCCACAATGTTGCACACACACACACACACACACACACACACACAGAAACACACACACACGCATACATATGGAGGGGGGAAAAGAAAGCAGAGAGGGGTCTTAGAGACTGACCCTGGCAGAACAGTGAGAATTAAGTCGTGTTAGGAACCACAGTGAAAGGAGGGGCAAGAAAAAAAAAACAAGGGAAATAAGAACAAGGGTGATGTGAGGAGAGAGAGCCCTGCTGAGAAAGTCAGCATTGCAGTAGTATCCAGTCGGTGTGGTGCAGTATGCAGAGGCAGACCGAGGGCTGCAGTGGAATACAGCAGAACGCAGCTCAGCAGTGGCTACAGCCGCTGCCAAGGAGGGAAGTGACAAGGAGGAGATGGAGGCGAACTACGTGACTCTCTGGATGGCCAAAAAGTCACCGTGCTAAGCAAGAATGGACAAGAGCGTGTCTTTATACTGGACTGGTGGGCAGCAGTGAAGCCTTACCTTGTGCAGGTCAGGCATGAGGTCTTGGTAGAGCGAGCGGATCAACATGTCAAGGGTCCGCTGACGCTTCTGGGCAAACGTTGGCGTCTCCAGTGTGGCTTTCTCTCCATTGATTACTGCCAGAGATGAAGAAAGATTAGTTTGGGAAAAACATAAATGGTGCAGACTTGTTTGCCATATTATGCTGCAGTTTTTTTTTTCTCACATTTGACTAATAAAAAGTCCCTGAATTCTTGGTGATCAGTAAACACAGGCGGAGATGGGAGAGGGGGTCCAAACAGTGGAACACTCTCCTCTGAGAAAATCTTCAACCTGTGACAGAGAGCAGATTTACAGCATCTCATTGACATTAACAGTGGGTGTAGAGCACATACAACAGCATGGCAAGACAACCAAGAGAAGTCTGGATGAAGAACCAAAACCACAGCATCAAACAAAGGCCCTCACCTGTAACTGTCATTCTGGCTATTATACCTAACTAATGCAAAAATATCTGGAGGTGAAAGTAAAGGAAACGCCGTGACAGCTGTTCATATGTCGTCAGTCTTACAGGGCCGACGTGATGTCTGCTCATTAGCCAAACATAGCTCACGTCGCTGATTACCACCTCGCTTCTCTGACAGCCATGCTCCGCGTGAAGGATACGGGTGAAGTGGGATCGGATCATAGACGGCTTGAAGGACGACGACGCATCGTCCCCTTCCTGGAATACTATGGTGACAATGTCATTTCCAATGTGCCTCTTTCTTTCCACCTGTTAAGAGAGGAAGGACCCGAAGAGGCACAAAGCTGAGTCATAAACCTGAGCATAAATGATCTAAACAGACTGAAAACAGAATAAAATAAAACAAATAAATGGGACAATAGAAACAAAAACTGCACCCACCTGCTGTTTGTTCTCTTTAGAGTAGGGCAACATGGTGGACACATGGAACATGAGCTCATGGCCTTGATACACTGTGTAGATGGACTTGATTCCTGTAGTGTCGTCTGCAGGTGAAAAAAAACAAGAGACGGAAGAAACCAAAGAATAAACTTTGGCAATAACTGAAAGCTTTTATTAATCTAAAATGATATTATAATGGGAATCAGCTGAGGTGTGCTCTCTCACTCTTGGTGTCCAGCCCTCCGCGGTAACCCGCCCACCCCTGCAGCGTAATGGTGTCACCCAGCAGATTGAGAAACTTCTCAAAGCTCTCACTCCCCGTCTCTGAAAAACACACAGGGCACCTTAAACTTCCATATATCTTGAAGTAAATACTGTTTTTTTTTTGTTAAAAGAACAGTTTGACATTTTGGGAAATACACTTATCCAACTGTCTGTCCATTCCATATGAAGCTGGTGCTAGCAGACAGGCTAGCTGTTTCCCCCCAGTTTTTATTCTAAGATATACTAGCCACCTGCTGGCTGTGGCTACATACTGAATAAGAAGATAAGAGAGTAGTATTCTTCTTATCATTTAACTCTGGCCAAGAGAACAAATAAGCATTTTTTCCTCAAAATGTCAAACTGTCCCTTTGGATTTTGAAAAAAATGAAGTATCGAGAGATTTACCGTTGCTAAACATCTCGTCATCGGTCAGCTGTCCGTCTTTGGCATACAGGACACCAAATTTAAAGTTGACAGAGCCCTAAAAATGTTGTTAAAATTAAAACATGATTTATAATTCATGCATTTAATGTTACTTTCTATTGCTGCGAATGAAGTGTTTGTTATCAGTCAAAAATAAATGACTTAAAGACAGATTTAGAGATTATTTAGAGTAGCATTAATGGGCGATTACATTAGAGATTATTAAAGCACAACTGTGGTTCTGGTAAATGTCAGTTAATATTTAATGTTAAAAAAATTCCCAAGTAAAGCCACAACAAAGAATCAAACGAGAGGGTGTGTATATATCATAACATATATGTTGATGTTCATGTATGATATGTGGGTGTGTGACGGTGACTGGAAACCTACACAAAAGAAAACAAAAGGGCATGAAGGAAGTAGTGTCTAACCCCAAACACGAGAAAAGGTAAACAACAAAAACAAACCCAAAACAATCAACAGTATGATCCCTCACCTCCTGCTCCTCCAACACCAGCAGATCCTGAGGAGAGAAGACATCACTGTTATCATTTACACTGACCAGCACCCCGGGTACAGATGACACAGCCCGAGGACACGGTGTAGTTTTAGGTGCAGGTCCGGCAGGAAATGGGCCAGAGTTACATTTCACTTAGAGCGGGCCGATGCCCCCGGTGTTGCTCTCACCTTCTGAATCTCCGGGTTGAGGATCTCCCTGGGGCCTTTCTCAAACCTGTCCATGTTCATCGCACTGGGAATGAGGACAGGAAGGAGGTGGAGGGGACGGTGATGAAAAATGATAACGGGTTGTTTAGGATTAATGGAAGACAAATAGCCCAAAGGGTTACGCTGAAAAATGAGACCTGATGCGGGGGATTTCTCATCCTGTTTGTACCATTTGTTGCACATTCAGGGTTTGAACGGTGATGCTGCTCAGCCCCAGGAATGTATAATCTCCAGTCTCCTGTTTCACACATCTCATTATATCCTGTTACAGTCCAATTTTCTACTGGAAACATACTGTTGAAGATATAAATGTCCAGAATATTGACGCTTTTGCAACATATGTGAAGTTGTGAAAGCAGCGTTACCAGATTGAGCACTCTTTCAACAACTGGGCTATTTTTTTTTATATGATTGTGGGTTTTTTTAGGCTGTGATCGGGCTGTTGGGTATCAAATGTAGCAACGCTGTATGCTGGTATTAATGTTTCGCTACGTGAATAAGATAACCACCCGTATTAATTCTCATGCACGTACAGTAAAGAGTGAATGAACTGTGTCAGCGTAGTGCTCCAGGCTGCACTTCTCACCTGAGGATGGACTTGACGGATAGTGTTTTGGTCGGGCTGTAGGGGAGGCTGATCTTCAGAGTGCCCTGAGTGAACAAGAGTGACACAGATCAGGGATTACACACTGTTAGCACTGCAGGCTTCAATCGCCTTTTCTTTTAAGAGTCCACTGATCAACATTTGTCATTTCTGTCTCTCAGAAATGATGTTTGAGGCCAGTGAAGGAGGATTGTAAAATGCTCGTGCAAACCTGCTGCACTCCTGTTAATAATTAAAAAGAACATCTTGCAAAAGCCACATCACCCTAAAGAAATCCACGGCAAACAACGTATTTTTTCGTGAGTCACGCAACAATTACAGGGAAGCAAATTATGCCAGAAGAAGTTCAAGCCAAACAAAGTTGTTCTGTTCAACAACAGCAACAACAACAACATCCTGTACCAGTTAGAGTCTGACAGAAACAAGACAAATCAATGTGATCAGGCGGCGGAGGTGCACCGCGCTAATCAGGTTCCAGATGAGGCTGGAGGCCAAAATTAGATCCAAGCTATCTTGGTCATGAAGCTGAGTCACTGCACGATGAGCACACAATAAATAACATGCATCTTTCTCTCTCTCACACACACACAGTAGCTCCAATTTGGAGTAGCATAGTCCCTCAAGATGCCATTTCGTGCCTTCTCATAGATCACAGAAATGCACCACCTACGACTGTGTATTCAATAGACAATGCTCACATTCAAGATTAATCTATGCCCTGGTGTACTCAAAGTTTCTTCCACTTCTCCTCTGTCTGGGGGAGGCAGTTGTGCAAAGTAATTAAGTACATTTAATCAAGTGCTGAACTTACTTTTATGAGATAATTTCACTTTAATAGAGCATTTCCATTTTATACTCCTCTACATCTCAGCTCCACTGCAGTTCAGACAGAAATATTGAAATTTTTCCTACTTGTGACCCTTAACAAAGGCAGGTTCTTGTTTGGTCAGACATCTACAAGTTACTAGCAAATGAAACATGAGTACTCACCGTCTTCCTCCAGAGGATGGCTCTGTACTGAGGGACCCGCTGGTTGTTCTGGTCGGAGAGGACGACTGACAGATAGAAGGGATTCTTCTCTGCATCTGTACCCACATAGTTCTGGTGGACTGAGGGGAGATAACATACAGTGATATAACATTGCACACATACGCTGGTTGTTTAACGTGCAGCTGTCACAATCAAAAACAAAGTGTGACTGGGGAAACGATGTTTGACTTATTTTCTGTTTTCCCTTTGATCCCCTTTCTGTCCTGGCCTGTCTTTCTCTACCATCCTGTCCTCTCTCCCACTCTTCCTTTCATTATTTTCCATCTCCCTTTCATTTAGCCTTCCCTCTCTGTGTGTGACATGGGCACGGACAAAGATCCCCTGCCACAGACCACAGCAGAGTCACACATTCATGCCTCTGCCTCTTTGGTTGACAGGGTAACATCCTCAGAAACAATGCCAAACAGAACTGCAAACCCAATTAGACACAGGATCTCTGCCTACGTCTCCGTCCCCTTTTTCTGTCCTCGTCTAGTTCGTTCTTTGCCTCTAATGTTTTCTTTATTCCACAATCTGGCTTACTTTCTCCATTTGGTTTCCAGCTCTGGTTATTCTCCATTAGACCCTTTTAGCAATGACTTTGCAAGGTTAGGGTGCATTTATGTACTTATTAGTTTAGCCAGCTTGAGCTTTTCCTGTGTGTGAGTACAAAGCGTGTCGTACCCTAATGCAGGATAACAGAGAAACAAAAAGGAACAAACATTTTTTTTTATTCCTGCCTTAATCATGGATTAATTCATGGTCTCATTTGGACTCATTGTACTGAATGCTTCCTCAGACAGGACATTATCATGTTGGAATAACTGGCCTCAAGTTCGTAATGTGCTGTGTTGTACGATACAATGAGCTCTGCTTGGGCTGCGGGGACACAGATGGCTCAGCTGCAGTCCAAACGGGTTGAGCCAAATTTCTGGAGACATGGCTCATTTTAAACTGCCCATGCCGCCGCATGATGAGAACACGACCCTGCTGGCTAGAAGAGGAAACGTATACACGCCTTTCTTCTCCTTGCTGACTTTTGCTGCCATCTAACTTTGCTCCACAACTATCTCCGTCCATCTCTCTGTCCTTTATCTCAACCTTTCAGCTGAATGCATTCTCCCTGACTGGAGTCACAGTGAGGAAACATGGACAATAATCTTTTGATGCACACCTTAGTGCAAGTCAAGGGTATTAATAAGGGCAATGTAATTATGAGGGTAAGAAAGGTGAGGGAACCTCTGAGCGATTTTAGTGCATTTTTAACACTCTGAATCTGCTGGAACATTCCCTGCTGGCCTGCTGCACAACGCTGGGCTCGGTCCAATCTTGAATGTGTTATCTGTTGGAGGCCTCCTCCCCATGATGGTGCATGGGATTAGAGTGTAGTTGAGACTCTCAGTGGGGGTATGGCTGGATGCTAACAAGTTTTGGCCTTAAATGAAGAGTGGTGCAGCGTGAGGACAAGGCTGACTTCATAAGATAAGAAGTATCCTGTGGACTGGGGAATTAATTTAGAGGATGCTTTATTTCGGCAGCATCTGAAAGTCGCCTTAAAGTGTACGCTTTCCCTCGCCTTCACCCCTTAAAGATCTTTCTCTCTCTCTTCCCCCATTAACTCTGTGTTTGTGCTTTTTTAAAAACAAAAAACTGAGCATAGCGGAGCAAAACTGACCTTTTCCCAGGAAGTATTTAAAGAACCATCTGGTGTGGTACTCTGGATTCTCCAGATGGACATCGGTTCTCCTCCAGGTTCCTGGAGTGTAGTCCAAGGTCTGTTTGTTACACACACACAGCAAACGCATGCACCACATTGTCATCGTGATGGTCACAGCTTGAGTCACAGCAGTCTTCCTTATATACGCAATGCAGCACATTACAAATTACAATACAGCCCAAGCACAGGCACAGTGAGCTATATAGTCAGACTCTCAGCTAACCATCTCCTGGCTGTACATCTACTATACAAAAGGGGGCAAGAAAGCAAATAAGCATATCTGTCCAACTATTCCTTTAAGCTTTCTGTTATTTAGTCTTGAATTTATATACTAAATCCAGTTCACTGTATGCTTGAGTTTGTTGTACCGAAAAAAGAAAAAAAACCCTCATGCATCATTTGCTGCAAAAATGGGGCTTCACTGAGGTAAGTGAGTGGATGAGCGTGAGCATGTGTGCGCAAAAATGGGTATTATACTACGTTGTGTACCTCATCTGATGAGCCATTCTCCACCCGGAAGCGCCCTGCCCTCTGAATAGCCCCGTCTGCGTCACTGGAAATCAGCTGAGAAGGAGACAGAGAGAGGGAGAGAGAGACATGTTTAAAATTAGACTCCTGACAAACCATGACTTGTGGCAGAGAGCAGTGAGCGGGTCATAAATACGTTAGATGACGGCTATCATCACAAACAAAAGAGGAACTGCAGCGACACATCACCTCCGTGTGACAACGGCGGCCTGAGTCCTCTCTACAGACACATCTGTCCATAAGCACCCCCCCCCCACCATGTGCATCACCAACGTCTCCACACTTCTTTAATCATCAATAATTACTCAAGTCCTTGCAATGATTTGTCCAACTCCCTGCTCTGCAAAGACCCCTTTCCTTTTATTTCTCACATCTGCCACTATCCACTTATCGCTCCAGTTATCTGTCTCTTGCTGACTCACCTCTCTCTCGGAGAGGAGACATTACGAGAGCGAAATGGGACAATTAATGATGGTGGGAGAGCGAACGAAACGAGAGAGGGCAGGCGAGGGGAACAGAGTGTATCCTGTGATGTGCACATAGAACTTAAAGAAATGGTTCGACATTTAGGGGAAATGCTGCACTCTCAGTGACGACCAGGTGACGACGCTTTATGAGCTCTGTACGTTTGTCTGTGATCCTGTAACATGGCATTCGCTATGCTAACCTTAGAAGAGTCAAAACACTAATTTGGCTCACCACTTTGGCCTGGCCTGAAATATCTTAAAAAGTACTGGATGATCAGACATTCCCCTCAGGATGAACTGCAGCACCTTCACCGATCACTTCACTTTTCATCTAAGCACCACCATCGGGTCTAAATTCACATTCTGTTCAAGACGAGCCTCAGCTGAACTTTGTCTGCCATAACATTTAGCTCAAAGTAAAGTCACAGAGATGCTACCATCTCTCAACTTTGTTTAACCTTTGGACCGAGCCGGGACAAAATCTTCTAGGCGTCGCATTGTGTGGCTGTAGACTCTCAGTCTTGTTTTACTTGTTACCCAGCAGAAGTCTGAGTCTTCAAAAGTACTTTTTTAGATCTCAAAGATGTTTTCCATCAGCTTGGAATGTTACAATTTGGTTGGTTTTGCCCCCATTTCATCTTTATGGGTTCAATCACAAAAATACCTTTTAGGGGCTTATTTTTTAGACAAGTAAATATAAAGATATATCTTTCACAAGCTGAATGCTGATGTAAAAAATAGTGTCTGTGTACAGTAAATACAGCACAGCTGAATATCTAACATGTGATATTGATTTCTCAACACCAGTAATGAGTCAAGTGTTCAGCCAGGCAGTGTTGCTGCGACATCAACTGACTGACTGAGTGATTTACCGTAATCTTCCAGACCTGACAGACGTCTACAAAACCCCCTTCAATGTATTCCTCTTCACGCCCTCATTTTCTTCTTAACCCACAACACTGTTGCGCTGAGTGATGTTTTGTTGCCAGGCAACGATTGCTCTTTTTGCTTCTTCCTTTTTTTTTTCCTCTGCATCTTTGCCCTCTGCTCTTTGACCATCTTGACTGTTGTGCTCTATTTTGTTCCCCTTGTCAGTCACCAAAAAAAAAAAAAAAGAGTTCCTGCATGGCTTTGGTGCCCTGCTTATACTGTGGTATGTCCAGGTCGGAAATTGTTATTGACTACTCAAAGCACATGGAGGGACAGAATCACACATGTGGGCAAAATGGGACTCATACTCAGAGCCAGGAATTGAACCTTGCAATTACTGAGCAAGCAGCCTTACCTCCTGAGCCACAAACTTATGATTAAGGTGGTGGAATAAAGGAAACTAGTGGCTAAGATGATCCAGACACAACTGCAGGCAGAGAATCACAACCCTGGCCCTGTTATCATTATATACAGGGATAATCAGGCTTCTCATGTTAACACAGTATCCCGGATATGATCACAACAAAGATAAGACAGAAAACCAGGATACTAATGTGCACATAAACGTGCTAATTATCCCAGATAAAACTTCTGACATCACTGAAATGAGGCACTGGGGTCTATGCACGATGATAATCAGATAACTAAAACCAAATTGTGAATGGCTGACTAAACAGGGCACGGTGTTTATCGGTTTGGAGAAGTGGGTGGCGTGCCCCACTTCAGCAGCTCATTAGATCGTGTCAGTGACGAGAGAGGATGAGAGGGTTAAAGTCCTTTCAGAACATTCCTGTGGGTAAGTGAGGACAGAAGGCAAGAGCGCTTTGCGCTCTGAATAAAATCATTAATAATTGTCACACTGACTTTATTGTTCATGCTAAATTAAATCTGTTATGCAGTACTGTCATGGGGGGACGGGGGTTGTTGGAAGTCTTGCACGTATCCAGTGGTAAAATACTGTTTCCCAAATGGGCTCATAAAGATTTTTGCTACTGAGATGAATTAAACCGCATCAGCAGCATAAATCTTCATACCATATTCTTATCTTAGCATCTTAAATGTGCTCAGTTCAATTCAGCATGATCACTAATCAACTTTCAATTGGAATCTTATTGTATCTTAAAATGTAACTCTAACAGGAAGTGTTATTACTGTGTTTGTTTTGAGAAATATGTCTGATGTAAAGCACTTTAACACAGGTCATGCAACTGAACAATGCCGTCTTAAAAAACATCAGTTTTGTAAAAATATTCCTATTAATGTAATACTGATTTCACTCAGTGCCAATGTGCACACAAGCCAACCGTGAGCTGCATTTTCTCCCCAAGGTATACTGCGTATAATGAGATAATGCAATCCAGAGGTTGGAGAGCCGAGCATGTTTACTGCAGGTGCAAGGCTCTGATAAACGACAGAAGTTCCTGTGCAGTAATTGGCTGTGTCTTTGGAGAGGCTGCAGAAAATACTGCCTCTCTCCTTTCATATGCATATTAATGGCCCCCACAACAAATATGTTTTCTGCGTATTTCCTGATGTGGTAGTAAGTGCTTGTATTTGCATGCGTTTATGTGAGTGAACGAGCTTCGCTGTTATCTTATGATCAGCGTGTGTGCGTGTGTGGGGCAGAAAAATGGAAAGTAAATGTCGAAGCTATAGGCCTCTATCTCCCTCTATTTCTCTTGGCTCCTGCAACATTAACTGTCCAATCGCAGGATAATGGAGGGGAAACCAATGCAGTGTTCAGCCAGAGCAATGCACCGCCTCCCTTGTGTATGTGTGTGTGTGTATATGCATGTGAAAAAGAAATGTGCGACATTCGGTACTGAATGCACATCTTGGTAAGTGTTTGTGCTGCTGTCTGTGAATAGGCTTTCTGCTGTTTTGGGGCGAAAGAATGAAAAATGGCAGGAGAAAGGAGAGATTAAGTGCTCTGGGGAGTCTGTGTGTGTGTGTGTGTGTGTGTGTGCGTGTATGCATATGCATACGCACATGCATGCATCACACAGCCACTGCTTCTAAATCATGCAAAAGAAGAGGTGCAAAAAAAAAGGAAGTAAAAGCTGCACTCCAACGATTCCCTGTGGGCTGGCGGAGGTAGAGGAGAGGAAACGAGGGAGAAGGGGGAGCCGGTTATGCTTCTACACTTTAACAAACAACCCATAAAACACCTCACCACTGCCCGGCAGCAATAACAGAGGTATGGGGCAGAGGGAAAAAAAGAGAGAGCGAGGCATCAAATGTATAGAGAGAGGGATAGAATGAAGGATGAGGCCACTGGGGAAGAGAGGCAAAGAGCGATGTAATGACGACAAAAAGGCGAATGATAAAAGAATAATAGCCGTCTCCACGATGCGTAAGCCCATGGGAAGGAGGCCGAGGCTTTCCAGCTTTATAGACAGTGCGCACACACACACACACACACACACTTAAACAGCTCCCATTTTAGGGCATGACTTGAACATTTCACAAACACAATCGAGCTCACGGCGTACTCAGAGAGCCTCCGATTTCCCCAAGGCCCACGGGACAAAGGAGCTCTGCAGTGCAGAGTGCATGTGTGTGGTTGTGAGTGTGTATGAGTGAGTGTTGGGGTATTAAATTAATACTTTTGAGAATGCTGATGGATAATTGATCTCATCAGTGGGCCTGTTCATGCACACTCACAGCCCTCCAGAAAGGCAGAGAACACGGAGGCAGAGGCGGCAGGAGCAGGAAAGGAAGTGGCAGAGGGCAAGGAGGGAAGTGGTTAGTGTTGGGGGGAGGTTGAAAAGAGGACCAGGTGCACAGTCAGAGAGAAGATGCGAATGACAGATGAGACAAGAGAGATGGAAAAGGAGACGAGGAGTGGCAGAAGAGAGGAAGAGAGGAGGCAGAAAATACTGAAGAAAATAAATACGGAAAGGAAGAGCCATATTGATTAAAAAAGGTACAAGCTTGCACACATAAAAATAGAACAGAAAAAAAGTTAACTCTGACTCCCAAGGTGCCTTTCAGTGAGAAACATCCATTCACAGAGCTTAAGATTCTGGAGGTGACGTGCAATTACAGTGGGCGAGGATGACTGTCGTGAGAATCTGCATCTTAAATTTCAGAAATACTTTTGGATTTTGGGGTCAATTTTGGATGAATTCAGCAAGTACGGCCACTGTGGTTTTTGTTCACTGCAACTGCCACGCCAAAAAATAGGTTTTTCTGCAGTGACCGCTGAAGCGCTTCCATGTCTTCATTTCAGCCAAACAAGCTACAGTCACTGGGCAGAAATAAGAGGCCTGATTTTGCGGGTAGAGTTGTCCAAAAAGTCGAAGACCCCGTGTGAATTTAGAGAGGTAAAACGTGCTGTATATGTGGTCAGACGGCAGTGAAACCAGACACAATGAGAACACAGCGTGTGCCTGTGTATTACATATCTAGTTGTTTGAGGCTAGACAGCGAGAGGGTGGGAACACGAGTTCAGGAGAGTTCAGATGAAAGGCTGCGCCGACAGAAAAGAGAATCCGAGTGGAGTGTGGACATAAACGTCTCAGTGTGTCACACAAGCTCTTCAATGACTCAGACAGTCCAGAGTAAAAAATACTACACTCACTGCATTTAGAAGGCAGAAGGAAGTCAAGTGTGGCAGAGTACGGGAAACAAACACCAAATAATATCAGATTTTACAATATGTTATGTCTTTTTCTAGAATATCTTATTTGGAGTCTTTGGGAGTCACAAGGCTGTATGATTTTAAGATTTTTGATTTAAATTCGACTTAAAGTATAAGTCTAATGACGTTCTGTGTTTTCTTATGCTCAAAAAAATCCCATGAAAAGACAAAACCGACCAATATTGACTGTGTTGTTGAAGCCTGATTCCTCTGTGCCACCAACGCCCATTGTGTTTTTAATAGCTGTTTTTTTTTTTTTTTTTTACAACAATAGAGCTATTTGGCACAGAGGAACAATCTATATCAGGTCTATGGATACAAAGAATAATCTTGTTAGCTGGATCATTTCATTGTTGGATTTGGTCAGGTTTTTTTGACCAAATCAATTCGACCAACGTTTCTTACTGTGGTTCATCCACAGTGAGAAACATATAGAATAAGACCTGACTTTGAAATACTGGTGATTTGATATAGTCTTCTGAGATGCATCATAACTGTTTGGCTCGATCAGATAAATATGATGTGATTAGATAAATGAATGTGGCTGCGCTCAAACTGATGTGATGAACATGTGAAAAGCTCTCTCTCTCATGTAGTGGACTCCTGCCATGCTAATAATGATGTATAATGCATGATATTGCTGTAGACATGAAATAACAACCAACTACCTGTCAAGGGAAAAATCAGAGGTGAAAATGTAAATCAAAGACAAACAACATCTGTAATGTGGCTGTTTGCCATGTAGCCATCGACTGCGCCTGATTAGCACGAATCCAGCCACGCTAACAGCAGCGCACATCAATATCTGCCCCATTATACTACAGCAACCCTGGTGATGACTAATCTAATGACTGAGGACTGAAGGCATCGGGCCACCCACCCACTCAGGAGTCACGCTGATGGGGTCCAGCAGCTATAAGGGCCCTCAAGAGTGGGCAGATGCTGCAGCGAAGCCTGGGATCGCAGCAGCAAAGCGCCACGCATCAGCTGCCTTAATAGACGATTAGTTGTGTATCAGAGAAAACTGGAGGGAGGAGGGACAGATGGAGAGACAAGAGCAAGAGATAGAGGGAGAGCATGTAATCTTAGGGTGTTTGGATAAGCACCTCCAATGATATAAACTTCAAGGTGTTTTAAATAACTTTTAAAAGAGGTGATTGATGCTGCAAACTTTCTGAGGGTAGACGTGACGTCGGTTATAAATCACCACCATTTTATTCCTCTATGCAGTGCATTATAATGGAGTTTTATTGTAATTAGACCTTATACCAGGCAAGAGAGACACCCACAGTGATCCTGCATACTGATGAAGCTGCATGCCTTTAAAAAAAATCAATTGCGTTCAAGGATGCAAATTTTTTATTTTTTTCAAGAATTCCAAATGCATTACTTTATTCCAGGGAGCGTGGATGACGTTTGCAGCAGGATGGTCATAGCGCTGATATGTCTTTGACAGGAAGTGAAATCATTAAAATGAGACATAAAACAAATCAATAAATGCACAGTTTAACAAGCTTTTGTCTCCACAGCCCAGACTCAAGTTGCAACTCACCCCTGCAGCTTCAGCAAAAGGTCCAACACAAGCACATTAAGCTCAACAGACAAAAATTAATTGGATCTTTGTATAGATACCAATAAAGCACAAGGGTTTCAGCATAGACAGCCTCTCTGAGAAACACTATGATCATCAGCTTCACAGACAATAAAGGAGGAAGACATCTGCATGTCAGACTGTAAAGGCGCAGCCCCGGTGAGCTAATTTCCTCAGCAGTGTCTGGGAGGGTCTGCCGGCTTGCACTTAAGTGTGGGTTTTCCTGAGGAACACCCGACCATGCCACTGTAATCTAACTGCAGTACCTCACATTTCTGCAGTAGTAAACCTGGGTGGCTCCGGTCGTGACTCACGAGTGTGTTCTCTCGTCCAAACCACTTCACTGACATTTCAAAAAGCTTTCCATACATGAGGGCATGTGTGTATGTGTGTGTGTCAGAAGCCAAATATGTGAATGCTGTGAGGTCCCACGTGTTTTAATCATCGGAGCTGTTTACAACAATAGATCACAGACACCAAGTTGAATTCAAAACAACATTTCCGAATGGGTTCATGCTGAAGCCCAGCTGCAAATTCCTGTGACTCCATGATCTTTCAGCTGTTATTATTGTACCATTTTAGTGTTTATTTACGATGTCAGAAACACTCCAAAACCTAAAGATGTCACGATGGGAAACTCAAATTGCAGTTACGTTGTAGTGGCCACATCGGCAGCAAAAGTTTCGACACAGTCTCGCCAATAAACAGACACGCGCAACGACACGCGGAGTGAGGTGCGCGCACGCTGAGGGTGGGAATAAATTCATTGTGACTGTGTGGCCACCAAAAGCCTCTGAGGTAATGACAGTAACGCTGGTAGGCAGGTGGGAGTGGAGCCGTCTGCTCACCAGTCACTGCGCAAGACTGACAGCTAACCCCACAACAGTGTTCCTCAAAAACACACAGTATGGACTGCAGCACACAGCCCAGATAAACGCACATGCATGCACACGCAGCGACAAACTGAACAGGAGAGTGTGTGTGTCTGAACTCAGATTTTATCCTCAATTTCTGCAACATTTTTTTAAATTTTATATTCTTGTGCAGTACAAAGCTCTGAGACAGCCAGGGCCACACCTCCTCTTGCCGAGCTGGCGTCACCGCTTTCATCCCTGGGCCTTAAATAAAGACAATTCAATTCACTTGGAAAAAAAAAAAAAAAACCAGACCGCGCTCTCCAAGCTGTCGCGTCAGGATGAAATGGGTTTAAACTGCTGTCGGCTTCGGCTCTGGTGCGCAACACACAATTAAGCTTTTGAAAGTGGACCATGGGGTTGTCATCGAATGGAGAGACAAGGCGGGGCGGGACGCGCCTCCGTACTGGTGTTGTTTGTCTCCATCTGCGAATGCAGACGCCATCACGGAGTATTTGTTTGCTCATTTGTGTGGACGAGAGTGAGTCAGAGTGTGTGTGTGCAAGCTGGCACAGAGGTTAACAGGAACCTCACACGTGTCGACTGGAGTGACTTGAGCATGTAATATGGGCTGATAGCCAGTGTGTGTGTGTGTGTGTGTGTGTGTGTGTGTGTGTGTGTGTGTGCGTGTGTGTGTGTGTGTGTGTGTGTGTGTGTGTGTGTGTGTGTGTGTGTGTGTGTGTGTGTGTTTGTGCAGGGTATTGATTTTCCTTAGTCCTTGGTGTATTTAGTGGATTAAACTTCCTACTTTGTTTCTTACTTTTTCCATGTAACAAGAGGGACTTCCTGCACACACGCACACATGCAGACACACACACAACACACACACACACACCACTGATTCTTTGCTGTCGCTTTTAGTCAAGAGAACTTAGCCAACAAAATCCTATGATGCTTTGTGTTCCACTGCACTGAGGTGATGACCACGTGAATAGTCCACAACGGTCCAGACCGAAATATTTCAGCAATTACTGGAAGGGCTGCCATGAAATTTTCAGACAGACATTCATAATCCCCAGAGGATGAACCCTTTCATTACGATCCTCCGACTTTTCATCTAGTCCCAACCAACATTTGTGCTTCATGTGAAAAAAAAATCTTGACAGTTATAGGATGGCTTGCCATGAAATTTGCTGCAGATATTCAAGTTCCCCAGAGGATACATTCTGACAGCTTTGGTGATCTCTGACATGTACCTCAAACTCTTTATAAGCCAACTCAAATGTAAATGGAGGCTGTACAGCTCTGCACTGTCAAAGGTGCTCGGTTTGCGTGTATGCATGCACTAAGGTGAATCACACCGCCATGACGGTAGCTGCGGAGGTTCCTGCTCTTATTGGCAACTGCTACTGCTGCTTCCATGATGCCGAAAATAAAACAACCAAGACTGGATGAGTCACACCACTGCTTTATGCTGGTCTCTCTTATTATTAGGGAGACCCCGCTTTGAGTCAGGATTTTTATGCATGCCCTGGAATAAAGTGGAGTCAAACTGATCAGAGCTACATGGTGCTGCGGTCACTATGGGTGGAATTTCATCATTAACTAAACTGTTTTATTTTTTTCACATACAAAATATAAATAGTGGAGTTCTGAAGGCTTACGAGCATCTTTTGGTTTGATGTTTCTGGGTAAAAAGAATAAAATCAAGCCATTACGGAGGGATTTTTTTTCTCCCCCAGAGTAATATCTAGGAAATGTGGAGACCTTGAAACATGGCACTGGTCCTGGGATTCACAATGATTTCTCCTGCACCGTTCAGTATGGTAGCTATAGCTATAGTGAAAAGGATGGTGGTTGTAGAAAATACACGTAGCCATCTAAAGGAAATAAAGGAAGGAAAGCATTTCAGGTTCAACAGAGAGGTAGGTCTTGTTGACTGAATGGGGCTTGGTTGTGCTTTGGGTTAAAGTGACCACCTCCTCCAGCTGAGGGGATGGTCAGGGTTAACAACAATGACTATTTGGTTAGGGATAAGGTTTGAACATCCTCCCTACTTTACACTGGACCTCGAGCACACAGATTTAATGTCTACCGTCCATTTGTTGGCTAAAAGGCGTCTGGAACCAAACTTCCACATACTTGTCGCCCGGCCTTTGCACAAGCCTCCCCTTGAGGCATGCAGCCTTTTAACAGTATGAGTGCCAGACTCCAACAAACACTTTCCCTTGTTAGTTCGCACAAGCGATTTTACTTCTCCAGCAGAAAAAAAGACTTAATTTCACCACGGAGTCAAGATAATTGCTAAAATGTAAGCCTGGCATCATGTGCTTGTCTTCCCTGAGGTTATTTCTGAAGATCAACCTGCGTTTGTCAAGCCTCGCCATTAACTTTCCATTATCTACTTACTCTTGTCTTAAACACAGCCTCTCAGCCCTTCAGGAAGAGTCATGACTCAAACTCATGCTGCAAAGGATTATTGTTTTTTTAGGTTTAGGTTTGTTTTGGTGATACACTTAAACTCCAAAACATAATTCTTGCTAATTACAATGAGACTAGCAGAAGCAATTGGCAATTATTTCTCAGGACTTCTAATTGCCTTAAATACTAACAAACTAACACCATGGAGGCCGTGCCAGTGCTGGTTAATAAAAGGACTGATTGGAGCTTGTAGAGGTTGTTGTTAGGGCTTCTGTGTCGACTAGTTCTACCATCAGTATGTGACTGGAGCCAGTAAGCAATTAGCTTATTTTAGCAGATTGGTAAAGGTAGTGGAAAACTGCACACAAAATCAACAATTTCAAGCATCAATTAGTCATTTAGTCATTTAAAAATTCTTGCATGTCAAATGAGATGATTTACACTCTCTCCGTTTTATATTATTGAAAATGGAAAGGGTTTTGGACTGTGCTCTGATAAATTGTTATTTCACTATTATGCAACATTTTACAGGTTTAACCATTAATAAATCTGCAGGTCATGGTGGTCATTTCTACAGAGCCAGTAACTCTTATTAGCACCAAACCTGGGATGAGAACACCTGCTTTTAATCCGATATTCTAATCCACAAATGTATATTCTCTTTATATGGCCACCTGTGATGGATCATAGAAGATATGACGAAGGTGAGAAGACGCCGCAGACCAGGTGTGACGAGCTGTAACAGCATGTGCTGTGCAGAGGAGGAACAGGTGGCTCTCGCTGCTCGGTGACAGGCGCACTTTGAATACTGAGGCTATCAGTGACCTCATCCTGGCTCACACCCACTACAGTGTTTGGATACTGTTGTTTCTCTAACACACACACACACACACACACACACACACACACACACACACGCACACCCAGTAGTAACGTGTGTCGTGTCAGGCTGCTGGTGCTGATAGGCAGCATGCGGTTTCTCCTCAGTACTAATCTGTTGCATGCGTGGTGTGCAGCAGTCGTAGACAAACCCAGGATATGTCTCTGGTAGGAAGTGCGATCGCAGTGAAAAACTCTAGGACTTCCTGTCCCTCCGGGCTATCGGGACGTACAGACTCAGCTCACAGCAGAGGGATGCACGCTCACACACACATGCTTTCCCCCTGTGGCGACAATGACTCGACAGCTTAGTAATCAACCACAAAGACACACACTGCGCAGCAGCTTTACACCAGCAGCGTCAAAACAAAACAAATGAACTTTGAAGGCTGAGCGGACAGCGGAGTCCTGCATCACCAGGAGTGGAGCACCCATTGTGATCCACCCTGGTAAAGCGCATCGCTGGACCACACCCAGTACGTCATGACTCATCAGTCCCCCTCTGCTGTCCATCCAAGCCAACAGAAAAGAGGGGGAAGGCAATGAAAGAGAGAGAGAGCCAGAAAGGTGGGGGGTTGTGAAAAGAAGAAGCAGGAGGATGAGAGGAAATAGGATGAGGAGAAGGTGAAACGCTGAGACACCGAGACAAACAGAGGAGTGCGCTGTGGGTGGGACTCACCAGCTCGACCGAACCATAGTGTTTCCTGCTGAAGTCTCCACGCCTGCAGCCCAGGTCCTCCGAGGCAGAGCTGGAACACAGACACAGGGTCAGACACGTGGCCTGCTTGTCCTCCATCACACCACACAAACACGCATCAGCTGTATCGACATGGCTCATACACAAGGGGCAGCCGCAGCATCCGCTTTTCTGAAGTCCCTTTATATCACTTTGTCTTCTTGGTCATAGCCACTATGTTCTGTCCTTCTTCCCCTCTCCCCTTCCCTTTTTCTCTCTGTCTTTCCCCCCAGCCTCCTCCCGTCTGTGTCTCTGTCGGGGCTGGTGATGGCATGGTGACTGGCTGGGAGCGGCAGCAAACCCAGTTCTGATTGAGATGCAGGCCCTGATTAAATTAAACCCGGATGATAGATGGAGACTGGCTGGGAGAGCTGACTGCTGGTCAAATAGTCAAATGCACACACAGAGTAGATATGAATGCTAACACACATAAAAGAAAGTAACCCACACACATATCAGACAGAAGTATGAGAAAGTAATGCCAACAGGACAGTTAAATGTATTTAAAGCAGTTTACTCAATATGAATAACAGCTGGATTTCAAAATTAATGTGGCCCTAAAAACCACTAGTCTCACATTTGAGGAACATAGTCTCAAGTCTCTGGCGTCATACAAATAAAAGTAGGTGAACGTTTCTGGAAAAAGCTTGCAATAAATGCAGAAGTCAAGTCGACTTCTCGTAATTAAAGGAATAGTTTCACATTTTGGGAAATACGGCAATTTGCCTCCTTGCTGAGGTTTCTTTAAAGATCACCTCCACCACTCTCATATCTGTGCATAAAATATGGAGCTACGGCCGAGGGTCAGTTAGCTTAGCTTAGCATAAAGATTGGAAACAGTGAGCCGAACTGCAAAGTTTAAAATTACCCTTACAGGCACCCTTAACTCTCATATCATGTTATCTTGTTTGTTAAATACATACAATAAAAAATACAAATTGTGGTTATAGTGTACAGAGTTACATGCTCTGCTCATTCTGGTCTTTTTGCACATCGTATGCACGTCAGCCCCATGATGCAATCAAGAGAGATTCATGTGAGCTGAAAGCGGTTTACAGCACAAAGACACTCCACTATGACAACAACTTTTCAGGGAGACTCCAGGTTCAGCATAATGGCAGAGAATTGGCCAACTGCAACCATGTGTCACCAAACAACCCATTTATCACTCCTTCTCTTCAGTCATCATGATCACATTACTATCGAGCTGCCCCAATCTGAGCGGATGAATCACTTGATAGCGTTGTGGGAAAAAAAGCCAAAAAATCTGAGAGCAAAATTAAAGAGAAAGAACAAGCTGGGGTGTGATTCTGAAAGATCATTTTATTTGTCTACACACAGCCATGCTCTCGAAACTTCTTTTTTATGGCATTTGATTTCTTTGGAATGCTGAATGCAATATGAATCTGGTCAAATCCTATTAAAAATTAAGCCATTAGAAAAGTAAAACTGCCAGTGGTGAGTGGCAAGTTACACCAAAGCAATTTCTCACACCTTGCAGGGACACTGGCGTAAACTGGGAGAACGTCAAGAAAGAAAAAAGGTGGTTTGAGTGAAGGGTTAGAGCAGAAGAAGAAGAAGGCTTACGTACAGTAAGATACGACTAAAACCTGAAGTAAATATTGGATTGTCCTCAAATGCAGCTCTGCAAAGGACACATACAGTACAGATGCTGTCTCTAAATTAATCCTTTTGAATTGGAATAATTTATGATAAAATTCAAATGCCATTATGGATTCTTCCCTTTTTTGCGTCCTGTTTTCGCCTTGTCACTGGGGTTTATTATATATGCCTTCTGAATGCATTGTATCTACGGTAGCTTGTGTTTGCATGTATCCATCTGTCTGACTGAGTGGTGATACAACCTGCAATGCTTTATGCTTCCCCTGTCTCGCTGGACCACATCCCCCACTCCTCTTCTACCTCCCCCTCCCCTGACTCTTTCCTCTCTGGTCAGGTTTCTCCCTCTCTCTCTCTCTCTCTCTGCAGTGGAGGAGATGGAGGCAGAGTGGGGCTGTTAATACATAATGTACACTCGAGCTTAAAGGACGTATTTTAAAGTGTGTCTGCGCTACAGGATGTATCCATCACTGTCTCCTTGTCTTCCTGCTCGTGTGTGCTCTGGTGATCGGGGTGGGGTCTGCCTGCTGGAGCTCCATCACCACACAGCCTCTACCTGCACGTGATCCCAATTTTCCCATCGCAGCACCCAGGTCACTATCTTTGCTCCTACCCCCCACCTTTCCTCTGGGGAGGGGGGGTCATGGAATAGGTGGTGCACTAGAGGGGGATAATTAAATGGCACCACCCAATCCACCTTCCTGATGAAAACCAATCCATCTCATAGAGCTCATCTCCTTCTGGAAAGGTTTTTGGGTCTCGGTGCTTTTGCTGGTGTGTAGATGTGCGTATGAGCAGACGTGCCATCAGCAACATCTCCGTGTTGGCTACGGTTCAGGGGAGAGTTTTTCGTTTGCCAACCTTGGTGAGTTGGTCTGACTTTTTGGCTTTAGTTAATATATGCACCAAGGCAGACACTTGGCACATTCTGTGCACACAAAGATTTTATTTTAAAAACCTCAACACTTGGCTGTATAACACCCAAAGGAAAAGAGCTCTTGCCAGAGTAAGAATGTTTCTTTGTTTACTTGGGAATATGCTCATTGTCCAATTTTAGCAGTTTTTTTTTTTTTAAATAAGGAGATATTTTAACACATGTAGGAGGTGTAGCCCGTGGTGAACTAAGAGGCGTTTGTGCACAAGGTGGTTTCTCTCAGACCATACGGAGAAGCAACATTAAAACTGTGCTGACACCTCTTGAAGAATCGGAACGAGCCAAGGGAGCAAACTGCCTCCAGTCTGATGAGGAACATGTACCTGTCAACAGAGCTCTGGGAGTGCAACACAGAGAAGATGACATAATTCAGATTTCAGGTACAGTGTGTACTGTACAAGAAATCAACACAACAAAAAAGTGAGCTTCCTTCCAACCTAAAGACTGAACCATGTCCTATTCATGTATTTGCTCCAAAATCTTAGGTGTATCCAATAATGAGTAATTGATGAGATTTTTGATGAGTAATTGATGTGGTCACAGTGACGCAGCAGCACATGTTATGTTGTATGTCCTGACATACAGCTTAACATGTATTTGAGATATAACAAAGCTGAAATCATCGTCCTGCATCCAGAGCTGTCCCAATGTTTGGAAATCCTAACATGAACTCTGCACCGCGACAGTTCAGATATCCACTTACCAGCAGCGTGATGGCTGTTAGCCAAAGGAAAAATAACTTTGAAAGCTCGGAACCAAAGAGTAAGAGGTCTGCAACACAAAGAGGTAAAATTGATATTCATTACTCAATTGCTGCCCTCCGTAATGGAGTACGGGAAAGGTTACAAATTGTGGTTTCTGTCACAAGGCAGTGGACAGTGGCCGCTGAAAGGCTCCATATGTTGAAAACATGTATAAATCACATGGCCACCATCATAATAAACCTCCCTGTGTGCTTCCAAAGAAAAGCCAGTCCTTTTATTGGACACAATAAACAATGCATGACTCTTAGAGAAAAGCCAGCCAACAAACTTTCATGCTAACAGGTGTAGAAACAGTACTGAGCATAACACCGCTTAGAGAAAAGCCAATCGACTGGCAGAGATTATCTAACATTTAAATATCTCATCCACATCTGGTGACTACATCTGGAAGTGTAAATAATTTACATGTAGGTGGAGTATTTCCTGCAGCAGCTTCTGCTGCAGAGATGTGAGGTTCACATGTAAAACGACGCAGACCAGGACCTGTTTCCCAATCTGCCTTCTCTTGCTCACGTGTTAACAGGTTCAATTTGACAACTTTTGGTGAGTCACTATGGGAAGCAAAACAGTTTTAATCCAGCCTCAGTTACGCCTGCACTGAGACTTATTTGTATTGAGAAATTTGTGAGTAATAACACAGATGATGAGCGCAGTAGGCTACACAAAAACCACCCACCCACACATTTTACCACCACACCTTCTGATTAACTCATTTTTAAAAACAGCCAATTCATGAATTGACAGCCATTACGGCAAAAATGACAAGAGCATTTCATTTACATTTCATTCACTTTGTCTCTCCTCTGCTCCCCCTCTACACAATTGGTGCAACATGGAACAAAGAGCCTTTTTCTATTGGCAGCACTACAGCATAAGAGCTTTATGTTTACTATATGACATCTCCCTCCCTTTGTTCAAGTGTCACTGCGGCCCGAGATCTCCGGTGTTGCTTTAAAACTGGCATAGATCTGCTGCAGTGGTGGCATTTTCACATCCATCCAACAGCGAGAGGCTGGAAACGAGCAACTACAGAGTAACCTTGGACTTTGTCTCAAGTGTCTGCACACTTTAAGCCAGATGCTTGCCTTCAGTGTGGCCACGGAAAACGTTATTCTGCTGCTGCCGGAGCTGCGTGCACCTCCAGGCTACCTTGAACTGAAAAGCACGTCCTGAATAATTCATGATTTTCCATAGGCTACTGTAATATCTCTTTTCGCTAAATTAATAAGCAAGGGACGAGCCCATTCAATTTACAGTTGTATGTAAGAAAAACTAGCGACAAAAGCTGCGCATAAAGCAGCGCTGCGGTTTAATTAAAAGCTGCTCTGGCTGACAGAGTCCGTTGAGGAGCGTCAATACTTCCAGACCGGAGACTTGTGGATTCACTTTGCCAACCATCCCAGAGTAAATGGAAAAAAAGATCAATGAATCGTGCACTTGATACATAACTAGACGAGTATGAAAACTGGACCCTAACAGCCGGTGACTGTAAACAGTATTAGCCGATCCAAGAGGGTAACAAGGCTCTTTACGCGCCAGCAAACGCTGCGTAAACCGGAGTAGCAGGTGTTCTTGTGTAATTTGCCCGGGGGCTGCAGAAAATATGCCAGTGCTGCAGGGATATGACACAGCGGCGACAGTAGCTATGCATTCAACAGATGAGAGGTGGCATGCATTAACACAGGTAAGAGTAGAATGTGGTTGCTGTTTTTACCGCTGATTGAAAGTCAACAGTTTGTTGGACGCTGGATCCACACTGTTCATGTCCCCATGCGATGTCAGTCCGGCGGACCAAGCGACGACAACAAACCGGCGTCCCTTTTTTTGTTGTTTTCCTCCCTCCCGGCTGTCTCTCCTCTCCCTACGAGCGCAGGAACATCACTGCGGCGCAAACTCCCGACAAACAGTTGATCCAGACCCGGTGGGTGGTCGGACTCTTTTTTTGTGGCTTGTGTGGCTTTGCGCGCAACTGGTCACAGCATGATGGTGAGGCAGGACGGCTCTGCCATAGGAGCTGTGTTTACTGCTCTCTCTCTCTCTCCCTCTCTCTCTCGCTCTCTCTCGCTCTCTCGCTCTCTTTCACGCACATGGTGCATTTCCAGTCACCGCGGGTTTTTTCCTTAGCCAGAGGCTCTGCAGAGCAAAAGGCAAAAGGGAAATGTGAAGGGGACCTAAAGGAAATGTAGTCTGTGTGCAGCAGCTTTGCATCCTCCAGCGTCCAGTTACTGGTCTTAAGGTGAGAGAAAATCAGCTTTTATTTTGAAATAAATCAAAACTGAAATTTTAAAAAAGGTTTTAATCCATCATTTCTGCAATTGTGAATATTAATAAGCCTTTAATAAACTGATGTTGGTCAGGCAGTCCATCCATGAGATCCCTACCGTAACCTGGCAAACGCAAAAGATGTTCTAATGGATAATAACTGATCCATAAGGCACAAGTAAATGATTTCACCCATTAGTTGCAATATATAGACCCTGTATAAATGGATGGGCAGTACAGAGCAGTACCACAAGACTCCCCTCAAAAGATGTTCCTTTGGCCTCTCAGATCTTCACCAATCAATCACTCTTACTTGCTCTCTGGGGTCCATCTATAATCCCACTCAGCAGGCAGTGGTGATGTCATTCATGCAGCCTCCCACCTCCTTGTCACTCCTTTTTGAAATATCTGCACTTTTCTACCTTCCATTGATTAACTCTTGTCTTATTTAACAATCTGCTCGGTCCTGTTCAACGCAGCTATGCTGTATTACAATGCGGCCACGTTCAGAGGAACTGAGTGATGGCACGCCCTTTAAATGTTCTTCTTCTTTTCTTCTGGTCTCAATAAAGCCCAAAACTGAAAAGCATTGAGTTGACGAGCCTTTCATTCACCACAAACTGGGTTGGCACATTTGACACAGGTGACAAAATATGAAACTGTTCTGTTCAGTTGAGCGACACTAATTAATCAACTGATATCATAGGGATCTATATTGCAAACATTATTCATGTTAAGTGTTCATGTTATAAAACTCCCAGCAGAAAACCCCCAAAGAGGCCCAAAGAGGACCTGCCCTATCCAGGACCCCAAACACAACAAGGATGAGATCACATGTTTTCATGTCTCAGTAGTCACATGACCATGTGTGCATTACAAAGATTGTCGGTCACTGTGATAGTTCTTCTTGTCCATATTGGGCGTAAAATGATTCCTGACCCTAACTAATGAGATTCCGCAGAAAGATGCATCATAGTCTGAATTTTTTCCAAAATAACTTTCCGTCTTTTTATTTATTTCCCTTGACAGTGTTTCCTTGCTGAGCGGTGGTGGAGGAACAGTGAGAAACAGAATGAGTTTGGTCCTTGGCCCTAAAAAAAACTGCAGCTACGAAAGATGCAATAAGATAAGAGTTGCTGCTGAGGCTTCAGTTAGCTGTGGTTCAACACATTTTCTCCCATCTTGTGCATTGCAATTTGCAACATGAAGGGATCTCCTCTCAGGCAGTACAGACAGGTGGGGCATTAAAAAAAAACGGAGAAAGCAAAACTGTCCTTTGAGTTGTTCAACACTCGGAGTCACACTACGAGGGAAAGAGGAAAGGAAGACTGAAAATACGTGTCCCTTGTCAGCATGTGTGATGATGAGCTGTGTTGAATGTGTGTGTGTGTGTGTGTGTGGGGGGGGGTCACATAAAGATAATAGGGGAATGTGGCAAAGAAACGCCAAGGAGGACGTACACACACACACACACACACACACACACACACACACAGAGAGGAGCAGGTGAAATGAGAGCTTAGGTTAAATCTGATATCTTCACAATGGCCCAGCCACAGCCCGTGTCTACACACACACACACACACACACACACACACACACACAAAACATGACAGAGTGCAGGAATGCTTGGCCCAGGCAACACAACACTCAGCTGCTCATCAATTTTTAATCAGTAGAAACCCCCCCTCTGTGGCACACCACACTAAGGGAAAACACCTAAAGCTACCGACACACACACACACACACACACACACACACACACACACACACACACACACACACACACACACAGAGCGTTTTCTCTATTTTTCCTCTCTGCCTTTAAAAATAGCTCATGTTGAAATGCAGCAGTAATCTGCAACAGCCCGAAGGAGAAAAAAAAGCTTTTTCAAAAGAGACCACTGAAAATAAAGCCTTTGTTTTCTCACGTCAGGATCGAGTTACAAACAACCAACCTGAGATACCTGAACACCCCACCTCTACATACAGCCCTGAGGCTGATAACACACACATATTCATACATGTTGCATAAACCATCGTCACACTTTGACACGCACTGGTCCACATGGCCTTTGCATAGTTTTTTTTTTAAACGGCCCGTAACGAGGGAAGTTGAAACGGGGAAGACTTCCTGCTCAAAGACCAGTCTGTTAATGTGGCCAAGGAGCGGTCGACTGGAATACATAACAAAACTGTTACAAGAGAACAAAACTCATGTAGTGTGACAACAGTCTGGTCCGGGTGACGAATATAATAAAGCGATTCCTCGCGGTGGAAAAACGAGACCTGGTGCCACGAATACGTGAGAGCTGCACACACAAAAATGGACACAACCAATGTAGGTTTGGAACTGGAGCTTTGAGAAACAGATAAAGGTCATTTAATCTACAAAGATATATAACGAAAAAGCAGAGCATCTTCACTTCCAAGAAGAAGGAGACGACTGTTGATACATTACTTTTGTGGGTTAATTTCTAATTGATCGGTTTTGCGTTTCTGCAGTTTTCACGACAATAAAGTCACTTTTTCACTTAGAAGATCATGCCTTGTGCTCATTAAGACAGTTTAGACTACAGTATGTATTCTCCATATCACCAACCACCATATATTTGCCGAGTGCAGTTAAAACAAACCCAAAGGGTAAACACGCCCCAAAAAGTAATTTTGCATTATGCTGAATAAGCAGTGAGCTTTGTGCTTTGGATCTATTGAGGGCCAGAGCATTAGTTGGGATGAGAGATATAAACTATAACCCTCAATCTTCAACACTGGTGCATGCGTGTGTGTGTGTGTGTGTGTGTGGGACCTGACAGTGATGGACTATCCCAGGCTCTGCACTCCCCAGACAAAATGCAACTTCAAAGATCAGGATATAAATGTAGGTGTAAGCATTATAAGTGTGTGGGCTTACAATCCATGTGTCTACCCGAGCGCCAGTTGCGGTGCGAGGCTACACAAAATCCGCACGTGCGCGCGCACACACGAAACTCGCGGGGGTTATCCTCAGCAGTCGAAGCTGCGTGATGTGGATCAGGAGCTCTCGTGTCAATAGTGCAATAATCCCTCGGAGCTACGCCGCCTCCTCTCTGGACAGCCGCCACTCCGGCCCTTTAGTCTCACCGACCGGCCGTGTCTGACCATGGCACCTTTCCCACGCGTAGGATAAACAAGGCCTCTGCAACCGTGTATGTGTGTGTGTGTGTGTGTGTGTGTGTGTGTGTGTGTGTAAGCATGCAACGTGATCAGCTGCACAGCTACTGGCGCCAGTGCACAATGGGTCCAATGGGAGTCTTTTCTATAACCACAGATGTATGAAAATGAGTCAAACATCTGCATGCATACAGCATAAACAATAATAATGCAAATGGCGCGGCATGCTACGACAAGTGTGAACACTGTGAGTTTTATCTGTTGCACACATCCAGGTACATGCAAATCAATAAACCTGACATGATTCCACTCGTCTGTGATGAGGCCCGAGATAATAGCTCAGCTGATGGAGGAAGCAGCCCTGATATTTGGCTTCATTTGATTATGGAATGATTCAGCAGTTTATTAACTCACACTGCAGTATACACTGGAACAACAGAAGCAAATTTCACCCATAATTTCACAACATTTTTAGAAGATAAAGTATTTTTAATGCTGCACTACATTTACAGTATATGTAGTCACTTTTCAGACTAAGACTTTATAAGTACTATAAAATATATTGCTGAAGATTAAGCTCATGGTTACAAGCTGCTTTGGCATCAGATGTTAGCAGTTGCACCAAAGGGTGATTTCCCATTTAAACTGCCTGAGACCCAAGGGAGTAAAAACATATCTTATATTTCACAAAAGAGAGAAAAGATGGATGAGCTCATGACTCTGCAGGTTTAACAGACACAGACACAGACACACACACACACACACACACACACACACACACACACACACACACACACACACACACACACACACTCACACTTCTATCTTTCTGAGGACACTCATTGATCATGCATTCCCCTGCTTCTAACCCTAATCTTAACCATCGTAGCTAAATGAACCTGAGCCCATGTTTTAACCCTTCAAACCAAACTTTGTCCAAACAACCGTAGAAAGATGTGTACACGCACGCACACACACACACACACACACACACGATTAAGATTCAGACCCTGGCCCCCTTTGTTTCAAGTTGGGCCCAAATGCCAGCAGGTCACCATGTGGCCTCAGTGAAATGTCACTGTGTCAGGCTGCAGCGATTTATGATGGCGCTCTCATTAAATGTGATCAGGTGAATTAACCTTTTGTCTCTGAGGGACGGAGCGACCCTGGAGACCGCTGTGCCCTCGGCCCTTTGGCTAAGTGTGTGTGTGTTCCTGTACGCTTTTGTGGACAATGCACTTTAGTCCTGATTGCTGCAGATTATGAGTACAGATGAAGGGGCATGCTGCTACTTGTGGGCAGCCCACAGAAACACAGTGAGCTTGTTGTCTGAGGCTGAATGAACCCCTCAGCTGAGCCCACCTGCTCTCCGATGCACGCACCCCTCCTAGTGGAAAAGCCTGAATGAGCAGAGCACCAGTCATGTCGCCTCTCTCTCTGCATCTCCCTCACATTTTATGACACAGGACAAGCTCAGACTAACTGGCAAATGGTCCAAAGTGCAAAAATCCTTTACAATTTAATTTTTAAATCACATTTTACATCCACGCCACCATATGGTCACAGCAGTGTTTACACAGGGAGAGTGTGCCCTCTTGTGGTTCTAACTTTTATCACAATTAAATGAGCGAGAACAAAAAAAGTGAGTGTTTAACATCCATTCTGTGTGACCATAATGTATAAAGACAGATAAAAACTTGCCTCTGCATTGTATCCAACAACTTTTTCTCTCAGGTGAGTCAGGGCTAACAGAGCAGCTTACTCATTTGGCACAGAATGACTCACATAGGTAAATTTACATTCCAACTTGCACCAGATGATTAAAGGTAATTAATGGTCGACTTCTTGTCCAATCCAAGCAGAATGAAATATCTCAAAAACTACATGAAGCACTGCTATGAAATTCTGAATTTGTGGCCCCCAAAAGGATGAATCCATCTGACCTCCGGTGATCACCTGACTATTCACCCTCAGCTGTACCTTTCAAACTAATGACAGATAGCATGCTATCACTTCAAATGAAGAGGGTGAACATGGCAGATACTGTTTGTTTGGTATCAGCATGTCAGCACTGTCACCGAGAGCCTGTTAAGATGCAAACAGCAGTATGTGTGTCAGAGCAAACAGGTGGTAACGTAACTGCAGGCTCGACGTCTTGTTCTTATAAGACGGTGTCTTGTTTGAAAAGCTATAAGCCGTCATGATCACCTTAAACTTCTCTGGCACGCTGCCACACGCCACTCTGCTGTGAGTCAAAGACACACTGCGGCGCCTTGGGGCGAAGAAGTAACAGAGGGTTGAGTGAGTATGCACCTGCGTCTTCAACCAAAAGAAAGTGCAGACTCTTCATTCAAAAGAAGACATGGCAACATGCAATATGCTATTGCAGCAGAAGGCTATGTGTTGGTTTAAGTAGTGTGAGCCACGTCTTTAGTGCCTCCACCAGCTCCTACAGGCACTTTAAACTGCACTTCCATCCCTTTCACCATTTCTTTCTGTTGCTCTCCAACCCAGACAAGTTTTTTTTTTTGCTCTCTTGCTGGCCTCCCTTGAAACCGCAGGGTAAAAATGTACAACAGTAACCCTTCACGGGCTCCGTTTCCTCCTCTGTCTCTCTTTAAGGGGTGAGGACGGGGGCAGCGGGCTGGTGTGAAGCAACTCGCACACAGAGCTCAGCCTTCCTCTGGCACTTCAACACACACTCGCTTTCACTCCTCTTGCGACTGTGAGTCTCGGATGCATGCGGCTTGTGGCCGCGCTCGAGCTGGCCGCACCTCAGCCGGTACCCAGCTTTAAGTACGCCGCTCTGGGTTTGTTCCAGCCAACTATAGTGGGGAATATTTTTTCCAGCCTCCGAGCTCTCCCGAAACAGTGCGCAGTGCATTTTAATGTGTAGGTATGTGTCCTAAAGCCCTAAATGGAAGCAGATGTTCCCGTCAAAGAGTAAAAGTTTACATAGGGCTGTAATCAAGCGAGGGATTTTTTTTATTTTTCTTCTCGTAATTTGAGTCTATTTTTCTGTCTAAATGAGCGTGGTGCGCTGCATTGTGCGCATGGCTGAACTGTGCCGGGTTGTGCTGAGCTATGCAGCCACATATGGGAGTGATTACAGTCCAGTGTTTATCAGACCTCACTGAGGGACTGACTGTACGGCTGAGCAGAGCAGAACCAGCCCCGCGCACACCATTTCAATTTCCCAGCTACAACCTTCTATGGAAATCAGACAAGTGATACAATATTGCCCCAACAGTGTGCAAGCAATCATAATTCCTCGAGGCAACAGCTGTCTCGAGCTGAAACAATCTGTTTAATTGATCAATAGGAAATTAACCTGTAACTATTTTGATAGCCGATTAATGATTTTAAAGGGAAGGAGGATCAAAGTCTGTTTACATGTGTTGGAAGCTACAGCTACATATGTGAAAAAAACGTTTTTTTAAAGCCATTTTGGCTGCAGAGGGAGCTGCATGAAATTCTGAATTTCTGAAGTGAAAGTCACTTGAGTCCATGTAAAGTGGAGTGGAAAAAAACACTTGGGGTGTGGACTTATTTTTCTCGACATATAGGGCCCCATCATCATCTCTGCTTGAAGTTACATTAGCTGCTACATTTGCATAACTCACCCGAACCTCTGCCCAAACTGTTGGCAGTCAGGTTGCATTGTGGGTAATGTAATGAGGAGGTTGACGAATGTGTGGCATAAAATAAGACAGACGTCAAATTAAACTTGTTGATGCTGCATCTTCATTCTTCATTGTCTCAGGCTGCAACTAGTGATTATTTTCATTTCAGATTAATCTGAAATGAAATCTGATCATCTCACATTGAAGGATCTTAAATAAGAGAAATAATTCAAAACAGTTTAACCGATTGTCAAAATACAGATTTAATTTTCTATCAGTCAACTAAGCGCTGATGCACTGATGCAAGACTGAAATCTCTGCAAGCGAGCTGCATCTAATGTGCCTGAGAGCTAAATAGCATCCACATTACACAGAGCAGACAAGCACCTTGAGTCAGCAAAAATGTCTGTCGATCCATCATTTCAGCTCCCTGCCGGGCGCTTTATGACAGTAACAGTAAGTCATTTATGACTGTAACACGGAGGGAGACCCAAGCAGCCCCAGCTCATCCCAAGCACCTTTACCCTGTTTGTCAGAGAGCACATCAATTTGGCCCTGTCCATGTACAGTCTGTAGGCGCATCCTTAGATCTGAAAACATAAAAAACATGTCTGACATTGAAAACATATGTTACTCATTCACATGCCCCTTTGAAGCCTACTGTAAAAGCTTCACCAGGAAACCACATGAGGACAAACCCTAATACATATTTCCTTCTCTTTTTTCTCTTTCTTTTAAAGACACACATGCTCAAAACTCCCTCGCCTGTCGGTTCACGAGACACGTGAACACAACACGGCGTGCTTCACCTACATCTGGAACCAGTCTTGTGCCAATCTGACGAGCAGCAAGCTACAGCAAATCCCCCCCTGGCAACTGTAGTCACAAAACACTGTGGGTTTGGCAGCCGGGCGAGGTTAATGAAGACACTGATAGCTTTTCAAAGCAATGCACTCAAACAACCTCTGGAGTGAGAAGTTCAGGGAGAAGGGAGAACGAGAGGGCGAGGGAGCAAAAGAGGCCATTAGAGTTTCAAAGGCTGCAGCAGGGATCTATTTTTGCTCTTTGAATGCTGCTTTGGTTGCAGGCTGGAAGTTATCACTGCTTTATGAGAGTAGTGTTGTTTAGAGGGTGAACGGAGAAATGCATGGATGGTAAAAAATTTAAGGGAGGGGCTGGGTGGCATTGAAAACCAAGAGGGCGGATTAATGACACATTTCGAAACTCATCAATCTGCGCCGCCAAACCTAATCTTGCCTTCCTATCGGCTCCTTATCTCAACGTATTTGTTCACTTTGTGCTGCAAAATCAAACCGTAGTAACATCCTCCTTCCTTTAGCCTGATGATGAACGGGGTTTTCTTCCCTCGTGGTGACGCTCTCTGCCAGTGCATGCCTTTCCTTAAATGAACTACAAATGTTCTGTTATGGGTTGACGAGCGAGCCCAAGAGATTCCACGCAATGAGGTTAGTTTCCACCGCAGCTCAATCTGCTGATGTTGGATTCATAGAAAGCATGCCGCTGACTTTTTTGTGATTTTTTTTTTTTGACACTGGATTCATCAGAAAACATCTCCACCTCCGGTGGTCAGGGTTGGTGTGTTTTCTGGTCCGGAGCGCTGCCTGGTCGCCGTGTCCGTTCACATAATTCTCCTTCGGCTGTCTGGCGCTGTCTCTTAGAGTAATGTTTGTTCTGCCAGTTCGTGGCCACGAGTCGAGCCAGTGCTTCCTTGGCTACTTCAAGTGTCACTGTGTAGTCTAATCTCATTCACACACAATTAGCCAGGTCTTGACTGGAAGTGCTTTGAGACGGGCCAGAGCCAAGAGCTCAGTGACGGGCAGAGTTCACAAAGAGACTTGCCTCAATTGTTATGGAAAATAATGGAAAAAGACACTAAGTAGGTTAGGATTTGTTGTTCCTGGAGAATATCCAGACTTTTCTTCTGTCAAGCTCAAAGCTCGAGGGCAAACAGCAACCAAAGTTGTGTATGTTTGCTCATGCAGCTGCATAATAAACTCAAACTTCCTCTTGCTTTGCAAAGTCTGGTGCCTTCTAATCCCATAATGCAACTTCACCAGTGACCAACCTCAGGCAAAGATGAGGAGCCCCAATGTGCAAAACTGGTCCTCACAAATGTGGACACACCGGCTACATTTGTACTGTAGACGCACATTCATGCGACCACCTGAAACCAGCACAGCAGGAGGGAAACGACCAAATAATCAGCTGCAGTGGTCCATTCAACTTTTCTGCTTTCACCTGCAACTCTGCAGCTACTGCTGCAGGTGAGAATATCTGCCAACTGGCAGACTGCTAGCCCTTTTAGATAAGGCTTAGTTACTATGAAACAGCGTCCAAAACACAGTCAGAAATAATAATGTGATCCGACGTGCTTATCTCAACGCAGACTGACTCCTGGGCCCTAGAAGAAATCACACACTGAACTTTTCCCAGGGAATTTTAAATAGGCTTGCATTTGGATTTGACTTGTAGATTCAAGTTTTAATAGGTCGATAAGCTCCTCAGCAGAGAAGTAATTAAAATGCATCAAATGGCAAACATTCATTTGCCCCAGCATCTCATTTGTGATGATGTTTGTTTTATGTGATGGTAATCTCAATATCTCTGGGTTTTAGGGCCTGGTCGGGAAAACCACGGCATTTCAAGATGTCACCTTGGGCCTTCATACAGTTTATTGACTTAAACCGCTCAAATAATCGCCGGGTTAACAGATAATGAAATCATCTCAGTTGCAGCCTTTGAAAGTTCTCTTATGCACTTGTTAAGATGTATCAAACGCTGAGACTGTCTATAGCCTGGAGAAGAAAAAGAGGGCAGATCGATGTCCAGATAAAACTAACTCGTGACATACTTCCACTGGCAAACATATGGGAACACTTCAGCCAGTGTGTGTGTGTATGAGCACGTGTGACCATGCACGTGAAAGCAGATTTCTAATGTGCTGTGCGTGTCCTCGTGAAGCCGCCCAAACGTGTTAGCTCTGTGTGGCTACGCGTCTCTGCAGCACAATGAATTATACACAGACTCCTCAGCAGCAGCCCTTTCGCTCGAGTGTCTTTCACATCCCCTCAGCATCATGGAGAATCTATTTCCCCGTGCAAATGTGTTTCAGGCGCAGGTCTGATTGATTGTCTGTTAAACTGCTAGTGTCTGAGAGACAGTCTGCCAGGAAGTCTTACACTGTGACTGCAGGTCCATGGCACACAGAAAGGAACCAAAACCCTTTCGCCACGCAGGATAAATCAGGCTAATTAGAAGGGACGTGTAATTTGAAAGTAAGTGCTTGGCACAGAGCTGGCCAGATCTCACATCCCGCATGCACCATGGACCCTGAATACAGTGCAAGCCTCTACTTGGAAAGGGCTACACAAGTCTCACCATCGTGCGCACACAGGCACGATGAGACAAAGTTATCAGCTACAAGAGCAATGAAGCGAGGTTCATGAGTAAATTTGCACTCTGCACACCTCCACACATCGTCTGAAATAGCAGGAAATTAGAGCAGGGATGGTGGTGGGAGGGTGTGGGGGGGTGTGAGTTGATACATGCAGAACAATAATAATCCAAAGGCAATTCAGTCAAGACAAAAAAACTAGAGCTGCAGTGATTCACTGATTAAAAGGAACTGAAGTGACAGTTAGACATAGTAAGCTTTTTACAGACCGAATCTATTTTCAAAATAATCATTAGTATCAGCCCTAAACTCACTGAATGTACTCTGTGCTCCAGATGATGCTCCAGCACAATTGCTGTCACAGGTTCTTTACAAACAAACCCCGGGAAGCACTGTGGACACAGTGATTGTGCAAAGAAGAGGGAACTGCTGTGACATCACTAAAAGTTAAAGCCTTTATCAAATATTTACAAGTCCAAACCACAGTGCTACAAACTTCTGATGTATGAGACTGGGATTGGACCACACAAGGAGCCGGGGCAGGCTGGGACATTTAAAAACAGAGTGGTGGCATCCTCCTGTTGGAGGTGTCTGCGGGACGCCCTGCATCTCATATCAAACATATCACAGAAACCTGCATGAGGTTCGCCAAAGCCCAGCTGTACCCTGCAGAGAAGTCATATCAGCTGCACACTATGTGGTCTATCTGCCACCGAGACCCCCTGCCTTCATGTGTCTGTCGCCTCGTGTGTGTGTGTGTGTGTGTGTGTGTGTGTGAATTCTCAGGTGTCCAGCTGTGTCTGGATGGCATCAGACTGCAGCAGGTGATTTGATCCCCCAAATCGTCTCCTGTCAGCTATTTTAGGGAGAAGAGGGGGGAATTAAAACCTGCACAATCTCAGCCCTGCGTGGCGCAGGATTGGACAGCACTGGAGCAGTGTGGCGCTCCAGGCCGCCCAGTCAACACCTGATTTGGGCTGTAAAATGATGACTGACAGTGTCCTGCCACTAAGCAGCACTGTCAACACTGCAGGGTCAGGTGCAGACGAAACGTATCCGTGCGTAACGCATCCCATCACGGTCAGACAGGATGAGAATCAGACGGACAAAAGGCATCAGGATGTTTGGTGGAAATCAGAAACGGTTATATGACTCTCTGGATGTACAATGTGTTTTGGGGCACCCGATCCCCATCTATGCGCGCACGCACACACACACACACACACACACACACACACACACACACACACAAGAAAGATCCTGGCTAAACCACCAATCCACAAGGTGAAACATACCCATTATAAAGTCATTGTGCCACTCACAGGCAGGAGCGTGCAGCTTCTGCGGGCTAGTCTGGCCATTTTTATGGCTCGCCCCTCTTGTCCCAGACCAAATCCGCCAACAAAAAGAGAAAGAGGACCCACCTGGTAATCTCGAAGCTGCAACCTTTCCGAAGGAGCAAGGCTCTCTTCCGCATGATGCCTTTGTCTCTGCCGAGGTACACATTTTTATCTGAATTCATGGGTGCTGGACGAGCAGGTAGTAGACTCGGGGAAACAGCGGAGCAGAGCTTCCCTTCCGAGGAAAAAACAAAGTTAAAATAAAAAAGATGTATATGAAAAATCGAAGAGTGAACTGTGATAGGCGGAAGAAAAAAAAGGAGGCAGCCTGGCCGAAAAAGAAGAGGAGGAAAAAAATCCTTTGACGTCGGCTCACCTCAGCGGAGCACGGAAAGTGATCTTGCAGACTTTTTCCTCTCCTCTCAGCCTAAACAAAGGACGGCGTGTTGAAGCTTTCAGGGGTGCATGTTGTCGGGGTCGGCGGTGTCTCCATGCGCGCTGAATTACGATGCTGATGATTGTAATGTTGCAGGAGCAGGCTGTGAGCGGCGCCTGCTGCAGTTGTTAACCTGAGCGCTTGAGCCGAGGAGTCTCTGATGATCCTGGACCGTGGAGCTCCCGCACGGCGCTCCTGCAGCTTCAGCCCCACACTGAGCGGCTGCACGGCAAGGACTTAATGACTTCATGTGAGAGAGGGAGAGAGAGAGGGAGGGAGGGAGCGAGAGAGAGAGAGTGAGAGACTACAGTAAGTGAGTATGCGTGATCGGGGTTAAATTGAGTTTGACTTAGTGCGTGGGAAAGGAAGAGAGACAGTGGCAGAGCGAGAGTTACATGTCTATACTACTGTTGTTCCATTTATATTAATGAAGCCAGAATTATGAGTACAGTATCTGTCACAGAACATGTAGGACGTCAGCCTCGTGGTTTCTGCTTTAAGTCGGTGACTCGATTAGAAAAAGCAAATAACTAGAATACTAAAAGAAATCCTCCGTTTAAGTAAAGCAAACAATGATCTCCTCCATTGCATTGTAACAATGCAATATGAGATATTAAATATTTACATATGAAACGAAAAAACAAGATACATATCTCGTCTGTGCTTTGCTGCTGAGTTGTTTGGGCAAAGTGTCCTCTCCTTATGGTATTTAACACGTTTCCTGTTCACTCCAGTGTGAATGCATCAACCATAAGACTGAAGTGGCCAATTTCCACAACTACTATATGCAGACGATTACTGCACCACATGACCGCATTTAGAGTTTCAGTGATTAAACCAAAATGACAAGTGAAAGAAAAAGGTTATTTTGGGATTATAAAAAATGGGCCCAAAAGAAAAATATTATCATTTTGGTTTTACTCAGCACTTAGCCACCACTTTCTAGCTCTTCTCAGGAACCCACATGTGTTTATCTTTTACAGAATGTGGACTCTAAATGCTCAAAATACGCGGATGGAGGCCCAGTGAGTGGGTTCTCGTTCAAATTATCACTCAAAAAGATAATTAGAAGGTTAAGCTGCATTTCCTTCGCTAAAACAACAGTCATCTGCACCAGTGCACCCAGCTGTGGGTGCTACATGGATTAGTCCATCAGTTCTAAAAATAAACGGTGTGGGTTGGGTGAGCATCCTGTATGTGCTTCATTAGACTGGGTAATCAGGGGGTGATTTGTCTTTCAATCAATCCATCTTTCCTTTTTGAACAAAATTTGCATCCAATGTTCATAATGACTCTTGGAAGCACAAAGAGTCGGCTGTTTTAGCCAAAGACACATCAGCTCAAAAAAAATGTATCCTCCTGAGCTCTTCAGTCTTTGTACTGTCTAAGTCGACTCATTAAGAGAAAATGTGATGACCACGCCTCGACACTGGGGCAACGCACTAAAGATGATTTACATGACACTGTGAGGTTAAATAAAAAAAAAAAAACATGGTCCTCCTCTTAGAAAAGAAAAGCTGAATTGGTGAGAGTTATTATGACATTTGAACACAAAGATCGCTTTTAAGCAGATGTTATTCAGTCTCATTAGAGCTATGATGACTGTTAGTTCAGTGTATATACATTCAGTGGTTACCTGTTGACGTAGTGGTGTTGTGGATTGCCTTGCATTGGACCTCACTGTTTAATGCAAACACAACCTTTCCCACTCTCCCACTGCTTTGCATTAAAACATATTTAAATGGCGAGGCTCAGGCTGAAAAACACACTGCAGTTAGACCAACATCGAACGAGATATCGGCCAATTGTTTTTCAAATTTGCAGGAAAGTAATGAAAGCGGTTCGATGAACAGCTGCTAACAACAGGTTGCAAGCCTCTCACTTATCAGCAAGGTATCTGGATTCATCGCACCCTGAGACGAGATGGCAGCTGCAATCATTTCTGACGCTTTTATTAAAACGACAACAACACGAGTTTGTTTGGCTGCGCCGTGAAGAGACACGCCAGCTGCTGTTCTGTTGTTTTTCTCAGAAAGAGTACTTTCGCTGCTTTTTTCCTTTGTCATACGTCACAGTGAACAGAAAATAACTTTGGGTGTTGGACCTTAGATTGCGAGATGGTCAAACCAGACCAAGTAAAGGTGAGTGTTATTGCTTAGGATGTACGGTTGTGCAAAAATTGCATTGTGTCACTTCAAATCTTATTGATGGTTTCATAAGGTTAGAATCTGTCTGAAAATAATGTGACAGTACAACAGGAATGTGATTTCCTCCACGACAACCATCTCTCCACAGCTCCTGAAATCACCTTTCACACAACTGGAGTTAAGTCATCACTCACAGAAAATAAGTGGAGATTCAGTAATGACTCAGGAGGAAACGGAACGGCATACCACCTCTGTGGGTCGTCGACTGCATGGTTCACCTTTTCCATCTGACACGAGGAAAAGCAAGCCGCTCACTCCCTCATGCAGCATGCACAAATGCTCACACACACTCTGTCTCGTACGTCAGCCCACTGTTTAGATGAGGAATTCTCTCGCCGTGACTCACAGCTGCGTCCAGAGAAAGACTCGGCCATGTTTGCGCGATTGGGAAGACTTAAGTGTTGTTGCTCAACCCTTCTGACTCACTGTGATTCAACGAGCGCTGCTGCTCACCACGTTCAAGATCGCACAGAACAGCTGCCCTCACGCTAGCGATGCTTATCAGCCGAGCAAGAAAATCACATGCGGCCGACTTTGATGAGGTTAAACTTGTGGCATCGTGACACTCTGAGAGATTTACAGTAACTGAGGCTTTAAGAAGCGACCGGCCTGCAGTTTAACAGCACAATCCATCTGCTCGCATGTTTTCCACAGCCTGAGTCTCGGATATCCTCTCGACTCAATAAAACGCAAACACATTCGAGGTGGATTCCTGTGAGGCTGCGAGGTTATGATTCATGCTCGAGTCTTTTCTGTATTTACTGAATGAGGACAGAGGACACAGAGAGTCCTTGTAAGTCCGTGACCTCCAGCAGGTCTCGATGAAAATATGAGTCTGAACGCAGCCTGGCCTGGCTGTGCCGAGGAGGAATAAACCAGATGTCTACGTGATTATTTTATCTGCTTTTAGTCTGCAGCTGTGAAGTGTGCATGAATTAGTGTGTCACAGTCTCACAAACCAATTGACCACAGAGACAACTGCATTTTGTGTTTGTTTTCAACTGAATGTTTTTATATAAGATCTGCAGAAACAGGCTGTAAATACAAGATAGAAATGACCTTTAAAGTGGAAGAGGTGAATATTTTAGCAAACTGGCAAATATAAACTATGTATTCACTCTTTTAGCTCTGTTTACTGCCCACCACCTCTTAGTGAACAGCGGGAAATATCAGGTTATTTATGTGGCAGTTGTTTCTATTTCAGCTGCTACCACCTCAGCTTGTGTATTACGTGTGACTTGCAGTATCTGCAAACACAGCATGAGTGATATTTGAAAAAGTCCAGCACGCTTGTTCGGAGGACAGTATATCAAACCGGAGACGTGAGGAGCTAATATTTCTGGCAATCATGAGTTCTACACGATTGGTTTCATGTGCGGTGGACTGAACCAGTTTTGAGTGATACTTACGCTAATACTGGACAGCACGGCGGTTTGATAGCGCAGCAGTCTGGTTCTCGGTTTACACAGGAACCGTATGCAAAGCCTCCATCATGTTGAGCTATGTGGTAATGACCAGCTGTCATTTTCAACACGCGTGTGCCACGGGGGAGGACGGCTTATGAGCTGTAGCCAACCTCCTGCTCTGATTATGGCTCGGTCTCCACAAGCAGACTGACCAATGACCTCTGGATGTACATATTATAAGGTCATTCCATTCCAGAGTGAAGTCCTGCATGCTGCCTTCATTAAGCCAAGGACAAGGAACCATGAACTCTGAGTAAAGGATACTTGTGTGATGGAGCGAGGAGAAGATAAAATCTTGGGATGAGTCAAGCTCCAGTAAATTTGAATTGAAATAAATGCATTTTTGAATCCTGATTTATTAACGCTTTATGGCCTGAAGGGATTAAAAATGTACAAGCTGTTGATGACAGAAAATCTCACAGAAATATTTCTGGTGGGAATATCAGCACCTCAACATTTAAAGCTGTCCCATTTTACACAGTATTTGTAATGCTGAATGGTGTTCCATAAAACTAATCTCATCTACACAGTTTGTGGAAAACAAAGAGGCTGCGTTGCACTGTCAATATGCCCTGAAGTGAGTTTCTGGATTCAGACAAAATAATAGCATATAACAAATCCTCTCTAACCTGCGGCCGGTGGAGAAAGAGAGAGAAAAGTAGGACATGGAGACATGATTATGGAGCCTCCTGCACATCGCCTCACCTTCTGTCTCTGCCGCTTGCAAACAAACTAATTCATCGGTGTCTTGCTGACCTGGGCAATAAAGAAAGAGTGAAGAGATGACCACACTGTGTTGCCAAACCTCAGCTGAGGCGAGGCCGTCAGTGACACTGGGGTTCGGCGCCAGCAAATCACACCATACTGAACCTGAAATGCATTTTTAAACCTGCTGTTTTGGGGGGAAAAAAAATACATCATGGTGACATTTAGCAAAGTGACTGCACATCTCTCTGGGTGGCAGGGTTTTTCGTTGGGGGGCAGGGTGGCTGGCAATGAGGGCACAAGTGTCAGCAAGCTGTCATCCCCTGAGGAGGCTCAACGGGCAGCAGCGTATAGAGATGAGAAGAAAGTGCCAGATTACCACTGCAGAGGCTTCACTTTCAACAGTAACACAAAGAGAGAGAGGACGTTAGGAGCTCGGAGTCATGCTTTAATTGTTTCATCGAATCCTGAAGCCAAGGACGTGACTGTGCGTTCAAGCAGCGGTTGTTGACTTGGCACTTGAGGCACTTGCAACCCCTCTTCATAGATTATAGAGTCGGTGTGGACAATTTTTTTATGAGCATTTGGAGCTTAGAATAATTTTTCCTCTCGCTGGCCGACTCGATTTTGGGCGCTGAAATACTTCAGGAGGGAAAAGAATAAAAGTGAGAAGAGTCTGAAAAACCAAAAAAATAATTTGTGCAACAGAAGCACTAATTTTTCTTCATTATCTATTCAATCATCCAGATGTATCTGGAAACAGTGTCATGCTACAGCCTCCAACAATGATAATTCTTCATTTTTGGTTCAAATCTATATTCAAATCAATTCACAGGGAGCTTTTAGCCAAAGAGCAAGTGTTAATATGTGTATATGTACATGTACCTGTGTATGAACAGGTGCAGGGGTTTCCAGGGCTGGGGACGTTCATTCAGCCTGAGGAAAAAGATTTCAAGGGCAATGTTGGTGCGATGGATGCGAGGAAAACCCTTTTCTTTCTTTCCATTATGCCGATATGCTGGCACATACGCACACACTCATGCAGTTAAAGATCACACACCTTTCATTCTCCCCCTCCTGCTTCCTGAAAGGATCACACAGACAATCAGAGAGGCCACTTCACAGACTGAAATCATGATCACAGGGCAGATCTCTGCAGCAGAGGAGCCATTAAAGCGCTGGAGTTTCCCATACATACGCTTTCTGTTCAGAGAAATCCTCTCTGTCCTCTGGCAGTGAACACCAGCTACATGCAGATGACTGCCCACAGAAGCCTCAGCTGCACTCTCACTCTTTTAGCTGCCACAGATCGCACAACGCAAAATAAAAACACATATTACGGATGGAAAATCAGAGCAATCGGGCCGGCAGGCGTGATGAAGCATTTGAATACTGATGTCCTGTGGTAATTTTTGCTGAAATCCTTACTGAAAGCAATCATGTCGTTCCTGACGTGGAGCCCCTGACATGCCTGTTTGAGCACTTTAAAACCATTATCAGCTGAAAGATGAAAAACAAAACAGCGAAAGTGTCAGAATCCTTCTAAAACAATCTGCCGAGGAGAGAAAATAAAGAAAATACTGTCTGCTGAGTATTCCTAACACAAACCAAACGCAGTCTGAGTGTTTACTCTCTGCCGAGCCAGTCGTCTCAAGGGTCCGTTTAACAGCTGCAAAGCACAGAAATAGCTGCAGAACAGCCATCAATGTCCTTCTGTCAGAACACGGTGGTTAGACGTCCCCAAACGGGATTCCAAATAATCCTGTCATGTTTATGGATTACTTCATATTCTATTAATGAAGCTAAGGCCTGGGCCTTCTTGTGAATTGTAATTTCCTCATCCGTTCGGCGTGGTTTTCCCCCATGGGACGACATAATCGCCTCTGTTCTGATTCAGAAATGTGAACATGGAGGAATCACTGCCTGTCAATCATCTCCTCTTTCATTCTTCTTCTCTGCTCAGCACCTGCAGACCTAACTGAAGCCAGCCATCTTGAGGAGTGCTTGACTCCTATCCAGAGTGCCACTTTGCTCCAACCCACCACCGTCTTCGCTCCGTCATGTTTTCTTTCATATTTGTGTGTCCGCTCATTACAAGAGGCAGGTGAGGAGGTGCAGTGTTGGGATTTATTACAAAAAACTCGGTCCGAAAACAGAAAGTGCAGATGTGAACCGTTGGAGAATCACTTGGGGATCTGTGAAGGAGAGCAGGTGACATAAAGGGGATGACAAGCAGCAAACCAACAAAGACAACGGGATGGACAAAGACTTAAATACACAAAGGGAGGCGAGGATAACGAGATGCAGGTGGAACACATTAGGACCGGGCAGAAATCACAAAGGCAGGAAGCAAACACAACAGAAGACCAACAATGAAGACACAACCCTGTGATGAGCCAGACGTTAGAAGAAGAAGAGATTTTGTTCTTGAAGCCTTCATCATGCAAACTACAGCTCCCAAAGTTAACACTTTTCTTACACAGTCCACACAAATTAAACACTTAAACTTCACAAATTCAAGACTGCTGTGTCCGATGAGGCCGCGCAGGTGTTCGTGACGTCTCGCCCGCCTCTTCCAGTGTCAGTTAAAAGTCTGAACCCTCATCATCATCCTCATCATCATCATCACCAGCAGCAGCAGCAGCAGCAGCAGCAGCAGGAGGACAGAGAATGGGCCAGAGCAATTACAGTGTGGTGCTCTGTGATCACAGACTTAATGACTGCGTGTGAACAGCAGCACATATCTATTTTGTGTTGTGTGCCTGCGCTGAACCGAGGAAACCAAATGCAACATCTCAACAGAGCATTAAAAAACCTGTTATTTTCGCCGTGCTTGTTTTTGTCGTTTGAGGCTCGTGTTTGCTCTGGTTGCCGAGGTTTTGGTCTGTTATAAAACAGGAGTAATTAAGTTCAGCGGCGCTGCGTGTATTTGTGGAAGGGAAAACAAGAAGCAGAAGCCTTCGTAACTAAGTTGAGGTTTATTCCAAAGAACGAGGAGTACCGCTTCAGATCTGTCTGCGGGTCTTCGTGTGCCTCGGCTCCTTCACCTCCACCCGTCGCAGGGTGACTCAGAGCTTATCACTGTGAAGCCACTCAAGCACGCACGCACACACACACACACACACACACACACACACACATGGACTGAGCCAGTCCCTGTCAGGATGCCAGTAACACTCTTTCCCACTCTCAGAGTCGGGGTCACAGAGAGTGGCAGTGTCGAGCGGGCAGATGGTGCCACTCAATTGCCTTCCCCTCCACTAGATTCGATAAGAGAGAGCCTCGCAAAACACATACTGCCGATCGCTCCGATTTATGCCCGCCATTTCCCGGCGGCCACATCTAAAATAGATGCAAATGGATGGGAGACGAGCCGAGGTAGAAGTGAAAAATGTGCGTCTGTTGGCACTCTTTTAAAGTCAATGATACGGAGGCAGAAACGGCGGGTTCATGATTGGCATGAAAGGATGAAGGTTTCTGTGGTTCTTCACCCCAAAAATAGGTTACTAATATTAGTGGCATATCTAAGGATTACAATGTCAGTCCACTACCGAAATACCTCAGTAACTACTGGATAAATTACTTTGACCATTCATGCTCATTGTTATCACGATTAAAGGAACCTTTTTAATAGCTGTGGGGCAGTAATCAAGGTCTATGGGACAGAGAAAGAGACAAAAAGTCCTTATTAGATGAAGTTCATCGCTGATTTCAGCCTTTTCATGGGATTCACTGACAACAAAGAAAACTGTCCTTTAAGTGTTAAGGGAGTTGCTGTGTTAATAAGAGTTGGAGACCTGAGTGAATGAATAAATGCTGCCAGGTATCATGTGTCTTCGAGCTTTCCCTTTACCTACAAGGTAATGTCAATAGTTTCTTGGCTCACTCATCCGTCTCTCCGCTGATTGCCTACGTAAGCCTCCTTAGAGGACTCTGCGTCGCACAATGCACACTTCTATGGGCTGAGTCCATGTAATTACCCTCACCTGTAGGACAAGTCACTTAAGCAGCAGCTTTATGCAAATCACTTTCTCTTCCAGCCTCTCTGGCTGTTGGCTGCTTCCCGGGGCTCTGGGAGGATCAGAGAAACAGATGTCAGTTATTCATCAGGTCTCCGTGTCACAGAGATGGGTTTAAGATACTGCATCCATCTGTCGTGGTAAACACATCCTTCCTCTTCCTCTGTGGACATGCATACACACGAGGGCAAACAGACTGTGGCGGTTTCCCAGGGAGACGGCAAGGTGAGCAGGTGCAGTCGCTCCAGAAAGGGATTCCCAGTCACCGCAGCTGTCAATCACCTGACAGAGGCTGCAGCTGGAGGGGTTCCCCCTATCAGCTGATGCACACGGTGACACAGATGTAAGACTTTAAAAAAAGAGAGATTTAAGAATGACATAAATGTTTTACTCTCTCCTCCATGAAGAAAAATACTGATTGGTTTCAGTCACCTTGTCTCCCCTCTGTTCTCTGCCTCTTAGCTCCCCTCCCCCCAACACACACTCAGCCCTGCTCTACATAAATGGGCAAAAACTTAAATGTACTGTATGCTAATGAAGACATTAAGTGACTCAGCAGGGCCACTTCATGTGAAACGTGGAATAAATTGAAGCCTCTGTTCTGCCTCTGTCGCACAGTCAAGACAATGGCTCACTGATGTCACATACTGTGAGCTGACAATCAAGCCTGCTTTTATTATTCTGCAGCTCGTCGCCATAACCCAAGATACAACTTTGCCCTTGAGCGCAGGGACACATGTTCAGACACACAGACACCCCACGCTGAAAAAACCCCAAAAACCCCACCAAGAGAAATGCCCGTTCACAGCACATCACTGAAACCACAACCAGTCTCTTGTTCCCTTATTTCTAAGTCTCTCAGAAACTGTGCTGAGCAGAATATTAAGAAGAATGTACAAAATAATATTAAAGATGAAAATGATTTAAATAGCAACACACTGCTCAACACCGTTTCAAGGTTTCTTTAAACAGAGTTAACTGAAAGGTTCCAAAAGAAAAATTCTTCACTTTTCTGTATATGACTCATAATTGTCACACAGACCACAAACATATGCCCACACACACTGGTGACCCTTTCTTTTTTTATTCAGATAATAGCCCACAAGATGTGGGGGAGGACAAGGGAAGAAACTGTCGTGGCGATGTGAAGCAATCCACAGAGATAACAACAGAGACCAACTCTTCGTCTATGGTCCTATTATTAGAGACGGACTGTCGCGAGAATCACCCGTCTTTTCTTCTTCTCTTGTGTACCCGTGTGTTTGAATCCACAAGCACACACTCCCAAACAGCATTTTCCTGCTTTGTTTTCCTGCATTAGTAATTTCATTTTAAGATAAAGGTGTACTTTGCTCCTAAAGCCGATGATTTAATCTCACTTCACAGCATTTCTGAAGTCATGCAACATGGTGAAGGGTGGCAGCTGTTACTTTCACCATTTACTCAGATTTTTGGTGGTGCGCTTCAATTAATGGAAGGCCAAATGCATCTAAGTAGCCAAATAATAATGGAACAATTTCAATTATATCTGTTTTTAAGAATCAAATGGACTCGTTTATTCCCTGGGTGCCTTTTAGTTCAGGCATGAGACAGTTTTAACAAGGGCAAAGCACTTTTAGTCAAACAGTGACCATGGGTTCAAGGTGTTCATGTCACGTGTAATTTAAATAGTACTCCTACTCAGATCTTATCAGCATTGCAGATAAAGTTTTCAAAATGTAAATGAAATAAAATGTACTTCTGTCCTGCCCTACTGACCACAGGGAGACTATAAATGCTTTTTTATGATATTTCTCTGCTCTCCATAATATTTTGGAGCTAAATCCAGGTTACACTTTTGTGCAAGATGTGGCGAGGTGTGTGTTTGTTAGCTCCTGGCAGCTGCGCCGTTGAGTGAAACGGCTCTGCGCGTTGATTCGAGTAAACAGATTAAGTCTTCATGTTCTGCCTCACAGGGTACATCTGCCTCCATCAATTACAGCGAATATCTAACGAAGAAATCCCCGGTGGGGGACATGCAAACAGGTGCCTCAGAGAGAGATGCATTCAAAACAAAGAGAGACAGAGAAACAGGAGGTGATTATTGAGACAAAAACATGGATGAATAGGAGGATGCAGGGGTAAAAAGGGGGAGGTTTTAGGGAGAGGAGGTGGTGACAAGTGAAAAGATGCACTGTAGATAAGAGGAAGGTGAAGCAAATGGGAAAAAAGGTCAGGACAAAAAGTAATGGAAGCAAGAGAGAAAGGTAGGGGGAGGACAAACTGAGACAGGCTGACAATTTTTATAAATGAGAAGGAAGACCAGACGAATGACTCCCCAAGGTCAGAGACGGGCTGCGTTCAGAGCGCGGAGGCCGACGGGGCCGACGACTCTGTCGGGTGGGCACAACACAACGGCAGGAACAGCTGAGGCCAATCTGTTTTAGGACGCCAGGACATTTTCTGCCACCGTGGAGTTTGATGTGGTGAAGTTGGTGACAGAATGGAGCGCTGTGCGGCCGCTGCCTGGCAACAAACCTGCTTCAGTGAAAGTCACCTCCCCTCCTATGATAAAAGAGAGAGAGGACAAATTAAAGGACGTAAATCAGTCGTTCAGCAGCAGATAAATCAATGCTCATTGGTTTAGGTTTGCTCTGTGTTTATGGCACGAATGCACGTGTGTGCTTCGCGTGCGTGTGTGTGTGTGTGTGTGTGTGTGTCCTTGGTGAGTGCACGTGCATTTTCTTTGTGACAAGAACGAGATTGAGTACTACAAATGAGACGGGATGTTTTCCCGCTGTGCGCCCCCCTCCAGAGAGCGGCGCACATGCTGCTTCAGCATCACTCCAATCAATTTGTCACTTTAGTGTGAATAATGTGATTCATCTCCATAAGGGAAGAATTAATTTCAAAAGTGAGACACTATATTCTTCAGAAAGTCTCAAAAACTGGGACAGCAGGGCAATGTACTCAGAAGGTTAAAGGAGATGACCAGTAGCTGCTATTTCATCCAGTGGAAGTGGGAATCTGGTATAATAATGAGCGCTAAAGTGCGTGAATTAACTGATTCTAACAACTGCAACATCACCACCACCATGAAAAAGTGGTCACACTGATGGAGAGAGTCTGGGGAGGGAGGAGGACTGTAAGAAAGCTGATGATGAGCTGGAAATGACGGAGCATGCTGAAACTGGACTTCTGGGCCGCTCGGGGTCACGTGAGGGGTTTTATGAGAACCGCCGACCTCCATTTTCAGTTTGATTTGCGAGTGCGCAGTCACACCAAAAGACCATCAGATTTCATAATGACACTCTGACAGAGCAACATAACCGTCTGATCCATGGCGATCCAGTGGGATTATGAAGCTTTGTTCCTCACGGTCGATATATTTTTATACTCATTCTCACATTCTGAAAAACTGCTCCGTCAGTTGCAGGTGGTTGGTTCACCTTAAACCTCTCATATCTGATTCTTTCATCCACTTGGCAGCGGAAACAAGCTGTAAAATAAACACTGACATATTATTGTGCTTTTACACTGATATGATGAACCTGTTAGCAAACAAATATTCAACAGTTGCAGCATAATATCATCATTCATGTAGAGCCTGTGCTTCGTGCCCGTTAATATCCACTCTTGGTCTCCCCTGAGTATTTAGCTGCAACATAAAAAAGTTCAGCGGCTGCAGCTGAAAATGATGCCGGTGAGAGATATGAGATTAATTAAGGATTAGTAACACAAGTCATTATGTGATCGGCTATTAACATAAAATGAACACTGATTAAAGCAGCTTTCAGGAATATGTGCTGTGTGTTTTTAATTGATAAACGGCTGGTACGTGTTGCAAAAACTGCTGAACACACAAACACACACACACACACCTGTGTTTTGGTTGTTGGTTTTCAAAGTCACGATGAGACATTTGATTACAACACTGCGTGTGTGTAAGGGGTCACACACGCAGGTCACCCTTCTTCTCCCGTCTTCTCCAGCAGGCGTGGTGTGTTTTCTCTCAGCATTTAGGAGATAAGCACGTTTAAACAGAACTCGATTTGACATTGAGCTGATAACAACGACAAGACCTGCGTGTAAAAATCTTTTCACAGCTCTAATCATGAACCACAGTATTAATATTAGAGCTATACTATCATAAACTACTCTTTCAGCAGGTTTTTCTTTGGCCCATTCCAGGTGAATGTCAACTGCAAACATACGCTGGACGAGACTGGTGCAATGTTGCCGTAAGGAGGAAGTGAAACTGTGCTGAAACTGTCTTCACCCCGGAGGGTAGAGGAGTGGTGTCGTTTTGGGTCCATGGGTGTGGAGGACTCATACAGTGCAAGTGGATACAAGAAAGTTACACAATCCACACGACTGCTTTCACACAACGGGCTGAGAAAGAAGAAACATCCCGTCAGCATTTTGGATTCCTCTGCAGCTAATGTTGCTATTTTAAAGCAGGATTTGTCTCTCCTCTTTCCTCCCCTGCTCTTTCACATTTTCACATCAACAAATTCAAGATCATTTCTGTAATGTGCAGGAGAAAGACCAATGCAGACAGAAAGATATCCTAATTATAAATACAAAACTTTGCAGAGGCTAAATGGGTGTCAGCTGTGTAGCACCAGGCCCTTATAGGTCCTTACAGTGCATATAGTTTGGCAGTGGGAGTGGATTAGGGGACTTATGGCAGAAACGACAACAAAACAAAGGACCAACCCTCTGAAGGTCAGCCACAGCAGGTCCACACAATTTAACCTTCACAGCCAACCGTCTGCTAAGAGAAGCACAGGGGCGAGATCACGGGTGAAAGCATTCACAGATGATGCTGGATTCTACAAAACTAATTTAAGAAACCTAGTCACTGCCATCTAACTACAAATATGTGAAGGCGCACATACAGTAAGCGGAAGAATATTATCTAATGCAGAACGTGGATTGGCTTTCATGTGGCACACTTTCTCCGTTAAAGGAAAAAAGGAAATATATTAACAGGACTGACTGAAGGGGTCTTGTATTTCTTTGTTTGAGCAGACAGGATTTAATTACGCGGGTGGTGGATGTTGCACTGAAGCAGCACTAAATAAAATACGTTTGTGATCCAACACAAGGATATCTCATGTCAGAATTACTCAGGCAGACCCACTGAGAGAGCACGGAGTCCCGTTTGTGGCATTTAGCATGCGGTGGACTGGGAAACTAAAGCAGTTCCAAGTTAAATAAGTCCAATTTATAAATTAAATAAGTCTGAGACTATTGTGTGAGATGGAGCAAAAATCAATATTTAATCATTTTAAGTTACAACACTGTCATGGTTTTGAAAAGAAGTAACAGAATTTTCTAATAAAGGCTTTGTTATGCTTGGAGGCTCTGCGGGCTGCAACACATTTCATCATTTACCACAAAGCACAAAGGTAAAATTGTTCTTACAAATTGCACCCACAGTCAGAGGACCATGCCGATGGAGAAACGATGGGATGAGATATGATTGTGGTCCCTAATTGGCCTCACATAACAAAGCTTTGTGAAATGGAAGAACAGCCATCTCTCAGGCTTTTGTGTTGATCTGACTACTTGCAGAGGGCTGCGGGATAATAACGCCTGTGGATAATGGAAGTGGGAAATGAATGTGGATGTGCAGCGGTCTGGGTGACAGTTACTCACATTATGGGTCAGTACACGGCTAACAAGATTAGACATATATGTACAACTGACCTCGACACTGGTTCAGTGATTCACATGTTTTCAGCCTGACTCGCAGAGCAGAGCGGCGCTTTCATCCAGACCAAAACACCTCAACAAATATCAGATGGATCGCCATGAACGTGAAATGTTTGACACCGGTGGTCCCTGGAGGATGAAGCCCACTGACTCTGGCGATCTCCTGACTTTTCCTCGAGCAGCAGGTCAATGCTTTCACTTATCGTGTGAAACATCTCAACCTTTACTCGACGGAGTCTCTGGTGACCTGCTGGGAGTCTGAGACGTGGCGACCCGGCTCTGGCGACACTGCAGCGAGACATCGTTGGTTGGCACAGAGTGGTAAACACTGTGCCAACCAACGCACAAGACCTTTGTTTTTCCACAGTCATATTAACACAAATTTTGACAGAATGATGACGTGTCAGAAAAGCAGCTACTCTTGCTCGATGTTATTTTCTGCACTCACTAAATGTGCAGGAAAGACTATTTACCTTGCCTGCTGAATGTAATGTGTCGCAGACAGAGTTGATTTGGAAATACAGAGAGCGATACACTCATTCCCACATGGGGGCTATATAAAGAGATATCTGAATTGTTATTTTCTTATGTTTTGAAGTGAGAGGATTAATTAAAGCCCTCAAGTGTCCATCTCACATAAACATCCTGCACCCTGGTGAAAGTTAAAAGGTTGTGAAAACACAGAGTTGAACGCACTCCCTTGGATCTGCAGTGTGTGCTTTCTCTCTGACAACATAGGCGCTAAATCTCTCCAGGCAGCTCAAGGCTTTTGAAACACACATTAAAAAATAAAATAAAATTAAAAAAACAAACATTACTATTCCGCACCACACCGCGTCCTCTCTCACAAAGACCAAAGGGTGCCAAACGTGGGACCCAGCGTTAACTCCCCCATAACGCGCGGTAATCTTCCTCGCTCCCTCTGCCTCCCTCTGATCTCCTGCGAGGAGACGTGAAGCTGCTGCTCAGCGCCTGCAGCATCGGGGAGAGGCCGCCGTCCGAGCTGCCAGAGATAATATTATGCTGTAATTCCATATTCCTCACTTTCTCTGTAAAACCGTCAGTGATCATATTCTCGAGACTCCCTCTGGATATTTTTGCTTTCAACACGCTTGTGTTTACATTGTTATCCACACACTATTAATACAATAACTCTCAGTTAAGTTTTCATTGTACTTGTATCCCATCAAGACTCTGAGTCACTGCATTTTATTACCACTACCTCCCATATGCTGCTCTGTATGTACAGTCTGTGTTTGCACGTTCATTGCTTTTATTTTCTGGAGGCAGTGTGACAGAAAAGAGACTGGATCTTCTCATCTAAAATCCTGGCAAGAAAAATGTCAATTCCTTGAGATTAATTAAGGAGGCTGGTGTCTTCTTTGCAATGGGTAATTAACATCAACATAGTAAAGAGGGAGCCAAGATGAACATCGCACGCTTCGACCGCACCTCCTGTCCGTCTCTGGCCTCGACTTCAGCTCACGGAAAGCCAAACGGTGAAACGGCCAAGCGGCAGCTCTGAAGCAACATCTCCTGCAGAGCTCTTGTCAACCAGCCGAACACATTGGGGTAATGTTTCTTTTTTTCTTTGGACAACCCCCTTTGGCTAAAAAAAAAAATTCCCTTTTCCAGTCTTGGTCGTCATGAGCTATATTTAGCTTTGCAAAAGGGATCTGGTGCAAACAAGAGCTGCTTGGCTTTCAGACTGCGGCCGACCTTTTTGGGCAGGTTGTAAAAGTAGTGGGTGGATAGTCGCGGGGCATAACTTCTCCTCCACTTCACCTCAGAGGAAAATATTTCCGTGGAAAGGAAATGGTTTGAACCCGGGGTGTGTGTGTGTGTGTGTGTGTGTGTGTGTGAGATTGCGTCTCCACTGGGGCCTCACTCCAGGCGTTCGTCACCTAAAGCCTCTCAAAACAACCCTTCATGTCTGGCTGTCTGTGTGCGTCTTAGCGTCAGTGTCACATGTAAGGAGAGGGGGAGCGAGTGCAGAAGTAACTAAGCCACATGTATAATTATCCTGTCATAAAAGAGCAAAATCTAAATGTCACACTGAAGATTTAAGAAGTGTTTATTGCCTAAGAGTTAAAAAACAAAAAAGCGAACGGGAAGGCGCAGCAGCGGCATGGCTGTCATGCGGCTGCCATGTTCTCGCTGGCTGCTGCTGGTCTCCACAGTCCCACCACTGTTTCCTCATGTTCCCAGCTCCATCCATCTGCCTCACACCACTGTTTACATATTACAAAGTGTCTGTCCTCCTAATAAAGCCACTGGCATAGTGAGAGGAGAATCTGGCTGGCTCAGGGCCGGAGAGCTATTCTCCACTATGTCTGAGGCATTTCTGTTGGGTTTACTGTACCAGTACACTAAAGTTATAATGCCTAGAATACATATATTGTCCTATTCATGGTAAACTGTCAGAATAACATTTAAAAAAAAGACTCAGTCCCGATGGGAACAAGACTGAGGTTTCACTCACCGCTGCAGGAGGAGGAAGATACAGGCACAGGAGTGAGTCATTCAGCATCAGTTCTTTCTTATTACATCCTGTTGTGTAATTTCTGGGATCTTGGGTTGCACAGCTATCAGGTCTAAAATAGAGAGAGAAAAAAATTAAACACTGCGCTCCAGCAATTTAGCAGAAAAAACCCCCAGAATTGAGAATTCATTTAAATTTTACAAATTTGAGTTCAAATGAAAGATGATCACCGATGTACCCATGATCCTTTTCTTCTTCTAACCATCTGTACCTGAGGAGAAAAAGGAAAATGCATCCTCGCTCGATCACTTAACATATCGACTCTTCTTTCAATACCAAGACGTGCCAAGATGGAGGCCACCCCTCTGGAGAGGAAGAGGAAAAAGCGGAGCGAGTAGGAGCGAGTTCTGCCATCCCGAGCCACCCAGACATGCTGCATTATTGATTATCCAGGAGGGAAATTCTAAGTCGAGGGAGGGTATGAAGTCGCACGGGGGAGAAATGGGCTCCTGCGCCACAAATAAAACACTCAACGCTTTTCACTCATTCTCTTGATCGGCCTGCACCAGAGGCCAGTGTTTGCACTCCTGAGATCACAGCAGTGCAGCGGAAATAAGAGCCCAAACACCTCAGAGCTGAGGGATTTCTTATTCGCCTCCATTCTCATTTCTGCATCCCGCCCAGGCCACAAACACATTAAGCCTGTCCATCACCTGTGCTGCACTGACGGTGCACAGAGGGGAGCTTTTGTAAGGCTCGAGGAAAACGAAAGATATGACTTACCTTCGAAAATGCTCCTCGGGAGGTGGGGGTGGGGGCGCAACTCAGAGAAGCTGACAGAAAGTCTCGGTGAGCCTTGGCAGATGTGCTGCACGTGGGAAAGAGTTTGAGAGACATGAATTGTTAATGCCGAACGTGAATGTAAGGAGACCTAATTAATGCAGAGAGTAAAAGGGCAGAGGAGGAGAGCAGACAGACTCAAATCAAAGAGATGGAGTGAACAGTGGTTTATAACCTCATGGCTGCATTTGAATCCAGCTGTGTACTGCCTTGTTATGATTTCCTCGGCTGCCCCTTTTTGAATGCTGTGGGTGAATGCTTTATAGTTTGAAGCCTGTTCTCCCCCGCAGCAAATTCATCCTGAGCCAGCGGATAAAACGATGCTTACTGTGCTGCAGTGACGGGAAACTGTAGTGCAGAAGCCAGCAGGTAAAATTCATTACAGGTAATTGGCAGGAAAGTAACCTGAGACTCATCACATTAACAAGTCTGATGCGTTCTGCATTAAATACAGCCTCAGATAAAAAAAAATCACAGGTAAGTGCTGAAGTTCTTCAACTATTCCTCTTTATTATTTTTTTCCATCCACATGTTATTGCTGTTCTAGCTCCCTGGCACAGGCGATGTTAAGAAAAGCCTCGTTTCTGGGTGTGCACAGGTTTGATCCGGGGGCCTTTCACACCCGCACCTCCTCTCGCATCCATTCACCATTCAAACTGCAGTAGAATCTCACAAGCTATAGGCTCAGCTCTAGGACGACAACTGCTGGTCTGTCTGATAATAGAAGAGCAACATAAGATACTCAGCAAATATTCGCATTGGAGATTAACTGATTCTTGAAGTTGATCGACTAATCGTTTCGGCTCATCTCCTTCTCACTCATGTTTTAGGCAGTTAAAAACAATGGCAGTTGTCTAATATGTTGTGTCTGCACATATTATTATGTATGTATACATACTGATGTAGGGCTACATCTAAATACTATTTTCATTGTTGATTAAGGTTCCAAATATCGTGTTGATAAATGGTTAGTCAAAAATGCCACAAAACTCAGGCATATAAAACAAGAGAAAAACAGTTCATTGCTGAAGCTGTTGTGTTGATTTACAGTTAGTGACGTTTAAACAGACTTCCCAGTGTCTTAAGAAACAAGCACAAAAAGGCATATCACGCACGTGGCAGTGACATCAGCTGAGTTTGTCCTGAGAGCTCAAAGTGAAGCCCATTTTCTGGCCATTTCAGATTTCACAAAGAGAGCAGCACAAAAGAAAAGATCCATCTGCCGAGCCATCATTCTCCAAGGTCCTGTGTGATTCCCCAATTATCCTCCCATTGAGGGTTCATTTTATAACACACTGCCCACTCAGACAGGTGCAATCCAAAGCTTTCAGGGATGTTAGCTCTCTGGGGGTTTTGTTCTGGTCTTCCTGTGTTGTTGTTCAAAACGTAAAAGCATTTTTTATGACAATGCAGGAAACCCTTTGTTTTGAAGAACTGCAATCATGCTACATACAGAATCAACGCAATGCAGAGCATCAAAATTCCCTTTGGCTAGTCGGGGTAGTTTTCCCAGCGCTGCTTTAAGGCCTTTAAAGTCCAAAATACTCCAAAATACAAGTAACACAAAACATTCTATATAACCCACTCAACTCTGATAACACAACGCAAACTACACAGCCACAAGTGGATGTGCATACACCAAAACACAACGAGATCCGCTCACGTCTATCCCGCCTCTTTTCTTTTCACTGACTTCCCTGTTCTTTTCTTTCCGCCCATCATCCAATCAGGTGCTTTTCAGAAGGCGAGGCTCTTCCCAACATCGCCACCACTTGTGCGCTCGTGGCGCCATACATCACTCGTGAAATCTGCAGAAAACAACAGCTTGCACCACAGCGAAGCGTCATACAAAACAAAATGTTTTGACTACTAGCAAAAATAAAATGTGTTCCCTCATTGGCATACGGTAAATGATGTGCGACTTCAACAGTGCAAGGAACTGCTACATGTATTCTGCTTTAACATTCTAGTCACTAAAAAGGAAATTAGATTATTAATTTCATTACAAAAATACTAAATCTGTCCAGTGGCTAATAATTTATACAATAGATTATTTTTCAGTAGCTGGCAATGCTATCTATGTCTGTACCGTGTCACGAGTGGACAGAATAATTAAATGTCCTGAAATGGAGCCCAGTGCAAACAAACTGTAGGAGGGTCTGACAGTAAGTACTGCATTAAAAGCTGATTGAAGGACAGTGAAAGGTCTCAGATTGGGGGGGAGCATCCTCCTAACTCCGCTGTGGGACATTAGGGTCTTCCTGGCTGCTCTCCAGCAGCTCATCCTCAGAAAAGCTGATGTGGAGGCAGGTATCATTCGCAGGAGAGGAGAAGGGCAGCGGGTGCTCGTAGGTGTCCGAGTGCGAGGCGAGGGCGGGGGGCTCGGAGGGGTACAGCTCGCAGGGGGAGAGAACCGCTTCGCCTCTCTCCTCCAGGGGACTGTCGCAGCCGCTGGAAGCCGTCAGGAAGGTGCCGCGGTCGCCGAACAGGTCGTCGTCATCGCGCAGCGGCGACAGCAGGGACTTGGTCTCAGAGCGGACCCCCGAGTCCTCGCTGGCAGAGCAGGAGCTGCTCTCGCCGTTGCTGAGGGAGTGGAAGTCAGCGGACGACAGGGAGCTGGGGGTGACGTCCGGGAACGAGAGGCTGCTGCTGCGGCTGGTGGCGGTCGCGTCGTTAGCCGTGACCTCTCCGGGCGTGGGCACAGCTTCCGAACCCGGAGACAAGGTCCTGCTGGCCCGCTTGCGGTTCAGGGAAGGTGGAGGAGGATCGAGTTTGGGGATTGTCTGTTTACACCTGCAGGAAAGAGAACAGATGCACCGGATTGTGAAGTCTGACAAAAAAGTTTTCAGTGATTAACATGCTGACAATTTCTCAGTAGATTCATGAGCAGATTTTTTTTTTTACCTTTATTTCACTAATTCAGATTAAGCATCATCTTTGTACCAAGGAGTATGAGAATAGGCCATTAGCCAGTTTTCCTCTCCATCAATCACATTATACCCCATTAAACTGAGCATGCTGTGACGTAAGCTGTTACTAGACAAAAGACTGTAACTCTCTTCCTCTGTGGCTTTTTGTTGTTTCAGCTGTCTAGGGACTTATCTACATCCCACAGCTTCCCTGCTGAAAAAAGAGGGCTGGGGCAAAAAGAAAAAAAATGTGTTGGGGAGGGTAAGGATGCGAGTAAAAAGCCATAGGCTTTCCCCTTCTCATCACAGACGCACCAGAAATAGCTACATTGCAGTCTCCCCCGATAGCACCACAATAATGCCAAGACAAGCACCAGTGCACGCAATCACACACACAATCATTCTCTCGGAAAATGAGTCCTGACACATACTCGCTAACAAGCCTCGCTTCCTCCCCGACTCCTCCCATCTGCATTGTACTTGTGTCTGCTAACTTCGTTCCCCCGTGAAATCTGGTCTGTGGTCGGATCCCGGTCTCAGTAATGAACTTATGCGACTTGCTGATATATATCTACTGTCTCTGCTGCTGTGTGAGGATGGTGCTGACAGCTACAGTAATGACAGACTTGTCGTAATGGTGCAGGGACACCATCGCCAGACATTATTATCTTCTGTTTCCTAATGTGAAAAAAATGGAGAAGCACACAGCAGCACTGCAGGGTAAAAATCAACAACTCTGACTCCAATGTCACAGCGCAATCATTAGCTTTTGTTAGCCAGGCTAGCGGCATGGCTTTGTGTCAGTTCGTAAGTATTAGCCAGCAAAAGCATCCCCTGACTTGCCACCACATTTTTGTGAAATGTAAGTTTACTAGTACTTTGAGTCATGACCAAATACTTGCAACACTAATTCCCTTCAGTTTCAGCTGTACTTTTTTGTTTGGTGGTAATTAGCAAAGGCTAGCATGCTGAAACGCTAAACCAAGTGAACCAGTGAACATGCTAGACATAATCACTGTGCGCATGCTAGCATGCCGCTATCAGGTATTAGCTGAAAGCACTGCTGTGCCAGAAGTACACTCGAAGAGCTGACTCTTATACATGTTTATGTCTTCTCATGTCTAAATAAATTACATCTTCTTTATTTTAGTAACCTTTTTAAAAACACAGCTGCACACTTCAGCGAAATGTTAATATTTTCAGTGTAACAGGCCTTTTGGACAACAAACAAGTCCCAGGAAGACAGACCTGAATGAAATACAACCATTACTGTTAATAATTATAAACCTTTACACTTAAAATGCCTGTCGTAGCTACTTCATACAGTTTACCTGTTTAATGCCACTGTAGCCTAACCTGACCAAATACAGCACAATGCAGATATAAAGCTGGGTCAGGCCAAGTATCAATCATTTGCTTGTGTTAGGACATTATTCCAATTTTCAGATGACAGATGGCTGATCAGACTGATCAGGCCATGGCCTTTAGATGTAACAGACCCGCAGACCACTGGGGGCCATGGCTGCTTAGATATAAAGGCTAGATCAATCTGCGGAGAATCTGCCCTATGCCTGGGTGAGAGTAGGAGCAGTTTAAAAAAGGTATGCAGGAGAAACAACATGTTAAATTTGAGGAAATCACATGAGTGTTACATTGAGTGATACAGTAGCTGACACAGGATTGGATCATTTCAATACCTCTGTTGTTTTCTCCCCTGGGGTAATAATTTCTTTGTGGCACAAACAGTGCGGCTGCAAGTGTGATCCTGCTGTGGTTTCATGTACTTTTATTTTTCCTTGTGTGCATTGCCTGGATGTGGAGATTAATTTGCATGTAGATCAAGATGCCAGGTCTTTTCTTTCCCCCCAAGACTCATTATCATAACTTTGACGCAGCACTTCCTCTTTTCTGTCACATTGCTGCCCCTCTCTATCTCTCTGTCCTCCATTTTTCCTTTCACTTTTCTACCTGTCCCTTTATTACTCCACCTGTGTGTCTCCATTCATTTGGCCCAGGTCTCATTCTGTTACCTGCCATGCATCTCAGCTACTGGTGTTTTTTTCTATAGCCTTTCTTTTCCAGTCTACTTAGAAATTCCGTCTCACGAAGCTATAAAGCAAACAAGGACGGATGAATTGACATAAAGGTCAAGTCCATCCACTTAATTTAATAATTCATCTGGACGTCAATATTTGAAGCCTCTCCGTTGGAACGACCGAACACTGGAATGTTATTTTGAGCTTTAATTGATAAATTTGGTTTTCTCCTCTTTCTTCTTCTTCTTCATTGGTTTTTCTTTGGTTTTCTACAAATCGTAGCTATTAGATAAGTTGCTTTGACTAGGAAATGGCAATTTTATGTTGCTTATAGACCATATAACCTTCACGATCCAAATATTCTGACAAAGCAGAGTTGACTCCACTTAAAAAATATTTTATTATATTATTGTTCTCTACATTGCACTGGCCAGGAGACTGGGATCACATTTTTGACAATGATATGGCCGCACAGTCCTCAAATGCACTCAATTTAGTCAATATTCAGCCAATTTGAGGAGCCTCTGCTTCCAGTTTAGTGTGAAATGAAAATGATCTTGCAGAGACTTGGGTAATCCATCACAGTGAGCAATTCATTGGGTTTTCCTTTTCAAAGATGATAATTTTGTGGTAATGCAGATGAAAACAGATTATTTCATGTCTTGTTAAGTGGTGCATTTAATTGTGGGTGGAAAGCACTGACATTAGAGAATAAGCTGCTGGATATCAACATTTGCCATATGTAAGCTGCAAAATTCACATGATCTTCATTTGTTAATTTTCTGCTTTTGAATGAAATTGAATGCCAGTTATCCTTTAGATACTTAAACACTATTTTTGTCATTTATTAGCAGCCACAAAATCAAATTTCCTTATGCTGCTCTTCTGCTTGCTGCTGGTCAAACATGCAGCAGTACAATATGCAAGACCTCAGATGCCATATGCCTGAGGCTTGGCTTATAACATTCTCCATCTGGAAGATGGTGATTTGGTAAGATTCAGTAAAGAAGAACATGCACATGACAAAAACACTCAAGAAAATATAACACAAATGCCACCACACCACACTGAGAGTAAGACAGGTACATCATGATGTACTTCTCCTCTGCTGCCGCTTCTGCACAATTTTACTGCTCAGGCTGAATCTCCACTGACAAAACACCAAAACTTGACAAGAACATTTCTTCTGTTCTGGGAAAAGTGTGAGAGGCAAAACAAGCTCGCGGTCCAGCAAAGTGTGGAAAACAGACAGTGCTACCGTGCACGGGGCATGTGTGACTCACCGATTACCTCAGCGTGGTCATGAATCTGCAGAACCACATCCGCATGTAAATGGAGGTTATTATGCAGTAATTAGCGGAGAAATCACTGGTGAGACCCACACATGAGCCAACTAACACCACCCACACTGTTCATCCACCACATGCCCAGTCCCATGCTTGTGCCACAAAGTTTCGCATGCTAGCTGCCATGAGTAATACTCACATAAGAGGGAGGAGAAAGGGCAGAGGGGAGAAGAGGAGTAGGAGTAGAAAGAGGAGAGGAAGGGGGCATAGACAGTGGCAGAGAGCCACCCCCTCAGGCTCCTAGGGAGAGGCAGGTTGGTGTAGCAGACGATGAGAGAGGGACGGGGATGGGGACGAGAGGCGATGGAGCCCTTGAGCTGCATGTCTAACCAGCAGCTACTGCTGGCTGAGTGTTATTCTGGGGGGGGGGGGGGTCAGGTTGTTTGGGCTGACTGACAGGGAAATGAGGGATGCTTAGACGAGGAAGAGGATGAGCAGGAGTGGGTCCTCGCACCTGTACCAAAGAAAGGCAACAGTTACTACACAGGATCAGGGAGCCGTGTAAGGGAAGCAAGATGAGAGAACTCAAAAGCCCACACCCGTGACTGAGTAGGTTGTAGCTCATTAAAAATAAACAGTTCTAACTGGGTGACCCCAAATACACAGATCTGACCTGGGGGACACTGGGATAAGTGGGCCCAAAGAAACACAGACTACATCAAAGTTTCACCATTTTTCAACCACTTTCCCTTTGAAAGTAAAATTTATCATTTTGTACTAATGTGAATGGGAAACTGATGCTGACAGGAAAGTAACCATGTAAAAGCACCTTCATTCCTATCCTTCTGCAAACTGACATTAAGGTAAAACAAGCTGTATTTATTAGTGGATGACATGGGAAACACACAAGATTACTTCTGGCCTCATTAAAGGCCACATTAAAATCAATATAGAGACCAAAGCAGCAAAAGGTGTTTTCAAAGTTAAAACAACCCCCCCCGTGGTGTCTGCAGCACATATGATGTTACTCATAAGCACAGCATGCTTATTTACTTCACCAAAGCCGGCAATCAACAGCATTGAAAATAGCAACACTTTGGTGTTTCAAATAAACAACCAGCAGGAGCTCTGTAGATTAGCAGGTGGGGAAAAATTAAACGAAAAAACATTTTCATCGTATAAGTCTTAACCTGTGAAATGTTTTAGGCTTAAGCCTTAAAGACAGGAAGTCACAGAAATAACTGTGACTAAAGCAAACAAGTAGAGCTCAGAGAGGGGACACCGGGACTTTGTCAGAGCATTTTGCTTTTGCAACGAGTGTGAAGAGTCTGTAAAATGTCTCAAAAATAATAAGAAAAAAATCTTTCAACTATTATCTGAAGAGCAACCCTGCTGGACAGAGTCCAAGTCGATAATGTACACTGACTGACAGGCCGACTCTCCACCTCTCCAGGTATCACACATTCAGCCCTACATGAGTCTGACAGCAGATGAATCCCGCTTCAAATGTCAGTTTCTATCTCCGAAGAGGACCAGCTCCGCCCAAACGCCTGGCAGCGCCGCACATTACACTCCCATCACGTCGTCGCGATCACATTACTGGTGCGACACACAGACGATTATGTAAATGATGAAGAGGGAAAACAACAAAGAAAGACGATGGAAGGGGACGAGATGATAGCTCTGTGATTACGCAACATACAATACTGTCAGAGAGAAAGAGAGCAAGAGAGCGCAGTCTTTACCGTGCCAGGGGAAAACATGACTCACTGGTGAATAATATATATAGTTGGGTGTTCACATAGGATGGCCACCATATGTGTCTGTTTTAGCTCAATGTGGGCATGCTGCAGGTTTTAGCAGCGTGGCTCCAAGGATGGCAGTGTTGGTTGGACTGACACTTTGTTCCAAGATGAAACAAGTCAACGCCTATTGAATGGAGAGAAATTTTTCACAGAGGATGAATCCTGCTGCGATCCCTAACTTTTCATGTATCGCCACCATGAGGTTGAATTTTTCATCTTTTGTCCCCTGCTTTCATTGACGATCACCTAGCCAAAATGCTAATGACATCCTCATCAGCCCTGGCTCTTTGTATCAGTGCTGATTAGCACATATTAGCATCCCAACACTCTAAGCTCAAAGCAATGCTAGCCTTTCAAGAGGTTCATGACTCAAAAAGTTGCGAATAACAGAGTGTATTTTAAGGCTACTATAACATCCTGTTTCATCCCACTTTGGTTTTTCTGCTTGTTGTGTAAAGCGTGACTCACTACATGGTTTGGACGTAGTGTGCAGTACAACGCCAACATACCGTATAGTACTCAAGTCAGTAGGCCCCAGCTGGCTGTGGTCCATGATGGGTGATGATGCCTGTTTGAAACTACACGGTGCTAATAAGGTGAAGTGAATGGATTCCACTGCTCCGCATGAGCAGCACTTGACATGGGGTGGGGTGGGGCGGGGGTATCGGGGTCAGCCGGGGCAGGACGGAGGAAGGGAGGGGGAGACGATGAGAGAGGATGTGTGAGAGAGCGGAGTATCTGTCTGCTGGTTCGCAGAACATAAAATACAGCCACTCAGGCTGTAAACATTGATTCGCTGGGGAAATCCAGAAAACAAAAGCAAATGGAAGCAATAAAACCTGGGGGGAGGCAGGCCCAGGAGTTGGACTGAGCCAGAGGTAAATGCAAAGAAGTTTGGCAGCGGGAAACGCAGTAACACAATGGAGTTGAAGTTTCCATTTCATTGTTTTTCCTATGCCTTAGAGAGATTAAAAACTCCGGTTGAGTCGCACAAGCTGCACAACACGACAGATCGGAACCACTTCTTCATAAACTAAGTTTCTTTGCAGGACTACTGGAAGATGATTATCAGTGTTTTTCTTTTCTGTGCAGTATAACCTGACTGTTCATTATTTTCATATGCCATATGCCAGCATAAAATTTTATGGTTCCTATTTACGCTCAGGAGAGGAGGCAAACAAAAGCCAATAAAAGAGGAGGAGAGTCGCTTCAGAGGACGAAAATAAAATGCTTCTGTGGTACATTTCTAAGCTACTGAGACAGAAAATAGAAAATGTGAAGGGACGCTCAGGAGGAAAAGTGGTGGACAAGAAAAAGATGCTAATTACAAATAAAGGGGATTTGGGTTTTTTTTTAACCCCGCACACAACAATCTCCCAGATGAAACCGATGTTCAGACAGAAATGTAAAGAAACAAGAGGCCTCTCTTTGGAAGAGTTGTGAAGTTCCCTTTTGTCTTTCCTTTTATTATTTTCCCCCTTCTACGCATATGTCAAAAAAAATGTATTCTGACATATGCAGCCGGTTAGAGTTTCAGGTTGTAAAGGGATTGGAGCTGGGATTGGCTGGGAGTGCTGTGCTGCAGGAAACCACAGGATGTGAGTCTGGCAAAGCTGCAGACTGACGCACAAACACACACACACACACACACACACACACACACACACAAAAACACAACATCCACGAGCAGGCCAAATACACACTACACCGCTGAGTCAATGCCAAATCCTTATTTTTCTCCTTGTCTGTTTTGAAGTCAACTTTAACACGCTCTCCTCAGAGATTTCAACGCTGATTGCTTTCAGGCAGAGAAAATGGTGCAAGGAGTGACAAATTAAATGTGAGAATGAGTGAGAGAAGGGGGAGATAAAAATGAAAAGGGCTAAAGAGTTTATCCCGCCTGACAGCTCCGCCTGATCTTACGTAGTGGATGTGTGTTTGAAGCATGCATGGTCTTTGTCAGGGTTTTAAAGAGATTGAAAGCTGATTAAAAAGCTCATTAAAAAGTAATTGCATACCGTGGCGACATATATGCGTTCAAGGTAAGGGTGTGTGTCAGCGAGCTGCGGTGCCAGAGCATTCAGACAATAACTCAGAAGTACAGCAGGGAAAATGCCACATTAAATATATGTGAAAGGGACAAGGAGAAACAGACGCACAAAAAATCCCTGAAATGCAAAACACATTCATCATGAATTATTACAAAGAAAATGATTAGACTCTCTCAGCATGAATGTTAATGGCTTCTCAATATTAGTTATTTCACAGAATAGAAACACTGGGACGGAGTTAAAACGGATGGAGTTTGTGGTTTTTCTTTAAATCTCAGTCTCTCACAACCTTCTCTGATTCCCTCTTTCAACCTCAAACCTGATCCGCTCTTTGTTTGTCTAACCCCAGCCCCCCCTGTTCTGTAATCCCCCTGATTACAGTCACACTTTCATTAGCTGGAGGCTGTTTCTGCTGAGTTGAGCTGTTCTCCACTAATAACACTAAAAGCTACAGTCTGCCTGTGTCACTGCGGAGAGCCCGGCTACCTCAAACACAAACTGGCACCGCATCAGTCTGCACATTACAGCATTAAACACACAGGTGGAACTGTTGGGCAGAGAGTTACATGATGAGAACATGTCCGTCCTACAGTAAGTGTCTGATAAGCATGAAACTATAGCCGGCAGGTTATAACTTAGTGGAAAGACTGGAATTAGTAGCGAGTAGGTCTCTCTACACACACGACTCACAGCTGTGCATGCAGGTGCGTGCAGATGTTGAGACATTAACGGGAGCTTTCCAGCAGTAAGTCAATTAGAGAGTGGGCACGTCGATCTCTGCTAATTCTGTGTTGTTATTATTAAACATTATTTTGTGCAATCAACACGAGGGCAGCCATCTTACTTTTCATCCATGATGGTGGAGTTTCTCGATGTAAACGGGACGATCTCGCTGCCGGCCCTCTCCTTGGCGTCCGCCGTCCCGTTGGCCCTGATGAACGGGTCCAGGTCTCCGTTGACCGAGGCGCCTGGTTTGGCGCTGTTCTCCAGGTTGAGCAGGTTGAGGTAGGACTCAGCACGGTCCACCTGGGTGGGGGAGAACGGGGAGGCTTGGAGCGGCCACGCGGGCGTGGAGGTGATGAGCTGGTCCAGGGTCTGGCTGTAGTGATTCTTCAGATTTAGAGACAGAGACTTCGCTAACGTAGAAGTGGACGACTGCTGACCGTCTGGAAGAAGATGAACACGACAAGTCAAATCAATGGACAACATAATCAACACTCTCACCGAGAACAACGTGCAACTGAGGATGAGCCTGAATTAACAATGTACATTAACGTAGCATGCAACTTGTATGAAATTAGCTTTATGAATACAGAAATTTGTACTCCTCATGAAAATAAGAAATGGAGAAATCAGCATCCGTTTTAACTAACTCAGTTTTTCCCTTTCTTCCTCACTGTTGATCATTAAAACTGAGCGAAGCTTTGTACTATCCCTCACTGTGTGTGAATAAGTGCCTCCTTTGGTACCATGATCAAGACATTTTCAACATAATCATAAGCATCAGTAAGAAGTGGTTCTGGAGGACAGTGGGTTTTTTTCTTCTCAGTACAGATAAATGTGAAGTGTTCATTTTAAGGATGCCCAGGTGGCGCAGAAAGCAGAGCGTTCGCCTCCGTCCCCGGCAGCTGTGCCTCTGCCCCATCAAACACAACTAACAATGTTTCCGGACAGGAAGTCAGCGAGGGATCATGGTTTGTGTCATAACTGTCTAAATCGTCCCCGAGCCAACAGCGATGAGGACTGCAGCGCCTGACATCAGTCTGGATTACACTGTTCCTGTTGCCTCCTGGGTAACTTACTGTGTCCATTAGCCTGAGGCTCCTGCTGCTGCTGCTGCTGCTCCGGCTGCGTTGTTTTCGGGGAACGAGCCTCCAGCTCTTTCAGCTGCTGCACGAGCAGGGCCAGGTGCTGCAGCAAGTCCCGGTTCTGCAGCAGCAGCTGGTGGACGCGGGCCTGAGCCTCCATACGGGCAGCGGTCTCCGCCGCCATCTGATCCTTCAACAGCTGCACCTGTAGTGGAAAAACAAAGGGCAAGGTGTTTCTGTTTGCGGCTGAACCTATCTGATTTGATTTGGAAGCAGAGATGGAACAGCCATTAAAATGTTTGTTTGAACAGTTGTTTTCGTTGTCTAACCTCAATTACACTCAAGTTTTTGATCTATAGTATTGAATAAAATCAAGTTCACGATTCTGCCCACGTCTATAATCCTCAGACTGAGGCTCAAAGTGGTTTATCTTCATCATTGACTGATGGGTCGATTTTGATAAATAAGTGCAATCAGCTGTACTGGATATGAAGTGCTAAAGTAAATAAGCATCTGTGTTGCACTTCCCCAGACGTTGTAAATAGGAGGCTCGATGAATCTCTCTTTTTATTTTTTTTTGCCAAACATTTGTTGGTTTTTAATTTCAGTACAGGTTGTGTTTTCTAATGCTGCGCCAACCGTCACTGCAGAACTGTGTTGGTGCTGCCCCCTAGTGGGGCATCATCAGTAAGTCACACTTTCTCTTTTCTGCTAAATCCAGACAAAGGATGTATTCATCCTGCCGATGCCCTCTCTAAAGAAAGAGTATTGATTGGGAATTAAATAGCACAAAGATGAGGAGCCTAATTAATGAAAGCGTGGGAAAAGTGGAGTGTGTGTTCATAGAGCAGCTTTCGGTTTGGTCACAATGCGTTTTCATCCGGTCCTGACGCACAGTGCACACGATGGCCAGTCTCGGCTCCTCACCTGCGCGACGGCCACCTGCGTGTGCTGCTGCTGCTGCTGCAGCTGCTGCTGGAGCAGCTGCAGGTAGTGCTGCGACGCCAGCGGAGTGAGAGAGGCAGAGCGAGGGCTGCCGGGAGTGATGCCCTGGGACGTCACAGTGAAGAGAGACCTTCGATCCAAGTCCTGACCACAGACAAACACACGCAGAGAAATTTTATTTCATTCATGGAATAAAGGGACACGCTGTAATCTGAAATGATGGGTAAATTTCCCTGAAACCCTATTCCTTTTCCACACTGCACCCTTAAAAACCATCCACGGTTGTCAGTGTTAGTTTCCATTCATGTCTTTCATGAAATTCTCCCTCCTCTGTGGTGTTTCGATGATTCTCCAGATGATCTATGGTAACACAAATGTGTCCTGGAGAAATTGGACATTCCCTAAGCGGCTTTGTTGAAATCATGAAATTCAGTTTCAATAATGACACAAATTGCTGCTGCTGTGGCGCATGATTTCTGTCCTCGCTACAGCAGGACACAGTATGTTGCAACTCCTTAATGGAACCACTAGAGGGCAAAGTAGCACACTATATTATCTGTGAGTTTATCTTTAATGACAAAACTGAAAGAGGGGAAGTTTCATCTTGGTATTATAAAATTTGGCTAAAAAAAAGACATTAACAGCCTACTGCAGCACAATCCAGTGTCGCACAAAGTCTCACTTGTAACCTGCAACTAGATACAAAAGTGTTAACTAATGTTATTGTCTCAGCGAGAGAAGAGAAAAATTCCAGACATTTGTAAGTGAAATTTAAGACTTTTTTTAAAGAAAGTAATTTCAATTTAAGACCTGCAGAAGACCTGTCATTATTAACATTCCTGTAAACTGTGGCCTTATTATCAAGTCTCTGATATCTTCCTTATATTCTGTCAACCCTGGTGTCGCCCGTTTGCAGCCACCAATACAACCACCATCTTGTACAGTAAGTACAGTATCTTTTGGCCAACTTTCCTTTCTGTTGCCCTCATCTCATTACTTCCTCCATCTCTTCCTTTCCTCCTTGCCTCGCTCCTTGCTTATCTCCATGGAGCAGATGCTCGTGAACCCCTTTGTGGGATTATGGTGGCGTTTCCCAGAAATCAAAGGGAACAGCCTGGGTTTTGGGGATTAGGTGTCCCCCTTTCACAGCCATCAGAAGTATTCAGGTTCTCCATTCCAATCCCACTCCCTCTCTCTCTTTTAGCAGCCCCATATACAGCTGTGTCTATGGCACTCGCTCTGGTGACAAATCATGACACACTAAAGCCTGCATGTTTGCATCTTTTTATCCCATCTCTGTCAAAACATTCGTGAAAGATAAATCGCCATTTCCTAACTTCACAAGGATTCAAAGTCAGCCAAATCTAAAGCACAATGAGACAAAAATGAAATCTTTTTAAGCCCACGCAAAAGTGACCGGTGGTTCATACAGCGTCTGCTGCCAACTTCAGGCTGTGATTAGTCACGAGAGAGCTGCAGTCAAAGATCTGGTCAGGTACTGCAGTAGATGACAAAGCACTATACTGTACTTTCATAGTTCAATGAGCCATTTGGCAGCAACGTGCCCAGATAATAGCATCAAAACACACGCTCAAGCCAAAGTAATTAATCAGGAGGGCAGCGTCGATGTCCTGTAGCTACAAAGATGGAGGCAATGTGGATCAAAGAAACCAGTGATCACTAAAATGTGGATGCTGCCGCTTCCTCACCCCCCACTGTTGGTGTGAGTGATAAATAGGGACCTTCACTACAGCTACAATGAAAATAAAGTGTCACATGAAAGCAGTGTTTATGACACAAGTTTGAGAATATGAGCTCTCCTTGCAAATGCATTTGGCTGCTGTGAGGCTCGGCTGCTCAGCAACCGTGACAAGAAATATTGCCACAGTAAACGGGATTGTTTATGCTTTAACACAAGTGCTGGCTCGGATGGCTGAGCAACTTCGGAAACCCCCCTACACCTTTCTGTTGGTGGCATTGGGGTGGGGGGGCGGGGATTGCTTTCTTTAAGCAACAGTAAATCCCACTTCCCACACGTGATTGGACAGCTGCCTGAAGGAGATAAAGAAAGCAGGGTTTGAACGTCTCCATGAAAGTCTCTTTTTTGTCTATTTGTGTACAAACAAGAGACTGTGTGAACATGTGTTACCACACATTTAAACAATATGGCATGTCTCCTCTATGAGAGCTGGCTTTTCACGCTGCCATCAAGTGTGGCTGTTCAGGGAAGGTGGAAACACCTCTGTCTTATGATGTGGGTGTACATCATTACTCTGCCTTTACTTTGTCTCGGTGCCTGGTTGCTCTCTATTCAAGAGGTACATTTATAAAGCCATAGTGACTTTCTATGGTAACACTGCCAGCAGCCAGCCACACAAGCACTTAGCCATGGGTAGCTATATGTTGTGATTTGAAGAGGAGAGTAATAAATAAGTCATGTCTGGTGGGAATCAGGCAAACTGGGCTGAGTAACCTCTCCTGTCTGAATGGAGGCGTTAGCTTAGCTGGCCGGCTTCTACTTTGAGAATAGAATAAACTTGACCGCACAATGGGGCCACTTACACTCTTACTATTGTAGTTTAACTTGAAAACCACTCCCTTTTGTGTTTTGCCATTAAATCTTGTTCAAAGCTTGACCTCTGAAATGTAAAAAATGAGCCGACCGGCCTTTGTGAGGGCAGGACTTCAGACAGCGATGATAAATCAAGCCGAGGACACGACCTCAAGAATTGTTTTCAACCTCAGCATTTTGATTTGCGTGCATGTCTTCGCAGTGTCTTACTATGATGGTCTGTCCCGGTTTGACCACATTCAGCTCAGCCAGACTCTGCAGGATTTCACTGACTGCCTTTTCACACAGTGAAGCGCCAGCAGATTGGTCCTCTCCTCCTCGTCTTCCTCCGTGTTTGCCATCTTCCTCTTCCTCCCCTCGCTCTGCTCCTGTCAGTTTACGCCCTGGAGGGGGAAACACAAAGACAATAAGCGAAACATCGCATCACTGCTCGGGTTTAATTGAGCTCACCCCGGCTAGGTTAAGTTAGCCGGCAAGAAAGTAGATCATGTAATTTCCCAAGTTTCCAAACACATCCTTTATTATTAGTGCAGTGTTTTGTTCCTGTTTAGAAGTGCTCCGATTATGCTTGCACTCTCAGGGGTGCTTAAATATTTAGTGTTATTCAAAATAAATAACGGACACTGAAATGTGGATTTCCAGAGGGGAAAATCAAAACAAATAACAGAGCTGGTGTGTTTGCACACTTGTATTATACTGATTCCATGTACATGTCATACGAATACACAAGTATAACTACTCCATAAATATAGTATAAATAGGAAGTAAATACAGTTTGTGGAATTAATACTCCACTGATTTCTCCAACTTAGAAGTGTATTAGTGAATAAGATTCTATGAAAAGCAAACAGGGATGTCTTCATTTATATAACTAAACCTTTAATTAATGGTACTTGGAGCGCACAAGTGATATTTTACCTCCTCATCATCCCCTCTGCCTGTCACACAACTCCAGCTCAGTGCCAGACAACCATTCATTGTCTGTGCAAATTACAATCATTACAGGCAACCAACCTCTCCTGTTGTCGAGCGATGTGAAAGTTGTAATCAAACAGGAAACCCTCCACTCACTACTCTCCCTTTTTTGGCTTAACGTTGTCCCTTAAATCCATTCCAGAGTAACCAGACATCGGTGTTGGTACCATTTGATTGTTGTGCTAAATCAATGATCTGGTGAGGTTTGATGGCTCCATAGACGACAAAGAGGCGTGTAATCAAACTTAACACAGGAGAGGTCAAGCTTCAGAGCTTCAGCCAGGAGACACAAGGTGCCCATGTGACCAAAATGGACAATTAAGGCTCATAAGCATCCCAGTTTCCACAAGAGTTTGGTTCAGAGCAGATAGTTACAGGTAATATATGAAAGCTCTGCACAAACACAGCCTCATTTACATTAGTTGATAATATAGTTGGGTTTATGTGTCACATTCTTTCACTGAAAATAATACAGCAACTATTTTTAGCAAAAAGAACTTGAGCCTTATTTATTCTTAGTTTTGTGCAGTATTTCTTCTGTTTGGCACACTGACAGTTGTTGGCTGAGGTTTATTACCCAGCAGGTGGAAGGCTCGGGCAGGCAGCAGGTGTCTGCTCACGGCTAAACACAAACTAAATTGTGCAAACAGGATCTGACTCACAACTTTAGCTGCAAACAAAGCCAGAGTATCAGCTCAGTTTCAGGAAGTTGTCAGGATCTTATTGCAAAGTTTAAATACAGTCTTCTGATGCACTGTAATCAATCATTTAGGTTTTTTTACACACAGTAGTCATGGAAATCGGCCACAGTATAATAATCCAAAATGTGAGTTTGTCCATATGTAGATTTGTAAGAAAAATGTGTGCAGCTCATTTCAGGTAAGCTTCACCGTTACTGCTGGGCTCCTCTGTGGACTTCTCGCTCTCTCCATCCGCCTGTCCGTCTGCATCCTGCTCAGCATGCTGCAGACTCAGCTTATGGCACACCTCGAAGGCCTGACCCACTGTGCGCACAATACGCATGGCCTGCGTCTGACAGGGAGAGGAGAAACATTTACAGCGTTTTCAAAACTAAGCTGAACATACTGCATGCATCTGCAGCTAACTGATAACACCACACCTCTGAGCCAAGCCAACTGCAGCCACACACGGACAGAGCTCAGACTGAGGTATGAGGCGATGCTTCTCTAAAATATGCAGCTGTAATCCTTGTCCTCAGATGCATCTATTCTGCATTCCCTGCAGGCTATGGATCTGCAGCGTTAACCCACCGGATATTAACAAAGCCACCAGAAATTGAACGTAAATTCAAATCTAACACCAAAATCGATCAAACTCAGCCGAGAAAATCAGGAAATTAACTGATGAATAAAAGATAAAAGTGGAGAACGGCGAACACAAACAACCCTCAGTCACAAGTAGCCAATCACAGACAAATGAAATGAATCACATGTCGGTCTGCATGCTGTGTGTGCCCTAATAAGATTTTCTGTATGCAGCTGAGGCATTTACATTAATGAGAAATGATAGCAGTAAATTTGAGGGTGAGAGGAAAAAGAGCACAAACTTTTAACAGTTAAGAAAAGGTAAGAGCTTCACTCGAAACGCAGCACGTCTCATTGCTGCAAGTGACCAGAAAAAAGACGTCTGCTGTACCTTCTTCTTTGATTTAAAGACGTTACATCTGAAGGAGTTACTGGTGCCGTCCCGTGCGATGTAGCTGAAGATCTTTAAGTCCTGTGAGTCATGGGACACGTAGAAAATCCTGGAAAACAAAACGGTGAATTCAAATAGTCAGGAAAAAAAGTCACCAAAAAACATGAAAGAAGCTGTTTTTATTCAAATTACAAGATTCACTTTCTTCACCTTTAATATCCTCATAGAGACATATTATATTAAAGTCCAATATAAAAATCAGGAAAAGAGAACTGACCTAACACTGGTATGAATAAAGGGAAGGGGAATATTTATAGTAAAATGCTTTATACAAATACACGTCAGTCTACATATCATCTGGTTCTGTCCTTGCTAACAACCAAGCAAAGGGTCAGACCTGCATCCTCATCTGCAGCTTCACTGCTATAAAACATCTCCACCGGGGGCCAGGCAAACATATTATTACCATCTACAGCTGGTAAGGAGACTGCTGTATATCCCCACAGCACAAACCCACACACACACACACACACACAAAAACACATGCAAGGATAATTATATTTCACACGCACAGCCCCTTGATGAGGTGTGGCTCCACATCCTCCCACAGATATATACATAATTTACACACGCACACACACACACACACACACACACACACACACAACTCTGAGTAGAAGTTCAATGATGACACACTTTAGAGTGGCTGTCTACTGTTTTCCATCTATGAGATTTCTATTTTCAAGAGGATGCCACTTTCTGTTGGAAATGCTTCATCTCAGCTCTTCACACGTCGTATTATTTTGACACTTTCTGATTTAATTGTTGTTGTGAGCTGCAGCTCCACAGTAACACCGCTGCATATAACAGGATGTATAACGGACTACGACGCGTGCACTTTCTCTTGGCACGTGTAGCGAGATGTTTGTCAAACCGAAACTTTGCTGCACACCTTTGAACACAAAACCACAAATGTCGGACTGTCTCCCAAAAAAAAAAAAAAAGACATACGTGAAAAGTATACGAGCACATGCCTTACCAACTACACGCACAAGATATAGATAATTCATTATGCCATCTTAGCAATGTAACTGCATTTGGCATACAGCACATTCAAGCACATTAGTCCCGTGTTGTAAAGTGCGACGGCCTGTAAAGCAAACTGCAGCTTCATCCAACTGCAGGCCAAGTTGGAGGATATAATTCACCCTACATTATCTACTGTCTACTCACAGTAATTACTTTGGTTAAAGCTGTGGAAAGATGCAAAGTGAAAGGACCAGACTGGACACAGACAGTTTGAGGTCTGTGAGATTTTACTTTGGTTTTACATACAGTGTGAACCCTATGAATCAGAGACTGAGTGGTGGGACTGACCTGTATATAGGATCATGCATGATTAGCATCTTGCTCTCATCCCACGTCCATTCTTTTCTCTGTGTACGAAGCAGACGATCACGATTAAACACTGATGAAGCACCTTAAATCAAAGACGTTACTGTGTACTGTATGTTCGTACAGTAAGCGGGCAGCTTTACCTTCTGACTTACCTTCTGTTTCTTCCTCAGCATCACCTTGACCCCGTCCACAGACACCACGATGCTGACCTTCTTCTTCTTAATGTTCTTGGCCTTAAACTCATACTGAAAGAGCAGAATATTTGTATTAAAGGTAGGGTTAGGTTATTTCACGTATGCTTGTGATTCACTGAATATCAAAACCTGCAGATTTTTTTTCTCTACATCTTGATCTCAGCGAGAGTGTGGTACCCCCTATCACATTTGGCGTGCTGACAGAATTAAGGGCGTAAGTGGGAACAATCTGTCAGCATTAAAACATGATCTGCAGTGCACTTTAATATATCAGCATCTTTAATAGCTTGGCACCGCACAATAAGAGCTCTGATAAAATGTGAATGCGGGTAGCCTGGCCAACTCAAAAAAAATAAAAACCTTCTCTGCAGCTCTTTGATGCCAGTGCGATGAAAAGGGACAGAAGGAAAACAGCAATGTTTAAATGAAATGAGCACCCCCAACATCCAGTCGGTCCAAGAAGCCTCGCTTTGTATCAAGTACCATGTTATAAACTGAAAACAACGGGGAATGATCACATGGCCAGCTGAACCACATCTCTGCTTCTCAGGGAGACAAAACAGAAATTACAGCAGCTAAATTAAACATCAGTATTTAAGTGAAAGGCCCAGGATCTCGTGTTTGCTGAGAGGTACACCACAGCTGCATCTGCACGTTTCCACCTCGTCAGCTGGCCAAGAATCGCTGCCGAGGATCTTGAACAAGTCCGGCCCGTCCGCTCCAATCAGTGTCACTTTCAAACATGCAGCAGGGGGTTCAGCTCTCGTCGGCCGACAGCTATCGAGGTCTCCGGTGTGCGAGTGTCGGGCCACGGCCATCTATCACATTACAAAATGCAGGTGTTTGTCTTTTGAGCAATGAGGCCGGTCTGTTACGAGGACAAACGTGCCTGTAATGTGCGCATGTGGTCAGAGGCTTCACTGCTTAACATGTATGAAAGGAACTGTTTTCCTTTTTTGGAAACTGGCTAACTTGCTCAATTGAGGATTTTATAAGAAAGTCAGTAGCACCTTAATGTCTAGAGCCTATAAGATTTGCTAATTAATATATATGTAAAAGCCAGGCTAGCCTTTTTCTCCCACTTACAGTGTACACTAAGCTAAGCTAAATTAAGCTAATGGCCTAATGGCCTATATGAATATACGGCACACACATAGATGGTCTTCTGTCCAGCCAGAACAATGAGGAAAGGGAGGTGAAGAGAGAATGATGCGCTAAAGGGCAAAATGAAGGACGTGTGGAGACGATGAGAGGAGACAGAGGCAGAGGAGGTGAGGAGCCAGCTGTTGTTACGTAAGGACCTCCTGCACACTCTGACCTTTTTAATCCAGCTACACAATGCTGCCGCCGAACAATTAACTGAGCATTATGAACAAGTCAGGACCTACCAGACGTCATTGTGTCTTGTGTGAACTTGGGACATGTCCCCGCAGTCTGCGACACACAGTGTCACACAGTCCAACAGCAGATGATTTTTTTTCTTTGTCACATGCGTTTCTCCATTTCCAGACTTTCTTTCATGCCGATTTTCTGCTGAGGTCTGTTTGAAATGCCCTGCTCTCCCTGCCCTGGATCCATGGTGATTAAAGTTTTGGTCTCTAATTATACAGAGCTGAGTCCCGAGAGAGCTGATTAAAAAGAGAATAGGTTTAGACGGGGAGAGCGGGAAACACACCACGGAGGAGAAAAACGCTAGCCATGGTTTTATGAGGAGCAATGGAGAAATGTTCACGCTGCAAAAACAGCACTTTGTTGAGATGAAAGAAAAGCGTGAAACCAAAAATGAGCGCTACCTCCAATACGTTGATATAATAAATCCAAACTTCTATTTTTCTATTTAATACTTCTCCTTAGCTATTTTCCCACCTCAATTTTGCACAAAATTGCACCGGGTTTCCAGAATATTGGCAAAAAACTAATTTCTTTTAAATTTCCACACCTTACTATTATGAAAATGTTAGGTATTAGTTCACTGTGCTTAACAGATGGTGGCGCCAATTCTCCAGTCGGGTCCCATTAAAACCACTGCAGAAGAAGAGGGTGCAACAAAAACACAATGGAAATGCAGTCATTTTTGTTTGTTTTGTTTCACTCTGAGGAGAGTTACAGCTTCCTCGTCTCTCCACAAATCATGCTGGCTGGCAAGCTAATGCTAACAAAGTTAGCTCAGTACGCAAACCCAGAGACAAAGCCGATCTAACGCGTTCAAACCACAAACACCTGCAAAGTCATGCGGCGACCTTCACCGACACATCAGTGTCAAAAGGCTCGCACACAGCTCCTTTATAATTCACGGTTTATGCCAGCGTTCTGGTGAGGCAAAATGGGATTTTGCAACTTCATCCAAAGCATGAAATTTTTATATTTTCTCTGCTTAAGTGCAAAGTGTTTTGAAATATTCAGGCTTTTAATGCACTTGCATTGTTATGGGCTTTCTGGTATCAACAGCGGAACAAACAATTAAAATCTCATGACACAAGCTCCCCCCAAGCCTCGGCGTGTCAGATTAGAAAAACTTTCAGCAAGCTAGGAAAATATTCCAGAGAAGAGCTTAGTTCACTTTACTCCGCTGTCATGGACTCTGAGCCTCTGAGTTATGTTTGAGAACCATAGGAAGAAAGACTTAAGGAATAAAACATGAGCTGTAAAGAAACGTGTGGATTGTACAGACATGCAAAGGACATGCAAAGCTTTAAGCTTCAAGAAAAAGAAAAAAAAAAGAGATTGAGAGCATTTATTTCAAATCTCTCTCAGCTTAGATGTGTGCGTATCAGCCGTCCCACTCATCAGTCTTCCCAGACAGCGTGACAAATTTCAGCCGGCGTACGTCCCTGCAATCTATTATGAGAGTGTCAGACAGAATAGCGATGGCTGCCGCTATGTGCACAAAATGAGGACGGGCAGGATGGCTGTCAGTAGAATATCTGATCCCGGCGCTCTGAATCAAACAAGATCGAACTGGAGGAGACGGGAGGACGTCCACTTTTTATTAGTGGTATCTGTGTGAGTCAAGACAATAAAAATTGGCGTGACAGTTTCAGAGCAGTTGCTTTTGCAGGTGTGAATCATCAGCTAGGAGGAAACTGCAATCACTATTTAATAACTGAGAGACATCAAGAGCCGACGGTGACATCTTCTGCTTTCAGCTCCATCTTGTATTTACCTCTTCCTATACTGAGATGAAACTACAGTACCACAGTCCTGGAGTAAAACTAACCCGGGCCTATCTAAAGACAAAACACACCCACCTATTAGCACCTCGAGAGATGTTACATGTCTTTTTTTTAAATCCCTACAAAAACCAAAATGCAAAGCTGACAAGATGCTAACTGTTACACCCCTCACCGCGAAGTTCCTCCAGTGCATTCAACAGGTATGATAATGCTAAGCTCTCCATTCGGCCTAATCACCATCCACTCACACATAAAGCAAAAAAAAAAAAAAAAAGTGTCTGTGCTCGAGTCTCTGAGGGACGTCCCAGAGTCCCGGTCCCTGTCCCGCAAACAGCAGAGAAAGTGCAGTTCAAAGAGCAGCGCTCCCAGTCATTATGTGCAGGCAACTGCACTGCAGATACTGTGCATAAATCTCCTGGCTCCAGTCGACAACTTTTTAATGAAAGGCCACACTGAGTCCTCCAGCTAATGCTTCAGAGAGTTTTCAACGGAAAACTTGGACGGGGACAAATCTGTTTTCCCCCCCTGCTGTGTGTGGATATTTTTAGAGCGAATAAATGAGCAGGATTTAGGTTTTGTAAACCAAAACCGTGGAATAAGAAATTACGGGTAACCCCCACTCCACTTCAACAGTCCTGAAAAGCAGTGGAATGCAGGGTGCATTGTGGGTCATTGATGCTCCCTGTAGTACCACTGAATCCATACAGGAGTCCACAATGGGCCCTATAGATTGCAACCTAGCAACCCCTTCATTACAATTCCCAGGATTTGGGGAGTTCCAAGGAAATTTCACTGGTTTTTTTTTTCCTCAATTCAGTTTCACAAAGAGATGACTGTTGGGAACAGAAGTGAGCTGAGAAACACAGCAGCTGCCAAACAGCCTGGCATTTAACGTGATAAAAAGAAAGTGGGGAAACTATTTGAAATGAATTTTTTTCTTTTTATGTTAAACTCCAACTGGGTGTGCTAATTTTTTGAGAAGGAAATCACATGTTTTGGCATCCAAACAGCTGCATCTTACAACTCGCCTCTCTCTCTCTCTGTGAGTGTTTCTTTTTTTTTTTTTCCTCCCAGAGGGGCCTCTCGGCCTCGCAGCCAAAGCTGGAGGACAGAGCGACTCCCGTGATGGCAGGAGAGGGCCAAACCTCCGGAATAAACTGGCACGTCTCAATCGTTAGTCAGCAGGAGCGTGTGCGCAAGGAAGTGATGATGGTCGGCCGTGGTGGACGGCGACCTTCACCAGAAACTGACTGCTGCCTGTGCGACGAGAGAAAGACACGGCAGCGAGCTTCCCTGAGTGGCCTCTGCCTGAGTGCAGATATTATGGACGGGACTCCCGGGCTCCCGTCTTTTGGCAGCCTCCGGTGAGCAGCAGCAGCAGCAGCGTGGTCCCGTGGGAGAGAGGATGCTGACAGGAAGCAGCCCTCACAACCGGCTGCTTAAAGGGAGCTCCTCGGTCTGCAAGGGCGTCCAATTACTGGGGCTTTGATTACGAAATAAACTTCTATTATTTCCAAGAGGAGTTTGGAGCACTTTGGATTTTGACACTGTTCTCCGAGCATGTTTGTTGTTGATTTTTAGTGATGAAATTCTTGCAGACATGCAAACAGCCACAGCCGGCACCGACGCTGCACCAGCTCCATCTGGGAGCTACAGCGGTGACTTTAAGATAAATGACTTTCATTACTTACACAGCAAGAGTGTTTATAGTGGCCGACAGACAGAATTGATCAATCACGGCCCCCGTTAATAACGCATGTCTGCACAGAAGCAGGGAGAGAATGAGAGCCTCCAAAGCTCTGGGCAGCCATTACAACGCACCGTGTGGTGCGCTTGATTGATCATCCAGAAGTCCTTTCATCGCAAACTGAAGCAGCAAGGTCAGGATGAAAACCTGCCACAAAACGTGATGCGGGATGAGTCAACGAGCGCCACCTCGGAGGAGGGGAAGCAGCTAAGCCCCGGTGCGAACCCCGGCAAGCTCCGCTCGGCAGGCGGGAATGGGCCCACGGCTGAGTGACTCCCTGACGGGCACAGGGAAGGGACAGCCAGTCCCAGAGCGCTGACGGCAGCTACTCAGGGTTAGTCACATGGGACACGGAGGAAACACAAAAGGAACAACCTGAGCGTGCCGACACACATGGGACAGCAGGGACTGAGGTTATTATTGACATTATTTCATAGCTTACAAAAAAACTGAATTTAACACCGAGTTATCATCTCAGTTGCATTTCAGACAAGAAAAACTCAGACGGGTTTCAACTTGTTTTTAAAGAGGAATCAGTCATGCATGTCTGAACTCCTGGACTACATCTACACCTGCTGTTTGATCATAAAATCCTCCCTCTAAACACAAATCAGAGTCACAGGTAACATCAGTGAAATCGAACAAATTGAGCCACAGCGTATCAAGTCACATACACACCTGTGGTAATGCATTAAAGCACGAGGATTATGCACCGGTGTCAACGTGTCCTGTTCGGGACAATTGATCAGGACGACACCGTAACACCGGGCTGGTGACGGATGATCTGACCCGCCAGCTGCAGCCTGCCACAGTGACGGAGGCGACCGCTGTCTACAGCTTGTTGCACAGGATTCATAAAGTGCTTCACATGCTTAACCAGACGCTCCAGGACTCTATATTGCAGTAAAGTAAAGTCCACACATTATGTTCCCAGCGGTACACAGTTTTCACAGATCAGTCAAACACAAGAGCACACGTTGGGTGTAACCGTAGGCCGGCTGGATGGTGGAGGGATGTAGTTACACACTGGAGTAAACAGCATCCTGCAGCAGAAGGTAAACATGGGGACCACAGTGATGCTGAGTGGGGCTCGGTCCGACGCAGCAGTCAGAGTAATAGGATTAGCGCTACGAATGCTGTCAGCTCACAGACCCTAAAATCCCCTTAGCACCCCGTCGGGGGGGGCAACCATCACCGATCTGCATCTATATACTGCATACAGTCAGGGCAGCACTGTGAGGGTTTAAACACAGGCAAGGCTGACGGGTATGTTTAATATGCCACTGCTGACGCTGGTCAACCAACAGAAAATGGAGTGACGAGCCGTTTAATAAAACAGCCAGTCAGGACACTTAACCACACGGTAACCCTGTTTTACGGGGGGTAAACGTGGGGTGGGAATCAGGGGCACCATCTGTGCCTCACATGCAAAACATGTCCCAAAAAGCCCCTCGGAAGAGGCTTTAAGAGAGCGAGCGCCAGAGCTTTCATAAAGCTCAAACATGAGTAGCTTAAATCCGGGTCTGAGGGACTGAGACGGCTCCTCGTGGAGCCCGCCGCACCAGCGACAGAAGGTTCGGGCAAAGTGTGCCACCACGTGACAGTGATTGATGACGGTCAGCCCCACCGCTTCATCCTGCCGGTGGGGGTAAATATGAACTCACGCCGAAGAGAAGCGCTCAAATCAACGTGCAATTCACAAAATATCTGCATCTATCAAGGGGCTTTCATCTGACCTGCATTCATTTCATTAGTCAGCCAGCTCGTGTCTTCATTTGTGGCTCTGTGCAGACACCGCAGCCAATTAGACGCAATCAAAAGGCTCAAACACACCGAGCGCCTTTTAGAACCAAGATGATCGCTGCGCCTTCTTTGTGATGTTGTCTGGAAACAAGACTCTGAGAGTCCACACGCACGCCAACTGAGCTGAAGGCTAATTAGTGACACAAAGTAGAGCTGAGGCTGGTGGGAATGTCATTAGTTTTGTAGGTATTTGGACATAAATCAATGTTATGATGGAATGTGGCTGCTTGATGAAAAAGTAATAAGATCACCTGAGATGTTCTAACCCATCCTGCTAAAGTCTGGGCATCACCACAGTCAGTGAAATAAGATTCATACTCTGGGGACCGCAACTGTCAAAACAAACTCTAATGGCAATCAAATTAATAATTAAGATATTTTAAGATGGACTAAATTCATGGACTGACAGAATAACACCACCATGACACAAAGCATGGCTAAAAGTGGAGGATAAAGCAATGTCTCCATTCTATATTTGGATAAGGGAAACATGTGGAAGAGCAGTGGGGACTGCATTTGGAGGATGTTCAGGACTACCTTCTGGGAAGTTTGGCTGCTGTAATACCATCAAACAGGGACAGGAAGGAGTTTGGTGACAAAGATCTCTGAGAGCTGCGAGGGAAGGTCAGTTCAGTAATACTGTTAGCAGGGATAAAGGGGCCAGGATAACGGCAGGAAGTCACGACACGCCCGTTTTGACGCACATGAAGGTGAGGCGAGAGGGAAACGGAGATAGAGAACGATAAAGGAAGAGATCTGACGAGCTCAGGCTTCAAAATAACCCCCAAACACACCCTGACAAAAAGCAGGAAATCAAACCAAAGTCGAACAGTAATCTGAAACCCAAGTGGGATCAAATTATTCAAAGGAAGCTCAAGAAAACATTAAAAGAAAAAGTATAAAGTTTGGAAAATGGAGTCTCGGCTCTAAAAATATGCTAATGCCTCCAGTGCATACGATTAGACGGCTTATGGTGCAAGTCTCCTCCCTCATTATCCATTCGGTTTTTCTGCCCTGATGGGTTGATGCAAGTGAAGATAACAATGAATGCAGCAAAACAGTTTCTCTAACTTCCACCGCAGAGTGCCGGGTCACTTACATAAACAACACTACATGAAACCATGCGGCAGACAAACGTGGGCCTTCTTTCCACTTTGATCAATAAGTGGAAGCTTTAAAAAGGTTCGCTGTCTAAGTGACAGACGAATGAATGAACGGGCAGCATCCTCGTGAGACGACGATGCTGTTAATCTGAGGGGCAGTCACGTTAGCCCCGTCAGCCGGGAACAGGAGGGAATACGTTATCCTGTTAGCGGACAGTGGCGCCGGGGCAGTTGGGAGCTCTCAGGATGAGGCGCTGCAGTTTGCTCACATCATTTATCCACTTAGAGTTAAACTAGGAGCGAGCCTTGTGCCCCGACTGAGTAAAACACTACGACACAATGCCAGCGACAGGTCTCGAATTCCTTAAAGCTTCCCCGACCCACACATCGGTCACACTCAGCAGATACAACCACGACAGAAAGACAAACTGTAGATGTTGAGCGCACTGTGGAAATGTACCCGCAGCACAGAGAGCGTGCACATTCATGACATGAACTGTTCCTCAGCGTGGTTCCCAAAATGTCAGCCTATTCCTGCTGGACTACATTAGGAATGTGCGCCAGGCCAATCATGACAGTGATATTATTGGTGCTCTTATCCAACTCAAGCAAGAATTTCCCAAAATGTCAGACCACTGCTTAATGCATTCATAGAGTCTACGCACGTCCAGGCCAGTCCAGGAGGAGGGTCGGCTGACACGTTGACCGATCCAGATACATCGCTGTGGTCTGTGTCGCTGCTTGAGTCGGCAGTTTTTTCATACGTCGTGCTTTTGCCGTCTCCGTATTTGGAAAACATGAAGGGTATTAAATTATTCCACATAGGTGTTACAGGTACAAAAGCACAGCGCAGGGAACAAAGGTGCCGACACCGGGATGTCAGCAGCGATTTATCATCAAGTCGAACACGTTTTTTTTTTTTGCCGCTTCCTGCATGTTCAAAGCAACACGAAGAACCCAACGCAGAGGAAGACCGTGGCGTGGAGAGAGAGCGAGAAGGAGGTGGTGAAACAAAAAGAGAATCAGAGTGCGGGGAGGTTGAGCGACAGGAGGGGGAGAATGAGACCTTGAGGCTTTCTGTGCAGCACGCTGGAACAAGATGAGAGAAGTGAGATGAATGCACGCACACACACACACACACACACACACACACACACACACACACACACACACACACACACACGACTCCAAATCACATTTAGAAGTAGGGCAGCCTATCTGCCAGCTCAAAAGCCTGCAGCACTTTCCTCAGTCATTATCCAACAAACGATACCGTAATACAATAGGCCCGGTTTATCTGCATACTCATGCTAAGAGAGAATGCTCCCAGGCAGAGCAGCACAGCTGACACATGTTTATTTTAAGTAATGTGTGGATTTTAATTTGCGTCAGTATGAAGAAAAACGCTGTAAACTTGTGTCTGGATGCTGATAAATTGATGAGGAACTGAGAAACTGAACAGCCTCAGTTTCATCAAAACTTTGAGCTCATCCCAAACGTGGAGATGAGTCGAGCGAGACGTGTTTCGGCGGCAAAGATGGTTGCCAGGGCGACCTGAGGAGCGGCATGACATTTGTGGTTAATTCAGATCTGGAGAATAATAGCAAGCGGTGGCGAGAACACAGCGCCATTCATCAACGGACGAACCGAGGCGAACCGTGCAATTGGACAAATGTGAGTGTTCTGTCGAGACGTTCAGGGATGACCGGACCAAATTCGTCAATTTGCAGACCACAGAATTATTTGGACCAAACACGGACACGGCGATTGTGGTTGTAGCTGATTCAGTGGTTCCAGACACAGTCGCCCCGGTGCCCCGCACATTAAAGTGTTGCCGTTATTTTGTCCACCTTCTGCATACCTACAGGACCTTTTAGTCAGTACACACACAGGGACATAAAGGCATCCTGATGCAAACAAGCGAACGTGACTGCCGAGGCACAGGTGCAGGCGTACAGCACATACAAACACGTGCACACACGTGTCACGCTCCCGCTCTGTTGACTTTACTTGTGTTTGTACTTGAGATTAGCTACACAAGGCTTCGCAGCAGCGACGGTGGCTGGCACATTGTCGGGACTGTGCAGATGAGTTTCGGGCTGCGAGCCCCGCGGGGACATTTGCACTGTAATGGAACTATAAGCTTGGACATATTGCAATACCCCCAGAATAACACTGCGAGTTGTGTCCGAGTCATACAAGTCTAATAACATCGGTGTTATTTTGTGAGGGTTTCTTTCAGAGAATAATCATTGTCAAGTCTGGAAACGCTGTGAAACCACACAGTTTCAATTAAGCCATCGATACAGAAAAGCAAAAAGCTCAGGCTTTGCATGCTTGAGGCTGCAGAGAGCGACAGTCGGACGCAGACGTGGACGAAGAAAATGTGCCTTCAGGCTCCGCAGCCGAATTGAGTTCATGGCTTTAGAAAATGTATTTTTCTGAGGATGGGGCTGGTTTTGGGTGAGCGCGGGGAGATCAGAGCACACAAGACTGGACTAATTGCGGCGCTGAAAGATCTGGCCTAGCCTCGGGGCAGATGATGAAAGCAAGAAGCCCGCGCGTTTGTGTGTCTGTGCTGGTGGTGAAAGCAGGCGCCACTCAGCACCTGTCCGGCCGTCCGACTGAGCAAAAGACCCGCTGTCCCTTCTGTCCACCCCACGCAACAAAACGCAGCAAAGATAAATACACAATTAAACATTAACTCTGTCCCCATGTTTGACCGGGCTTTAAGCAGATCAGGCAGAAGTCTACTTTTATACATGGATTGAGACTAATTTTGACTGTTAATCAAAAAGAAGGGGACCCCCGTCCTTTTGGGGGGTGGGGATGGGGGGGTAGTAAACAAAAGGAGTAACTGCACTCTTTCAAAGCTGAGATCACATCTAATCCAGTACACATATAGGTCACATAATACCCTCTCGTACATCTGCCATTAGATCTGCATGAATACAAAGTGAAAACAATGCCCCCCATTGTGTGTCATGCCTGCATCAAGTACAGCACATCCCACAGTTAACACTAATGTGAACGCACACAAAACAACACCCGATCAAACCGCCCCCAGTTTGCTATAGATCTGTAACCCCCCCCCCGTGCTCTCATTTCTCCCCTGGTTTTCTGGGACATGACGAGTAAAAGATGTGATTCACTGATATTCAGGAATTGTTTATGTTGGGCTCCAACTCCTCATCTGTTTTGTTGTTTAATCATCGTCTGTGTTGAATCTAACTTTTGGTTTCAGGCTGAGAGCGAAGCGCCTCATTTGTGCTTCGCACGCACGCTCGGCCGTGCTAGACGTGATGTTGCTACTAATTGTGTGTGTTCTTTTTGTTTGTTCTGCAGCCTTCAGGCACGAGCTATCAGTTGTCGTAGCTAAAAGAAAAATTATCACAAAGCAGAGAATTAGGGGAAAGAAAGAGAAAGAGTTGGCAGTTGTAAAAATCTCATCACTTTTTTTTGGTGACAGAATCCTGGAATCCAGACCGTAACAGGAAGATGCAATGTTTGTGTGCCAGTGTTTACAATTACGTCACGCTCTGTGCTTCTGAAAAACAACTGTTTTTTCTGTCAGTTTGAGCTGAGTCACTAAAAAAAGCACACAATGTAAAACTGAAGAATTCTGTTGCACTCTCCGACAGCTCCGGAGTGCCTTATTCCTCACTGCACCCCTTCTCAATATCCAAACATCAGCTGCTGACAGAGTCTTGACGGTTCAGGAAGCTCTCAGAAGACCGGCACCGGCTCAGTCGACCCACACTAACACAACAGCAACTAAAATGAAAAATAGGTTCTCCCCTCCCTCGCACAGCAGAGATCTTCTCACGAGATGCTCCACACGGACACGGGGACAAACGTGGAGAGAGAAGGGAGCCGTGCAATTTCTGGGGGAAGACGCTTGGCAGGCCGCGGGAGGGGGCTGCATCCTGACGGACATGAGGGAGGCTTAAAATCCCATTAGAGCCGATCAAAATTCAAAGGGAAGCATGCACAGCCTGCCCTCAGCCTAAAAAGATCTATTCCTGTCAGCACTGAGTAGATAGCCAGAGACGGGCTAAATCCAGACAGTCTATTTTGGTAGGAGGAGAGTGAGGGGATGGAGAGAAAACAGCAGCGGTGTGGGGGGGGGGTAAAGTGAGAGAGAGCGGGGGGACAGGAGCACAGACATGGGTGAGGAGGACAGAATCGACTTGTTTCCTTTTGTGGTGAGACAGCGGCCTCCTGTAAACAGTGCATGTTTGTTTCCTGAGGAAATTCCAGCGTATAGACATGTCCCTTTCTGAGGCAGTGAGCTGTGTGGAGAACTACTCCAAACCCCTCCGCCTGGATGCAGCGACACCGGCCTTTGTCATTCAGCCTCATTAATCGATCGAGGAGGTCGTTCAAATGCGGGGGGGGGGGCCTCGCATTTATGGAGTACTGGAGCTCACACACACACACATACATGAAAACCGCTGGGGTGGTTTCTCCACTGCCATTGAATGACTCAACCAACCAGTCAGTCAGCCACAATGGGAGGAGGTTCAACAAAAAACTCCTCTGAAAAGATCCACGGGAGACAAAATAGTGTCTTTTCTCCTTCTGCCTGCGGGGGCGGCAGGTGTGTTTGCGTTTGGAAGGCGGCTGAAGACTCGAGTCAGCCTGCACAGCTCGTCTGCTCTTTCCAACCCCAAATTCAGTGTTTGCTCAGAGACGAGCAGGCTGCCATGTCTGCTCTCCGTCTCTTCCCTTCTTATGTTTGCTCCGCTTCTCTCACATCGACTGAGACTAAAGCGATTAAGCCGAGGGAGATGAGGGGGCCACGGCTCTGCCAGCCACCATGCAAGCCCTCGCTCGGTTCCAGGACTTCCTCCATAAGTCTCTCTCTCTCTCGCTACCATCAGTTCTTTCCTGACTCTCTTTCATCACATCAACTCCACAGAGCCTCCACACAGTCCCCTCAGCGAGAGGGCTGCACTTTTAAATTAAAGACAAGGCCCTTTGCTTTTGTGAGGAGAGACGAGGGGGAAGTCAGGAAGGCCGGTCAATATTCATCTACACAAAACTAATTACGTTTGACTTAGCAACCAATCTTAAACACGGACGCTTGCTCTCTGAAGAGCTCACATGTTTGCTTTCGCACGGTGTGGCGCCTTGCGGGAGGGTTTGCTCAAAAAAGAAGAAGTGGTGAGCACAAAAAGGCCGTCTTTACCTTCCTGTGCATTTTAAAGCATAAACAGCGGATGCACAGGCAACTTCATACAACTCAAAAGCAAGACCTGAATTTTACGAGAAGAAAAAACATTGGCACGGATGAATATTTTAATCGTTTTGGTTCACAAATGTGCAAAAAAAAATGTGTTTTGTGGTACGTGTTGGACTATTTCTTGCCCTTATGCTAAGCTAAATTACACGTACCACCTCCTGGGCATAGCCTCATATTTAATGGAGAGTCACGAGAGTCACACCCTCAGAATGCAAAGAGCAAATGTTGAACTGTTCCTTTAAAATAAAGCAAATTCCTGGAAACCCCAGCAGCAGGATGATGAGCTGACATCATGTAAAGCAAATAATCCAGAAAGTCTTGGAAAATGAAGGCAAATCCATTTTTCCACTATCTTGCGATGATGACACTGACACAGAGGTCACTGGTGGAAAAAAGTTAGAAACTCTTACTTTAAAATAAGCTCAAACTGCAAAGGTCACATGACACAATAAGCCACCCACCGGTCAGTGTAGTAATGCAAGTCTATCAATAGTAACAGCTTTCTACTCATGTCAGCAGAGATTACATTAGACGCACATGACAAATTAATAAATCAGAAGTTCTGAGGTTTTTTATAGATCGTGTTTCCTATCAGCAGGTTACATCCATCGCTGGGGAGCAGCTTCCTGCCTCATTCATTAGCCATTCAGAAGATTCATTCAAAGAATGTTCTATACAATAGGCTGAGCCTTACAACCTCAATACACCGACTCATTCATTATTGATTCAGCACTATCTCCGGCGCTCGAGGGACCTTAACGTACAGACACACAAACATGTGCAATGTGCATCCACATGTGAGTGCATAAATAAGCACGAATTTGCGCTGTGTGTACATCTAAGAAGGAATGTCATAGATGCTGGTAAACACATCGTAGCTTAAAGAAAAAAAAAGTCTTTTTTCAAAGACATAATGTTTTTTTGCTCGTAGCGATTAAGAGCATCATCCGTGCCTGCCCGTGCCCGCTCCTGCCTCACGCTCTGCCTCTGCCTGCAGCGTATCACTCCGTTGATCATGTTTACTTTACCACCTTATTGATTTGTGAGTTTGGGAAGGACTGCTTGCACACTCAGCCCATTCTCACAGATACACAAACTCATAAACAGCCTGGCTTTGCTCAAATACACCCGGTTTTGCAGATGGACATAGCTTGCTTGAAATCATGTAACACTGGGGTTCTTCTGATTAAAAAACAAAAACACACACACACACACACACACACACACAGGGTCACAGTAAAAGCAAAACAGGGGTCACCTACAAACCCACTCTGTAACACTCCACAAGCACGCAACAAGGATTTCCCCAAATTGTTTTAAAAAAAGGAGTTTGGGCTGCAAAACTTGTGCATTTTTAAAGGATATATGCACATTATGGCTTTTTAGTGGCTCCAAAAATGAAATCACACATTTCCTCTGTGCACATTCACTCAGCAAGCGATAAGAGCCTTGTCGTGTCTGAACCGAGCGGGTCTCGTGAGTCACACTTAAGATTACAGAGCCACCCCGGCTGTCTGATAGGGCTCTGTGCGTGTGCTTCTGGAGAAAAAAAAACACTGGCCTTCTGGGACAATGAGAGGGAAAAATGATTACATGAGCCCCATAGAAACATGACTGAAATATCTTTATGGAAAACCCAAAAGGCAAAACACTGAGCCTGGCGATGAAATGAATAACAATGACACAGTGAAAGTGAGAAAAGTACGGCTCATACGTGCAGAGAGAGCTTGATTTATAAAATTCTAATTAAATACCAGGTCAACAGAGTTTCATCACAGGCAGCAGTAGCATGCACACATACACACTGTGTCCTTCACGCTCTCACAAAACTATTAAGTAAAAAGGAAGTGTATTGTTCTTCAAAGGAAGCCACACAGCCCACCTCTCTCTGATTGTTTCTTACTTTTCTGTCGACAGAATTTATCCCTGCATCCCTGTCGAGCCGGCACGTCCGTCACTGCAACCTCCCTACAAATCTGTGTGATTTTAAACATAGCTTCTTTCTTTCATCATGGACTGAAGAGGTGTGTGTGTGCGTGTGTGTGTGTGTGTGTCTGATTCTGGTTTTGAAACACGAGACATGATGTTTTCATCTTACCCTGATCCTCCTCATGGCTGCCACGATCTCCATGCGACTGTTGGGCCTGGGCACGTCGAGACTCCCCACGTACTGTGGTAGACAATCAGAGACGTGAGCTTGTTGACTGTCCAACATGCTGCTGCTGCACAATTAACCTTCCTTAATCACGTATGACAAAACACCAACTTAAATTCCTCACGTCCTCACTCAGCCCTGTGACTGATCAGAGCCACCGAGCGTGCAGCTTCCTCAGTGGCATTTGCATTCACTCGGGTGCTGCTGAATGAACAGCAGCTCCCAGGGACCACCAGGAGTCCTTCAACATGGCTGCAGCAGTTTTAGGGATCATTTACTTTTTAAGACTTTTTATGATTTCTAAAAAGGCAAATACCGTTAACGTGCTGATGCAGACTATATCATGTCAATAACTTTCTATCTTAGACAAATGTGAAACTTGCAATGCCTTATTAAAAAGCTGTTTGTGGCCTGCGTGTATTTGAGATGAGCTATATACACATGCCACTACATGTGGAAGGATGTGTTTGCGCGGCTGTGCGCAGACTCTGACTCCCGAGCATTGTGTGTTCTTGCTTTGTTGTATAAAGCTGCCTGTGCCATATGGATTTATAATACGGCCGCGTTCGCAAAACTCAAAAGAAATATTGAGAAAGACAGAACCTGCACGCTGCTTAATAAAGCAGCATTAATAAGACATAAGGTGCAAGATACAAGTCACCATGTGACTGAACTTTGGACCAGTAACACTTCCTCTCTCCCGCTGTGCTCACTATTCCTCGATCAACCCCACAAATATGATTAATACCCAGTCAATGCCGTGCAAATCAGCTCAGACAGCCCAGGATAAAGTAACCAGCTGATACTGCTGTCTGTGCGTCAGAGATGAGGCCGTGAGTCCATGTCAGTGAATGAAATTTAAAATGAAACTCTAATGATTAGTTATCTGTCATTTCAAGTGCCAAACATTTTTCATATGTGGAAAACTCTGGTGTCAGTTTGTATCAATGACATATGGAAAGTAAGACCATGAAAAATAGCATTCTTTAGTCAGGGCCATTAAAAACTGGCTGCCTTCCTAAGAGGTTAATAATTCAATGAGTTGGGAAAACCTGAAAATAACACTCGGTTCAGTTCACTTTTTAAAAAACGCTCCTACAACTCCGTGATAGGCTTTTCCACACGAACCCACATGTGTGGCGTTTAAGGACACGGCCATGTGTTCAAACTTCACGAGAGATCCCGGCTGGAGCTGCACCTGCCATCCCGCTCCACGACACCGTCTCACGCTGCTTCAACTGTCACTGAAATAATACGGCGAGCGATTTCGTCTCACCTTGGCTTGGAAGTGAATCCCGTGCTGATAAGCCTCCTCGTTGTGCAGCGGCACCCTCGAGTCCGCCACATCGTCCACCAGATTGTACCTGTTCCTGGCAGGCATCGCGGGTCTCCGCACCAAAGATCCCGACACCGGGGGGGTGGAGGGGGGGCACACACCGCTCAACAAGTAAACAGGTAAACGTCGACGGGCTCGGAAACGCCACCACCCCGTGTGTGCGCGCCGCGCGGCTCCCAGAGTGTGGCCCCTCTGGAAACGCAGTCCATTGTTGGCGCTTTGGGCTTTAGGAAGGTCCGTCCTCAAGGGTGGGGGGGCACGTTCAGGCGCCCCTGTCTCCTCTGTGACAATAAACTGATATGTTCTCAAACAGGCGTCACGTAAGAAGACGCAGAGACGCGGAGGACGTCTGTTTTCAAACAAAAAAAAAATCCAGCGTCGTCTCTCTCCGCAGGTGATGTTGTTGCCTGCTTGGTCGCTGTGGGGTTTTTTTTTTTTTTTTGAAGTGCTGCTGCACCCGTGTCTCTCTCTCTCTCTCTCTCTCTCTCTCTCTCTCTCTCTCTCTCTCTCTCTCTCTCTCTCTCCCCTCTCTCCCTCCTCAAAGCACAAAGCCCGTCCCTCATTGGAGCAAAGTTCCCGGGCGTGATGCAACCCGGAGCTGGGAGGAGAGCCAGCCAGAAAGTTCGTCCTCCCCTCCTGAAGGAGGTGAAAATTTGACACACTTATTCACCTATCCCAGGGAAAACAAGATAAATCATCTGTCAAAACAAAAACAAAAACATAATAATAATAAATAACCCTGGAACATAAGTGTATGAAGTACTTGATTAATTTGCTATTTCCATTATTATACTAAAAATGGCAATATATATATTTTTAATGCACTAAGTTTACTTGACAGCTGCTGTTGAGATTAAGATTTCACTGCTTTTATCTATGTTAATTATCTGATTGCCTTTTGTGGTCTAAAGAGGTCTAAAGGTCTAAATAGATGAATGGTGCTATTAACATCTCTTTTCCAATCATGACCATAAAGTGGAAACTGTTGAGTGTTGGTGCTCAAACGCAAGGTCAAATACTTAATTAAAACTGAGACATATTACTGAAACTATGCCATGGTGCCCTCTGTTGGTTGCTTACTATAAAATACTGCAGTTAAATAGCCATTTTACCATGTTTCCAGATGTGTTTTAAGACTTATATACCTATATATCTTAATATTTTGGTCGTTGCCATCTTGGTTTTAGAGAAAAAGACAATACCACATTTGGACAGCAGGGTGGAACTGGAGCGGGATCGGAGGACACTAATGGGCCTACTGGGATTTGACTGAGCACCCCTCAGCCTATAGTTAACATAATTTACCAGCCCAGCAGCGCCAAGAACCAATAGAAACGCAAACGCTAAGTTAGCGGTCATGCTAACAATGGCTAACTAGCTTGGTTAGCGAGACACACCTGTAATTCAGTGGCCATGTTCATTTTGGCTAGCGGAAAAAAAAAAGTTAAAATACAACGTATATACTGATAAATAATGACACAGTCGACTCCTCAGTGTCTTTTAGTGTAACTGAATGTTGAAAACAACATTTCTAGGCAAACAAAAACTTTTTTGGACCAAAGCACACGGTAGCCACACCCTAAACATACACCGATTTTTTAACTTTTTCCTCTAAATCGGACCATAAATTCATTATGAAAAATAATACTTAAGTAATAAATCAAGTGAGAATCAACATCATTTTAACGTACGTCTTTTTGCAAACCATTAGAATGGCATTACAATACACATAGAATAAAAGTTCTATGGATAAAACTGACTTTTCTTATTTTTCTTAGAAGAATCCTTCAGCTCTTGTGACCTGAAATTGTTTTTCAGATCAGAGATCAGAGATCAAATCAGAGAGAACAAAAATCTTGAAACCATGAAGTATAAACCTTTAAGAAGATAGTGAAGGTACTCCGTCTTGTGAAATGCCTCACTTACTTGAAAGAATTTGCATTTCTTTACACCGTATGCAGAAGATGCCCTGTTCCAGACAATATGTGGTATACTAAATAAATCTGTACAAAGTTTTAATCTATGAGTGGTTGATCCACAGTAAAAGACTAAATAAGCTATTTTATATCAGCAAGAAACACACTATATGCTACACATGTGGTCCTGTGCACAACAAAAATGGAGGCATGACATAATTCCATGTCTTTTTTTTCTAAGTCCACAAAAAAAAGATATAATACAAATCAAGGTTTTATTTGAATCAGCAATCCAGTCCTGGTAATCACAGGTCTGGTTTCAAGTGCCATTCATGTCACAGATGCTGTTTCATGTGCAGAGGGAGGACAAAATAAGCTACTGAAAGCACATCAGTGAAAACGGTCACATCTGAAGCAGCATAATCACAATCAGAGATGCTGCAGGTCACATTAGGTTGAATGTAAATGAGCAGCATTTATAAGCTATGAAAGAGGTCATCACTTTGATATGCAAGTTTTCAAAGCATAACAAGACTGAAAAAAGGAGCTAAATCAAAGGTCTCAAAAGCCACATTAATGAAATGCCTGTTGCCTGTTGTATGCCTGTTGTATGCCTGTTGGTGTTTGTGCAGTTTGACTTTTTCTTTGCTCTCTTGTCCTCACACATGGATGCGCCAGTGTGATACTAAGCTTGAAACCTCACATGCACCAAGAGACGACTATTCAGTGAGGTAGGAGACGCAACATTTGAACATTCATATATTGAAAACATGCTAAGCCAACACCAGGGCAGTAGTACCAAGTTTGTTTAATTCAGTAATTCTTCAGAGGATCAGGATTCACATCAAACACGCGTTTTACACATATCCCTTACAGCAGATGTACAGTCAGTCAGTTCATATGAGTTTTAGATGCTTGTCATTGCAAAAAAATTCAAATAAAAGAACAGGTTGATGGAAATCTTTGAAGAGGGAAAGAAGTGCTGTTACATGTTATTTAAACTGTGTTTAGTGTCAGAGTGTAGCATATCGCTGGTGTGCATGTCATGTTTAACCACCTGTAAGCATTTAGGAATGCTACACAAATGCTTTTCTGTTGGCTCTGGTATGCTGACTGTCACAGTCATGCTTATGCTGGGCGTCTATTGTCTAAGCATACACTACTTTATTAACTGTTAAGTATGATACCTGAGAGCTGGTGGTAATGTGTGAATGATCCATCCAGTCACTGACCAGCCAGTGATGAGATGAAAGATGCAAACAGCTGTAAGAGGTACACGCAAACAGTTATTCCCAAAGCATCCTCACTACAGATGACACAACAGAGGCAAGGCAACAAAACGACACAAACACAAAGCTGTATATTGCCACTGCATACCTCATTTGAGTGACAAAGGCAAGCCGTGGCTCTGAAGATTGTGTGGGATACAGACCAATTAAGTCCCTGAATCAAGACACTTCCCCTCATTAAAACTGAATGGGTGTTGGTAGAGTAATGTACTTATTAAGACTCATTATACATCCAGAAGATATTCAGTTACTGAGGGAAAAAAAGCACAACGTGTTTAAAGCGGGAGGAGAAGGAGAGCAAATAAAATAAGCGCACATTCCAGTTTTCCATTTCACAATATAACACAAAATCTGCAGCCACAACTCGGCTACTGGCTTCTCGAACATGAGGAGCCATACGTAAACAAGAGGTCCCATGCACTGAGAGCTTTTAAAGAGATTCCCCTTTGATCCATGCTACCAATAGTGTAGTGCTTTAAATAAGCTTAAACCGAATGAAAAAATCCAAACACACAAAAGCATAAAACAAAAGTGAAAATCAACTGTCATGATCTTTGGGTAAACAGGATACATTCCCCATGTTGAAAACATCCCAAATGCCAAAGTGCATTTTTAAATGCATTTAGGCTGCAGTTCAGAGTGTATGTGTGCAGTGGGTGTAATACTGTAAAACCAAAATCACTCTGTAGTTGTTCTTCAGACTTTTCGTTTGTATGATGCACCTCTCAGGTCCATCAGGTGGGGTTTTCCAGGAAGCTGGAAACTCAATACATTAAATGCAGATGTCGCAGGAAACCTCACACCCACTGTGCACTCCAAGTCAGACAACTCTGAATCACAGCCTCACAACCTTAGTGACTGACCTGAAGTCAATTATGTACATTTTACAATCACATTAATTTCTATTGAGATTTCCTGAAAGGCTCTTGGGCAACAAAGATGAACCTTACATATCTCCTGCAAAAAAGCCCAACGGTAGGAACAATCAACAAAAGGGAAACACATAATAAATACAAACCATAAGAAGAATTAAAAAACATAAAAACAAAGCTTAAAATGGAGTCAGAGAGACACCCCGTTTACAACCAGGTACCAAATAATGGACTGAATCCAACATCAATCTGTTTGGAGACTATTAGGTGAGGACAATGAGAATGCAGCAGTGTAAGGAAATAAATAAATTCAGTAATATTGTTACGTAGGGACAGAAATGATAGGGGAGAGAGGGAGGGAGAACAGAGGAAGAGGTAGGACGGATGGAAACAGGAACTGAGGACAAGAGAGGAGCAGGAGGAGAAAGGGAAGGCAGACGTCTCACTCTGGAGCACCGTTTGTTGTGCCCGCCATCTTCTCTTCGTCGCCCTGTTTCTGATGCTGCAGTCTGGCATAAGTCACTGCGTCTCCCCTGGGAGAGACAGGGAAGGAAGATGGGATGGGGGGGGGTTAGGAGCAGGGAGAGGTGAGCAGAAACAAAGCAGGTGTGACAGGAGACGACGATGTTAATTGCAAGGTTACTACATTGCTGACCTTGTCAAATAATTAATTTGCATGAATTAAGAGTCTAATTAGAATTGTTAGAACTTCCAGGCATAAAATATGAATATAATTAACTCATTATAATGTGGCATACTGCATTTAATATGAGAGCCTGTTATTATATCACATTTTAGAGGAGTGTTTTATGAGTGAGACATCAAGAGGTATGAGTAATTACAAAATGTCTGTACCGCAGAGCTTTTATTCAAATTGATACTGAAAAGAAACCATATAAATCATATAAAATAGCTGAGTAACTGCTCCCACGCTGCTTACTTTTTGCCTAAAGATGCAAGGCCGTACAGAACTCCTGTAGCAAAGGCGATGGCATTCCCAAACAAGGTGGTAAAGGAGAAACTCAAGAATATGGGAAACAGAGCCATCCTGAAAATTAGCAACCGAGGACAGAGCAAACAAGAGACAAAAACAAAAGTCAGTAAATCATATGAGATACGTGCTGTACATAAAGGAGCCCCATTCCCACATGTTAATAACATCTGAAATTCACATTCCAGAAATTAATATTTTCATACAATGCAGTATAGTCTCCAATGGCCTAAACTGTATACAATGCATAGTTGTTCTCACCCGCAGTAGAAGAGGGCTTTCTGCCAGGGTCTGAGTTTGTCTGCACGAGCCGCCACTGCATTAGCAAACTCTATGAACTGGCAGCAGAACGGGACTTCGCACAGGAACAGCACGAAGGCATTCAACCTTGAGACAGAAACACAGAATCATCCTGTGCACTTCATACATGTGTGAACCGCTGCACGGCCGAGTCTCAGATGACCGAGGTGTGGAGGAATTTAAACACAGCAGACAGTTAGAGGAACCTTTACGTACAGTAACAACTTGGGATGTAGCGCTCATGCTCATATTTACTGTCAAAGGAAGTAATAATGTTTCTACAATGAGCTGGTTGGTAAAATAAGACACAACAACTAACTACTAGAGTAATTATTGATTCATTAAATGACCAATCATTTTCTCAATTAACTGTTTGTTCCACAAATGTCTGAAAAATAGTGAATTACACAATCTCTTAAAGCCCAACGTGACAATTGTCTTGTTTTGTCTGATTAAGTCTTAAACCAAAATATCAGTTTACAATCACATAAATGCTCATTACTGAGAAACTAGAACCAATGATTTTTTTTATAATATATTACAATATTTTTGCAAGAAAATGGGGGATGGCATTTTCATCCCTGTTCCACGGTGCAATCTTATTTCTGTGGAAACTGTAAAGGCTCCAGGAATGCACCTAAAGATCATTTTCATTATCATGGACCTGAGCTTGAATGAATAAACAGAGACTCAGTGATAAAAACAGAGCACTTCATAATCCCTGCTGAAAGTGTTTATTGTTTTTGCTTCTGTGCACCTGCAGCAGCATATTAAAATGCACAGACTTATGGAATATTAATGAGCTGATTTATGCATGCTGCATTAAAGTTATGTGTAGCAGTGTTAAAGACTTACACCATCCAAACTCCAGCAGCAATGTTTAAAGGGTTCACAGTGACACAGTTCCACACTCCGGAGACTGCACAGGCTGCATGATTGGGACCAAAGGAAATACAAATTACTAAGGGCTGTTATACAGAACATTTGCTCTTGATATGCACTGCAACAAGGTAATCTGCTTTAATTTGTATCTATCAAATCTATCTGTCTGTCCATCTATCATCACCTTATTACTGACATAGCTCAGAGGAGAGAACAGCTGTTGAAGTTAATGACATGGCTGATCAAATTTGATGTTTAAGGTCTGTATATGCTGGGACTGCTTGGTTAATTAATGCCTGTAAACTATAAACAGCAGTAGAAAATCAACAAAGCAGAATATATGGCAGCAGGTATATGCAAATGGGAAACACACATGCAGACATGTTTTTTGGTAGCAGCAAATCACTGCCTTTTACAATTTGGCTTCATATCGCCTTACAAAAAAAGCACTTTTATATGGAAAAATATAAAACATCACTGAACAAAAGGCTGGGATCCAGCACTCATATTTAGATGTAAAAAGCTACTACATGCTCGGCCTGAAAATTAATTACCCATTTCAAATTTGAAACGCTAATTACCACTATGTCAAAATCAGAGCAGGCTACATTTTTCATGTACAAGATAATTCGTTTCAGACAGATTCCTCTTTTGATAATACTGGGCATTTTCAACAGATGTATTTTAATGTTTGCCATGGCTTTCACTTGTGCTGAAATTTTGATAACTTATTCTACTGCAGTTCTTTCACGCCTACAAAAAGAGCAGCACTGCTCCACACGCAAGGGCAAGTAGGGCCTGCCTATATCCAATGTCTGACTATCTACTGTTTATACTTAGCAGGCGCAGGTTAATCAGTAGAAGAACACCTGTGGTGTGTTCATGGGCTGTGCAAAAGCTGAAAAATTCATGGTAATGTTCAACATGTGGGACTTTTTGGAAGGCCCTGAAAATCACACATTGTAGAAGTGTGTCAGCTAAAGTAATGCTCACACATCTGCAGTAAACCAATCAATGTGGTATAAAAAACTATATCTGATGTATTCACCCTAACATAAAGCAAAGCAAGCGAATACTTTTCTGGCTGACACCCCAGTGTGAGATTAGAGGGTAAATATGCCTTATGTCTGTATGAACTGTCAGGCCAGACAAGCCCACAGTGTGACAAACAGTGGAAGAACTATGTAGCATATCCTGCTCCTCTGGCCTCCTTAATAATACAGGGCCCATTGAATATGCAGTGTCCCGGGTGGTTCATGTGATACAGGGACTCCGGTGTCACTGTGAGGACGAGGCAGGACGAGTTGCAATGCTGCTGGGAAACTGCACAGCCAGCAGCAAAACAATCGCTCCTGTCTCCCGCTTAACTCCTGAGGGAAGGAGTCAAACTACCTGCTGTGGCCGTGGTGTGTTCACATCATAAAGATCAATTAGGAATAAAAGGTGTTATGGCATGAGGGAGCCAGGCAAAGAGGCGGTGCCCGGCAGTGGCTGCTGCAGTGATGGGGACAATGGGCTGAGACAAAGCTTTTGTCTAGCCTGGATAAGTAGTTGAAATGATACAATATATTCTGATGCCATTTCTGTCTTGTCCCTGCTCTGACCTTATATTAATACACCAAAGTATGCACACAATAATTTGTCTTAAGTATGCTAAGACAACACATTAACCTGCCTGTCACAGAAAACAGCACAAAACTAAATGCCATTTACAGCTCACTCAATCGTTACCTCTACGTGTAATGAATGTATATGTAAAACTCACACATGAAATTGACTTTGACAACTACTTACATATTCCTCCCAAAACCCCGGCTATTTTGCAGAGCCATCGGTACCACCATGTCATGCCATCATCCTCCGGGGCGGTTTTAGCGGACGCTGCAGTCTCTTCAGAGCTCATTGTGTGCTTTTGTTTTTAAGCTACGCTAGCTAAAGATACCCAAAGCCAGTATTTACAGATGTCAAGCTGGGACCAGCTAAAATAGCTAAATCAGTCAGTACCAAACTAACTGCTTACTCGCTTATTGTTAAGATACAGCAGCCCCCTTCCGGTTATATCAGACGTAATTTAAACTTTTACGTGTTTATTAATCCTTTCTTTCCTTTGTCTCTTCCTGTTGGGACTAGCTGCTTGATGTCACCAGCGGTTCGTCACACAGGCTTCCCCCGTCAGTCAGCGCCAGCTAACCGGCTAGCTGATGCTAGAGAGCACCGCCACCAGCTGCCGCTAGGAGCGGATATCACTACTGCATCCGGAAACGACTCATCAGCAGTCTCGCTAATGATCGAAAAAACTATCTTCCACAAGATCTCTGCCGATTTATAACTATACACTTATATACAATCCGTGTTTTGGAGTCAAGTCGTAGCTCCGCTGTTCTCCTCCCTGGGTTTTCAGCCAGATGCGAGCGGTGCATTATGGGACAGATTTCATGTGCGTCATACTTTGTTTACATGTGTCTCAATCAGCTGCTATGGGCTCGCAATGCATTTTTAACTGCATGCTCATCACATTGTACACGTGGAATCCTTGTAGTGGCACAACTGTAATACTTAGCAAAAGTTAATAAATCTCATTTCCCCAGCATTCCTCCACATCTGAGTAAGTAAAACAAAGTAAAACATTTTCCAATTCATCTTTAATAACTCATTCACACCGTTATGTACAACATATTCTTCCCAAATCACTTGTTAATTATATGAGGTCCTTGTGTAGAAATTGTCTTTAAGCAACTGCAAAAACTTGGACTGTGACCTTTTTCATCAAATACTGGATCGGACAAAAAAAACAGCATTTGGAGCAAAGTCCAATGGGGGATGCAGGGGGATGACTGTGTCTATGTTTACTAACAGGTAGATTGTCATGACAAAGTCATTTGTGAGTTTAAATGACCACTTGATGCATGCTCCCTCACTCTGACAGAAGAGTGGACGGTAGTGGTCTCAGAGTCCTTCGGCTGATCCTCCTTTCCTCCATTACTGGTGCTGGTTTCCGCTTCCCTGTGGGTGTGCGGCACAGCATGTCTTCAAGGGTCTCCTGAGTCACCTGACCGGCCCGTTCAAGCTGAGTCACTATCTGCTCCACTTTAATCATGTGTGGTCCACCCTCACTTTGCAAGCGCAGCATATCCACCTGTAAAGAGGACATTAGAAACATCAGAGACTGCTGTCTGCTGAGTCCACACTTTCAAATATCTGTCTAGATTGTGTTAACTATTTCAAGTAACATTTCCTGACCAGAATTCTGATCAAAACGTAAAAAATACAAGTAGAATCTGTGTCATTGAGCAAACATTCAGGTGTCTGACTTACCACCATCTGTGAAAATTCAGGTTTCTTCACAAAAGATGATCTGGGAAACACAGCTGCAGACAGGGTGGAAATGGCATCTGCCACTGCTCCTGACATCGCTAGTATTAAAAGCTGAATCACAATTTAAAAAACGTTAATAAATGAACAATAACAGCAATAAATAATGCATATACATTTACATGATGCACCCTTACTTTCAAATTTTGGCATAATCTGCTGTCTGTTCTCATAATTTGTGAATAAAGTGACTGTGCTTTTGCGATGTCATTCTGGAACAAAAAAGATAACAGATTATTGATGATCGTTATATACTAATGCATCTTTTTGCATGAATGAAGGGTATAGAAAAGATTCTACTAACCTGCCTAAGTGCTAATGCCACAGCAAAGCAGTAAGCATGTCTGGGGATGGTGTGCCCTTGGATCTGTAGCTCCTCTATCAGATTTGTGCAGATCCTGTAGGACTCTGTTGTGTTCTGACCAACGTAAAACAGGAGCTCAAGGTACAACAAACACTCGATGAATCCAAAAACACAAAGTCATCATTAATTACAACTGTACATCAAATAAAGTAAATATTACCATCTTATAGCAGATACCAGCGACCAGTATCTGTGTGTCTTTGTTGAACTGTACACCTTGGTTTCTCATGGTTCTTAGCACTTCCAGAGCATCTGCAAGAGCCAACGCAGAATATTATAAACAAGTGATAATAATAAAAACACTAGAAGGTTAATCTGTCACTTACTTTCATAAAAGCCTTTTGTAAATAACATGTCTAGGGCAATGTTGAAGGAGGTTGCGTCATTGAAAAATCCTCTCATATTCTGTTCAGACAAGTGTGAGAAAATGTCATTATTTATATATTGATGTAATTCAAGCACCTTTTAGGCAATTTAACACACTTGGCTGATAATATTTCACCTCATCTGTAAGTGTAGCAGCAGCCATGTCCTCCAGACCCTGCTCGTAGCACAGTCTCATGAAGAGGGGACCAAATTTAAACTCACCAAAGGCAAAGTTTCGGTTCTCTGCGTGATACCTTGTGAGGGGAAATTAAAGGATCATCTATACAGAATTAAGATACTTGTATTAACTGCATGTCTTCAGGCTTCAAGTGTTACAACTATCAACAGAGGATTACAATACCTGTAGATGGCATCTCTGGCGACCTCCATGTCATTTGCAGACTGGCACAGGTGAAGGAGAAGCTTAAGCTCATCTCTCAATATCAGCTCTTTCCCTTGTAGCTTCTCACTGAACAGTTCAATATAATTTCCTGTAAAATTAGTTAAAATTATACACTTTTCTGTATCATGTATAACACACGACATGAAGCAGCTTGCCATGACAGGGATGACATAATATGACTACTTCACCTTTCGATCCAGTGACGAGGTGAGCCACGGCCAGCTTCCTCTGCTGAAAATCTTGGAGTTTGATAACATCCTCTGACAGCAGATGCCTCTTAGCTGCAGAGACATTAACAGCTGGTCAATGGGAACACAATTACTAATTTTGGATTAATAGCCTATATTTATTTTGCCATGTACCGGAACCTTCAGCACACAGCTGTTACAAAGTCAGTCAAAACTCAGGTAAACCGACTTTTGTTGGATTTTGCACATGCACATGCTTTAAATGTAAATGGTGCGGTGCCTTTTACACATGCGGGCTAATGACAAGTTGCAATTGTAGCTTCTCTCTGCGTGTAAACCAGCCGGTGTTAATGGACATGATGACGAGCTTTGTTTGTCTTACCTCCTGCACAGCTTTCGATCCACCCTGGCCGTAAAATACCTAACAACACTCCTTTACAGGGCTCATGTAGTAACGACCGACAACATTTACCAAGTCTCCCCAGCGCCATATTGACCACTGAATGGACGATGCCAAAGGGGTGTTTTGTATTTTGTTTGAACGTAATATAGAGGTTCAAACGCCTATTAACCCCAGGAATGTTTAACGCAATTTTAAACGTATTCATCAGTTTTATTTTTTAAAAAATCAGCAGGAAAACCAATCTTGCTATTTCTTTTTTAAACGAATAACACCCAGTTTGCAGTTGGTACCGTCCAACATGGCAGCGACTTGTGGCTCCAGTGCATTAGTAGTAAACAGGTTTGCATGCTTCTCCTTCATCGTTATCGTCATTTTCTTTTTCCTCAGCTACACGAAGCTCTGAGCATGTTGTGTTTTTGTTCTCTTCATCTGAAATGTGACAAGCGTTTCATTTCTGACCCCCGCAGAAAGGTGTTCATGTGTTGACCTGCAGGTGGCACTGTTGCACTGCACTTTGTCTGTCTGGACTGACGATAGCTTTAGTGTAACGTGCATAGTTTTGTGGGTTGTCATTACCATGTTATGGGCTGTAATACTTGTAATTTAATTAGTGGTTTAAACGAAATTTTAGTTTTTCATTGCATTTCTCTTCGTGTGGGAGGAGAGGGATGAATTTGAAACCTGAAGTCAACATTTTATAATGCAAGCAAGTTACATTCACTCCTGTTCTTTTCTATGGGGGGTGAGAGCTCAACTCTGCCACTCGTTAGTATACCCACTGACCTACACAGCGTTATATAACCAGTGACTTTACGTCAATGTAAATGAGTGCGTTTGCATTTCCCCCACGAAAGTCATATATTTAAAATTCAACTTTACACTGAAATAGTTTTTAGAATCATCTTGACTCCTTGTTAATGCAGTTTTCTTTTAGTGTGTCAGAATTTTGATAGTTAAAAAAAACAACAACTAAAGTCTGGTTAATTTCTAAACAGAAATGTGCAGCATGCATGTGTGAAGTTCTTTAGCACATGTGACTTTTTCTTGTTTGTTCACAAAGGATCTAATAAGACAGATAATAATTAGATAGATCAAAGTGGATAATAGATACCCAATAAGTAAGCTGTGTTACTACTATAAGCTGTTCAGTAGACCTATGTGAAAAGATAACTGCTAAGGCTGCAGAAAAGATCACTCCAATAATTAAGGTGTTTCTCAAATTAACTCCTAAAACAGATTATGGAGCACAGAGAAAATAGGGCCGGGACTGGGAGGTTCCCCACTGTTGCCATGGCAACAAGATCTCGGCCCATCCAGCCGAGATTGCTGTCTCAGCCAATCAGACACAGGGCCTTGTATAATTTATGGTATCCTGCAAGGTGTATGTGTCTCTGAGGGGTTCCCTCCCTCTCTCTCTCTTTCCATGCATACGCATGTTTGCATTAATTTTACAAACAGCTTCTTCTACCTATAGCACATCTATAGCTACAGGTTGAGAGTTGAGAAGTGTGGTGGCGGTGATTGTGCGATGCAGTTTGTAGGTGGTCTGTTTTAGCAGTCAGTCTCCCCTTGACAAACAGCCAGGTTCTGCCCACAGATAGCAGCTCTTACATCTTCTTTGATTTATCCCTGTGTGCCCTTTCTTTTGGTTTTGGAAAGTGCCTGGGGTGTCTCGTCATCATTAATAAATGTCCCAGCTGAAACAGTTTCAGCACAGCAAAAAAAAAAAAAACAGCTGGTGCTGATTACTGCGTCAGCTTGTGTGCCACAGTTATAAAGGCACTGTCCTTGAAAGACAATTAAATAGGTTAGCGTCCATCTTTTGCAGGAGTAATGACACACATTTCTATGCATGCCTATTCACTGAGCAAAGGATTTTCTACTAACTCATACGCATTGCGTGTTTGGATAAACAGTAGGCATCTGCATAAGCTGTGATGTGGCAATATAGTACTATATGGTACTATATAGTGGGGAATGAAATCCACTCACTTGTATTTGCTGAAATAGCTCTTTGAAATGTGGAGACATGTCCTCTCACCCTTCTTTACTCTGTTCAGTCTTGCGTCCTCAATCAGTCGCCCTGAGGCATCTCATCTGAGGAGCTGAACTGGAGAAACAAAATCTGCTCCAAATTATCATTTTGCTCACACCATTCTGACGATTTTCATATTCTAAATATACTTATTCATTTTTAGGACTTTAAATTTGTTATGAACTGCACATATTTTATTGATTTGGTGTTTTTTTTCCCATTGCTTCTCCTTTACATCAGAAGCAGTAATGGCGGCTCTTCACTGCTACTTCTCAGCATGGTCCCAGGTTCAATTTAGTGCTGACTGCAGCCACTTTACATGTTATGGCATCGCAGGTGCTTCCTCATGGTGCCCTCAACAAAGAATATGCATGTTAGGCATTATGATAATATTTATATTAATGAGTTGTTTCACAGGTGTTTAGGGTGCAGCTGCCCAGTACTTCAAAAATATAGCCGAGGACGAATGAACCCCAGGAAAAAAACCAAAAACAAAAACATAAATCCAATATAATATCCTTTCTGGCTTTTAGGGACACTTGTTACCAAGGTCACTTACAGCCAATCATCTGTGAGCACAACACTGACTCAGCAGCCACTGTTGTCTTTATCTTTATGACAGAGGAATTAGTTTTTAGCCAGTTGGGGATGTCTGTCTGTAATTAAAACCCATAGGCAATATAATGTCTGCACTGTATTTTCTACTTGACAATAATGCTGTGCAAGGATTTAGGTTTTAATGAGACAGGTGAATCCACTCAGGACAAGGAAAACATTAAGTAGGACATAATTTAATCAGTGGCCACTAAACACATTATAATCATGTATCTAATGAAAAATACCAAAATACAGAGATGAGAAATAACGGTTTCTATGCCAGGGCTTTATAAATAGTAGAAAAGACAGACACAAGTGCTTCTTTTTCACAACAGATTTTATTGTGGTTGTTTCTGTAAGTTTGTTCTTTCGTAGTAGTTCCTTGTACGTCAGATTTGCCATATGAGTTGAGGAAATATTGCACACAAATATCAGAAAGCACTAAGGAATACTCACTTGAAACTAATTGCTATAGGTTATATATGAGTTTGGGAAAAGGGCGGAGAGGATGCATGGTCACAAGACAAATATACCACACAGCTGCAGACAAACATTATTAAAGTTCTCCCGAGAGAAAGATAAAGGAGAAAAAGGCAGAGATAAATAGACAGAGAGAGAGAGAGAGGAAGTGTAGAGAAAGAAGACAGAGAAAAGAGAAATGCCATTTTAAGAGAAGTGTCAGTTCAGAGTTTGTTGTTGATTGACAATATGGTCATGGGGGTGGTTTGAGCTTCCCCTGCAAGTAAAAGTGGTCTATAGTGGTATCATGAACACCTGACATCATTTCAGAAATCTCTGGTGAGTTTGGTGATTTAATAACCCAAAGTACCAAAGCCTGTAATCATTCGTGTGTCGATTTGTTAAATATTTCTCCAGAAGCTGGCCTGTTGAAGTTGATCTATGGCCTCTGTACAGTTAGTTTGGTATGTGTCGTGTTTGTGTTTAAAGTGTCTAGTTTTTGTTTTACATACTTTCATCTAAAACACACAAGTCACTCACTCTCATCTCTGTGTGCTGCCTGTTTCTCAAGGCTTTGCCTCTACTGTAAGCTGTGTCCTTTTCATCCTGACTAAAGAGGAGAAACTCCACTGTCCTAAGTCTCTCAAAATACTCACATCAACCTGAAAATCTACAATGTGCTGCTCCCAAAATCAAGCTTTACAGTGATACAGTGCCACAAGCAACCACTTGAGTTACTGCAGTATACAATATCATGGCACAACTTGCAGAAATCATAAAATGCTCCTCACATGTATTTACTTGGCCTGTGTAGCCCTGTTGTTCTTAATGCAAAGTCTGAGAAAAAATCCCATTAAAAGAAAAAAATCCTAATGCATCATTACTCATGCACATCTTTCAACCATCCCATCAGCCACAAAGCTATTTATAATTATAGTACAATGCTTTAGAAAAACAAGACATTTTAAGGTTTATGAAAATATCCTGCTTCACCAGCTTTACATTGGGAAAAGGCTAGCTCCCCCATAGCTCAATGATTACATAAAAAACGGGTAATAGAAATAAGATCTGATTTTCTCTTTCTGAAATAACTTAAAAAATCTGTAAATAAAACAGACGATCTGAATTAAAAGGCAGTCCTTCTAAAAAAACACTAACACTGTGGAAAATGATGCGATTTTACAGATGTGACAAAGGCAAGGGAAAGCATTCTCAGGCAACTTTCTGTTGCACGGTGTAAAAGGCTGCCCGGACAATCACGCACAGTAAATGTAATTTAATAAATTAATATTCACACATCAGCAGCAACATAAGCCAGACAAAAGAAGAAAATATTTGCTCTAAATCAAATAAAATACAACCAATTTAACCAATTTAAGAAATACTTTCACAATGATGAATCTGAAGTCAGTCATATCAGTGCTAATCAGTGCTGAGTATCCCTTCACGTTCATTTATATTGACCATCATTCAATTTTGTATTCATTTAACAGTCTGTTTTACCCCAGTGTGTAGAGTTTGCCTACTCTTCTGCTAGTTGCACCCATTCTTATACATTCACTGTGACTCCCTAAGGCAATAACAGAAAACATATTGTTTTATCCTTTGGTGTGGATAACAGCCATTATTTCAGAATGTACCATATGCAGGGGATGTTTTGTTCCTTAACAGCCATAAAACTAGCTCTCATACTTTTTAATCTGGTGATTCAGAACAAACCCAGTCATAATTCCTTGAGGTGTACTAGAGTTAGCTAGAAGATGTTGGTTTGATTGTTTTTATATCCAATAGCCAGATAGCATGGAGCCCCTCAAAGCTAACTTTTATTTGTGTTAGTTCTCATTGCTATTATTTTTTTTCAGGGTTTAGTAGACAAGAAGCATAATTTTAGCATATATGTGTTAAAGTGTCTGCTTATGGTTTAAGCTATATTGATTTGTTTCCCTCAACAAATAATAAGCCATCTCATTATCACTGCCCACGCCTCCTGATCCACAGATCACTTACATCTCTATCTTACAAGCCGGGAAGGACTCATCCTGCATAACAACGGTACTGCTGCTCGCCAGGACCATGATGTTCAGCTCCTGCTGCTTGTCGTGGGTCTCCTGGTACCACTCCCTCATCACATCAGTGTCATGAGTTGGAATCATAGTGACCTGCGATGAGATAGGAGGGACATTTCTGAGCTCAAGCGGCCTATCATCCTTTTAATCAGAAATTATCTTTCAGCTTCCTCCTCTTCCTACCTTCTGCCTCGTGATCAGGTTACATCTACTACTGATAAGTCAAATCACATCATATGGCAGTGGCATCATGAAATGAATGTATCTCTCTTCAGCTGCGACTGATAAATGACACTATGTTTTTGATGTTTGCATCCAGAGGGTTGATCAGTGGCAGCAGCATAGCTCGAAGCTGGTATGTTCTGATTTATTTGTTTTCCCTGCTTACCCCTGCAATATACTGCATTTTATCTCAGATGATGTAGTGTGCCCTTCAGGCACCCAGAAATTAACAGCCTAAATTGAGACTAAAAAGGTAACTGTCATATGTCATATGTCGGGCAAAAAAAACACTGGTGGCAAAAGATGCCAAATGCATATATAGTGTATATTTAAAGAATCACACCATTACATAGTGTATGCTTGAAACTCACCTGCATATTGTTTCCCCACTGGGCCTTTCCTTCCAGCAGAGCATCGAGGACAACCCTACTGGGCTCCTGAGCTGTCTGATCGTTGCCACTGACCACGTAATATGAGGATCGCACCCGCTTAAAGAACTCAGCATCTACATTCTTGGCACTGCAGTGATTTGGGATGTAAACCAGATCCATGTACATGGGAGGACAGTTGGGCAGAGATGCCACACCAGATGCCTTTCCACTGCCAGTGCCTGATAGATGTAAAAATATACAGTTTCTTTTCTCAGATACATTCTTTAAAAAGTAGTTAAGTGATATGTGTATATATGATGACAGTAAGTACATTGTGCTTACCTGATGTGACACTTTTCACACCTCTAGAAGCAGAGGTGTTGGTTGCATTTTTAGCATCTTTCCCCTCTCCAACAGTCTTCTTTGGAGATGCTGTCTTTGTGTCCTTGACTTTTGATAGGGCACTCTTCCTGGCAGGTGAGGAGGGCTTTTTTGAGAGTTTTTTCTTCTTGGCCTTTTCTCCTCCATCTGTGTTAGCATTGTGGAGGTTTTCTTCAGCCTTTAGGGCCTCTGGGTCCACCATGCAAACATCGTGGTGGCCTGAGGATGGAGCAGAGTCCCTGAAAACCACCGGAGGAGGATCGGCATGCCTGTAGGTCAGGGTTCTGTCAGTGGGCAAAGTCTCAGAGTCATCTTCTGAGTCAATGTTAGCGTCTGCTGTAATGGAGGGGCACTCCTCTGTCCCTGGTGGAACATCTGAGTCTGTCTGGGATGGGGCTGATTCACTGATGGATGTAGGTGGGGTCTCCTCACACTGCTTGGCAGAAGGCTTACCCCCTGGAGGTGGGGGCGCTCCTCCCAACTTGGCCAGAGGCTTCCCCTCTTCCAAGTCATTATCTTCATTAATGAAATATTCGAGAGGGTTAGGGTTGATGAAAGATGGGGATAGTTCTGTCTTGGGGTGTCGGTACTCACATGAGGTGACTAGGCAGAGGTCAACATCTGTCTTAGATGGAGCGGAGGGGCTTCTCTTAGTGGAGTCTGGGTCCCTGGAGCCACAGGCAGAATTGTAATAACACAGATCAGAGGGAGGTAAATATGATGGTGAAGGAACTTTGGGGCTCACAGGGGATTTTGCCTCAGGTGTAGAATCCTCACATTTAAAGGGATTAGTCTCCTTTTCTGGGGAAAGTCTCTGCTCTGTTGAGAAGGCAAAAGATGATGATGGAGAAGCAGCTTTGGGAGGTGAGGGTGACTTGTCATATATCTGCTGTGTGTCAGATTTAGTGGAAATACTCTCTATGGATGGTGAAACTGGGCTGGTGCTCTCTTTAGCTGGGGAACTTCCAGCACTGGGGATGGCTCACTGGAATGGGGAGAGTGGGTGAGAGAGGATGCCTTGGGGCTGACTGGAGACTTATCTGTCTGCTCAGCCACAGCATGTGGCATCTCTGTCATTTGGCATGGGGTTGTAACAGAGGGCGTGGACTGAGATGCATCAGATGGGGTTGCGGAAGCGGCACGGCCTGAGTCATCCTCTTCAAAAAGCAAAGGCTTCTCAAATGTGGAGCTAGGCTCTACAGATGGCCTTGCATCTGTTGCATCTGAGGGGCTGTAGTCGACCTCAGTTGGGCCATTCTCCGTAGCACGTGAGCTGCTTCCAACAGATGGGTGTTCAGGGGATTGCTTACTGAAGTCCAGGGCTAAGGAGTGGTCAGGGGACTCCTGGCCAAACTCTATTGACATGGCAGAGTGCTCTGGGGATTTTGTGTCCTGCATCTGTGTTCTGCTTTTTGACTTTGGTGAGATGTCGGGGGAGATAGACATGGGCCTGGGGCTGTCTTCCTTGGATGGAGATCCCTCAGCCTCGTGAAAGGTGGTTGGAGTCTGAACCACAGACACTGACAATGAGTCATCCACTTCTGTCGAGTGAGGAGAGCCTACCTCAGCATGAAGGGAAGGAGAGTCTGTGGTTGGCTCTGGTAAAGAGCTAGTGGCCAGGGAGGCGGTGGACGCTGAAGCTAAATGTGAAAATGTGTCTTCTGCCACCACTTCCTCTAGAGGGGTTCCTGACTTGTCTGATGTGGTACCCTCTGAAATGGACATTTTACTCTCTTCTTTGAAAGCTGTAAAAAGATTGGTGTCTGGTTCATGTTTGGTCACTGGTGCCGAAGACAAGGCTGGATGGCTGCTTTCTCCAGTTTTCTTATCTACATCAAAAGGAGACTTTTCCTTCTTTGCTGGGGAATCGGGTTCAGCTGGAGATGGGCTTTTAGGAGGGGACATTCCCCTCTCTACAGGGGAGCAACTTTCTTTTTCCAACTCATCAGGCTCTGGGGTAACTCTACTGTAGGAGTCCTCTTTATCACTTGTGACTTCCACAATTATTGGACCCTGTGCTTTGTCTTCGGAAACAAGTGGTAGACTTGTTGCTTTTTCATCTACTGGTGACTGATAGTAGGGTGTGTGACCAGAGGACTGAGGTGAGTTTGCTCCCTCCAGTGTCTTATCATCTGGGCTCATGGAGGGTTCTGCTGTTGCTCTGGTGTACCCTGCCAGTGTGGTGGATAGTTCTATTGGAGCAGCAAAAATTGATGGCGAATTAAATGTATCCTTGCATTCCACTGAGGGGGACCGAATAAGAGGTGATGTCGTGGAGGTTGAACCAAGTGTAGCTGAGCTTGCGTCAAACTTCTCATATGACTCCTGAGTTGTGCCAAACCTGTCAGCTTTTCCAGACTGAAAAGAGGCAAAGTCTTTATAGACTTTATCTTCTTCGAGCGATGAAGGTGGAGATATTGTGGAGGCAGAGTGGATGTAGTCCTGGCCCTCTGTGGCATCACTCTTCTGAGAGCGATCAGATCCCAGCATATCAGGAAGTGGAGAAATCTTCTTCCTATCAAACTCTCCAGATGCTGATGTCTCAAACCTGTCACCATCCTGTGGAGGAGACTCTGTTTCGTCATTGATGGTTTCGTCGCTCATGATGTCCCTGGGAGTCAACATCCCATCCATGGGAGTTGGCACACTGGAGATCTCAATGGTGGACTGAGTGCAGCCAGAAGTGACGGTGAAATCCTCAGGGGCTTCATCTCGGTTCTCATCGTCTGAAGCCGTTGAGCTCTCAAAGCCAACAGGAAGCCTTTCATCATGGATAGATGCAGCTGGAGAGACAGGTGAGGACACTTTGGGAGAGGCTGACACAAACAGATTCTGTTTCTCTGTTTGTCTTTCAATTAGGAGCTGATCCTGTACATTTTTATTAGTCACATCCTCATTGTCTTCTGGTTTGACTTCATCATGTCTGTCTTGGAGTTCATCTTCACTGGGAGTGTGCTTATCTTTATCTGATTCCAATCTCTGTGGTTCATAAACGTCCTCAGTCTCTCCCTTCTCATCATAGTCTCCTCCCTCAGATGTCTCCTCCATTACAGTGCCCTCATCTTCAAACTTCTCACTTGCACTTCCATTTAGTTTTCCCTTAACGACTTGTTCATCTGGGGTCACTCCACTGTCTCCTTCAGCCTCTGTTGTGGTTATACCCTCATCCACAGACTCTAACGCCTCAGGTGACTCTTTGGTCTGTATTATCTCTTCATGGTGGATTGTCACAGCCTCTTCTTCCTGAGTCTGCTGCACAGTTGCGTCGTCCTCCACTAACTCCTCAGCTTTGAGCTCCTCAAAGTCCCTGGTGAGGTCCTCTGGTGAGGACATCAGAGATCTTACTACTTCTGGATCCTCTGCAACAGCAGCTGCACTAGCTGCCACTTTGCCACTATCCACCTTTGTTTCTTTCTTCGTAACCTTTGGCTTTCCTTTCTCTCTTAGCTTTGATGGTGTTCCTGCATCTTTATTTGATGCATCATCCTTTTTCAGGGGCTTTGGCTTTGGTGCTAGATTCTTATCTTCAGTGGTCTTTTTTATGTCTTTAGAGGGCCTCTTGACATCTCTCTTTTGCTCTTTCTTTTCTTCCTTTTTCTCCTTCATAGGTGATTCTCTTCTGATATCCTTTTTCATAACTTTCTTTGCCTCCTCTTTCTTTACTTTTTCATCTTTTTTACTCTCTTGTTTGTGTATGTCATCTTTCTTTGCTATTTCTTTTTTAACCTCCCTTTTCTTTTCCACAGACATTTTGGTCTCCTTTTTAATAATCTTTTCCTTTTCAGCCTTGGGTTTTATTTCAGACTTCTTTTTCTCTGGAGTTTGATTTTGCACCGTTTGCTCTGACTTTGCTTTTGATTCTTTCTCAGGTGCCTTTGCCTTTTTCAGTGGGACCTTTTCTTTTTTCTCTGTCTTTTGTGTTTTTTCATGAGTTGATTCTGCATCTGCCTTTGCCTTTTCTGTTGCTTCCTCCTTTGAATCTTTCCTGATGCTCCTGCTTGGTGAAGGCTTTGGAGTAGATTTTAGGCTCTCTTTGCTGTCTGTTCTGTGTTTCATCTTTGCTTGCTTTAGTGTTGGTGTCGATGGCATATTAGAAGACATCGCTTTTTGAGTGACAACTGGCTCTTTCAAGAAGTCCAAGTGCTTTAGTTTTTCTAAACCTTCAAAGATATGATGCTGCGTGGCATTTCCAGGGAAGAGAACACGCACAACCTTATCTGTAGGATTTGCAGGGTGCCACACAATGAGCGAGGAGATAGATGTCAAGTAAGAGACAGGGAACTCAGATTCTTTTCCATTTGGAAGAAGAATAGAAGCGGTGTCTTTTTCACCACCTTTCCACTGCTTCATGAAGTGCTGCATTTCCTTGCTGTTCTTTGATGGATTAAGCACATACATCTCAAGCTTCCCGACACCCATTTTCTGAAAAAGTATTATGGGTTCTATAGTGTTTCCAACAGGCCTCTGCAAAGGCTCTATCCTCAAATTCAGCTTGGTGAGGAACTGTTGAGTGAAAGCTGCTTCTTCAACATTCCTTCGCACTCTGTAATTAGGTTCAGGGTTATCCAGATTTTCGGGAAGATTCACAAACACCACACCAATATCTGGAGAAATCATGTTCTTCACCCAGTCGCTGTTAGCTGTTGAACCCTGTGACTGCTCCTCCTCCAGCTCTGCAATCTTCCTCTGCAGCATGCTATTGATGCCTGGCAGGTTGTCGTCACCAATATGGGTAAGGAGGATGGAGTCCACCCGGTCCAGGTGTCTCACCAGCTTCCAGAAGCATGACTTCCTGTCCGAGCCACCGTTAATGAGCATGTTGAAGCCGTTTACGGCAAAGAGAGCAGAGTCACCGTGACCACCGGGGAAAATGTAACAGCACGGTTTGGAGAGTTTGAGGAACCCACCTGAGGTTGGTGGCTCTAACATGTCGAAAGGAGACGGGATCTCTACCGACTCAGATAAATACTCTGTAAATTCTGAGAGGCCCTCCATTTCAGGGAGTATGAGGGTGGAATTTAGTTTCATGTTAATGAAGTCCTGCAGGTTGTGTTTGTCCAAGTTGGAGTTTTTCCAGTCACCTTGTTCGGGGCAGAAGAGTGTCAGGTTGGCTTTGTTTGCTGGGTGAATGGTGCTGAGCAATTCCCCAATCTGGGCATGAGAAAAAATAAGTGACTTTCAGTTTTTTAACATACTGGAATTAGTCACATGAAATGAATAAGGCTTCAGTAGGTATAGCTACCTGCCATAAAAGGGCTGTACGAACCAAAATATATAATATTTTGACCATTGATGTGAAACCTCGAAATTGCAAAAACTGCAACCATATAGTAAGTGCATGTTTGGAAAGCGTAATATTACATTGTTATAGGGTCATCTGTGTACTCACAAAAACAGCTCACATATTTGCTCACCTCTTGGTCAGTGAATATGTCTATGAAATTGAAGAAAGAGAATGATCCAGACTGAAGAATCAGCTCCCCAGTGTTTTCAGAGCACTGGCCTGACAGAACCAGTAGCTTGTGTCTGGCAGTGTCTGAGATCATCAAACGAGCCTAAAAATTAAAAGGAGAATATAATATAGTTTTCTGTGATGTTTCTATAATAGAAGATGGGCAAAAAGTGACAGATATGATGAAAACAAATGATGAGGGAAAAGAGAAACCAGTATTTTATTTGTATCTGAATGCTATAATGATAATATTAATGTGGCCATACTGCTGCAGCCTAATGACTGAGTGTATTTGAAATATCATCAGATCCACATCAACCAATCCATTAGCTAATTAGCTGACTGGTTCTCTTGCTGTCCATTCTGCCGAAGTTCATCCCTCTATCTCTCGGCCCCTCTCCGTTGGTCTCTTTTTCCTACTCCAGCAACATCAGCTGTTCTGGGCGGCTGGCCAGGTCAATCCTGCTGTGCTGTGAGATATTATTAATGCACAGTGTGACTGCACACATGACTACGGGGGGTTGGAGGCAACACTGAAAAGGAGCAGTGACACAGGAGAAATTCTGGTGTCATCTGCACTCCTGACCCTGCTGTTTTCTTTCTTCCCTTCAAAATGTTGAACGCTTCACTGCCTTAACAAAGGATAAAATACTATACCTGTTATTTTAGTAAAAGAGGCATTAGTCTTGTTCCTCAAGCTTGTAATTGTTCCTATTTTGAAGTCTAACCAGCAGCAACAAAAAGCAGTTTGGTGGTGGACAGACAAAGTTGAATAATAATCAATTTCAAGCTGTAATTGCTTTGGAAATGTGAATTAGATGATTTGTGAATGAACCCTCTTGACCCTTTGATAGGACAGAAGATGACATACCAAGTGACAGAAAGAATAACGAAGAGGTTTCTAACAACAGTTACAGCTCTGTTTACCTCAGTACTGACTGCTTCATCTGAAGGGTTGATAAGTACCACCGTCTCCAGTACATTACTTTTATGGTGAAGAATTCTCTGCCCTGCAAAAGAAAATAGATTCATTTTCTTGCAAAACTGAATACGGTCAGGTTTTGCACAAAAAGTCACATTTAAGACATCACCCTGAGGATCAGGGAAGTGTGAGCAGTAGTATTCAGTACTTTCTGTGATTCTCATCAATTGATCAAGGAAATAATCAGTAGATTAGTCACAAATGAAAACTGTCATCAGTTACAGTCCATGTTAATTACAGAAGTCTCTATCTGAAAATGGGCTGCATTGCATTGATAGTGGACTTCTGCAGATGCAAAAAAAAATTGTCAACTGGAGCATGCTGCTGTCCTTCATTTTCTATTCAAGTTCAACCACAAAGGACACTGGGAAAATCAAAAATCATCATGGTTCATGTCCATCCTTCTAATAAGATATTCAACCAATGTAAACCTGTTTCCCTTTAATGAGATACTCCTCTCGTTCAACTCATTCATCAAACACGGATGATCTGGCAGTTCCAATATGGCTGCGCAAATGTTAACGGTCTCTGTGGACTAGCGCTCTTTATCACTAAGATGGATGGAATCTCCAGAGATGGAAGTATAACACTCCCCTCATACCCTGAATGCTACCGCTCTGCATTAAAAGCCATATTGAGATTAAATTACTCCTCCATCATCCTTTGTTATGAAATGTCATTGCACTCCATAGTGTTGTATGTAGGAAGACTATAAAATTATTTTTTGAAAATGTCTGACCAATAGTCCCAAACCTAAAAATAATACATTTACTATGATGATAAAACCACACACAGCTTTTCTGACAATCAGCTAATTGATCTACCAACTGATCGATTCACCTCCAGTTAGAGATGATGACAAACAATACAGACTCAATAAAATAGGGGCTAAAATGGGATTTGTCCCATAAGTACCATTTCCCCCGTCTTAAGACAGAGCTGTTACACAGACAACGAGCAGTGAAGTCAGGTTTGTAATCAGTCATCCTTGGTTTTGTATGATTGATTATGATAATGTCTTTGATCCCACAGTGTGTATGTTTCTCTGTGTGCATGGGGGGGGTACCCAGAGCATCATTATTCCACCCTACTAATCTGGTTTTGCTCACTCGCCCCCCCCAATCCCTTTTTGCTTCTTCTTTTCCACGTTTTTAACTATATGAATCAATGAATTGCCCCTGCGGCAACTGACAAAAGACCGGTTTAAATGCGGATCGATGTCCTCTGCTAAAAGCAAAGGAAGTGCTGCCAACCAGAATGCTGAGGCTAACACAAACAAGAGCGCGTTCCCTGTGAAGTTCAGAGGGCAGCGAGCTGTTGGAGTATGAGCTTTAAATCCAGAAGCTCGCCGCTGAAGGCCGAGCGCGCCTCTCGTCCCCGGGGATGTCACGCTGCAGCAGTCATCTGAGTGCTGGGCCCGTTCCTCAATACATATTTTATACGGCAGATTCTCATCATGGAGCACGGAGCCATTAACCCTCCTGCTTCCTCCCAGAGGGCTTTCACTCCTTCAGTCACTGTTAATAGTGAAGTTCATTCCATACAATAAATGACCACCAGTCTCGAATAATCTGGGGAGTTCAGTGAAGGTAGAAAATAATGACTCTAGCAGTTCCGATATTGCACACCATTTGTGTTCTGGTTGTCTGGAGGGAAAAAATATTCCCAGAGTGACTTTAATTTTAAGCTGTCATTGAAATTCAGGATACAGATCAGAGCAAAAATGGCGTTGCCTTCTTTTTCTGCCTTTTGTTTCTCTTTTCTGCAAACTACCGAATCTAACTGGATGAAAAAGGAAAGGTACCACATGCTTTTTGTAGCAGAAATGTGAGGGAATCAAGTGGCAGCTGACAAATTATTGCTTTATGTTGGCATTAAATGAAAATATTGATGTTCAAAATCTACTGAATGGACTGCTATGAAATTCTGTTCAGACATTCATGATCCCCCCCAGCAGATGAAACCCTCCACAGACTCCAAATGCACGAGTCCTGAGAAATCTTGAAAGAAGAAATCTTGTGCAGACATTCATGATTTACCGATGAATAAATCTAATGAGGTTTTTTTTTAGTTTTTTGCTCGCAACAGCCGACTCCCTTTCTGCCCTATATTAGCTATTTGAAGCAGAGATTTATGTGGATCCAATAGCAGCGTCTGGTTTACCCCAGCAGACTCTGGGATAAACCAGCTTCACTGAGCTTCATTCTGAGGAGGCAGCAGTCTTAAACTGATGACCAGGGCTCCTTTAACAACAACCGAACTGAGGAAACACTTTTCAGTGGTCTGTGAAATGAGAGAAAAATCAATCATGGACATCTGCTGGCCATCCTGCTTGTGCTACTGTACACAAGACATATCTGTAACTGCTAATGTAATAGAAAGAGCATCTTCTTTTTCTTTCCGTCTCTCTCTGTATAAAATGCCCTGCTTACTGGCCCTTTACGTGATGAAGAAGAAAGTGCAGCAGCCCTGACACATTAAGGACCGGTGAAGCCACCATCACCACCACCATCACCCTGCCAAATTACTGCGCGTCTGAGCTAACTTGCCAAAAAATGACAGATTGGGCACTGGAGCTCGCTTGACCCTGACAATTACCTCGAGTGATATAGAAATCCTTAACGCCCGGTGTGGCTCCATCTCAGCGGGAGTTGGGGTAATGTGACATGCATCACTGAGCATTCCCCTTCTGGCTGAATAGAAAGCGCAAGACTGGTGTGGCCCTCCCCGCCACAGACTGAACTAGACACGGGAACATCAATGTGGATTGCACCGCACCAAAAATAGATGAATGGAACAACCGCATTCAGAGCCTCCTTCCTTTGGCACCACAAAAAAATCCTTTCACCTCATGATATAATTTAATGTCCCCTGGTGTCACCACCTTTCTGTTTCCTGTCATTTCTTTTTCCACCACAACAGAATAACTGACCCCGGTGACTTTCAGGAGCAAAGATGGAGGGGGGGGGTCCCTGAGCTTAGGTTTCAATGTCACTTGTTCTCATGTCCCCACACAACTGGATTAAAAAGGGAACTGGAATACGCAGCACATCTGGGCATGAAGCTAATGCTATTAGACCTGCTGACTCACAGAGCAGTCAGTCAGTCTTACGCATTCCATTCACAAAAGTCAACACATGTCTTAATTACTGTTGACCAAAGGCTGCTGCGATGTCTTCAACGAGCTCATAACAGAGGGAGTGGTTTTGAGGTTTGGAGACGGCCTTTTAACTCTCCAGCCACCTTTTAGGCTTCACTGCTTTATAAGAGTGCTGGGAAATCTATATGTAACCAGAAGCATCATATGTCCATCAGGGACACACTGGGGGTCCCGCCCTTGTTTTTCCACCTCCTAACTGTGGGGTCCGAGCTTCCTGTGCACTAACACAGCATGATGGATGGCAAGTCCTCTATCAAGCAGACGGATAATTGCATTCGTCCTCCTCAGGCACAGTACCACCTGCTGGTTTGTGTTTCCATGTAAGCACTCAGCCCCAACCTCAGGGTATACTGTCGTAATTATACCTCACGTAAAGTCATCACATCATCACTCATCAGCCATCTTAATCCTGAGAATAACTCAGTTATTGTTCATGAATAATTCTTAGCAAATACACATTTTGGTAGATATGATATTATCAGTGTTAATACAAATATTTTAGTTTTCTATGAAATGCTTCATAAAGCAGTTCAAGTAGTAAAAGTAATGAGACTTTTTGTTTTTTTTTAGCAATCTACCTTTTCCTCATAACCTTCTTTATGTTTTTCTCTTCCCTACCTCGTCCTCCCTCCCTTGTTTGCCTTCCCCTCCTCCACTGTTCTCCCTGTCCCCCTGCCTTCTTTATTGTCATGGACAGACACTTGCCACTGGGGACTCCACACTGCTAATTACTCCCAAATCAACTGTGCATCTCGTACTGGGTTGCAAGGCAACGGCAGGAGGAGGAAGAACGACAGCTAGAGAGAGAGCGAGAGAGAGAGAGAGGAATGGAGGATGGGAAAATGGCACAAACAAGATACGATGAAAAGGGGGAAGGAGGGATTTAGAGTTCCTTTGAATGCTGTTGCAGATAATTTAACAATGTTTTAACTCCCTCTCAAGGGTATTTCACTCCCGTAAGGCCAAGGCTGAGATCAGATACAGGAATATTATTGATTTAAAAAAATCTGATGATTTAGGCTGCAGCAGCAGCAGTTGCCAACTGCATCAATCTATTGTGGAGTATGAAACCCTGCTGGTCATATCCAATATGGAGCAGAGCCAAACAGAGGCTTTAACCACCCGCCACTGACCATCAAGGCCATACTGCCCACTGACACACCACATGTCCTGACACACTGGACCTGCTCCATCTTTGTGGAGCCACTCCCTCACCTTGCAAACCAGACAGCTATAAAAGCCCCAGGCAACAAAATGCTGAGAGGGTGTATCCAGGGACAGGAAATAAAAACGCCTCTGCTTAGTGCACTGCAGGGAAGTTAAAGCTGACTGTGAAATGACAGTGTACAGTTACCTCAAAAGTGCTCACTCCTACTTCTACTCCAGAGATAAATATTGCATCCGCTGCGACACATTTCTGACACTGGTTACTTTGCATATTTTACAGATTGTTCATACAAAACATATAGAGCTTCTTAAAATGTCAATCACTACTTCTGTTGAGTCAGTTTAATCTGGAGTTTCAATGTAGCTTTGCATCACCAGGAAAATGCATGTGAACGTTTTGTTTTGAATGCAAGTAAAGCTATTAAAAACATATTAAGGCATTCCATCGTTATCATCAACGGAAAATAGTTTTACCTCTGACGTCTGCAGAGAAACGAGCTGAGTGTCTGGAGACAAACAGCTTGAGTTCCTGGTCCAGGTTGCAGTCAATGAGGTTGGTGTCCCATGAGCGGATCCCTGCAAGATAAACAAACAAACGCTCACAGATCAACAAGAACGTCTGGAAGTGAATCAATGCACATGGCTCAGAAAACCTGGCAACAGGTCTGGCTAATGTGAAAAGTCTCACCCACAGTCTCACTGATCTGTGCTGGAAAATCTTGGAGTGAACATGTATAAACTTGCTACTGGTTTGGCATGAAAAAATAATCTATAATAGGAAACATCTATAGCCTTTGTTGTGTTCTGCCATAGGCCAGACACACTGGTACCCTCCACTGAGCTGAGTCATGGTGGCATCCTCCTCCGTCCATAATCATGCAGAGCGGGGGCTTAATGAAGGCCTGTGCACAGTTAGGTGATGAAATGAACTTAAAACAGAGGATGAAGTGTTTTTCTCTGAGGCAAGCTGCACACGAAAGGTTGGTGTTTTATCTCGCTCAGAAGAGCCAAGCAACAGTTGGTCGAAACAAAAAGGGTGTGGCACTGATGATCGGCTGATGATAAAATGTAGTCTTTCATTGCTAATCAATAAGCTAGGAAAGGAACAACAATAACGTCACACATATAGTACACATCATGATACAAAACAGATTTGATGAAAGAAACCAAAACTAAACTAAATGAAATAGTTTCATGCAGTTGAATAAATGTGGCTCAGAAGCCAAAATATGAACAATTGAAAATCTATAGTTCCACAAGAACTGAGCAAACTCCATCTGCTGTGTGGAAAATTTTGAATGCCAATGATAAGGCCAAATCAATGATCTACAAATGTTTACACTTTACACACTAACCATTTTTTAATATCCTAAATGAAGTGTCACACCCGATCTGTTTTGTTTTTTGTCAGTCTATCAATGGGAAGGGAAAACATACGTCCACTTTTCCTGTTTAGAAACACTCGCTGTAACTGCGCCATATTTTCTCTCTCACATACACAAACAATGCACCCAGGCCGAGGAGGCAGGCCTCTCCAGCCGCTGTTCAGCATTTCTCAAACGCCCTGCTCACTTTGAAAATGGGGCCTTTTGGCTTTCCGTAGGGACCGCAGTGCGGACCGGGCCACGCCCACCAGCCGGTGTCGGATGAGAGAGCTGGATGCGGGGTGATGATGGAGGATAGATGGACGGGGACTTTATTTATTACTGACATGCTATCGTAGTAATCATCATCAAAACACAAAGAGCGTTTGTGACGTTTCGTCAGGGGAGTGAATGTCCTCCACAACCATACAGCCACAAAGCGATAACCTCATTGTCTCTTCCTGACAGTGAACTGCTGCGTGAGACCCTGAAACAAAAGCCTGACGCACCTCAATAAAAGCCTGGCAAGGTGCTGCAGCCGCAGCAGCCACAGTAATACGAGAGGAGGCATTATTATTGACGCATAGCGCTGAATCATTGCTGCCAGCCTCATTAGACAACCTGGCCCACGTGTGTGGATGGCAACAATTGGGCAACTGAAGCTATTGATATGACAGAGAAAACAAAACAATCGTAATGAGCAGAACTGCTCCTAAACGAAGTGGGTGGGGGGCAGGGAAGGCACCTGTGGGTGAACAGCTGTGCGACTATTTTGGCGACAGCTGATGGTGGTGTGACTGGGAGGGGCTGTTCAGTAGCCCTCTTATCATAACAACATCGCCTCTAATTATCACCTCTAATTATGATGGGTGCACAGTAACCGGGGGTCAGATGACGTGACATGCGTAATGCTGCAAAGTTCAGCGTTACAAACAGGTGCATTAACAAGCTAAACGTAAAGCGACGCGACGAAACTTCTAATATAGACACACAGTTGTTATGATGTTAAGTTCCCCGGCCCTCACCAACCCACCCACCCACCCCCGCAAAGACCCCGTCTTACCTTTCTCTATGTCCGCAATGGCACACTTGAGGTGATCCTCCGTTATGATCTCTCCGATAACCACCAGCAGGTAAAATTTGCCGTCGTTGAAGTGCTGCGCGGGGCTGGAGGATGTCGGAGACGCCCCTGTGTTGCTCTGGCCGCCTAAAGTCTCCATTTCTGCGGATTGTACCAGGGTGGCCATCCTTTCTCCTCTGTGTCTCGCTGTCTCTCTTTCTTTCGCGCTCTCTCCCAGCAGCAGCAGCAGCAGCAGCAGCAGCCTCCTCCCTTTATTCGCTGCAGAGCCCCGGAGTGGTCTCCAGACATACAAGTGGAGGCTCGATAGGAGTGGCCCTAGCTTTTTATACCAGCAGACATTGTGTCATATTCGGTAACCGGGGAGAGAAACGGGCACCGGTTCCTTTTTTTTTCGCAAACTCACTCCGCAGCTGATGTCATCCGCAACGAATCAAACGCCTCCGGAAGTCACCGAGATTTGAGGCTTTGTACTACAGGCTACACATCCATCAGTCACTTGTTACAAATACAAATGGTTTGTTTATAGGCTCCTAATTTGTTAGTTGCTGTTAAAGATATTAAAGGGTCTGTAGGACATTTATTCTTAACAGGATTTGAAAGGATTTTCCCTTTTTTCATCTCAAAGACTGAAACAAAAACTCAAGATGTGAAGCTCCAAACGGGATTTAAGATGATTGAGAAACAACAAGAACATTACTTTTGCATGGTAACGTAGCCTGTGTTTAGGTTTTATGTGACCAGAGGTGATCTTCTATGAAGAAGATAATCATTGTTGGTCATGGTGCCATTAAAGGCTGTTTTATTTACTTAGGGCAACTGACACAAGCTCAAGAAGAACTAACAGTAATCAGCAGGCTGATGCACTGTTAGGATGTGTGAGTAGATCTGTGACTAACCAGAACTAGCAAATTACAAAGTAAAGCCCTTTCTCAAAACATATAACACCGAGACGAGTACCACAGCAAACCTTAAATGACATCAGCAAAATTAAAAGGTAACACTGTGACTGGAGGCCCACACCAAAACAGACAACACACAAGAAGACGTAAAATAACCAAACTATACAGTATAAAACAAACAGCAACCAGCAGCTTGGCCACTGCCACAGCTCTAGACTGTGTGGACTGAATCGACACACCTGTGCTCCATGAGCCTGTTAATAACTGAAGGATTCTCATCATGACTGGTCCCGTTCTACCTGGGTCCTAGTGTCCCCTATCTATTTTCGTGCTGATGTTTACATGCACTTTGAACTGGGTCATACCTCTGCTGCTTTGAAATGGACCCTTCATGTGCAGAAATGTTGGAAGTACAGGATATTTGAGCGTCTGATCAGAGTATTCATCTCAGGTTGGTCCCTCACAGACGAGTAGGGAGTTTCGAGAGATTCACCAGAAAATAAAAGCCTCTTTGATTGCAGAAAGCCTCAAATCACAAAAAACAAGTTTTCATAAAAGAAATATCAGATCAGAGCAGGGTTAAAGATGGGCAGCTACAAATGGATAGAAAATGAGAAGAACAGAGATCAAAGGGGTCTGTCATATTGTATTAGAAAGGAAAGTGTGTGTGTGTGTGTGTGTGTGTGTATAATATATGTAGCTGCTGAGCATAGTTGGCAGTGAATAATAAGCCAGTCGATGTTAGGATAGAAACATAAAAGATGCTCAGTTGTCCCCAGGAGAATAATCTAGCGGCTGAAGACTAACAGACTTCAGAGCTGCAGCCGACTGCCGCAAGAACAAACGTCACAGGTTTGATGGAGACAGAGCCAGATGCTGAGATACAATAGGAAATGCGCGTGCGCACACACAAAGCCTGACCTTCCTGCTGGAGTTCCCTCCGGCACGCCTCATTGATGTGATTCAGTCTCGTGGATGGGGGTCGCTGCAGGTGCGTTATTGACTTGAAAAGGCTATCAGGAACAGGAATCCTCTCAGCAGCTCCTGGATGTGAATATTTCAGGGCCTTTGTGGCCTGATGGGCCGGGCTCGGTCATATTCTCCCAAGGCCATGGGAGGTTGTATCAAACATTCATCATACACAGCTGGGGAAAGAAGCAGGACATTAAAAATACAACAGGCTGCAAGCAAATGTCTCCTAGACAGAGACAAGAATGAGATGGACTTGTGTGTGTGTGTGTGTGTGTGTGTGTGTGTGTGTGTGTGTGTGTGTGTGTGTGTGTGTGTGTGTGTGTGTGTGTTTGTGGAGGAGGGTTGATGAACAGGACTGCAAGGATTTCTCTTGCACATATTTGTGTCTGTGTCTTTGTGTAGACAGGAAGTTCAAAGGCGAACATGTGAAGGATTTTAATATTGCAAAAACCCTTATGAGTCTTACAAAACATTAAGTGATGCCTCGGGTCACTTATGAAAAAAACAACAAAGGATGTGCAACATACTGTCCGACGCTGGAAACCAGAGAGATCTTTTATTTTGAAACATCAAACCTCATGTGTCTGGTCTGTCAAAGCTGGATTCATACTGTGAACAGTTGTAAACATAAACTTGCAGTTTCATCTGCGAATGCAATTAGTTTGTAAAGCAAAAACCAAAACACAACCTGACTGGTTGGCAGAGCCGTACAACTGTGAGGTGGTGATTGTAGTTATTGTTCACTCTGTCTTACTATTAAGCTATTTTTCTTTTGCATATATTATATTGAAATACCCACCATGCTTCCAGTACTTGTAATTTCAGTGAATGAGAACATAAGAGAGCCTTAAATCAAACGTATTAATGTCACATACTGATAAAAGTAGCATATTAATATGTAATATGAAAGGATTTATTTCCTTGATTTGTTGGCACGGAGACAACCATCTGCCCTGGCTTGGCACCGGGCCACAATTAAGACCTTAATGCTGCTCAGGAGAGAGATTACAATATTAAGATTTATACTAATTACACAATTAAATCTGTTATACACTTTGACTGCTGTAAATCACTAGTGCTAGTACTTTAGTGTAACTTCTGTGTGAAATATCATCAGAAAACACGACGACCTGGTACTGGCGCTGCAAAAAAGAAAGCAGCATGTAAATGTGCTTCGTAAATGTGAGGATAAGAATGTGGGATAAAAAGTGGCTTCTCTGCAGTTGGTGCTGCATCAGTTCATGAATGTAGGTCTTGAAGCGAGTGCGAAGAAGGAGTCCCCGGCTCTGCCCTGCCTGGCATCTCCATGGTGTTTCTCCAGGCCAGTCGGCACCCCGCTGAGCTGACAACACCAATGTGTCACACCAGTGTGTGTGTGTGTGTGTGTGTGTGTGTGTGTGTGTCTGACCATACAATTGACTGAGAGAGACAGAGGGGAAGCGAGGCAGAGAGATCGGTCAATCAAAGTTCACGTGAGGACACTGAGAGTTATGACTCTCTATATGCACATACACAGTTTTCAGCACATGATCTGATGTAATTGTGATATATGTACTTTTACATCATTGCCAGACAACATTATGTCTCGGGTTGCATCCTGGCATTACAGTGCCAGACAGAAAATAACAGGGTCTGACCTGTTTTTCTGGATGTAACACACAAAGACAAGCTAACTGTGTGACAGTGTGTGTGTGTGTGTGTGCAGTCTGAACCAGCTGAACCCTGTTGTGCCTGTGCTGGACGACTGCTGGTGGGCACGCAACATGGCTGCCTCGACCGACCTTAAGACAGCTGTTTGATGGATTGTCATGACATTTTATGCAGACGTTCATGTTCCCCAGAGGATGAGGCCAAATGACTTAGCACAAAATCTGATGCAAACGTTCATGTATCACAGTCGTTCAGACTGGTCATGGAGTGGCACTCACAGCGGAAGAGAGACAAAGTCAATAGCCTCCACCCATGACCCTATAATCTGCACTTTACCTAAGTGATCTCCTGCTGAGGCTGAGAAAGCAGAGGAGTCATTGGCTGAAGGTCTGGACTGCTTTTTGGTAACAATCCCAGGAGGCATTACTTCTCATTTTTTAAAAGGGAGGTAGGCAACACCCAGATGTTAGAGAGGTTTCACAACTAAAAAAAAAAAGGTGCATTGCATTGGTGTAAAATCCTCAGATGACACAGCAAAGGTAGGAAGTGCTGTTTCATAATGACGCCTGTTTGTATTATAGACATTTAATAGTTTAGACCATTGGACAGCAGCTCAGTCTCCTGCAGATGAGAACAGGAGAGGCTTTGCTGTAGTTAGACTAACAGCTCCCTCTAGTGGCGAAAACAGTGACAAACAATTGTCAATACATAGTCCTCCTATCACATCACTACAAATGATTTTCAAGCATTGGGCTTTATTTAGAATTGTCTTTAGTTGGTGAGTGTTCAGTGATTGTAATTGGCATGACAAACAACATGGATCATACTATATATACAGTAGGCTCACTGTGCATCTTCATAATGCATATTGCTTTCGTTTAATGGCGTAACAGGCAGCTGTTCCATGTTGTGACTTTGCAGCACTATGCACAAATATTTTTTACTTTATTAATTTCTAACTGTTAAAAGATTTGCTAATTACACCCTGAGGGTGTTATGGCCGGTACAACCTCAGCCGAAGTGCCAGTTTGCTTTGATTTATTGTGGGCACAGATCCTGATGACTAAACGCTGTGTTAGGGAGCAGTTAGATAAACAATGTTCACCTGACACCACCTCCCTCCACCTCCACAGGTAAAGGATTCCCAGGGAAAGGAGAACCCTTCACGCCGCCCACGAGATTTCAGCATACTCTACACCGGATTACTCTGAGTCACCATTACATCACTTAAATTTAAACCTCATAAAAAATAATTATTATTACAGCATGCACTTCCTCTCTGATTCTCCTTTAAGCTGCTCAAACTTCTCTTGATCTGATATCCACACACAACGAACGGAGATTTTGTTGGATGACTGCTCCATAAATTACAGAAAGCACAGAATCTGTGAGGTATTGCTTTTGCACCATGCTGAGCTTTCATCATCGGCCAACTGTATGTCAGCTGTTTTCACTCAGCAGCAGTTCAACTGCAGAGTCAGCCTGCTTATTATCTGACATTCAACCAGAGAGGGGAGCTGTGGTTCCATAACATGAAGAAATGACACCTGCAGTGGGAAAGGAAACTTATATTTGCTGTATGAGTGTGTGTGTGTGTGTGTGTGTGTGTGTGTGTGTGTGTGTGTGTCCACCTGAATATCAAGTGGCGACTTGTGTGCCAAAGTGTCCGTCAAGAAGCTGGAAGTTTGTCAGCTGATACACTTAGATCACTCACATTCAGGGGCTGATGTCTCCTGCACATAAAAAGAGACATTGTCTGAAATAAAATTCAGTGTTTTCTGTGTGATGAAACATTTAAAGGTGGAAAAACTCATAAAATCCCAGATAAAAGGATATGATCTTAAGTTATATGCTGACAGCGTCGGGGCAGCGTTATCAGTCCCATCGGAAAGAACAGACATTATTATTACCTGACAATCATCTGTGGAGGCTCTACCAAAAACATGTTCAGACATGAATAACTTATTCACACTGGATCCAACGTTTCACAAACTTTCACTTCCTCCATGTCTGCTGATTACTGTTGGTCATAAAAAGAATCTGTAGCCAGGGCAAGTTTGTTTGTACAGTACATTTCAACATGCGCCCATAGGCCTGTCTATAGGTGGGCTGCAGCCAATCTGTGTGTGTGTGTGTGTGTGTGTGTGGTGGGGGGGGGCATAGTATTACGGGTTAAGTGTACTGTGCATTTTTTTTTTCCTGACACAGGACATGTAGTCCTTGTTATGTCAGTGGTGGATGCACCTGCATCACAAGTGCTCATGCACAGATTGTGAGAAAATGGGCACAGACAGGTAAAAGGCCCCACTGCCCCACACGATGGGGGTGGTTCCCCATGTCGCCAGTCTTTATCCTAAGCCAAGCTAACCAGCTGCAAAATGTGGGTTTATTTTACCTTAAAAGTTAAGATTACATTTGGATTACATCTGCATTTAGAGCTGATGATGAAGTTTTTGGCTCCTGGAGGTAAGGGAATTACCATACTTACAGCATGTGAAGGTACACACATGTGCACTCTGCTTTTATGTGCCAAGTGTTTCCATTTCAGCAGGGGCATTAAGACAACACTGACTTTCATTAAGTCCACTGTCAACATTCTGTGGAAACACTTGGCACCTGCAGCGTAATATCACGCATGGCCAGCATCCTTCCCGACATCTCACAGCGCGCTGGAGCGGCTAATCGAGCCAACTCTGCTCAGTGATGTCAGTAAACCCAAGGAAAACACTGAGACTGCATGTCACTGACTTTTCTCATACATAACACTGATGCGCTGACCGGTGCTCACAGCTGGGTGCGACTATGAAACCTATTAATGCACTGAGACGTCTAATTTTCCATCAATCATCGTGAGTGCTATAAATTCTGAAATTACATTTGGAGTCTTGGGAAGTGGCATGCACTGTACCTTTAAACTTTCTCTAATGAGCCAAACAAAGCAGCATAAAGGGCATTTACTTAGCGTAGCAAAGATCAACTTTTTTCCATCAAGAGAAACAGGGAATAAAGACCTCCCTGTTGCACTGTAACTACTAATTGCTACTGAAAAGCAGAGGCTTCTCATTTATCAGGCCAGTGGTCAGCTCTGTACATTCTCAACCGTGTGGGTTTTTTTAAAATGTTGAATCAGGTTGTTCTGTGCCCATCTGTGCAGAGGAAGCTCTCTGCTTCATGTCCATACTGTGGACATGCTGTTCTCTGCTCTGTGGGTCTTTGTTCTGATTCCTCTCACTTTAAAAGTCTCGATTGGTTCTTATCTGACTCCTCTATCTACTAACGGGCCGACTGATGTTCATCCAAATAGTTCAAACCAAACACACGCACGCACACATGAGCATGCCCATAAACATACATTCCTTTGGCTGCCTTCATTTTAACCTGCTCTGACGCAGTTTAGATATGTATCAGTTGGATCCATTGGTTGTTGTATTGCTTTTCATATTATATTTCACTCATTTACTGTGTTATACTTTTAATATATCCCAGATATCATCCACATAAGTTAACAGAGACCAGAGCTTCTTTAGTACTTTCAGCTTGTGATTCTACATAGTTTGCTTTAAAACTCTTTTGCTTCACCCGGTGAGCTCCGACGAAGCTCAGCAGTTTGAGCTGCAGAGGTATCGACTGGCAGAGTGAACCCGTATTAAAATATCAAGAGTTTTCTCAGTGTTCGGAGCAGATGATAATTGAGTTTAAAAATATGAGATGGGGGAAATTTGAGAATTTGAGGGCCCTGTAATGTGCTGTAACAATATTAAGCAAAGTTGAAATGCTAATTTTGCTTGATTACAAACCTTCAATTATATAAACACAGGGATGTAAAATATTGACCCACGTATCAAACTTCCCTCTGGGTTTTCCTAATACGTCAGGGTTACAGAAGCATCAGTTGGAAATGTTTATTGAGAGCTGTGAGCCATTATCTTTGGAAGGACAAATAATATTTACAGAAGCTTACTCGGACTTGTAACTATACTGTAACTATTTAAACCACATTTGACAAATTCAGTAAAACCTAACTTAACAAACCTGTAACAAACTGAACAGTCTCTGTGTGCGGTTTCCTGTTGTTTTGCTACAATACAAACTCAATATATTTCTTGCTGTTTTGACTTGCTTGCAAAGGTATGATCACAAATAAGCAGAAAGGTCTCTGTGTTTGATCAGCTGTTTTTATTCCATCACGTCACAGCGGCTCAGGTCCGAGTGCCCTCGTGACGCTGAAGAAAGCTGTGGAGTTTCTCTCCAATTGGCCTTTACTGGAAATGTTGTCCTTGAAAGGTTCACCGAGAGGCCCCGCACAAATACACATTCACATTTGACTGAAGACTACGCCTACTGTGCGTCACTTTAACAGGACACGTATTGAGATAATCATGGTAAACTTTGTAGAACCCTGTAGTGTCTTGGAAAATGGAAGATGTATACTGCAAATACTGTAGATATTATTTTTATGTAAATAATACCAATACTAACGGCCTTTTTGTCCTACCTAAGCCATTTACTCAGCCAGAGATTTAAACTGTATGTATTGCAACATACCTAGTATACATAGACATATGTGATTAAATCCTGAATGACATTGCTGTAACTATTCATGAAGTAAAAAAACAACAGTTTTAACAGTTTTAATTAATCAATGTGTTGAAACTCCTGAAGACTCACGAGCTTCAACGGACACATATCAGCCAAGTTCAAAAAAGAAGATCCACTTACCAGATATCTTCTGGAGCTTTCAGACGCATCTTGAGGCCTTCGTCAGGGGAGGTAGTTTACTCAGTCATTTATATTTCATTTACATAAAAAGATATGTCCACATACTTTTACATACTATTTATGTTAAAGCACTTGGTTGGTTCCATCACAGCCGTTCTTTTTTTTTCATTCCCTTATCAAGCAAAACTAAAGCTAAATTAAGGAGCAGATGTTTGAAGGTTGAATGTTTAAGTTCAACATTTTTTCATCAATTTTTTCATCCATTTGATTGTCGCTGCAACCCCCCCCAAAAAAAAATAAATAAATAAATAAATAAATAAAGTGCATTTATTAAGAGTTGTGTTTGCAGTCAACAGTCAGGCTCTGTTTTGGACTTGAGTGGGTTTATCTTTTGCTTTTTTCCCTAATGTGAACAGCAACAATGAGGTAGAGCTAAACCTTGAAGCTGAGTGCTGGAAAATCGAAACAGTGAGCTAAAAGACACTCAGAAGCAATTCCAGCAGTTTTGGATTACAGCGAGTTACAGCGCTGCCTTTCAGGTCCCCATGTTCCCATAGAAAACACAGGCAACGGGACATTTGTGTCCAGAGCGGTGGCCCTGATCCGCACGGTGTGTGTTATGTGCGGCTTTGTGTGTGTTGAGTTGACTCTGGACTGCATGGCAGCAGTTGTCAGGCCTGGTCAGTGTCACTGTCTTCTGCCAATGAGTATGCCAGCAAGATACTGTACCAATCCTCCTTCCAAACATTTTTTTTTGGGGGGGGGGCAGCTGAGTGTTTACAAAACCAAGTAAGGCTTGTTTTTTATAGGGCCAAGGGATAGGCATCCTTGGGAATGTTTTTGAGATGTTTTGTAAAATTGCCAGGGCAGAAATTGAACGGCCACATTACATGGGAGTTTGTCAAGTTGGTCCCGAAAGACAGCCACAAAAACGCCTAATCTCACTTCTCATCTAGCATCTCCTATAACAAAATGTGTGGGGGAGCCACAGAGATAATTGCTAATCTTGCTTCTAAACTTTTACAACAGTTTCTGTACACAACTCGACCACAATGTTTGATTCAGAATTTATTCCTTTGGGGAGAAATGACCTTTGAAACACAAGATTTATAAATTGATGAAAACCACCCATTTTGATAACAAGTGTCTGAGCTGCTGCATTTTTTATTTTTCCTTAATCCATCCCAGTCACATGTGCTTCTTAGTAACTAGACGTTGCATTAATGCCATGCAAATCTCTGAATCTCTTCTTTGCAGAAGGTTTTGAAACATCACTGCCTGCAAGAAGCTGCGTTCTTCATGTAACTCCTGCCTTTTATTAACCAAATCACTCTGCGATAAAATCATAGCGGTAAACAGGGGAAACAGTAACTGCCATTGGTTCTCAATGCACGGGACAGCATGGTGTATGGTGCGCAGTATTTAAGAGATGTTTTTTTAAAAAAGACGTGTTGATGGGACGATACAGCTGTCTCCTTATAAATCATTCCAGCGGCATTACACATGGCAGAGAGCCTGTAACAGCTCCTGACAACTGCAGCGATGGAACAAAGCGCTCATCCGACAATCCCAAGAAGGGATCCCACACAGATCTTTCACTTCCTCTGGGCAAATCCATCGTCACGCATCCCCACAAACATGCTCGCCGTGCTACCGCAGAATCAGAGAGGCAGATAAACACAGATAGCAGATATAATCCACAATAACGCTTCGTATCTTTTTCAGTGCTACTGGTCAAACTTTAATTGAATATCAGAAACATTATAACTTCTGAGGGCCTCGTGATATGACAGTGTAGAAAAACAGTTCACTGATAGTCTGACATTTGCGCAAATATGCTTATTTGCTTTCTTGTTTAGAGTGAGAGGGCTGATACAGACCTGGTTTATGTTTTACTTGGCTCAAAACAAATCCACTGCACTGGTTCTGCTACAACAAATTTTTTCCACTGCTTTCAGTTCCATGAAAAAAAGAAACTTCCCCCCTATTTTCTGGACAAAGGTGATCCAATCTCCCTTCAACTGTAAAAAACAACAACTGAAATTACAGCGAACATGAACTTAAAAAATAATTTGTGCCACTGAATCACAGTTTGTCCTCAGATGTCTCTGTCCATGGGAAGCCAAAGATCACTGTCAGTGTCCCCGGAGCTGGTGGATATTTGGCATCGTTATGTTCCTTTATATAACTACGTATCTGTCTTCTGCACTGAATGGGACAAATAAAACGAAAGAATTTCTTTTGTGACCATCATCTGACTTGGCGCTCAAGAGCACAAGAAAATATCTCCCCAAATATTTCCGTGAGAATCATAAATGGTTTGATTTTCTGCACAGATCCCATAGTCTGGCAACGTCCTATTTTAACCACATTATTGCAGTTGGACTGTAGCACCGTATCTATCAACATGTGAATCATTTTAAAAATCAGCAACCTCCTGATTAGCACGCAGCAACATGATATCATCCAACATCACAAGGATGTACTTCATACAAACTACAAAAAAGCTGCATTTTCCTTTTCCCATCATAACTTTGTCACATTAACATAAGATATAGTACGGTCCCTTTCGCGTCTCAACGTGTCACGATGCTGTAAGGACATATAAAAGTAGCTTACTGTCTGAAAACAATATATATATTTTTCATACTCCATGGAGAACCTGCCAGATGATTCAAAGTATTTTATGGTCCTTCCAGAAATAAATGAGTTCAGCAGAAGGGCAGTTATGGTGAAGATGTGCTGCTGACCAGTTTTATGTTATTCAGGAAAGAAAAACAAGAATGTTTCCAATATAAAAGTGATTGCTGATGGACTGTTAAGATGGATAATTTCCTTCAGTTCTCTACTTGAATTGAAAGGGCGGTTTTCCGCTGAATAGTCTGGCTCCGGCTGTCCGTCGAGCTGGTCCGATATCGTGTCAACTTCCATTCATTCATCTCTGGCACTTGTACATATTTTCATATTCCCTTCGTCTCTCTCTGCTCAGACTCCATCTCTTTTCCTGTTGTTTAATCCTAGTTGTTAATACAAGTTGCAGCTGTTGAAATGTTTTTTGGGGTTTTTTCTTTTTTTGTTTTTCCAGTTGAGCGGCTCACTGATGATCTCAACCATCTGAGGCATTTCTGTGCTTTAACAACTCCAAGTGATATGGTTCATGTATTTTAAAAAAGGGTTGCTGGTGATAAGATCTGGGCTCTCCCACTAATTACCTCATGTGCTGGACTTTCTGTGTAAAACTGATATCCTGCAGATGTTGCTACCGTGAAATTGTTTTTTCTTTTGATCTAAAGACTGAGAAGATACTGTATATGTTATCCTGTTTGCAAATAAATTAGACACATGTGGACTCATTCAAGCTCTTCATTGCTTGTATTATTCTAAAATTGAATTGATTGTCTTCAAAATATAACTACTTGGCATCTTTTCTCAGATGGATTACCAAACGGACCCACCGGGCACAGGCCGAGGGGGCCAAGAGGTCAGAGGGGCCCCTTGGTCTGTGCCTCCGCATGAAGCGAATGTTAATTTTTGTTGATCGTAAGTCCAAGAACTCAGTTACAAGATTGTTACATACCATGACCACAAAGACATGCAAATCATCTCGAAGAGATGCAAAACAACCACAAAGAGGTGCAAAATGACCACACTGACGCAAAACGATCATAAAGAAAAGCAAAAAGATGAAAAAAGGGCCGTTAAGACACAGAAAAAAGGCCTTTTACTCAGACTGCAGATGTTCCACAAGAAATTTCTGAGGCCAATTTGGATTCACCATACAACTGATACCAGTAAGGTCAAGTCATGTCATATGAAAGCAACTGAAATGTTAAACCAAAACACATTAAGGATATTTCACACAAAAATTCATCTTCTTATAGATAGATAAATACCAATCTTTAAGTGTGATGCTACTGTTTAGCCAGAAACTAGTTAGCTGATCCTAGCGTAGCGTGGAGGCAGGAAATGCAGGGGAACATCTAAATCTCATTTTTCAATTTGTACATTTGTGATCTGTGCGACATAAAAAGCACTGGGAAAAAAATCAAATTAAACTAAGTTTCTCTACGTCAGTAAATCCAAAACGCTGCAGTGGAAAAGCAAAAAAAATGTCATTTTGCTGATCTCTCACGATTACACCCAAGTGCTCTCCATCTAAAATGTTTAGGCTGGTGTTAACCATCGCCTGAGGCATGAATCCCACAGACAAATAATATGAAAACAAGCTATAATCCTGTTATCATGTTTGTAGCATTTACAAAGACGGGCTTATCAATTCATCTGTTCAAAGCCCAGCTGGGGAACTGTTTTTTCCGCTCCAGTATTGCCAATAAACACTTTTCCTTGGAAACAAAAGGAAAGTGGGTGGGTGGGGGTCAGAAGAAGAAACTGGCTTTCATTCACACGGACCTGTCACGGATGGTGCTTAGTTTGTGTCACTGTAAGGGAAAAACACATTTGGGCTTACATGTTAAGTTAATTGATAATGAGTGACCTTATAGGCACCATTTTACATTTTCACCTAAGTAGCACATTTTACTTTCTTTGTGCTACTTGGTTGAGATTTTGATGATGAGATGATCCATAAGGTTAAAAATATTCTGATTTTAAGCCCAGGTTCAGATTTTGGTTCTGTGGAGCGGGGCTCATGGGGGACCACTCTGGGATTTAAAAAAAATAATATCGAGATGTAGTGCAGAGGTCAAGAATCTTAAGAATTAGAAAAGGAATTTACTCGATCTGAAAGCAGGAACGTTCGGGGTTCAGGCTTTGCACAAGCTCATGACGTGCACAAACGTCTAGACGGGGCACTTGGGTAAGTTACACATAACCTTGCATACAAGTAGTGTGATTATACTGTCGGTCCTTAAAAGAAATCTGGTCAAGACCTATTCCCAAGCCACACAAATACGTCTCAGTCTCTCTGGAATGTACCACATCTCCAAAATGCCAGGAAATGAAAATCGTGGCATGGTCCACAGTCTCTCTCACAGGACTCAGCGGTAATAAATGAAACAGGGGAATGGGAAAAATTGCACGGTTGCATTTACCTGGGATGTATTGTAATAATATGACTACTGCACGAGGACACAAAACACTGAAGCAATAGGTAAAAAAAAATTATAAACAGGAAAATATCACTCTTCATTATTGCCAGTCAATTTGCTTTTCCATTATTCTTTTTTAGATTTATAATTGCTGGTTGTCAGCCATCACAAAAGCTCAAAACTCTAAATGTAATTTAATGAAAATAACTTCTAAATCACAAAATTACATTGTGCATTTGCATGTTTCACTTTCCCATTTGCACACTCTTAACCCCAGGTTCAGCCAGGTCAGGTGACACCTACTTATATGCACCTAACCTCCATCACTGCGACAAACAGACGAGTAGTGAAGACACAAGTGTGCACGAGCAGCGATGTGGAAAGAGGAAGGTAAATTATCATGCCAAGGACATCCTTGTGCAAATGAAAACAAGCCGGTGAGTTAATCTTAGCACAACCAAACCTGCATGGAATGAGTCAACACCTAGCATGAGGTTAGTAGCAGAGCAAACGTCAGAACAACTGATGACCTGGGGAAAGTACACTGGAAAAAGAGATGAGAAATAATGATACTGTGCCCCATGGGATCACAGCGTCAGTACGTCTCCCTACATCTTAACAAGTAGCCTGATGAGTGAAATACAGACTTCAGCTTGCCAACAAAATCCAACATCATTTGTCAGAAAGTGTTTTTATCAGTTTATACACAAAATCTTTCATTCCACCAGTCTCAGGGTTCAAAACAAACTGGCCTTGTTGCATGTGTGGCACAGTTAAGTGTTTTGTCCTTGACAGCAGTTGCTTGGATGGAGCATGGAGATTTTCTCATTTCTTAGATGAAAATCTTTAACAGCTTAGCTAACAGACAGGTAGCAAGTGCTGTGACGTCAAAACAAAACATCGCACTCAAACTTTCATTCGCCTCTGTTTGCTTTCTTTCGGTTGAGCCATTCATCAATCAACATGTCGTGAACTTTTATCACGATCCATCGACATTGGGGTTTAGCAGCCCGACGCTCAGCGAGTAAAGAAGAAAAAAAGATAACTGACAAGTGGGCGAGCGGCAGCAGCAAGCGAGAACAAAGGGCTGTATTTAAAGGATCGTTGCCAGTGGCAGCGGCTAATGAGATTCACCTGTGCTGCTGAAGGAGCCGTGGGTGATGCAGGGAGAACGTGAAGTGACGTTTGAGCGAGACACTAATGCACGTGGTTCTTCATGCTCGTGTGTTAAAATAAGGGGGACGTGATGGGGTTGAACATTGTCCAGTCTTTTGCACAGTAGCTCACTGAAGCCTTTAAGTTCACACTACAGCCCACAAACACTTGCCACCACCTGAAGAACGGGGGTGAGCAGAGGACTGGCTTTAAAACCTTGCCCCAATCAGCCGCTGATTAAACTCACCTGCGTCTTTAATTAAGGCGCTGCAGGGAGTGGAGTGTGGAGATCTAAAAATTACTGGAAACGTTTACAAAACTGTCCATAGTTCTTATGCTCACACTGAAATCAGTTGATGAACTGAGCAGCCAGCACTGTTGACCAAAAAGAGACACAGGATTTCTATGTATTTATATGGATATGGTTTAGAAATTATGGCTACTAGTCATCTACCTAAGAGTAAATGTGTTTCAACTGTCCTAAGGTCTCAGTCTTGGATTTAACTCTGACTGACTGTGAGAGAACGAGCAGCTGGGCTCAGTAGAGTTTCACTGGATGACTGGAAGTTGTGAATGTGGCTTAAATCAGACATGATTGGTCACATAAGCTGCACATACGGTGGTGCCACAGTTAGCAGATTTGCATGTTGATAAGATCTGTGTTTAAAACAACAGTTTTAGTACAGGGGCTCTATTAAAATACAGCAATCACAGATATGATTTTGAAAGGAGCACCAGAGCTTCTTGGTGAATCATGAATGCTTGCTGCTTGGCCACCAACTGGGGACACGCACAGATACCAGTCACACAGGCCGTTTTCACTAAGGGCAAAAATCTTTGTTTGGATGAATCCAGTGCTTGTTTTTGTATCCACGCCTCACGGCTCCGTGATGAAGATGGATGACACCTCGCCTCCGCCTTGCGTTCCTGTCAGCTTGGTGCACCACCTGGCTGAGCGGGTCTTTCTTTCAGGAAGCCGCCTGTGCAAGCTGCCTGCCTCAAACAGGAAGTGCTTTGTTTTTCTCTGCAAACATTTCATCACTCCACTTGCAGGCCCCAACGGCCCACTGGCCTTATCAAAAAAACCTGACTTATGTAAAGGACTTCTTTTGCCCGAGCAACAGACAGTGAATAATAAGATTCCGAATTAGTTGATTAACTGCATCTATCAATGTAAATACGGCTCTATTGATCTGTCTGCATGTGAGGTATTAAAGAGTGAAAAAAAAAATTGTCGATCCTATCCTGTTACATTTGATCTTTCATCAGATTTTAAATGGGAGAGATCAATACATTTATTCTAATTTAAGTGTCTTATAGATAGACTGTGTTTACTGGTAAATGTGTCTGAAATCTCTTTGTGTGTGTGTGTCCATGAAATAGAAACATTAATCTACTTTTCTTCACAGATCTCTCTAATCTGTATTTTTATATTAACACAGGGTCATATGGCAGCATGTAACATGAAAGAAGTTACTTACCAAGGAACTGTCACCTGACTTTGCAGTTTATATTTGCTCTTGAGTGTTTTAGCATCTTTCAGCTCATAGTTTTGGCTACTGATCACTGTCATGGTTCTCAGCAGAGAGCAGAGACAAAGTCAATAGAGAGTCAATGTCGGGCTCACATTCGTACAGCGGTCAGAAACATAACTGCTCATTAATGTTTTTTTTCGCTCCATGTCTGCTTGTTGCATAAATGAGTGATTCACTAAGACGTTTACCACAAACATTTTATATGCCACATATTCATTTTTGCGTCCCCCAAAATATGCAGCAGACTACGCTAAAAAGCCATCAGCATGCAGCTTCAGCAATTATGGCTGAACAGGCTCAAGATAATGACAATCAATGCAGATGTGGTTTTTATTTAAATTTCTCTAATTTATAATAAGTTCCATCTTGTGCTCCGCGTCGCTCTTGAGCGCAACGAGATCAAATAATGGCTGCCTCTCACAGAAGAGATCGTGAAAATCAAGAAAAAGAAGAACCGCTCGCATTCCGGATCTCAATACCAACGTGAAGCACCAAAGCAGGAAAAAGATCGCAGGCCTTTCCAAGCACACTGACTTCAGGAGGTCTTTTAGCGTGCGATATATCAAAACGCCACGCTGCCTGAGCAATGTTTCTCTTTGGCACGAAGTAAATTATTTTGTTGTCTTTTCCCGTCAAAGCTCGGTTAAATTCAGACAAATGTAAGCACGGAGTGATTCGTCTTTCGCCTTCCCATATTTTTAACTTCGATCCACCTCCCCCGTCTCCTCCCCGACAATCGTTCCTCTCACTTTTCACTGATAATGGCCTCAGACTTGACGTCTTATGCAGTAAAACTGAGTAACACAACACCGATCGTCCCTATTTAGCTGCACAATCTAAACATATTTCATCTGTACAAAGTCTGTTCAAGCTGAAATCTTTTATGATTTTTCTGAAATCGGCGATCGCTGTGTGGTTTGGATTTCATACCCTGCCTCTGTCATTCGAACTGGAATACAAAACAGCTGGAAAACAATGAGCGCCGATCACAGCCCACGACACAACGTTCGCCCAGCTTTTTACCTATATCCTTTTCCCCTTTTTTATGGGGTGTCAAAGATGAATGTCCTTCCAGAGAACCAGAACCAGACAGATGGTCAGGAATCATACCTGTGTGTCAGGATGTGAGGTCAGAGAGCCGTGGCAAGCGTCAGAGCGTTCCTCTTCGCCTCATTGAACGGCAAACTTTCTATGACCAGTCTCGGCAAAACTCACTCTACAGGCATATCCTGCCCTTAGAAACACACACACACACACATGCACACTCATGAGTGTGTTGTTTGAGGAAGAATTTGCCAAAACACAGTGATTTATCATGATTAAAATCAGGTGTTATTCTTCTGATATTCAGATCAGTTCACATGTTCCAGCTTTTGTAAAATTATGTCATTAATAATTAACTTAGATACGCTGTGGGGGAAAAAAAAGCGTGGCCGTGGCTCATCATTCCTCATTAATTGAGTGCATCCACTTACTGGTGATGATAGTCCACACTCATTTCACAGAAACCACAAAAATCCCCAAAACAAAACAAAGTGAAGCAGCCAAATAAATTGGACTGGTTCGGTGCCATCGCCTTTGTACAGCTTGTTCGCTGATAAGAGGCTGTTGTGTTCCCCAGTTGATGAATGTGTGAAAAGACAAGTGCCTGAGGGATGCTCCGGGAGAAACTGAAATTAAAGCGATGGTTTTCCACGTTATAGTCGGCATGCAGATGAGTCTGAGTGCCAGTTTATATAGACAAAGGCTCTTCTGTGTCCCTGTAGGTAGCAGCAGTTATTATATTTTGTTTTGTAACCTGTGGGACGCCCGAGGGCTGAAATGGTGGAAAGTGCCAGTGAGAACATTACCACAGCAGTTAGTGAGACTCCGAGTGTGCACCAGTGTGTGTCTCTGGAAGCCTGAGCTCCGTGTTTATCTCAGCCTCTTCAAATGACGCAAATTTGCCCAAGAACATAGAAACAAACTGAAAGTGTGCAGGCATGCCTGGTGCATACACAGGAGCGCATTTGTAAACGTGCATGTGGAGCGGGACTTTGTAGCGCCAACCGTCATCAACAGAGCACATTTACTGTCAGTGAAACGCGGCAGAGGACAGGTGTGGCACTGTGGTATGAAAACAGATGCCAACACCCGCTGTTCAGGACTAATGATTGTCTCGTTACACTCTGACATGAAACACAGGTGAGTAAATCTTACTCAGAAATAAGGAATAAAAAAAAACACGACGCACAATGATTTTGCCCGGCGCAAACACGACTTAGAGTGACGACGTCAGATAAAGGTAATGCATCTAAAATACCTCCATATCTCAGTAACATTTAAATGGTGCCGTCGAACCATCCAGCTGCAGGATTTCTGTATTTATAATTTCATTTGTTTGGGACAAAGCTGAAGCTCAGACCAATGTAGATGAAACAAACTACTGTCAGCTGGTAAAAACACAAGGTCTTATTTTCTGTTTCTGCATGTAAAAAGTATTCGAGAATTACAGTTAATGCAAGTAACTGCTGCTGATTTTGAATTATGAGTGTAGAACTGTACTTACAAATTACTAACATTACCTTGTCAGAGACTAATATGGAAGTAAATAATCATATTTTTTAAAACATGCTGGCCAACAGAGAGTAGACCTGCGGGTAATGAAAGCCAACTAATAATATCAAGCCAAAAGCCATTACTGTCACATCATACTCAGTCCAGAATGTTAAGAAATAAAAACATTGTGTTTAAAACCAATTTCCAAATTATGCAGTTGCATTAACTCGCCTATGGACGGGGGTCATGTTTGAGGTGGCACCACCAGATACACACATCATCACATCACCACAGTTTTAGCTTAAAGAAGAGACAACACTGTACCACAAAACAAACATTCACATTCTCTCCAGGGTGGATTTCCTCTCAATCTCGTCCTCAGCGATATGCGTCACCGCTCATAAGACAGGCACGCCGTTATGCAAAATGGCGACCGCGCTTCTGCAGTGTAGCCAGCCGGGTCAGACGAGGTCAGCCGCTCGCATAGCTGGTGTCTGCTGAAGCCTGTTGCATTCTGGGTCAACCCAGGTGAAGTGCAGATGTTTAAACCTGTGTTTGGTGTATATGATGACAGGAGCATGGAGGGACTCCGCGTGCGTCTTAATTTGGTAATTATACAGTACAGTATATATGTATGTCGCCTGTCTCTGTCTCTCGCTCATAGAAAAATACTGTGAAAGCTGTGGGATGTGAAGCACTTGATGTTTGCTATTCCAGCTGCCGCAGGGAAATAGTTTGCAACTGTCGAGACTTGTCCCTCTAAAGCTTATGTTAAAACCGCACCTGAGTTGTCGAGCTGATGAACATAATTATAGCCATAAGTGTCTGAGGTCCTTTATGAACGTACTGATTGAGAGGGGGAGAACGCTGGGGCAGATTAAAAAACGGCGTCTAAAAGCAAGCAGGAGGGGAGAAGCACACACGACCGACAAGATGCAGCTCGGTCGCTTGACCCGCATTTACCCTCACGCTCCGTCCAATCAAAACGAGTGTGTGTGTGTGTGTGTGTGTGTGTGTGGGTGGGGGGGTCAGATGTGACAGCTCGACCTGCCTACTGCAGGACTGCTGGGTCTTTATCTTTAAGCACACACACACACTTCTTCATACTGCAGCTGGCACAGATAAGACTCTGCGGTCAGACTCAAGCATGTGTTGTTGAGATAGCGCAGAACAGGCTGTATGTTCGGAGTCAGAGCAGTCAGGCGATGAGTCACAGCTCAGAGACCTTACATCTGCTCAGGGGCGGGAGCAGCTAATTACGTTTATTCCTGTTTTTGTAAATAAATAGATTTAGAGGATACTATATAATCTTAATAAGTCAGAGGAGACGAATCATCTGGCTTCACTTTGTGCTCTTTGTTTTGCAATTTTCATTCTTCTACTTCCACTCATCAAAATCAGCTTGGCAACGATTTAGAACGTTGTGTGATGGCTGCGATCAAAATTTCTCTTTTTTGTTGTTGTTTTTTTTTTTTACATGAGCACAACTCTTCTGGTAAATGATTTGTAAAATAATAGGCATTGGAAGGATGTTCTTCTGTGTCCAAGTGGTTAATCATCAACAGCCCGGTGTTTCCACATCTCTCAGATGTATGGATTAATCATTAACCTTTCATTAAAAAAAGACCCCAGCATATTTGCTTCGGTTGAGTAAGGACAGTAATAACTGGAAGATGACGCCAGTGTCGCTTGACTGGTCACCACTGCTCTTTGTCGGTTCTATTAAGAACATGTACATTTTTTAACACAAGTACAGTTATTGGATGGGATTCAAGGTGGTTATTGTCATGTGCATCAAAATGCCACAGATGTGTTTCCATGCAATGAAACACAAAATCACAAATCATTTCATTGAACATAATCCAGCTATTATGTTTCCACAAAATGTATTTGCTGTTGCAGTTCAAATGTAATTTCCAGTGTGTGTAAAGTTGTTATCACACAGAGTGTTTAACTACAAACAAAAAGAGACTTCGCAGTGTGTTGGCGGCCACTTGTTACTGTGTGTGTTTAAAACTCTTATTGCCGGAGGATAAATGCTGTCATGTCATATCCTGATGGCAGCAGTGAAAGTGGCTTTTGTGTGTTTATAGTATGTACATGCTCCAGAGCCAGTTAGCTCAGGTGGCTCACTCTGTACACATTACTCTTTACATGTTACCCTCGGGACATGTCGCTCACCTCCACAACATCCTCTTTTGTAATTACGCAGACGATGCACAGCTGTAACCGCCAACTGAACCTATATCCTCATTAGCAAACCAGCTTCGCGGCACATGCCTGGATGTAACGTTAAACTAATTCCCAAAATTTAACTCTGGCAAAACATACATTAACAATCAGCAGCTCTGAACACCTCTCAGAGCACACACAGCTGCCCTCCCATTACTCGGTCAGCCACAGAACATCTGGTGTGAGTCTTGAGCAACTTGTTAAGAAATTAGTCCAATCATGTTCTTTTATCATCTGAGGATTAAATATTTTTCATAGCAGGGAGAAAGTGGATACACTTTAACATCCACCCACTTCCACTTAACTGACCAGAATAATGTCATTCTTAGACATCATGACAATCGTTGCTTCATCGCTATGACCTCCAGTCACTGTTTGAATCCATTTATAACTACAGTTAATGACATGTAAAACTCAGCAAAAATGCCCTATAAATAAACAACTATTATTATCATTCCTTTATTTATCTTATTTGGACATCACTATTCTTCTGGTGACTGATGTAGTATGGTTTTTCCCGTGGGCACTCAGAAATGACCTTGGGTGCCCAAGCTCCCGAGCACACAGATAATCTGCACTCATGGTTTTATATTTGTCTCAAGTGACTCTTGAGATCAGATTTCACTTAACTGTGCGAAAGGAAAGTTCTGGTCAAGGTTTATTACCAAAGATATTAGGCACCGTATCTTTTTCATGCTCCAAATATAGTGATCAACTGTATTATGCGAGGTTATCGCTCACGAGAACACAAAGGGGTGTACATGCTAACTCCTGCAAATCCATCCACCGCCTCACCCCCCTCATCACATTCTATGTCTTTTATATTTGATTTTGGTTCACGTACATGTTATGGACAGGATTAGTTCTCCAGCAGTGTCCAAGTCGCTGCTTGGACTGTATGAGGGCAGTAAATCTACAGTTGTACAACCATGTGCTATAAATGGTGAATTACTTCAGCTAATTCAGCTAAGTGTCCCTGACGGAGTTGCTGTTTCTGCTTCAGTTTCCTTGGAAATATTAAATGTTTTTGTTATCAAGCTGCTCAGCCTCCGTCTCTAATGCAGTTATAATGATACTGGGTGACCGGCCAAACCACGAAATACATGTTAATGAATTTAGAATACGCAATGCTAGCGTACAGAGCCAATTCGGAAAGTGACTTGCTATTTAAATATTTTAACTGCATGGGCAATATTTTCCTTACCCAGTGGTGCAACTGCTCTTCACTGTAACGCTAAAGCATTCAAAAGCACTAAATAGCTGTTTAATAAGTATTTGTTCACGACATAACTGCAGGTGGTGTTATAGTTGTTGGAAAATACATTAACAAACACTTAAATAGCGCTCATGATATATTTTCTTTTCGTCTACCTCCTGTTTTCTGTTTTATTCTGTGACATCCGTTTATAAAGCAAATGTGCTCTTATATCAAATTATTATGTTATAAATGCCAAATAGGGAGTAGTTTCCACGTGTGAATAATAATGGCATTAATAAAAGTTTGAGTTGCTTGCTCAAAAGCATTGTCATTATATTAATCATGTTGTCATTTTGGCCTTTCTCTTTTAATCTCTTTTATGAGAACTGATCCCATTGCTGATGTTATTGTTTGGATGGTTTTACTGGGGTGAAATACTGAACACACAATCAGCCCAATGGTGACTCCATCTCCAACCCCTCCTCTTTTAAAGAACTGGGGGAGTCATGCCCGACTCCCGGGGGGGTAGTTCACTCCTGATAAATTACATGGGAAGATTGTGAGCAATGTGTCATAAGCTGAACTTTCTATGGAGCAAACACACAAACAGATGCTGCACTCGCCTTATCAGCATTTCTCTGATTTGTGCCGACTCATTTTTTGGAGTCGGTGATATATTTGAATTTCACTGAAGGAATGCAAGAATTGACAGGGGAGCATGAACAAATCAAGACGTGCCTTTCAGTGATGTGTTCCCTTATTTAGAACAAAGAGGATCTTTAAACTTTAATAAGGCTCTCAAACTGTTGGCGCTGATTGCTGTGTGACAGCAAAGCATGCAGAGTCATAAACCGCAGCAGTAAAATAAACAACAAACTACAGATCTGCACTTGTAACAGAGAATGAGCTCCACAATCAAACACAGAGATGTACACCCATGTGCAAACATAAACTGATTTTCTCATTAATCCCCAAACTGTTAGTATTTACTGGAAAAAGAGGGAAGCAATGTCTCATGGGGCTGAGCCAATAAATTTTTTTCATGATAAATGGCGTTTTCATTAGATCCTCTGGGAATAATGAACTACTGTGGAATCTGAGGTTTGGTAACATGATCCGGTTCCACAAAATGGACCTGAGTTGAAATGGGCAAAGGGATCAAGGTCAAGGGGGAGGTAGGTTTGGTACTCAGACCTCCCTGTGGGACCCGAACATGTCTCTGCTTTTCCCAGACTGGAACAGGACTTTGTGTCAGTGTGTAACTCTTTCTTCTCGACACATACAGGCACCCCTGCTGCTTCATCAGCTAACTTATCAGCTTCATCAGTAATATTAACATGTCGCTCTGCACAGACCTCCGCACATTTTTTTTACATAGGTGTCACTCTTTGAAATTAAGAAGACGTACAGACCAGCACCAGTGCACATAAAACTACGGTACATTTTTAATTCATTAATTAAGAACCCAAGGGTTGAACTCTTAATGGTTTTGTCTTTGATCACTAAATTCTCCTTTCTAGGCTTCTTCTAATATATACAGCAGTATAGTTTCTTTCAGCCCAATGCAATGAATTTGAGATCATTAAAATTCAATCAATAAAAATGGGAAGAAATGTCTCTTTTAAGGCACAGCTTTAGGGTAAATCCTTGTCTCTGATTGGCTGTTCCTGCTCAAAGTGTAAATGCGATTAATCAGATGAGATCATTTAGGAGCTTCTCTTAAGTCTTGCTCTTACATTTCATTATGCGTAGGAGGAAATCGCTTGATAAATGCGTCCTGCTCTTCAGCAAAGAGCTTTTTCGCTCCTCGAGCTGGCTGTTTTGTGCATTCTTAGGTTTGATGAATACGAGCCCAGATGTTTCCTGAATTTCTGCAGAAAAGATAACTGCGTCGATGCCATTCAATTTATAATTTTCCTGAAGATAGCTCATACTTGTCATCTCCACATATGGACGTCTTCAATCACTATCATTCACTTCTGGGAATACAGAAAAAAAAATGTATCATGAAATAGGAATGCAATAAGAATCCGTGATGTCCACTTACTGGAACTGGACCAGAGATGAGAGCCACGTGACCTTGACCGGCTTTCTCCCTGCTTTTGTGTTTTGTTCGAAATGGGCAGATTTACACGTGTGCACATGCAGAAAAATAAAAAACCTATAGTGTGTCTCCCGCGTTTGCTTCACTAAAATGTTTTGCATTCTGTCCACATGTCTGACCGATTGGAGCACACTTCCTTCCTCCTTTCTCTTCTCCTCCCTTCTTTTCTGATGATTTGCTGCAGGAGTGGCCAACTAATAGTTTTCTTCTGCAGCGACGACTTCTGCCATAAACTTTGACTAGTTTGTGAGAGAGCCACAGCAGACACCTCCCTCAGATTGCATCACTGTTCTCTTTTTTATATTTAAGTTTCACACCCTTGGGCGTTTACGACGACTTTCGGTTGCCAGCTTTTACGTCTCGGCAGTTAAATATTGTGTTGCCACTTTGACCACAGTGCTGCAAAGCCAAATCAAGTGTAAATAAAGACTGCGCCGCGTGGTCGATCGCTTTATTTTGGGGTGTGAGGCATCAGGGTGCCCTGAAAGGAAAAACAGGTATACGACCTGAGAAACTGCTGAGGTTAGATGAGATAGACCCTAATAGACCTGTGCATATGAAACACATGATAAAAAATAATATGTAAGCAGCCATCACCATGTATAGGCATGATATCAAGTGAGCGCTCCATGGGAAGGAGGCAAACTCTCTTTTAAAACGGCTGGAAATCCATTCTGTTTACTTGAATACAAATTAAAGGATGCCTTTTGGATGTAACCTCAGCGCTAGAAAGGGTCTTTTATAGGCAAAGTGTGATAAATACATGATTTAATAAAAAGCCACAGTCCACGTTCTGTGCAGAAATTACATTCTGAAGATCAGTTGACACTGGAGTGAGGCTGAGAACTCCAACTTGGACTGCTGAAGCCTCAGATTAGATTCAGCTGAACTGTGATCTATTTTTCACCGAACAAAGAATGTGATCTCCGTACCTCCTTCACTTAAATCGTGTTAACAATGGATCTGTTTGCAGCCAGTGTGGACAGAAGGAGTAATTGTATCAATCAAAACTTCGGTGTGCACAGGAACATGCGTGGATTGGTTTGACTTAGGTCACACTAAACCTATCTACAGAGCCATTGTCTCAAAATGATGACGCCGATTTTGTCACAATAGATCACATGAGTCTCAGGAAAGAGTACTGAAACCTCTGCTTGGACAGCAGTTAAATTAGAGGCAGATGTCAAAGAAGATTAAAAGTTGCACTTCCTGTTGTTGGGAAAAAAATGTTCGATCTTGATTTAAGCCTCGAGTCCACATCCACACTAATAATACATTGCAGGTGCAGGCACTGGCATCCTTGCATGAGGATTTTTGCTAGCTCAGTAGAGATTCTGGTGCTGATGCAGGGGAAGGCTGATTTGGAGGACACACAGGACACGGTGAACTGTGGACTCACCGCATCGATAATTCGGTAACACCCTTTTGTAACAGGTGATGAAAAGTGTCTGTGACTATCTGGAGCCCACTCTGCAGTTAGCAGCGACAAGAATCTGATCTTTTCCATATTGGAGGAAGAGGCAGAAAAGGAAAAAAGAAAAAGAAGAAAAGAAAGAACAGCCTGGCAGGAGCGCAGACATATTTTCTTTTAATATCCTCTTTTAAAATTTCTGAGCGAGCCATATCCCTCTAACGAATCAGAGAAGGCCAAAGTCAAGGAAAGGACAGATCACTATGCCTGACTCACAGGCCCATCAGTGTCTGTTGTATGTTAATGCATTTGCTTCCTCAGATATTGCTGTCTTATAATTGCAATGTCAGCATAACATCTTCTGCTTTTTTGTCAATTACAGCAGCTGCTCAGCTCCTTTCCCAGGGGAGAGGACAGTGCAACATAAGTGCAACCCTACATTTCTTTTCTAATTACAGTCTAGCCGACTTATATTTCTTTAAAATACTATTTACCTTTGTATACAATATTTAGAGCAAAATCACTTAGGCGTGGGATTTTTCAGTGAGGGAAAACTTCACCGCTGTGGTCACAGGAAGTGGTACTTCTCTGTAAGGCTGGCTGCATGTTTTTTCAGTGGTACTTGACACATTTGCGACACACACCGCAGGTCATGTCGCTGCTTTGTAATGGTGTACAGACACTAACATCCTGCTCCAAAAAACCTTGTTTACGGACCACAAATAACAAGAATTGACTTGTTAGTCACTTTGTGCCGTGATGAAATGCAACGTCATCTTCCTTGTTGATTAGTGTCCGAACAAACATTTAGACATTTATCTGCAGCAGCTGTTTTTTGGGTGACCATGAGCCAAAAGCCAAGTAAAACCAAAAAAAAATTTTTTTTAATTTAAAAAATGTCAGACATACCCTGAAGATTAAAAAATCCTACTAGATAGATTTTAAATTAGCTGCTCAAATGAATGTTTTGGTTTTGACAACGAGGGGTTGTGCTCTGTGGCTTTACAACCTCTTGAGATGACTCAGCAGAATATTTACAGAATAAAAACTGTGGTTAAAGACCTGCGGTTACCACAAGTTAAAAGGAACATTTAGTTGACGCATGGGTGTGCTTCCATGTGGAAGACTTTGAAGTGTGTGAAGTAAGCGTGATAAAATAAATTAGGTGACAGTGTCACTTTTTTTTGAAGGCATCCACGTTGTTGTTTTAGTAACACATTTCCACCTAGACAGTATATTTCTTTACAAAAGATCTTCTAAAGATCACACGTTTCATCTCTATGTGTTGCACAACCTGCATTTATAGAATAAGTACTCAGATCCTTTAATTACGTGAATGCAGTAGTGGTGCAAAGTATAAATGAGTCATTACAAGTCCTGGTAACTCTACAGAACTATCGAAGATAAAGAATCACAAGCAAAAGTATGCAGACTTATACTTTTACCGTTGTGGGTGGTTGAGTTCAACTTTAGGGATAATTTAGTTAAACAAGATGCTGTATTTGAAAAATTGATAATATAACTTGAGTATTTCTACTTTATGCATGGAGAGTGACTACATTGCACAATGAGTACTTTGAAGTTTTACACTTTAAGCATATTCATGTGATAATGCTCGATTTAATTTAAGCAAAACTCTGAATGCAAAGACTTTTACTTGTAATGGAGTATTTTTACCCTAGGGTAATGCTATTTTTCAAGTAGTTTCCAATGTTATGTTAGAATATTTATAAAAACCTATAATGGACATGCATGCTTTTCATTTTGTTGATTTTTTTTTTACATTCCAGCAATGTCAAACATGTGCAGATTTGTAGGCTTTACAACTGCTCAATGATGAGCTGGGACAAATCTTTTTAATAACAAATACCCTGGTTTTCTTTTCTCATTCAGAGCCAGCTCAGAGTGAATCACTGCTGATTGAACAGACGCAGCAATGTGTTGGCAACATTTAACTTTATAACTGGTTGTGGCGGAGCCAGTTTTAACTAGTTTAAGTTGTTGGGAAGTTCAGTTTCTAACCATGCAAATCTCATTAAAGACAATTCTGGCTGCAACTGGGTCCTTGAAACTTTGCTTTCTTGAAACCAGGGGGAAAAGGCTGTTAGTGCAGGATATTGCACTACAAAACTGAAACTGCATTGTATCTTCAAACTGATCAGACGTTTGAGAAAAGAATGGGTTAGGGCTCTGTCATAGACCAATATGACTCACAATAAAGAGAATTTGGCAGGGACAATGCATGCAGATCTTTTATGAGACATGTCTCATTTAGTAACTAACTTTTAAATGAGTGGTGTGCATTTTTCTCTGAAATGTTCTGCAGCAGAGCACTGGAATCAATCTCACTTTCGACCCCACACATGCACGGCTGTCACTTGTCACTAAATCATCTGATCTCGTTTTAAACCAGTGGAAAGTTATGGCTGCGTCCGTGTCAGCTGAGGGTGATAAATGCGTGTCCACAGACGAGCTGTGGGAAGTTTGTGCGACGACGAGCTGAAACTGTGACCTCGGACGCGAACGCGGTGTTCTGCTGCTGCTGCTGCTGCTGCTGCTCACTGGCTGCGCGCAACGCAGAGGAGGAGCTGCAGCCAGTGTGGCCCGACAGGAAACTTCCCCTGTCAGTTGAGGGTTTGATAACAGCGTGAGGTGCAGGTCGGAGTCATCGTTTGAGACCCAAAACCCGCTGGAGTGCAGGTCGCCTTGTGGAGTCGTCTCGTGTTCATGAACTTGGCGGAATGTGGATTCTTACTTCTGTGCCTAAGAGAGACACTTGGAGACGATGGATCTGTTTCTCATTGGAGAGCCTGGGAAACGCGCGTTAATGGAAAGTGTCGCTACTGGCTTGTATACAGTGTGAAACAGTCAAAGACTTCCCCGCAGGCATGAACACCACGGCAGCAGCTCGGAGATTTCCACCGCCCACCATCCCGGCCATAATGTTCATTTTCGGGGTGGTGGGAAATGTCACCGCCATCGTGGTTCTGCGAATCTCACGCAAGGAGCAAAAGGAGACGACTTTTTACACCCTCGTGTGTGGCCTGGCTGTGACGGACCTCCTGGGCACCCTGCTGGCCAGCCCCGTCACCATCGCCACCTACGTGAAGGGCTCGTGGCCGGGAGGCGATCCGCTGTGCCAGTACTCCGGCTTCATCCTGCTCTTCTTCTTCTTGGTCCAGCTCAGCATTGTGTTTGCCATGTCAGTGGAGAGATACTTGGCAATCAACCACGCGTACTTCTACAACCAGTACGTCAACCAAAGACTCGCCGCGCTGACTCTTTTGGCCATTTACATCTCCAACATCGTGTTTTGCGCGCTGCCCAGCCTGGGGCTCGGCCAGGTGAAGCGCCAGGCGCCGGGGACCTGGTGCTTCATCGACTGGCAGGACAACGGCACGACAGGCGCGACATATAACCTGATGTACGCGGGCGTGAATTCGGTCATCGTGCTGGCCACCGTCATATGCAACGTGATGGTGTGCGGGGCGCTCATCCTGATGCACAAGAGGTTCATTCGACGCACGTCCCTGGGCACAGACCAGCGGCGCATCGCGGAGTTCCGGCGGAGGCGCAGCTTCGGACGACTGGCTGGCGCAGAGATCCAGATGGTGATCCTGCTCATAGCCACCTCCGCCGTGGTCCTCATCTGCTCCATACCTTTAGTGGTGAGTAGCCCAGTGGAAAAGCAGAGCCTGTCACAGCGGCTCTGTGCGCAATAGATTCTTTAGGCATGTGAAAACTAAGAGAGAAGCGGAACCAAATCCGATTCAAATAAAAAAGAGTGCGTCACCAAAAGAAGTTTTACCTAATGAATTAGATGAAACAAATCAATCTGGCAGGGGTGATAATAATGCAATCTGAACTCCGCGGTGCAGCTTCACATCTCTGTGATCTGGTGACACGTTTCTCTGAGGCGCAAATGACACACTGTACACTGGAGTTTCAGTGTTCATGAAATCATGTGGCCGGATTAACTCGCGTGTAGTTTGGAAACAGTTCACGCTCTCATCTCATCCCAAACTAGACTTTCAGTGCTCAGTCTGAGCTGGGATCGGTGGAGACGTCCCCATGTCTCGCATAAGTAAGAATACCAGTATCTGAAGGGCATAATCCGTCAAGCAGAGGACACGCTCACGGTGTTTCTGTCTTAAAACGGTAGCCAGGTGTCTTGGCATGCACAAGAGAGAGGGATAAAGTCTTTTGTGCACGCATGCACAGTGCGAAAAAACAAGAGTTTGTTCCAAAGTGACTTTTTTTGTACAAAATTCCCTTTGTGTGTTTGTCCTTCCACTGCAGCTCAACGCTGTCTGAAGAAATATTTAGGGTAAAAAAGTTTAGCAAAACTTCAGGAGATGTGCACTTGACTTCATATTCACTTCAGATACATTTTGGATTAAATATTCTGCACAAAACAAGGACTTTTTCAATATCCAATCTCTTTCATTTAAAGCATGTCGCAAAGGTGTCACTCAGTGGTCAGTATGGGCAAGGACAAATGATCACACTGAGCAAAATGCGAGCTCAAGTCTTTAAAGAAAAACCTCCATGTTAATTTGCAAGTAGTTAAAGATCACAGCTTTTGGGCCTCTTGTCTTCCTTTGTGAAAAGACGATTATGAGACAGTGGGGAAACCCAATGGCCAAAGGCTCTCATAATGATGAATGACAGTGAGGACTCTTGTTTTTATTGGCCTCTTGCCATCTCTACACTGCCAGGGTTGCACAGAATTTACATTCAGCCAAATTTCTATTTGGATTCGAGCGTTCCATGCCAGCTTTGTAGGAATATGTAAACTAAACAATTATTTTACTGCTAAATGAATAGCAGGCATGTTTGAGCTTGCTCAAATAGTTTTGCATTTGAAATGTTGTTCCCATGTTCCTTTATGTGACAGCCAAACATTTTTCGGATGCTCATTAAGATCCTAAATTTATCTGCCATTGTTGTTTTTTTTCTCTCCTATGCTGTCAGTTGAGGATCTTTGAGAACCAGCTGTACAGAACACAGAAAGAGGAGTCGTTTGGACTGAATAAAGACCTGCTGGCCATCCGCATGGCCTCCATCAACCCCATCTTAGACCCCTGGATCTACATCCTGCTCAGAAAGACAGTGGTCCTTAAGCTGATGGAGAAAATCAAATGTCTTTTCTGTAAAATGGGCGGACGGGGGCGGAGGGATGGCGGGCAGTTCCGCTGCGTGGAGGGCCACTTCTCCTCTTCCATCGTCTCCCGGGATTCTCCGTCACTGGTGTCACGTGAGCTGCGGGAAATGGTGACCACATCCCAGACCTTCCTGTACCCGTCTGAGGGAGACAGCGCCAGGTCGGGGTCGTTTCAAATGGGGGCACAGGTCGGCTCCAGTCCGCAAGCGGTACAGACGTTACAGGGGCCCCGGGAAGTCGCGGGGCCCAAGAAGGGGCTTCTGCAGAGCGATTTAGAGGACACAGCGCCGGGCCGGCCGCTCAGAGAGCTCCCCATGTGCCCCAAGGACCCAGCTCTGCACGTGACGTTCACTGACGAGACTGCCAACATGCAGGAGAAATGCATATAAAGCGTTGACCACTGTACGGGGACTGTCAGGAACTAATGAGAACACTGCAAAGACAGGATGATAAAGGACAAGCCTCTGAAGACTGAACAGCCATCCCTCAATCTGTAGATATCCCGTGGACTGCTAATAAAATCTGACAGATGTATTAACACCCATTATCAGTGTATTACTCCTCAGTCACAGCTAAGCAGAAACACCATGTCACTAAATCCACTTCAGCACAGTCACCGCAGCTATAACAACAAAACCACACACAACAACATGACATTATAGAGGAGCGCTTTTGTTGCACTTTTGTTTTGATGAACTCCAAAACCACTGCTGTGCTGTTCGTATTGTTCTGTCTTGTAGCATTTCAAACAACCTGCACAGTGACTGTAAAGCATTCACGTTAAAATGTGAAGTGTTCCGTGATGTTAATTTATTCTAAGTATGAAATTATTAAACGTTATTGTCTTCTCTGTGAGAAGGTCCAGATAGCTTGGAGTCAGTTTTAAATCGGTACAAGATGAACATGTTCAGAGTTTTTTTTTTCTTCTTTTTGTAGAAACATTTGCAAACAATTACTGGTTGAAAGAGCAGCTCCAACACCAAAGCTAGAATCGTACCATCCCCTACTTTCTGAAACAAAAGGCAGCTATGTTGTGGCTCTTTCCACGGCTCAGATAGCGGAGGATTTTGGGACGCCTCCGAAAGAAATGTGTCATTTCACTTCATTCAGCCCGTTTACTTAATGCAGATTAGTCCCACTTCATCTTACTTTACCTACATAATGTGCAACGCCTCTCATCTAATCAGCCTTTATTAGGGGAGTTAACGAAGGGAATGAAAATTGAAGATGTTGAGTTCCCTTTTGGGTTTGTTTGTTTTTTTTTCTTTTCCTAAGACAAATTTCCTGGTACAACACAGCGCAATGCTATTGATTTAATATCCAAACATGTTCAGATTTCATTGTTAAAATGTTTTCTTTTTGTAGTAGCATCAAATTTAAATGCTGACTCTCTTGTGAACAAATTTATTTGTCAAACTCATAAATCAAAAATAAAAGTTGGTAAATATTCACATAAATTAAAAGCTCTCGTCAATATTTTTTAACGAGGAACAGTTAACAAGAGCAAGGCTGCCAGAAGTTAAGTGTTTTCAGCCTCTTCATTAGGATGATTTGCTGCTTTTTATTACTGTAAACAGAATATCTTTGGGTTTTCAACTGTTGTTGGGACAAAACAGTTATTAAAAATTCATTTAGATATGAATGAATAATGCAATGACCCTTTGTTTCACACATTCATTTAATAAAATCATTTTGACCTGATGGGCGCCTCTGTTGGCGGACGCCTCTCCCAATCTTTGCTGAAGAAGAAATATTGATCAGTCCTCAAAATAATGACTTTGAGGATGGACAATGCACTCGATACTGATGACGTGAGCGTTAGAGACAGCGGTCCCATCTTCATCAATCACAACCACAAAACCTGCTGGAGAGTCACATGCAAAGAAATGCTTGTCCTAAATATGCGAGCGAATCGGATTCACTGTTTCACTCATTTATAAGTAAAAATAGATCCAGAGATCACTAAAACAGATCCTTACCGAAATCCAAGCCCCCCTTTAAACAAATGCTCTGTGATATCAGTTTGTGCTGCCAACATGTCACTGTCAGCACCATTTATCTGCTGAGAAAATACAGGTCAGCTTTCAGCCGTTTCATCTGCCTCCGCGGCCGTGCTGATGGCTAAAACATCTCGAACCAACAGCCAGTTCAGATGGCATGTCATAGCTCACCTGCAGACAGATGGTTTCTTCACCCCTTAAGATTTCCAGGCTCAACGTGGCCAGCGTCCAGAGCCTTCCCAGAGCAGTAAAAAACCTCCCTCAGAGAACAATCAGCCATTAAAGAGAGCTGTGACTTCAGGCCGAGCGATCTGTTAAAGCCGTAGAGTCTTTCGAGAGGCGGGAAATGGTGACCGGCGAAACAGTTGTGATAGGATTTTAACGCGGGGCAAAGAGAAGAAACGATTCTTCCTGGAAATTTATCTCCTCTTTCTCCATCTCATCAGCTCACGCCAGCAGTTCACTACAATATACGAGGCAGGCTGTTTTACACATTTAAACTCCTGCCACGAGAAGCCTGGGGAAACAATTGGGTACGAGAAGGTGCCACTCAAACAAGCTGAGCGCTGGAGCTGTGGTCTCAGCACAACACTCCAGTTCAGAGCAAAGGGGAAATCCAGGAAATGATTCATATGAGGAAACGGTAACAGTATGTGTGCTGTTGTGGAGGAGGATTAAAAAAAAAAAAAAAAAAAGGTCAAAGGTCACATTTAGCATGGCTACCAGAGAAAGTTGCCGGTAATAGACAGCTCTTTCCAGGATCCTGACGTAATGGATATTATTTGATTACTGTTAAATGTCCAATCCAGCCAATAGTCACTGCGATGGACAATGCCAGCACCAAGCGTGAACATTAACAGAGCTCCCAGTGAAGAAGTGGAACAAGTCAGGACAGAAGACATCCCCGACACTGTCGACAGCGGGGATTAAAATACTGAGGGGATTAATCCACATCACACAATTTTAAAAATGCAGCGCTCTCTTGTCATGCGTACAAGCGGCTGTCGAGTCAGTGTCGTACGTTTGGTTGAGTCAAGACAGAAGCACAAACACGACCTGTTAAATGGGCTCTCTTTACCTCCCACATGTTAACAAACCTGAAATAGATCTGACTGTACATGTGTATTTAACCTAAAATCACTTGGCACATCCTGATTACACACAGGTGAACTGCAGTCACCTGCATTACGCAACTTCCAAAAACAACTGCACTGGCAATGATTAGGGCGTGTCATGGGGTGAGGGTGCGACTCCTTATGTAATTAAGTTTTTTTGTGTTTTATATTTGTTTTTCCATCTGGAGCGATTTGTAGAGATTTGTTGCCTTTGTCTCTGCCGATACAGACCTGTTTTAAAAAACGGTTTCATCATTCGTATGTGGAAACCTCGTCTGACAGGAGGCGCCTGGACCCCGCCACTTCGTCTAAGTACGTGGTCTAGATATCAACAACAGTGGCCGGAGAACTTAAACCGCTGTTGTGTGTTTACATGACCTGCAGCAGTCCCGAGTAACCACAGAACGTCACATAGTGAAGTGCTTTATCTTCTACGAGGTTTTCCTCTGATGCTCGAGGAACCTCACCAGCCCTTCTATTTCCGCTTCAACGCTTCCATCGCGAAGCACTTTGTGTACCTCTGTTCTGAAAAGTGCTTTCGGTGTGGTTCTCGGGCTTTTCGCTCTAGCGCCACCATGAGATGGTTCGCTTTTGAACGAAATATGAAGATTATTATTACATAAACACTTACTTTGGTTTTGTGAGGTTCGACCAGGGAAGATCTCAGTAAATATCTTGCGAGTCGTCTCCAGAGAACTCTGAAATAAGCACCAGACTCAAAGGAAGAAAAGTGCAGGCAACCATTGCACACTTGGTTAATATTTATTCACTCATTGATCATGTGTTGAGTAACAGCCCGTTTTAAGCAGGAACACGTCCAGCCATCAGAGTCAATGAGTCCTGCTCCACTCAGGCCTTCACTCTGCTGTCCTGATCTGAATTTCTGTTTAGAACTTAACCGTGTAGGATTGTGAGTCCTCAAAGTACATCTAATGTTCTGCAGGGGTAAACAGCTTTGACGCAGATGTGCGATTGCGTCCCTTCACTCAAGTGCAGCTCAGTCTACGGGACAGTTACAGTGCGATGGGAGTTTTTGTTTTTCTTTGTCATTTGTTGTGCGTTTGATCTAAATTTGAGTCTAAAATTTACAAGCGATCCCAAATGGAAAGGCAGTGCCCTAATTTCCACCAGGCACCGTTTGACATCCTGTTTCTTATTTTTTCAGATCAAGTGCCTCCACTGGGTACATTAGCTACTAGCAGAGTTGGATTGCACTAAGGAGAAACACTCCAGTGAGAGTTATGATAAATGTCCACATGAAGAAGAAAGACGACTGGAAGATGTTAAGGACTGTATCTCCGTGCATCTTTGCAGCACGTGAGCCGCTGAACAGATGATCACTGGCAGAAATACGACTCCACAGCCATTTTCTTGGCTTTGTGCGACTGAATGTGATTTAATGAGTCGGAATATATTTTTTAAATATTTTTCCTTTTTGCGCATGCATGTAAAAACTTTACATGACATTTAACACGATCAACATTAAAGGGATGGAAAATGTGAAAGAACAATACACAACTGTCTTTAATTTGCTGCAGACCCCTTCACCAGAATTTGTCAGTTCTCATGTTGCCTTCTGAATGTTTGGTTTTTATGCGATACCTTCACACGCTGCCAGCGGTTTCAGAAATAATCCAATTCAGTCCCAAAAAAGCGAAATGGAACCAAGAGGACTGGTTCACGCTGAGACCAGTTTAAAGTCCTCTCGCCTTGACGAACTGCTCCTTTGATGGTGAAGCTGCGTCCTCTGATCCTCCTTCCCCAGCGACTACATTTTTTATGTTCCCCTCGGAGTCCATGACCACCGCCGTCCTCTTCAGCTCCTCGTAGCGCGCCTGTCGCTCAGCGACGGCCACGCAGGCGGCCAGCACCTCGTCAGACTCAAAATCGTAGTCCTGCTGGAGCTCAGGGGCATTAAGGATCCGTTCCTTGGTCTCCTCCTCCTGCCGATTCTTCTCCGTGGTTGCTAGATGCTGCCTCCGCAGCCTCGACGCCCACGCCAGGTCTTCTTGCCACAAGGCGCGGTCCGATGGGCACAGGTGGATGGCGACCTGGAAAGACCTCACGGCCTGCGGGGACAGTGCCGACATCAGCTTAGGGTTCAAACACATGACTTTGGGGGTGGGGGGATATAACACGGGAGTACCTTCTCATCTTTGAGTAAAGTGGAGTTTATAGCCTCCACCAAATCGAACAGTTATCCCAAACTCTTTCAGGCGTTTTTATGGGTTCATCGTTATTCTCACTGATGGACGGGGCGACACCGACAGCGCTGCAGCTGATTGATTGGGGCGTCAACGAGCGAGACCGTAAAGGTCCCCGTGCATTATTGCGGGCGGATTTATCGTTTCATTAAGAAGTCATCAACCTGCCTTCACTGAGTGTGCACTTCTGCATCGATCTGAAAATGATTGTCCCGCTGAAAGGGTACACAAGCGGACGCCGGCTGTTTACAGGACCTTATATCAAACTCTGGGGTTTCGCTGCCTGCGAACCTGAAACAGATCTGATCCGACCGATGAGCACAAACGGATGTGTTCTGGCAGGTGTCTGAAACCCGTCAAGCGTATGCCAAAGCTGAGCGGCTGAGAAACGGTGAAGAAGCGTGAGTTTGGAGTTCAACTTAAACAAGAGTAAACTTGACTCCTGTTTTGGGGCAGGATTTTGTTGGTTGCTCTAGTGACGCATCGGACGCACTGGATGTAAATTGTTTTTTATAGAATCACAAGAATGGATGTGGTTGGAGTTTGCACATCTCCATCAGCTGAAGCTAATTGAAGCACTACAGAGAGGAAGGCACATCTTTCATGAGCTCTTATCCTCACGAGGAAACCTCAGCTTTTCACTCGCACCTGTTAGCCAGCGATACAGCGAGCCACGCCTCTCATGGAAATCCAGTCCAACGTCAGCCCTGCAGTACAAAGCCTTGTGGCCGACCTGTGGTTAACGTCGTGGTGAGGAAGTGTAGTGGATGCGTAAATGATCGAGCCCTTAATGACCGGAGCAAAAACAAACTGGGGTTAGCCTGTCTGGGCCCGAAACAAGGGCTTAAACTAAACTGTGCTGCAAAAACATCATCCAGTCTGTTTCCTGTTCCGAGGGCTTTCTCCATTCATGAGAAAACAAACTGGTACGAACTGATACCTGAAAGACTGAGCCTTCTTATTAACCTCGCACCGAGCCAGCGCTGCTTACAACTTCACATTCTCCACCTGTAACATAAATAACCTGCACAGTCAAGCTCAACCAAAAAGGCTTTGACACACGAACTATGATAAATTTTTGACAAATGAAGCCGCCTGTGCCCAGACCAACATGTCAAGCTTCATCTTGAACAGACTCGTCTCATCAGGAGTTCCTTCCAGAGTAATCCTTCAACAGACAGAATACCACTGCGGGCAGATTAACCGGCTTCAGGGAGAGGAATGTAACGATAATCAGGAGAAGATAGATGGCAGCCGAGCTGTCACGCTGCAAAATTGAAAATTGCTGCAAAGTTTCCATTAGACTCGCAACAGTAAGACAAGTGAAAACAAACAAAATCCGAAGCCATCGGCTCGTTTCATTTTCCGCGAGCGAGACGGAGCAGAGAGGAAATGTGCGGAGGCGGGGCAAACGAGGAGACTCGTGAAAAGAGAAAACGGGAAATCTCTGCGCTCGCATTTGCACTTACAGGCACTACTCAAACATGTTGATGCACACAAATCCCTAAAACTCGACCGAGCAAGCCTCGCTAAAAATAGCTGCGCGTTCTTTCCCCTCCTCCTTCCTTCCCAGTAGCTTCATGATACAAGGAGGTGTGTCTATATTTGGTTTAGTTGTAGCTCAAGTAGCTTTCAACACTTCCCATTGTTGTTTTTGGTGCCGTAGGACAGGTCTCCCGCTCTAGGACGTGTAGCAGCGACATGCCGCGCCATTAGCTGAAAGGTTTCTGAGTTCAGCCTTGTTTGCTTGGCTCTAAATGGGCCGACAGTGCAACCGTGATCCGAAGGTTTCGTACACCCACAGGTCCCGGCGTGTTCCGGGGCAATTTGAGCAATCGTCCAAGCCCCAGGCACCTGGGCGTGCTTTGAAAGAGGCGCTTCATCTTGGAGGCAGGCAGTTTGCAGAAAGCAGTAAACACGCTGACATATCTTAACGGCGCTTGAAAAAACTAAGACGCCGCTGATTTATAGCCAGCTACGAAAACAGGTGCAGTTCGTTGCAAAATCGAAACGTCGAAATGTGAACATTCCGATGAAGGCCATCGATGAGTGACAGAGCCGTCGATCGTTACGCAACGCGACTCTGAGGGAACGTTGGTACGATATGTACCAGCCTGATTTTTTTTCTTTTCAACGACAAACGCCGCACTTGGTTTTGATCACCGCGGACGACACAGCCTCGGCCTTCCCTCGTCTGCCATCATCTGAATTTAGTAAACAGTGAAATGTGATTTTTTTTCTTTGTTTGTTTTCTGTTGTTTCTTCCTCTTGCTCTGCCTCACAGACTCTGAGCGCTCACATTTGTTCGCGGCCCCGCATGTGACGGCAGTTTGGCAGCCTTCGCAAACATCCTGTGTTGTGATCTGTCTGTCATTTGGAGCGTGATGTTTCCAGCCAGACTCACCATGTCCACCTCTCCCAGGTTGAGCTGGGCACGGCCCAGAGTCTGCCAGCCCTCCCACCACAGGGGGCGGAACTTGACGGCCATCTCGGCGGCCTTCACGGCTGGGAACACTTCCTGCAGAATGGTCAGCACCTGTGGAGACGGCCATATGGGAGCTTAAGATGCCTGTGGTGCGCATGGAGTTGCCTTCATTCAGGACAACATCAGTGTGATTCACCATACTTTCTGTCTGGATGTCAGTCACCAGGAGTTTTATCAAGAAATGATCATTGGAAAAGCCAAAGTGAGAGCACACAACAGTCAGCAGCAGCAGACACACAGACAGACAAAGACTGATTGACTTAAACAGGAGGAAAGTGATGAGGGCAAGAAAAGGGCCGGCGTCAGGGTAGCCATCCTCGCCGTCCGGGCCAAGTCATGGGGGATACGGCGAGGCCGAATGATGGTGAATAAGGTCAACGCTGATCGTGGACACTAATGGGTCAGATGTGCCTGCGGTCGCACACGTTCAGTCTGAAACATCTAAAACGGAAATCTGTGCTCATGTCGTATTTGTTGTCAGTCACGGAGCGGGGCAAAAATAAACCTTTCATGGTGGTGTTTTCCAGGACTGCTCCTCTAATGATTTCCTTCTCAAATGTCCTAGAATGGATAATATTATATTAGCCCTACAATACTCCATGTGATGTGAATGGTTATGGCTATAAGGAGCGTTTTTATTGCGTTAGTTGTAGTAAATGAATAAGAAATAATGGAGAGCGCTCTGTTCCCTTGTCTGGCTTCTTCGCTCTTCCTGCACGCACCATGTGGGAACTATTTTGTCTCAGATACCTACAGTACGAGTATGACAGCACAAGAAGAGACTAAAAAAGACTCGTCAGACACAAAGCAAGCTAACAAGCCAAAGGAAGAGGAAGTGAAAGGAATGAAGAGAAAACAAAAAAGGAAATGGAGCTAAAGAGCCAAACGATCGAGGCTGGTGAAAACATGCTGCAGATTTTCAGCGGTGTCGTCACCGCGCTGATATCACTGATCTGACCGAAAGGCATACCAAAGCGGCAGCTGAAAGAGCGTCGACGTGGCTGCGATGGCTGATAAATTATCACATAAACAGAATTGTTGGCTACGATTTTCTTCCTTTACCCCAAAAGCAAAAACCCCAGTCGGATGTGCAGCACTGCTCCACCCAGAAGTGAAACTACAACCCCACAGGATGCGACAAGGACGATGAGAAAATGAGTAAACAACATAATCTGGGTTCATAACTTACCTGAGACTTCATCTCATACAGCAGCGGGTTGTCTGGAGTCAGCTGAATGGCCTCGTCCCACTTCTTGATGGCCTCCCAGTGCCTGAAACAACACAAACCCACACGCTGTGAGAAGTCTGCTGGATTTACAAAGAAAAACCACAACAGGTACACCGTGTGCCGGGAAAGCTGTGTGATGCATGACCAAAACTCTCATCATATGAATCACTTATCATCCAAAAGTGTTTGCTGGCTACAATTTAAAGTAACTCAGAGCTGTCGGCACCCAGCGACGACGCATCGCTCCACGTTGATCTTTGGCTGGGGACGCTCACACAGAGCAGTGAAATCACAGACTGAGATTTGATGGATGTTACAGAACTGACCACGGGGCCTGTGTGTTTGTTCAGTGGTTGCTGTTTATGTGTGTTATGAGAAGTAACTTCTATGTTTGGAAAGTTGCCCCGATCGTGTCTTTCCGTTCTCGCAAACAGCTCCTCAAAGCTGCGACTGCGAGGGTTTTATGAAACGCAGCCGAGTCGGATTTCACTTCATGCTGGCCATCGCTGCTCACATGCTTTTCCTGCACTCTCTCCTTTTCACTAAAATGTTGATCTGGGAGTGAAGCTGGCTGACCTTTGTTCTACTGGTTTGTTAATGTGGAGAACGGGACGATACGCTACACAGGCTTCTTGAAGCTCCAGAGCTCCAAACTTCCTCCACAGCACCCGTCGACCCGGCTGACGTAATGGCAGCAGAGGAAACAAAGGCTGCTGCAGGTTAGACAAACACACGTGGGTGCGATGAGGTGAACCGCATCAGTCAGTCGCATCTTATCTGAGCCAGAGACGCACTGAGATTGGCCACCAACTCCTCTCCAGACAAGCAATCAGAAGAATAAACACGAACAGCGAGCGTCAGTGCAGCCTCGCTCCACGCAGTCGCCGCCGCCGTAAATCTATTTAACTGCTCTGCATAGATTTGCCGATGAGGCTTTTTTTTGACAAACAGATCACTGTTTTAACCCACTGAAGGGCCTCGTGAATATGCTCATGCTCACACACACCCCCTCCTTCGCGGGTCAATATTGACTCAAGAATCATTTCCTGATCAAGACGAGGATTCGGAAAGATTACGAGGTGCAATCCTGGGTTTGCAGATCTGTCCGTCACGTCTGCAGCGTTTATAGCGCTCTGGAGGTGGACGTCCTGAAAAAGTCAAAAGCGATTCGAATGGCGCAATGACGCAGATTAGATGTAAATCTGAATTTAGATTAGAGCCAGAGGCGGGGTCAAGCCTCCCTGAGAAAACACACACCGCTGCTACAGTCAGAGAGAGTGAGAAAAGGGAACCGGAGCTGTGAGGAAACCGTTCCCATAAATGAAGCAAATGACACTGCAAAAAAATCATGTGAGGACACTAAGCAATACACCACATGAAGCCGGAGGCTAAAAATGACTCCTGTACTGTTACGACGACTGTACATGAGTCAAATATAGGGCGGGGGGGGGTTAACAAACAAAGTGCACATATTTGAAGAAGAAGTGAACAAACTGAGGTACTTGAAACATGTTTTTTGTGCTGAAGAGAGTATTGGGACATTATGACCATTTCACACACTGCTGCCCAAAAGAAGGAAACATCCCCAACACATGGTTATGATAACAACTCTAAACAGAGTACACTGTCAGGCTAATCTAAAACCGCACAACTAAGAAGAAGAGAAAAAACATAAGCCTTCAGAAGATGCTGAGCATTTGAAATAGCTTATGAATGCCAGATTACAATCTTGCAAGCTCCTTCTTAGTCTGAAAAAAACCTGACTCAGCACGGCAGCTGGAAACCGGACAAATCAGCAAACTATGCGGAGTATTTGGATGATGAGGTGATGTGCAAAAATCCCGCCCGCGCATGCACACACACACACACACACACACACACACACACCTCCCAAAAATTATGAGCCATTCAAGATATAGAGTGAAGCATAATTCTACAACTGTGTGACCTACTTTGTTAAAGTCTTTTTTGAGGAATGACTTTTTTCAGTTTGGAAAGGTTTGCGCTGATGTCTGAGAGGAGGTGTCAATCATTTTTTTGTACTACCCACAAATGCCTGTTGAGCCTTGCCAGTCTTTGTGAGGATACATTGCAGATGTTGCAAAGTCTTAAGACTCCGAACTGGCTCTCAACTCTCTTTTCAAAAGATGGGGAACAAGCAGCGGCTCACAATGTAGCTGTATTTACAAGTGTATACGTTGGGGGTGTTTTTGTCTCCTTAATACAAAAATTCAATTGTCAGCAGGACAATGGGTATGAGAGTTTCATTTCCCTGATGCAGCTCATGAATAAAAGTGTCAACCAGCCCCTTCATTCATATCCAGAAAATGACAGAGCAGTTTGTCATCCTTACAGATTCCACTGTGCACGGCAGCAACTAGTGACATTACAGAAAGTATTTTGAGCATGCTGCGGTATGAAGACTAATGCCTCCGTGGAGACTTTTTAATATTCTTCTGCACTGTGGGAGACTGCAGATCTTGAGTAAAGGTTATAAATCTACACACCCAAACCCAGTTAACTGTTGACCAGGGTCGGTTAAACATTAGTAATAGAGGAAGTACAGGAAATTGCACCAAACTATGACTCATGACTCCCATTAATTAACATTGGTGGATCTTAAAAATGCAGAAAAACAGCTCAAAGTCACATAACACCTGAACATCTGAAGAGATCACAAACAGGTACTAGATGAGCTCTTCAGTGGCACGAGAAACATATAAACCCTGGTAATGACAGACTGACATCAGAGGTCAATGTTGTTAGAGGAGAAAAAAAAACTCCTGGCTGACATCCCCCACCAGACACCATTTCAAGGCCCTGAATGGCCATTATGGAGCAGCAAGACATCATTTCCCCGACAAGATCCACTTTCTTCCCGCAAATACGATTACAGGCTGTCACTAAGGGCAACAACATTAGATCTACTGGACTAAGGGGTTTTCACAAAGTGATTGTTACTTGGCTAAAAAGGTCAATTATTGAGGGAGAAATATCAGGTAACTCACGCAGAAATTATGTCGTCATTGTTTTTTTAATTTATTAACTGATTTCATCCTGAAGAATAAAAGAAGAATAAATGCAAGTCTATACAAGATTGTAGACTGTACTGTATATCTCACCTTGTACTTGCACAGAAATGCTTTTAGGTCAAATAGAGACAAAACCTTGATCTTGGATGGCCCTAAGATTACAGAGTCTTTCAAATACCCTGTTTATTGAATGTTTATTTTCATTAGGAAGTCAGTAGTTGAGGTCAGTGTTAATCTACTGGCTGTGTTTTAGACGGATGTGTGCGCTCTGTATAATGGCGCCCTCCTCTGGAGAATCTCTAATGACACATGTCAAAGCTGGGCTCCTTCTAACTGCTCAGTAGATGCATAGGAGTTCTGTTTATCACTGTTTACATGCAATTTAAAACTGAGGTTACAAAACGGATCCAGTTGTGGATGTTTGCCTGTCTCTGTGTGTTATTTTTAAAGCCGGCACTGGCAGCACCTGCACACACGGACTATCCTGAGCGCCCTCCCTCACCTGCCCTCGTCGGCCAGCAGCGCGCCCTCGTCCTTCAGCCTCTCGCTCTTTGCCGCACAGTCTTCCAGCAGGATCTCCCGCCGTCGTTTGATGGCGTGCAGCCAGTCCACCTCCTCCTCCACCCCGCCCCCCACCTCCTCACCCGGCCCGTCACCAGCCTTCTCCGCCTCGGCCTCAAACTGGCGCACCGCCAGCTTCGACACCTTCTCACCAACTTTCCTCTTCCAGCCAAACGAAGCCATCCTGTGGGGACAGGCGTGGAGCCACACGCTGCAAATCCTCATTTGAAAACATTATGTTGCTAGTACTTGGAAAATAAAACACTGATAGTTTTTAAAGCATAATCATCAGCAAACATTCCCATGCAGCGTGAACATGAACACGTGTTAGCTGCACGGCTGCTAAGGTGTTTAACTGTAACGAACATACAGCTAGTCATCTAACATCTGCTGTGAGGCTGGACAGTAAACAAAAACAAACCGGCCACAACAGCTAACGTTAGCCCTAATAACTTAGCCAACTAACAATTACACAAACTGTTAATGCGTCACAGCGTTTGGCACACACAAAAACGCCCTTCATTTTGACAATAACACACCACACGTTATTATTTGAAGACAGAAGAGGGGAGGCGTACGCACAGACTTCAATAGCTCTCTGTGGGCAAAGCTGGACAAGCTATCGGAAGCTAGTAGTCCGCCATATTTGTTGACCCCAGATGCTGCGTTCAGGTGACATCGTCTCAGTCGTAATAACGAGCAGCCGTGTCGGGAAAAGCGTTCACGTTACTCGCATCACCGCTTTCAGTTACATCAAAATAAAATGTAATCACAACACTTCACACTATGTGAACTGTCAAATCGATGTAACTGGTGATTTTACTCTTCTTCCCATTCTGCCAATATTACCTAAAAGCAGCACCCAGTAACTGTTATATTATTATTTAAAGAATCGCAAGCAAAAAGAAAAAAATAGTTCTTTATTCTTTTTTTAAAGAATCTTATTTTTTCATTGAATTATTATTGTTGCACTATTGGAAAATGTCACTGCCCACTGTATACCTCCAGATGGTAGCACTGAGATTACTCATTTTTGAATTTTAAATTAATGTAAAATCAATTTGAATCTACGGTGACCATTGATTTCCATTACATTAATGCTTTGTTACACAGACATAATCAAACATTGCTCCAAAATAATCCCATTAACTAAAGAGAAACACTAAGGACTATTATATAAACCTGTTGCCATGTAGTTGTACATAAAAGAAATGTGTAATACTCAGTTTCCTTAGTGTTAACTGTTTAATTGTTGCTTTATTTCTAGTTCTTTTAAGTTCATTTTTCCTTAAATGTCTCAAAAGACTACAAATACAGATGGGCTTCAGCAGAATTGTGCGCAATTTAGCAGTTTATTAGGCAGTTGTGTGTACAAATGATTTCAACACTGTCCATTCAGATTTACACTGGTCAATCTGGTAGGGTCCCTTTACACACCAAACAAAAATAGAACAATATTTCTTTGAAGCAGTCCAAACAGACTGAGAGAATTTACCTGCTAACATTACACTAGGAAACTACTCCAACAGCTGTCAATGTCACTGTTTCACACATTCATCTTTCCAACAAAACTCATCATGTAAGCCATGACAAGTTTTGTAATCAGAATTTGCAACTGCCCTTTAAAAACTAAAAAATGTTTCAATTCACAATATCTTTCCAAGACCATAGTGTGCGTTTCTTTACCATGATCGCTATGTCATGGGATCTAGTTTAAAAGTGAGATATAAAGGTCAAATATCAACTAAGCATTTCATTCCAAACTTACCCCGCAGGACAGCGAGGAGACAAGATGATCACAATTATTGTCACTCAGCAATTTTCGTTGTATTCCATCTCTGAAATTGTTTATACAGTACAAATGAGATATTTTAGATTTTTAAAGCCGTGGAAAGCTAAACACTGGAAACCCAGACTTCAGCAACTGCTGACACCTCTAATAAAGATCAAATCATATTTGAAGTATCTGATATTACAATGAAAACTTGCAAAATTCTTGAAAATCTGATTTACAAAAGACAAAAATTAAGATGATGTAATGAGGAACCAGTTCACTGTTATTAAGTTTGCTTTGTTTTCTCTTGTTGTCATTATTGAAATGTAGGCAGCAGTTACTGAGGTCTACAGTAGTTTGGCAAAAACATTTGAAGTTTCGCAGTTGAGAATTTTCTTTTTTTCTTTTTGGTAATGACAAAACATTACCCAATAATAATGTGTGAGTTTCTAACTAATAGTTATTATGAATAAACAACACTGACAACATCATTTGTAGACCCTTCAAATTGCAACAAGGTGCCAATAATTCTGATCAGCACAGAATTCCAACTCTTACTGACATAAAAATGGATTGACAGTACTGATAATGATAAGGCAGCCAAACAACAGACACACCACTTAAAACTTTAAGACTGCACACAGGAAACGGAAGGAGACGCATCATCCTTTTTATCCAAGACATCTCAAAAGACTTTGTGAGATTGTAAGCATACGGTTCTGTCCAACATGTTTCGTTTCTGTTCCAGTCTGTGTGCTGTTTTTTTTTTTTTTTCATTAGTCAGATCTGCGACCTACCAAACAGGACTTAATATTTACAAGCTCACAAGTCATTTTCAGGTTTAAACACATGACCTTCAAGGGAATGTGTGGCCAAAACATAAACATATCCAAAGTTGGCAATATTTTGGATATATTCACCTGCCAACAGACACTATCCATGCACTGCATGTGACTGCTACTCATTTTCAAATTGAGCCCTGAGGCCTTTACACTTGTGATGGATTGGCATTTGCGAATTGAATGTAGGCAAAAGGCATTTCACTCAGTAATCATTCTCAAAGCCTAATCATTAATCTAAAAAAAGAGAAAGAATTAGAGAAAGTACAACAAAAAAGTCAAAATCAACTTGTCATTTTAATATGTGACACTGTAAATGATATCTCTAGATTTTTTTTATGGTAAAAGCAGGCTATATTTATCTGGAAAGACAATCAAGTATCAGAGTAATTGTGATTGAAGGAAAAAAAAAAACTGTGATATTGATTTAAAAACAAGACAGTAAAAAAGGAAAATACATACCATCCAGCAATAGATCTCAATGCAAGAAAGAAAAAAAATAATTTCTAATAGAACTGCCACTCTGTCCACTTAACGCAGTGATAAATATATTCACGTCTTCATATATATAAAAATGTCGGGGACAGACGATCTCAAACAAATTTTTACAACGAGGACAAAACCATGAAAATTTAGTCTCTGACAACTCAACAAAAAACTAAAGCCAAACATAAATCTGATGAAGCATTCTTTTATCCCTGACACGAGACAGAGACACAGGGGTCATTGCACTTCTTCTAGTCCGTTGAATGTGATGGGCGTGGCGGCCCTAGCTATAGCCAGCGCGGCAACCCGATACATCTGCACCACGTCTCTGATCCCCACTGAGAGAAAAACAAAGAGCAGCAGGAAATTAAAGAAACTTGTGCAAAAGTGCTCCCTGCATCCTAGACGTCACGCCACCCACCTACGCCGACCCTCAACACGTGGCTTCCCTCTCTGCAGGCAAAAACTTGGTCTTGTTCTCTGTACTGGAAAGCAGTGCTCACTGGCTACAGTACAAAAAATTCAGTGTAATCACTTGCACATATATTGTGTGGGTGGGATGTGGTCGTTTGCTATTAAATTGATGAGGAGACTGTAAAACCTCCGTCCTAAATGTTGTTCTGTCCTAGCTATTGAGTAGCCCGTCATTCGTCTTTTCCAATAACCCCTTACGTCCCCTGTCAGCTCAGTATGCATCCCTTCAGCTTGGGGAACACCAACCTGCATCAGTGCCATGGGACAATCACTTCATCCTCGGCTGGGACGAACTGAGCCATGAATCGGTTGCATGCTTATTGCTATAAAGACACTCGGAGAGGATAAAAGGCTAGCGATTGTTTTGCGAGTTATCGTGCAAGTAGTTTAATAAGATTGGCGCACATCTCGAAGAACTCGATGGTGTGGCTGCCCGGCCGCGGGATCGTCGCGTTGTCCCCGCCTCCCGTCGAGTCGATGGACGAGGTCAGCGACGAAGCCAGGGAGCCGTCTGCCGCCTTGGTGGGCGGAGCGGCCCCAGACGCGGGCGCCGCCTCGGCCCCGTCGACATCGTTCTTAATCGTGTTGCGGTAGTTGCCCACAGACCCAGAGCGGAGAGGGGTAGCAGTTCCAGATTTTGTCTCCAACATATCATCTGGACCACACAGGACACAAAGTGTTTTCTACACAATTCACATACAAAAATACAACTTCACGAACACAAGACTAGATCGATAGTTCCTGCAGGTTTAACGTTGATAAATTCATGTTAGATCTCATTGTGTATGATATTAAAAAGCCTTGAATTTAATGTAGTTAACACAACAGAGGCATGACATCTGTATTTGTAGTCACAGCTACAGTGAACCATAAAGCCCGACTGACTTTGTTACAGTCTGTACTCCAAACTGAGATTCATACCCTTTACACAGCATTCCTGCGCTACATCAATGTCCTGTGACAACACTCTTATCTCAGATTTGCCTTTGAGCTGCTGCCGCCCAGCACCGTCACAGACTGAGCAAAAGCCCGGTCCCTAAACCCAGAGTCAATCATTAATGAAGTGTGCGCTGCAGGACACAATCCAGCCAGACGCTGGACACACAGAGCTGAAACCAGGGCTCAACACAATGTCTCAATATTAACAGGTTAGGAAATGTGTGGGTCTGACACAGGTTTAAATTATACACCTTTCTCTTCAATCCCTTCTTCAACTTCAGGCTTCCTGAAAAAATTAAATCGACCATCACTGGAGCGGTGGAGTTGAAACTTACCGTCTATGCTACGGAAGTCAAGGAGGTAGGTTCTGCTGTCCACCTGGTAGAGCTGAAGGCTCATCTTGGTTTGCATCCCAGTAACAGGATTCTTCCTTTTCACACGTAAATAATATGGATTCACAACCTGGAAAAAGAAGTGAAGGATAAAGAAACTGTTCAATGTTCAAATTCATTTTAGCTCCAACATCTGACGCATGTTAAGCCTATTCTCTCTCTCGTGGAGGTTCTTCCTCACCTTCCACTCGTAATCCAGCTGTTTCATGGCACGGCACACCTCTGACATGATGTCATTGGGCCTGCTCTGACTGCGGATTCCCAGGTGCCACTTGGCCCTCCTAACGCCCTGGTGCTTGGACTTCTGGGGGTTCAGCTCGTCCAGCGTGTGCCGAGGCCTGGGCGGAGTCTCCGCCACGAGGAAGGGCACGCGCTCCGGGTGGGGCTTGAGGACGCTGGCCACGGCTCCACCGGAGGACGTGAGGTGCTGGTCGTCCAGAAAAGAGTCGGGGGGGCTGGACGCCAGGTAGAAATCCTTGGCTTCGCTCATGATGCGGCGATTGTCGATGATGAGGTGGTAGGCGACGGCCAGCGGGTCCTGGTGGTTGCGGCTGTATATGCAGGCCAGGACCTCCTCCTCCGTGCACTCAAACTTCTCGCAGACTTCCTTCAGGGCCTCGTCGTCGATCATGTTGTTGCTGTAGGATGGGTCCTCGGGAAACAAGTACTTGGGTAGGTCCTGCTTGAACCACTCATCCTCTCTGTGACAGGGAGACATTATTTTACAAACCGCGAGTGCTGCAGTGTCAGTATATTCACTCTGTCTTTAGAGTTTATTCTGGAGAAAGAAGACATGGCGGTTATGGCGAAGGTTCGACTCACCTGATCTCTTTGATGGTGGCTCGTTTCATGGGGTCCACCTGCAGCATGTGTTTCAGGAGGCTTATTACTGACGGGTTCAGATACTGCGGGGTGAAAAAGATCCCGTCGCAGATCTTCTTGAAGAGTGTTGGCACATGATCGTCATCAAAGGGAAGCGTCCCACACAACAAGGCGTAGAGGATGACCCCGCTGCTCCAGATGTCCACCTCCGGGCCGGCGTACAGCCTGCGGGCGGACACGAGGGGACCGTTTTGTTAATCCAGCAGCACGTCCTGGCGTCTCGATATCTCATGACGAGAAGAAAGACATTACCTTCCTGAGATGACCTCAGGAGCGGCGTAGTTGGGAGAACCACAGCTTGTTCGCAGGAACTCTCCGTCCGACATCATGTTCGATAAACCTGCACAATATTTTACACCGTTATAGTATTTCAAACACACAAACTGGAATAATGACACTTGGGTCATTGTTTTGATGGCTTGAGTTGAGGCTTTTATCGTTTTAAAGTAAAAGTTCAGGGAGTTTTTGATCATGAGAACGAGCGCTCCACCCTGTCCTGCTGGCGCCAGCGCAATTAATCTGAGTCAGTGCAACGTGGTGCTACTCAAAGGGGTGATTCAGTCAGTCCTGTTTGCTACGGGATATATGACAATTCATTTTTATCCCCCTGCGTCTTGTTTATTTCAGCTTCTGCGGTGCGGTCACTGCACCTGGAGCTGAGCCTCCCAGCCAGGAGCAACCGCCTTGTAAAGAAACAATCATGTCACCACATAATGATGTTTCTCACCAAAAGGCCTTGTGTGTATTCCTCGAGGCGTGCCAGCCATGTCTGAGGCACTTCCTTCCTTGTACAAGATTTACAAGCTGATTTTTGAACCTTCAGATTATTAGCTATCACTAATGAAAGCATTGCTCCTCGTTGGTAAACAAAGAATAATGTCACCTGTTCAGTTCCGATAAGACACACTCACCGAAGTCAGCGATCTTGGCATTCATGTGCGCGTCCAGCAGCACGTTTTCAGGCTTGAGGTCTCGGTGCACCACCATGTGTCTGTGGCAGTAGTCTACCGCTGAAATAATCTGCTGGAACAGCCGACGGCTCTCCTTCTCATCCAACTGAAAGCAGAAATGATCTGTTAGGTGCCATCTCCTCCCACACTCTGTGAGCACATCGTATCTGACTGAGCGGCACGTGCTCCGTTCCGGATATCTTTTCCAATCGCTGTTGGTTTTTGGTTCATGCGGTTCAAAGATTACTGCATCTGCTCCAGAGGCTGGCGATAAGGCCCAGCACATTCAGACACTTCTGTCTTCTGGTACAACATCTGCTACGTACAATATGGGCGAGACAGAGAGCCTGAAAGAAACATCTACAGACCACACGTTAAGACATTTCCCAGCATCAGCAGATTCATTACCTTTCCGTTTTTACAGATGTAGTCGAAGAGCTCTCCTCCTGAGACATACTCCATCACCATGAAGATGTCCGTAGGGGTGCTTATAACCTGATACCTGCAGTAGGGAGCACAAAGTTGAGTAGCTGGGATTAAGCAACACAAATACAGACAGTGAGAAGTTATTATGACACAAAGTGCATGTGTCATTGCTTAGTCTTTCCCTTCAGTCCAAGGCTTAGTGAGACTTTCTTGCATCTTAGTGAACCACGCTGGCACCTATCATGCCTACATCTGTTTACACTGCAACAGCTGCGTAACCACACTTGCACATGAGCCAAATTTTTGGAAATTTGATTGCTAAGCTACCACCTCTGAAGCGCCAAATCCACTAATTTTACAGACTGACAACAGTGGCTGTAGAAAACACAATGTGACAGTCGTCCAATCACAGGAGTGTCGGCAGGTGAAAGCAGTAAAGGTTCTGGTAAAGTCTGCAGGAAGCTTTAATTACCCAAGTCTCAGCAGAAGTGACAGCCGTTGACTAACTGCACATCTGAGTCACAGTTGTTACTAAAATCCCGTAAATCCGACGGAGCTGCGTGGCGACACGCTGCTCCATTTGTCTGCACTGTGATTCACTGTGCGCTCTGCCCCAATGTTTGTGCCACTCGCTGTTTACATTCTTGTGCGTGCATGACATGGAACTGGTATTTCAGGCAATTAGTCACACTCGCTGGTTAGTTTAATGGGCCCCTGAAGCCCAGGCCTTGCAGCCTCACATACCAGACAGGAAGTAACACTGCGATATTACGACAGATCATCAGCGATTCTTCCAGCGACAGTGCACCACCACAACAACATTGTGTGACAAGATGGAGAGTTCATTGCAGATTAGCGGTGGTCGCTACTGCTGCATGAGGCATCTGTGCTTTGAACCAACAACAGTGAACTGAGCCGGCCTCTTGTGGCTGGTGCCACCGTCAGGTCAGAGATGCAGAACAGTAAAGATGACTCATTCAGCAGACACCTATCTGCTGCCATCAGTGTGTGCACATCTATCTGATGTGAATGTGTTGGCTTTGAGAGGAAGCAACTTGGATTGGAAGTGACGCATTTTTTCTGCTGAAATGCAACACGCCCATGTGAATACACAGTGAACACATGTTAGGTAATTACTGAATTAAAAAGGAGAAGTTATACAGCAATGCACGACAAAAAACGCAGATGAAGCGCTCTGGTGACCTCTGATACAGGTTCCAGCAGAGGGGATAAACAAAACAGGCAATAACCACACTGAAGAGGCCCGATAGGAGAGGACACCGGGTCAGACAGATATCGTCCTAGATAGATGTATTCTAAAACACGCCATTAAAGCCTGGAAATAGCTCAGTGGGTGGCATTAACGTGGTGGCGGGGGATTACAGAGCAGCGAGCAGGGTGTAATCTAGGACTTACAGTTTAATTATGTGAGGATGCCTGAAGAGCTTGAGGTTCTGGATCTCCCGGCGGATCTTTCCCACCACGTCCAAGCTGCGGATCTTCTGCCTGTTCAAGATCTTCACCGCCACTTGGTGCTTGGTCAGCTCATGTTGGCCCACTGTCAGGAAAAAAAACATGAGTGATGCCAATTAGCACCCAGGGCTAATAAAAGGTGAAAAACACCACAATTAAAAAGAGAAAATATGTTATTGCTACTACAAGGGAAAAAAGCTGTACTGTAATCCTCCCTTGACTGATTTCTTTGGCCACTTGGGGGCAGCATAAACGAGCTGTTCACAAAAAGACTGACAAATCATCACCTTGTAAAAATGATATGGCAAAGTTGGGGGCCAACAGTGGCTTATTTCCACGTCCAGCAAACACAGAGCAACAACAGCGTTCATTCAGAGTCGTGCATCTCTCCACCAGATGGATGCAAGTCTGACCCTCACCCACCCTTCAGCCCAGATCTGCCCCCCCCAACCCTGAGGGAACTGTTGACTGTGTTCACCACCTCATCTTAAACTTTGACCTTTGGCCATTTACTGCTTAGTAGGAAGCGTACGTGTGTTTATCAAAAGGTTTTGATGGAAACAAATGCCAGTTGAACATGGAAATAATGCTGGGAGAACCAGTCAGGGAACCAACACAGTAATGCTGCAGGCCAGACAACCAAAACAGGAGCAAAAAGACACTACAATGCTCTGTAGTGATATCCATGCAGCCGTGACCTCATACATAAAGTGCAGAAAGGTTAAGTCAAGGCAAAAAAAAAAAATTGGTGGACATCTTGATTATCTTTTGGACATGGTTCAGCCTGTGGCATCTCAAGGGGTTTCCAAACCTAAAGGTTTTTATCTGCACCCAGAAGATGTGATCCTTCACACAGGGAGTTGGTGAACAGATGATGTTGATTTACCAGTTGTGCTGGACTAATAACCAAGTCTCCACTGATCGGGGCTGTAATCACAGAATGGCCTGTGGTCACAGTGGTCTGTGGTCCTCTTCCTTAAAAAGCAAAATGAACAGCCTCCAAACAAAGCTGCCCAATCCTCCAACTTTTATTGCAGAGACTCAGGCTGTTTCACTTGGTGATATTCGGACTTAATCGTGTTTGTGGAGATTAAAAAAAACACGCACCACGGTGGAACAGAAAGGCCACAGAAGAAGGTCGGGTCGATGACGACACAACATCCAGACAAAGTGTGCAAACGAATTTGAACGTTTTCTGAAACCCAACGCGCATTTCAGACCAGAATGTCTCGCCTCAGGCAAAGCTGTGCATTGACATACCTATCGCACCGCCCCTCTGGACTGACAACACAGGGCGTAGATTCGGTCGGGTTTGCACAACTCCCCCCTCCCCAACACTCCTAAAAGCGTTACGGTTCCCTCGACAGGATGGCAAATACGTCTCTTCAGCAGGAGGAGTTGAGATCACACGTAACGCCGTATTGCAAAACTTCCGTCCTTTATGTTTAATAAAAGAGAGGAGACCCAGCTGGCGGCGATACCGCTCATGAGGGCTCACTTCCCGGTGCCTGTCTTGACAAGCGACTTGTGGCTCTCCGGCTAGCTCACAGCGCAACCGACGCTAACTAAAATCCCGCTGGCTAAACAGAAGCTGGTGTCGTAGAAACTTGCATTTTAAGTCCGTCGATGACAACTGCAGCCTTGTCACAAACAAGCCACGTTGGTCTACAACAAGTTGAGATTGACTGGCGGGACAACAAGTGTGCTACCTTCCTGGCGTTGCGACAAGTTAGCCTTAACAGCGGGCTAAATTAGCAGCTAGGCTAGCAGCTCCCGTTGCCACCATCTTTACGGCGGCAGGATGCACAAAACGCCGAAGACAGTCGGGGCGTACCTTTAACCTTTCCAAACGTCCCCACTCCGAGCGTGTCTCCAAGAATGTAATGGCCGATTTTCACTCTTCCTTCATGTTTCGTCTTCTCCGTCGCCATCTTCCCGCAGTGGCCTTGCTGCGAGGTTAGCAAGCTGCGGGCGAGAGATGGACCGAACTCCGCTGTGCGCGTCCCCACTCCGGCGGCTCAGCTCCGTGCGGCGGGTGGGAGGCGCCCCGGCTCCTGCGCGATTCGTCAACAGCGTCAGCGACGTATTGCGATGCATTCACGTGCTCTCGGTAAATTCCCAAATCCGGCTGTGCTCGTCAACTTCTCGCGCATCAGACTTATTTGTGTGTGGAAAATATTAGGTACGGGGTTCGTTCAGAATCAGAGTGAGCAGAGAGAAAATGGACGTTAGACAAGCATGTGAAAAATGAGAAGCATAAGTAACGCAAAACTATAGCATGGCGACTAAGAAAATGGACCGGACCGTCGGTGGCAAAAGTTGAACAAATGGAACAAAATGTAACATTAATTATTTACAGAGAAAGCTTAGCAGTGCCGCAAATATAACCACCAGAGGCAAGTGGTGTGGCCTGAGCACTACAGTAACTGTGGGTCCACTCAGCACTGCAGTACCGTACACTTGGTTTCTCAATTTATTAGGTGCTCAATTCTGACTATTGTGCGGTTTTGGGTTTTACTCTATCACATATTGTCATACTACCCTGTCCTATTCTATCCCAGTAAACCATGTAAGAGTAGGGAGGGCGAATGAGAGAGACGATTTGACCGGCACTGAGTGCTTTGAGGACATTTATCTAATCTAAAGATTTATGATGCCAGGGTTTAAAGAAAATTCGGGGCCATAAAAAGTTCAAACATAGAAAAGATGACGGTATCCCATGAACACATTTATGATCGAATATGTAACTGATCATACACAGTAGGCTGCAGCTCTCTGACTGTATCTCAGGACCCGAGAGATCCTCATACACAGTCTGTGAATAGCAATGAAGTGGTCAGGATGTGAAGAGCTGCTCGGTGACAATGATGGATGACCAGATTTGTGAACACATTGTGATGAATGGTATCGAGCACCCTTCTAAGAATAATATATAAATCATAGCCCATAGCGCAGCCTAATGTACCTCAAAGAATATCCTTAACAACTTTTTTCTTTAAAAAGAAAACAAAAAACAAAATATAACTCCAAATACAGCCAGAACAAGCGTTTCACTCAGTGAGAATGGCCCGGTCCACAGTTACCATGACTCCCTGCAGACGTCTTGCAGGAATTAACAGTGAGTTCCAAACGTCCTTGTCAGTGACACGTCGTGTATGCATGAGCGTTCCTGCATGCACTTTGGACTTAAAAGCGTAGAGAAAGTTTGATATCACATTTTCCAGCACACAGGTGCAGTTCCGTTTCTTTTCTTAGTTATCAGGCGGACCTCTGAGGACTGATGGCTGGTGACAGCTTGTGAATGACTTTCTCCATTACGTTTAACAACAAGTCTTCTCAGTGGTGACCACCTGTGGACACTTCGGGCATTGCAGGTTCAAGTCAGGTGTGTTTCAGGTTGGAGGTTCCAGTTCACAGTTCAGTAAATAACTGAATGAGTACAGGTACTACCACATATCTTGGTGCAGTGTTTACTATAGAAGGTATTAAAGGGTTAATCCAGCAATTAATAATGGGCTTCCATAAAGACAGAGGTGTCTCATTATCCACTCAATTAATTAACTGTAACAATTAGAATGAAAATGTTTGGGATTATTAATGGGGAAAGCCCGCCTCCTCATTTTTCATGAAGCCATTTAAGACGCCACTTCACCTCCTCATGTCCTGACTTGGATTGTCCAGCAGATGGAAGTGTCTACACAAGAAGGGGGACAGAGGGGAGGAAAGATGCCCTGCCCCGACATGCACTGCAGCGTTACATTCATTATTTTACACGTCAGCCTCCAATAGAACAGTATGAATTCTGAACTGTGGGGTTTTGCCTCAGAAATAAACAGCAATTAGTCTAATCAAGATAAATCGCCACAACAAGAGGAGAGTCAGTGCAGAGAGCAAACTGTGCTGAGATGAACACTGATGGGGAAGGAGGGAACATTGCAGAGAGAAGCCTGAACGTGGCAGCACTGCACCAGATAATGCCCTGACATATTATTTCAAGGAGCCTGATGCACAACTGGATAAAACACAAAAAACAAGGTGCAAAATAAATTTGCTGCTGCTTCCTACATGCAGATACAGCTACATCCAACATGGGCCCCAGGCTCCTGGATTAGTTTTTCCTTCCATCCGACTGTCTAAGTCTCCTCCTTCTTCCGCATAAGCTCCTGCCAGTTTATTACATGGGACAGTGATTATCATTTTAATTACAGGGGTGCTCGTTATAATCCTGCTGGGTCCGCCTGTTAGCGTGCTCGTTAAAGTGCTGCTTATTATCCTCCTCACTATCCTACGCCCGAGTGACTGCTCTGTCGGTGAAATACAATGCAAACGACATTTGGAAAATAAGACACAATTAAGACCATTTAAGGGATTGCTTGCACTAGCAGCTGTTTACTTTTTCATTAGAAAAATATTGCTCAAGAGTATGCATGCATACAGCTGCACAAACATTATGCAATGTGATAATTTGACGACAGGAAAAAAACCAACAAAAAATACGGAATAAAAACACTCATCTAGTAGTTACAGCCAAAGATTCCCACACACTAACTTTACACGTGAACACTTGCACCATGCATTTGCAACGTGATCGTCTACGACACCCCTTAATTAAAAAGCCCCTCTTGTTTCATGGGCCGCCACCTTTCAATGCTAGGTCAGTTTGACAGTTCTCCATTACTGCAATAAACAATTCAGAACTTAACAGGCCAGTGTAAGAAGAATTTTAATTCCTTTGGTGTCTGCAAACAATGTGCATCTCAACAAACACTAAAAGATGTGATATACCCATTAGACTGAAGACAAAATAACAAAGCAGTTTTAAAACAGGTTACGTGTGTTAAAACTACGACAAGTAGCAAATTCACAGTAAATAGTGCGAGTTACAGGAAAAAACTTGAACTGGAGAGACAAATACCGAGGCACAACTTACAGAAGTCACAGGACAATGAACCCAGTTCGACACAGAGAGAGATGGCTGACGTGAAAACGAAAAAAACAAAAAACAAGAGGGAGAAAGGTGAATTCAAAACAAACAGAAATGAGTAACCCTTACTGCCAGACAAATATAGTAAAACCTACACAGGTAACCACCCAATTAGCAGGTTAAATGATGCAGCAACATAAGAAAAGTTAGGATAAGGAAAAAACAAAGATAGAAACTACACAAAAATCCATCACTTGTGTACTTCACTCACTCTGAACGTTTTGGAAACCAATAATAAACAACCATATCAATAAAATTCAACACATATCATGAACACGGTCTTACCAAATCCTGAAGAACACAACTTCATGGTTTTCTGGAATTAGTAAGCTAAGAAGACTGCTTGAACCGGAACACCTGTGTGCGCCCCCTCCCTTTTCAATCTGTGTCTAAGCTCTACAGTATCTGCATGTTGAGGCACTTGGAAAGAATATGATTGTACTGTGTGTGGGATATTATGTACATTTGCTCTGCTTGTGTGCCTGTAAATCACACTCCTTCCAAATTTCACGCGTACAGATCTAAAAGTGAGTCAGATTTGCTCTTCTTCGAGTCACATCCCGGAACTGAAAGCCCCGCCCCCTCCCGTCGCCGTCGACACGACCTCTTATTCTCCCCTCAAACCAGTGTGAGTGAGTGAGTATTCAACACGCATCTACAAATATGGTTTTTCAGATCACGAGGTGGCCACGTTAACCCGGTTACTGATTCCAGATCAGTATTGCAGCTCCGGGGGCGGGTGACTGCGACCCAGAGGAAATGGGCCGGGCCTGTAATCTCTGGCACCTGATCTGAAGCGAGACGCTGACCAAGATTAGCCTGGCAGGAATCCATGAACGACCACTGAGGAGTGCAAAAAACGTGTTGGAAGAACTGCTTCTTCTTTCCTTGTGCTTCTTTGAAAAAAAGCAGAAAAAAAAGAAAAAAAAGCGCGTCCTACTCTCACATGGCTAACATGCACGCGTCCCAAAAATGAAACGGAGAAACTCTGAGTCTTCCCTTAAAAGTATAACCATGAAACACTTACTACGAAATTTAATTTATCAAGCAGATTACATGTACCACTAATCTATGCTACATTTGAATTAAAGGATAGAAATAAGGATGAATAATAATATTCACAGTCAAACATGATTTAGTGAGTTGTGGTCTCAGACACCTCACACACCGTATATTCACAAAAGAACATCCTCGATCACTGGTCCCACACTAACACGACACTCCACATGTTACGAAAACGGGTTCGATTCCACCGATGGTCCCTCTGCTCCGCGAGCAGGCCGCGCCTAAGGCAGGCTGGCAATGTCCCGCTTCGGAGGGGGTCCGGCGGGCTTGCAGGGGGAACCGTTGGCTTTGTCTTCAAAGATCAGGACTCTGGGGGAGAGAAAGAAGAAAGGTTATTTGCAGTTATTGTAATGTGCATGTTGATGTTTTCACTTTAGAAAACATCAAGACAATGACTATGAAGTGGAAAAAAGAAATCACACATGACAGAAGAGAGCGCGAACATGCAGCAGCTGATCTGCATCAGCTGTCGTGTTTAACGGAGATGGCCACTACTAACATTTGTTTTCATTTTAAAAACGTATGCACTGAGTATTTTCTCAGCAAACAAAGTCTCCAAAATGTCAGAAAACAAAAAAAGATTTCACAATGTCCTGAATCCCAAGCTGATGCAGTCAAAAAGTTTTGTTTTGTTTGACCGACAGCCCAAACCCCCCAAATGATCCGTTTACACAGAAGAGCAGGAACTCTCTGCAAGTCAGGGTCCGCAAACTAGGTCAAGTTGGATACTCTTGTTTGCAAAATGCCATTAAAAATGAAATGATGACCAAAACAGTTATTTTCTGACTAATCCACCGAATCATCTGTGCATAATCTCAGTTAGGATTCATTTAAACAGGCAGAGATGGGGAGACAGCTTTCAGATGTAAACACAAATTAAGAAGACAGCGGGCTGGAGGAGTGCGAAAGAAGAGAAGTGTAAACAATAAAAGCAGGATGTGCGAGTCGGGAGGTATAATCACAGCCTGGGTATGAGCTGAGCTGATCCGAGCCGAGCCGAGCCGAGCCGAGCCGAGCGGTAAGTGAAAGCAGGAGAATGAAGGGAAACCACACAGGGACCGAGGGGAACGCAGAGTGAGGGATCTGGCAGCAGCTATTCAGAGCCAGCGCCTGTCTTTAATTTCCTTTTTTGGAAAACTCTGCAAAGCTCCGCTAAGCCCATAAGGAGCAATGATCCCGGCGACGAGCCCGGCACTCGGCAACTCAGGCTCTGGCTCATCGCCGTCTTCACGCCGCCGATACCCCCGCTGCTCCGCGAGGCTGGATGAAGCGGGTCGGGTCACGCTGACGGTCGTCGCTCAGCTTCAAAATGGATCGCTCGAAATTTGTGGATTAAATTCTTTGGATCTAGAATAAATTAAGAGCGCTCAACACTGATTTTAGCCAGATTAGACAGAAATGAATAGATTGGATGATTTAATCCAGTTACATGCAAACAAATGCCAGCGCAGCCGAGTTTGACACATAATCGTGCTTTTTCCTGGAGATTTTGTTTTGTGGTGGAGATCGATCACCGCTGTGACCCCATGTGACCGTGTGTTAGATTCCACTCTTTGTTAATAATCCAGAGTGACTGAGTGACTGCGCGGCCTTCTGCGCTCGTGTATTACACTAATCGTGACTTCACTCAAAGAGCTTTCACACACTGAGCCCGACCGCGGAGCCCGACCTCGATCGTTTCCCTCTGATTGCTGCCAAATCAATGGTTGTCCTGCCAAACGCTTTGAATAGCACTATTCTAACACCCCCCCCCCCCACACACACACACACACAGAAACACCTCCACTGTTCTCCCTCTAGAGGTAGAGGTAGATACTTTACACACGAGACGTGAGAGGAACTTATCGAAGCTTGACTTTTAATTTCTTAAATGTGCAATAAGGGAACAAAGTCACGTGGAGTAAAATCAACATCGTCAAGATTTCAGCTTCTGTATAAAGCCAAACCCGATCACTGATGCACCGCAATTGCGATCGTCGATGCGGTTTCGCGACAACGCTGCCGAGCGCACGGCGGGGAGGGAATGAGACGAGTATAAATAGCCACCGTGGGATTACGGGAAACACTTTCGAGAAAATGGCAGAGGGCAGAGGAGGAAGAGTTATGAGTTTTCTCTCTGCTCGGCGTTTTGGGGATTATGAGATTTATCCAGCGAGCGGTCTCGCCAGCTTAATCCGGCAGAGCCGACTGGCGGCAGCCAATACGCTCCGGCTCCTGCGGCGTGACCCGGAGGAGGGCTGCTTTAAAAAGCTCACCGCCAGGCTGGAATGAGTCGCCTCATCCAGCAGGGACCGCTGGAAACGCCGCACACGCCGTGTGGGTATTCCTGCCGAGCCAATCCCATGAGTTTTGGTGTTTCTGTCCGCGGTTAATCAGCCTATCATCAGTTACCTAAGCGCATGACCCCAGCTGAGGATGAGAGGGGGTCGACTATGGATAGGCCACATAGATGGGATTTGTTGCTATGGCGATTAACGGCTAATGCAGCACGTGGGCTGTGACATCATCGCCGGTCATCCCCGAACCCTCCCCCCTGCTGATGGATGAAAACAATTGGCTGACGCAGCACATGATTCATATCCTGTCTCTCTCACACGTGGACACGCACAAGGATTGTGTGTGTGTGTGTGTGTGGAGATGCACAGAGGTGTACTTACAGTTTGAGCACAGCTGAGCGCTTGCCCAGCATCATCTTGACAAAGTCCCTGTAGTTGATGGTGTTGCTGCTGCCCCCCGTCACCTCCACGATCATCTTCTTCAGCTCCAGGTGGGTCTTGGGCACCCCCAGCTTCTCCATCATCCGCTTCAGGCCCATCATATCTGCGGGGACGATCAGATCCGGGGGTTTGGTGGGACGTATTTCACTCGGCACGAGGAGTTAATACTCAGGCGGGCGGATGGAGGTGGATGTGGACAGACGTCTGCACCAGATTCAAAGCATCTCATCCAGTAGTTTGTTACGACAACGCCTGGTTTAACAAATACAACTGGCAGGTTTCCTGCCCTGCGGCTGACCTCACATCTGCATCCTCACATCCACACGCCGGCGTACGACGCGGCCTCGCTTTACATACAGGACGCAAACACGACACACGAGCCCGTGCTCGCGGTGTTAATGACTGCTCCCTCGTGTCAGCTGACAGTTGTTATCTGGGGCGCAGGTGGAGTTTTAGTGCTGGCCGTTACTCACCAATCTCTCCTTGGTCGTTCAGGTCGAACTCAGCGTATTTATCTGCAAAACAAACACGCGCAAGAGATGATTACAAAGACTGGCAATTTGCTCGCATGTCACACAAACACACACATCATGTAGTGTTTTCCACAAACACCTGTTGGCCTCATACATGTCAGCAGAAATGGTAACACACACTGATCCCACCGCCTGGCGCTGTTGCCGACAGCTGTGCCGGCAAAGGGAGAGACGCGAGCAGATGATAATGACAGGTGTGTGTTTTTGTCTGTTGGCGGGAGGGAGGCAAAGGGCAGCTGCACGGGGCTGATAGGAGAGAGGCAGATTAAGAGGGTCAAGAAGTTCAGGGAAAACTTGAAGCTCACGGTGAAGTTCAGATACGGAGCTCTCCCCTCAAAGTCACTCGCACAAAACCGGATTCTTCTCGTGCTTATGAAATCACACGTTCATTAAACAAAGTCCAAAGAGCAGAGCAGAGCAGTTGGGATGTTTTACACCAAACCTACGCTGTGAATACAAGCTTATGTAAATAAGAAAGACACACGTTTGCTTTCTTTCCAAGGATAAAAAAAGAAGATCAATGCCATTCTCATACTTATTTACAAGATGTAAAGCTGGAGTTAGCTTAGCATAAAGCCCAGGAGCAGAGGGAAACTGCCTGTTTCAGTCTGCAAGTAAAATTTAAAACAGCAAATCATAGCTAGACAAATAGTGGCATCGATCTTCTCCTCTCAGTCTTCATAAGAAAGCCAGTAAGTCTTATTTCCCAAATGTGGAGCTCTTTCTTTGACAGCAGACATGTTTGTCTGAGAACGGTTTGACTTTTGCTTCTGGTATTTATTTTCCTTGAGGAGACAAATCGCACAAGTGGGAAGAGTCCAAACGTTTAACCCCGTGTCTGATCAAGTTCGCCTTAACGCCACCGGCAGCTTTGCTCCTACACGGTAAACACAAACTGCTACTTCCTGTCCGTTAGCAAACGCTCCCTCATCTCATCGCTGCTGTGAACGCTGGAAGACAGAGGACATTTTCCCGCCTCTTCCCAAATTTCAGAGCGCTTTAGTCAGATTACACTCGCTATTTCTGCCCCACAATGGCAGCTGTGTGTGTGTGTGTGTGTGTGTTGGGAAGGAGAGAGAGAGAGAGAGGGAGAGAGGGGACTGTGTTAACTGTGTGAACCCGTGGGGAGTGGGACGGGACAATGCTGACCCTGTTCGTAAACTCTGAGGAGTGGGCCTCCACACACACACACACACGCACGCACACACACACGCACACACACACACACACACACACACACACACACACACACACACACACACACACACACACACACACACAGCGGTCCTTGAGTGGGCCACTTGTCACGCTGCAGCCTGTTGATCATCTGCAGCCACAGAAAACGGCTCAGCTGAACAAAAAGCCTGAAGCCTGCGGCGTTTTCCTCCTGACCCACATTCCTTCGGCGTCCGATGAGACATGTCATCAGTTTGTGGACCGTCTTTCACCGCTCTCTGCCTCGTTACGATTGTTTTTCCCTCCATCTCTCTGATGTTCATGAGGAGATCAGTGATTTAACCTGGGACCATCTGAAGGGGCTTTCCCAGTGTCAGAGTTGCTGATGAAATAGTGGAAGGAGCGGGATGATAGCTTCCTCTGCCACTCTGTCCAAAACAAACGAGGAATTCTTCCCGTCCTGACCCGGAGCCTGCGGGCAGATAAAAGCTTCACGGCAGGCTTCTGTTCATTCCAAGAAAAAAAAGATAATTTCCGTTCCCTTTCCTGTCCGTCTCCAGATGAAAAATGAAAAATAAGCTGTGTCATTATTACTGAGCCATTGAGTTTCACAGAAGCTGAATACAAGCTCAACCTCAGTATTTTTGCAAATGACTGGATCGTCCTTCTGTTTGAGGACATGACACATCTGGCAACTCCACCTGTCCCACACCTCAATGCAAGCGACGCACAGGAAGTGACACGTGATGGTGTATGATGGTTCAGTTGTTGATCTCCGTTTTTCCTCTCTCCCCGACACTCTGACTCGCATCTATAATTAATTACTGCGAGATGAACGCACAGTGTGATCTCGTCGATAAATCAGCAGCCGTGCTGAATCACCCCCCCCCGGACACGCCGACGTCGTGGCTGGTGATGATCTCAGCAGCAGCTTCGCTCATCTGCCGTGCAGCGTACGTGCAACACATCCTGCTCCACCCGGTCCTTTCTGCCAACGCATCATTCATCAGCTGAATACTGTATTTCACAGAATTGTAATGATCTCTCCTGTTGGTTTAAAGCACTTCAGGTAAGGTTGGGTCAGTCTACTGTAACACGCTGCAGGACCACTCACATAATAACCGATACAGGAAAGAAAACGTTCATTCTATCGACTGAATCATCCGGAACTGAGTCGCAGAGAAGTGGCTGCAGGCGTCATGTGAACATGACAGGATTTTTTGGGCGTGAGTTGCATTGATGTGATGTGATTGGTTTAGGTACTAACCTCTGGGTTACTGGGACAGTGTGGGAAAAGCAGGGAAAAAAAATTATTTAAAAAAAAAAACAGCAGTCCTCCAGGGAACTGGGTGTTGGGTCCCCTTTCTGTTTATACATTACTGCTCCATTTCCTCCAGCGAGCATAGATAGTAAGTAGGACAGCGGAGAATAGTTCTCATTCCAAGATTTATCCCCTGTTACAATAAACAGCCTTATGATATTTTGGCTGGAAAACTGCAGCTAAAAAAACACTCCCGTCGACAGAAAAGGGGAAAGAAAACGCGACCAGATCGTACATGAGTAATATCTGAGAGGACGGGGAGGAGGTCTTTTATTAAATCATGCATTTTTATGCCCGTAATTAGCTCCAGCAGCGGGGTTTCTCTCCTCCTCCCAGGAGGTTGGAGTTTGCCCGCCAAAGTGCAGAATATTGTAACAACAAGCGGAGGAACGCCCAGGCACATTCCTGCAAGGCCACGGAGGACTCGGCCTCGCAAACCTCCCAGAAATCACAGCACTTTGTCTTTTTTCCCACAGAGGAAAAACAAAATGCTCACGATGGCAAATAAACAAATGGTGAGAGCGAGACAAAAGCTGGGAAAAGGGGACACACCCTTCGAAAAGGCCAGCGTGTTAACACAACTCGGGGAGGAGGGGGTCCGCTTACTTTTAAGACTTTCCAATTTTTCGGCCAGGTCTTCTTCATCCCGGTATTTCTGGTCTTCCAGGTATTCCTGAGAAGGAGGGAGAAGTGGGAGGGAGTGAGAAAAACAAGTTTTACAGGCTTTAAATGAAAGTGAAACTCCTTTGAACGGCCCCGAGTTCATTCCTGAACTTTCCTGAGGAATTCCAGCAGCGTTGCGTAACACACAATCACAGAGGAGCCCGAGCAACACATTACCCCAAAGTGCCTGGAGATGGTTGTGTCCTGTCTAATGTGATGACTCACAATCTTCCCCTGGATTGTCTTCACTTCTCACTGCGTTGGTGAAGTGGAACACCTCGCGGGGGGAGCTGTTCTAATGAAATTATGATGACGCAACCTGCCGTGTGGGATTCGGCCTGGATCTTCACGAAAAGAGAGCGAAGCCGTTCTCTGCGCTGACCTCTCTTAGCTTGTAATTAAAGGTGAGAAAGGACGACGGGACGTCTATCTGGGACACTTGTCTCGGAGGTGCTGAGTCAGCGCCGCGGCCTCCGCGCACGGGAATGTCCGTTCGCAGACTCTCACCTGTACGAGAGCGGCGCCAGCACCACGGCCAAACAGAGTGTACTGCACTGTACGCCCTCCAGCTGGACAGTCAGACGTGCTTTACAGCAACAACTCATCATTATCTTCATCGCTGTATAATCTGTCAATTGTTTTACGTAATTTAGCTTCTCTTCAGTCACTGGCTGACATCAACTTCTATAATGATTCATCTGCAATGAGCAAAAATCAGCTCGTACAATTGTGCATCCGGTCATTTCACTGTAGAATAACCAGTTATTTTCCTCAGTAGTTGACTGTTTGGTCCACACAACGTCTGAAGATGGTGAACAACCACTCAGAGCACAAACATGTCTCACAATGTCCTGCTCTGTCCGACTAACAGCCCAAAACCCAAAGATATTCTGTTTGATTGCACAGGAAATGGAAACATTCACATGTGAGAGGCTGGGACCAGCTGATTTTGCGTGAACATTTTGTTGCTGATCTATTGTGCGTCAATCGACTAACCAATGGCTATTCGTATTCATCTCTGCGGTACGTTCATACATGAATAAGCGCCCCAGATAGCCAACAGTGCGAGGATCTGACGACTGAAGCAAATGTTAATGTAAGGTTAATGTAATGGTACAGAACCCCCATCACAGTTACAGCTGTTGTTTTTGGACCCGGTCGCTTGGGAATCAGGGGTCATCTCTCTTCCCATGTGTGCGATGAACGAATGAAGGATGTGAAAACATTAGCTGAAGCTCCGTGAGGGGAACAGGGGAGCGTTTGCACGGAAACGTCTCAGGCGCCCCGGGCCGCCCTCTTGCCGCGACCTGGTTTTCATGCGGCCGCATGTCGGCAGCTGATGACCAGCCAAAGTAAAGGAAGGGGTGGGGTGAGAGATTACACAGACACGGAGTTAATCTGAAGGAACCACTATCTGACGGAAACGAGGCCTAACGTGAGACAACAAAGAGCCCCATTCAGACACCTGCTTTTTTATACAGCTCAGCAGCAGCCACAGAAAATGTGGGCTGGATACAAAATACATACACGCTTTATTAAACCTTCAGATCGATATGTCACACACACACACACACACACACACACACACACACACACACACACACACACACACACACACACACACACACACACGTGTCACAGCAGCCGTTCAACAAGTAGCACCACGCGCGTCAATAAAATGCATCAGCAGCATCGCTATGGTCAGCTGCGGTCAACATACATGTATTAAGAGGAGGGTCATTATTCCCAGCTCACCCTGGCTGCCATGAACCGTCACCGTGAGAGAAAAAAACAAAACAAGGCCAATGCCAAGTCAAGTGTACGCGAGCTAATTAAAATTCAAATTCCCCCGGGGTGCCGTTAAAGACGTTGGGAGCACACAATTACAGAGAGAAGATGCCTACCTTGTTTATTTCTTCCAGTTTTTGCCTCTGCTGCTCCTTTAGCAGTCCAAAGGCTTTTCCTCCTGCGAAAAAAAGGACAATTGATGTTATTTTAACGGCTCGCTCGCTGGTATCACACAGGCTTAGCTGTGGACTGTAGCCGGTCGGCCTGCCGATGCTCTATTGTACCGACTCTAAGCTTAAGCTAGCGGCGGGCGATAAATACAACCGTTGTATTATTTATTACCTTGGACATTTTGATTTGAAGGCATCCCGGAATTTATTTTGCGGAGTATAAATCCCCCCCAAAAAACGAAAAAAATATGTGGATCCGAGCCAGAAGGCTGGTGCAACTGTTCGCCGCGGCGATACTCCTCTCTGTTCTCCGTTAGAGATTGAGCTCAGCGGCCACTCAGCACCGGTGTCAAGCCGGACGCAACCAGCAGCGGGACATCCGGTCACGCCTTTCAAAATAAATGCTTTTGTTTTGTGCAGAATTGACTCTCAGATGACTCGTTGCATCCATTGTGTCTGTGTGTGTGTTCATGTAAATAATGCAGATATTTTTCATACTGGTGTGGAGTAGATTGTCACTGATAAATTCCAAGAATTATATTAAAGTTGGCAAAAAAATAGGGCTGATGTTGAAATAATTTTAATGTCATGAGTTAATTCTCACAACCCACATATCATCAAAATGTAGACTGGTTTGTCGATATTTTTAAACGTATTGTTTTCTGCAGCTTGTTTACATTTATTTCTGCATTTACCTGATTAAGTGCTTCATAATGTCACAAATAATTTTTTGCTGCTGCACACACAGTATCAAAATATCTTTGGTTCTTTCAATTAAACCTCTCCTTTCCAAATACTGTAAGAACATTATGTACATACATATTAAAGCTACCACGATGTACACACGTGATCTTTTCCCAATGATAGTTTAAGCTCTTACTTTGAAGGCCGAAGCACCCAAAGTCCGGTATCACTGTGCAGATCCGTTGTCCTCCTCGGTGAATGATGCTCCTGGAGAAAACTGGGACGCTTGTTACTCGCGCTTACCATCATGTGGCGTGTGAGGAAACTGCACACGATGAGGGTGTGACCCAGACAGCACCGGCAGAGATGGATGGATAGACCCATATAATATTGTGTGTCCATGAGTATATCTCCGGGTTAGACCTAACAGAATCGAATTTCCATGTTTAAAGACATCCCCACTGTAAAGACATACATCTAAAAAAAAAAGAACGTCACAACTGAAAACCATCCTCAAATTGCATGTGGATAATCTAAAAAGCCCGTAGTCCAATTATTATATGTTGGTCTGCTCATGATTGAAGTCATCATGTCTCAAACTACATATTCATGTGCTGAAGTCGTGTTATTTCAGCTCTGTTCTGTGCTCCATCTCGACTTTAACCACTTACCTGTAAAAATGTTGGCAAGTTGTGCGCTGGTTTCATCAACGGTAGTTTTGTCACCTCCCTGTGGTGAAGTGATGTAAAAGTCTCCATTCCAGTTGCATGGTGACATGCACAAAGATGAATTAAACAGCACTAATTACATGTGCAAAAATGAAGGGGGGGGGTTTGCAGTTTGTTGCTACAGAGACAGTGGATGTAATTAGTTAGTGATGACCCTAAATCAAACAATAAGAGACATATATTAGCTTTAAAGTGTCAGTGAACATAACTAGACAAATGGATAAAATAATCAGACAGTGTGATAAGGAGAGAAGAAACATTAATGGAAAAAAGACACAAACTGTGGTGATTAACAGACAAGAAGAAAACAATTATCTCAAAGCTTTACACATTATCATCATCTGTCTGTCTCAGTTTAACTTTTAGACATAAGAGACACTGTAAACTTGAAAAGTCTGGAAGGGGGAACGCATCTTTGTGCAGACCTATTTTTCTTCTTTCTTTTCTTCTCCTCTCTTATTTAGAGTTATTGGATTTTTTCCAAATGGGGTGTTGAGTTCCAATGTCTTTGGGGGTGTCATGTTCATTAATTGTTGAATAATGCAGACCACAGAGTGTGACCATGGGCTACAGCAAGCTGAGGGCCAAAATCTTCCTCAGTTAGTCAGCAGGCGTGCTTTTTGATTGACATTTTGGGGCAGAAGTAATAAAAATCAACTTGCTGTTAAACAATAAATGTCAGGTGGGAGTTGTGAGTGATGAGTGACGGACAGTAGAAAGTGTCAATCAAGTTTGTCAAATCAACTGACAATTTAATGACACACAAGTCATCTCTTCCATTATTAATCTGTGAGCATTTCATCTTTTCCATTTTCACCAGCCTTCAGGCCACTTTCCTGGAATGATAAATGACAATTTTGTGTTGTGAATGATGAACAATGATGTAAAACAGGGAAAAAGAGTTTTTTGAAAAACATCAGTTTTAAATTCATTGCCTTCATTATCATCAATTACTTTTTGTCATTTCCATATAAGTCCTGAGAGAAAGATTTTCTGTAAAGAAGGTTTTGCCTCTGTGAACACACACACACACACACACACACACACACACACAATCTAGCTGAGGCCAAAGCCATTATCAGGAATCAGTATATGGGCTGAATTTAATTCTTCAGTGGAAATAAGTCCACACAGAAACAAATGCAGACCAGAAAAGTATTGTATCAGGCGCCATGTCTGCGATTATGAAGACATCCTTTATTCAAACACTGAGTCGTATCTTTTGTCACCGGGGCAGACCAGCCAAACGCAAAATTTTGCATAAATGACAAAACGTGTTTTGATTGCTTAATGGGAGTGTATTGAAAAGTCAGTTCATCCAGTTTGCCACGGTGCCTTGAATTTTTTATAATGGGAGAGGATTTCACACTCATCACGCTGATTTACATGACAAGGTCCGCTGGTCTTCTTTTACAAGAGCCGGAGAGACGAGACTGCGTCATTTTAATCTATGAGATGCTACTCTGGGACTACTGTTTCTCTACTACTCTACTCATCTACTGTCTCTTTTTTAAATACATTCATTAATTCAGCGCCAGATCTTGGTTTTAAATAAATTATGACCTTGGCAAGACCACAGCCTGGTCTGAAACTGAACAGACTGCAAAGCACTTTCAAATTCTAATATGACGCCCTCCCACTGATTTCCAAGTTACTCATCTTTTTGTTGATGCTCAGAAACGGGTGGCCTGAAGATGTATTGTGGTTCATGTTGCCGACACACACTGACTTCTCCAACAAGTGCCTCCATGTTATTGTGATTATAATTTGCTCCGCTGCAAGAGAAAAAACGATGTCAACACGAACCCTGGATCAGCTGAAAAGATCTGTGTGGGCCTAAGAGTCTTCATAGAAGCTACTTAGATGCTAACGTGCTCGCAGTGACATGCAGTGTCTTAGCATGCTAACATTAAAGTTGGCACTTAAAACTAACAGAAATGGACTAATGCATTGTTGTTTTTGGCATTCGCATGAGTTTTGTTGATTGGAAGACGACCACTGAATAAAACCAGCCTTAATCCTTTAATATATGAACTGAGGTTTGTGTGAGGGGCAATGAGAAAGTTTTGCTTCATCAAGGTACATGCAAACGTTGGAAAAAGAAGTAGAAGGCGAAAAAAACTTTTCTGCAGATTGATGTCGCACAAGTTCAAGTCAATCTGACTTTATTATCTAACAGCGGGCGGATGGGAAAAAGTTAGGGGGGCAGGCAGCAGGTATGAGGGTGGAAATGAGCTTGTGGGCAACATCACTATAAAGGCGACGTTAATTCTGCATTTCTGGATGAAAAAGGGAGGTTGTAAGTGAATTGGGTCAAGGGTTAGAGGGTAATTGCATCCTTGGAGGGTGTCAAACTTTGTCTCAAAGGATGAATGGCTGCGGGGGGGAGCTGAGGTGAGAAAAGGTTTCGTCAGGATCTGGAACATGAGAGCGAAGAATCTGACGCAGAAAATGAGCAGTGAATGGATAATGTGTGGGGGGGGTAGTTTGGGTAGATAAAACAGCATAATCATCACAGATTAAAGAAAATGCTGAGCAAAACTATGTTTGTTGCTAATTTTTTTGCAATTAAACCATCATTGGAGCATGCATAAGCAAAACCCCCGACTGAGTGTATCCAGTCTCAGTGACCCATCAGCAGATGGAAACAATTTGAACAGAGCTCGGTTGTTGTTTTTTTTGTTGTTGTTGTTTTGGTATTGATAGTCCAACACGCCACACGGTGGCAGCATCGATTCACACTGCACTGAGCGAGCGGGAGCGTGGTAATATCCAGCGGGTACAGGAAACCAGTCACAAGATTTATTGCAGAAATATTAAAGGAAGTAAAAGATTTAAAAATCCTGATAACGCAGAGGAATGCAGATGAGCAACTTAAAATAATTTCAACATGAAATCAATATACTAACTTAAACAGCCTCATCCCTTTATCTATTATAGGTGTCCATTGGTGGCACCCTGGCAGATTAATGAGTATTTATATACACTATGCTGGATGCCAGATGCTGAATACCAGGGAGGTGCAGCAAATGTTCAAATATCAAAGGCAGTTAGTCTTAAGCAGCATAAAGGCCAGTTAAATCTGCAGTAGTCAGCTAACAGTCTCCTAAGCATATATACTTGATTGAGTAGAGACTTAGTTCACTAAGTTTCATGCTGAGCTGCTGAGCTTACGAAGATGAATGTCAGAAAATAAGGCTCAAGTCTTTGCCTAGATCACTGCCGAAAATCCACATCAAGTCTACTGTGAAATAAAAACTCAGCACAAGCAAAAAACCAAACAAAAACAAAGCAAAAAAAAAACCTTCCAGATATTAATCTCACCCTCGCTGAACCTGTGTTTTAAAAAGATTAGTTTCAACTGAACTTCAAGGGTCTCTGTGATAATCTCGACCTCTTTATGTTTCACGGCTCAACTGTTAAGCTGTTAAAGTGAGTGCTGAAGTGAGACGTGGCGGCTCGACTCACATGTTCATTCCTAAATCATGAGTTGTGTTCTCTAAAGCAATCCAAACCGACTGGTATGATTTCCCAACAGACTGGCGTGAACACAAAGCAGATAATCAGGCTAATTCACTTAATAACATGTTATTGATGAGTTGAATTATAATGTACTTGAAATAATTCAATGTCAGTAAATAATGCAGGAAATTAACAGATAGTCCTTGCTTCTTTTTTAATAAGATGGCAATTAAGTATTCAACAATGACTGATGCACCGCTTCAAAGTTATTATTAGTCTTAACAATATTAATCAACGTTGTCTGTGATTGTGTCATTAATCATTTTACAGGATCAAAGTATGAAATAATGATAATCTTACTAATTCTGCTCCTACCGCTTCATAAACTGAGCTGGCAAATGTGGCATTATCCTTTCACCTCTCGTTTTTAAAACATCCATTTGTCCATCTTCTTATCATTTGTCCAGCTAAGAACAACAACGACAAAAAGCAGGACAGCCCTGAAAATCTCATTATATCAGCTATGAAATAATAATTGTTTATTCTGGCCCAACATCATTTGTTATGTCTCCATCTTTGCCTCAGAGAACTCATTTATCTGCCTCTTTGACAGGATTTTCCCGTATGAGAAATGTCTCTGTGGGTGATCCACACACAACATCAGCACCAAACGCTCGCTGCATGCTGGGCAGCTGTTAGTTGATCATATGCTTTTATGAACATATTGACTTGATTGGTTGATTGATTGGTTCAGATTGAGTACCAGGGTGATGAAGCAGCAGTTTTTTGAGGTATGAAATCAGCCACCTCCTGAAAGAATCTACTTTTATCTACGAATCCTTTGTCACATTCGAAGGCTCTTGGCTCTAGGTGTGAGTCAGACTGTTTTACTTTGTGCTTCAGCTCTCTGTGCACCCCCGTGGTCATTCCTATACACTGTCTGTATTACTGCAGCTGACTCCCCTTAACTGAGGTCAGTCCTGTGATCCTTCTCCCCTTTGCTTGTGAATAAACTAGCTTTTTGTTCAGTCGCCTCTTGAATTGCGGCCTGATTGTGGTTGAGCGTATGTGTGTGTGTGTGTGTGTGTGTGTGTGTTTGCACGCGCCGCGCTGACCCAGGGAGCAATGTTTTCAGGAACAAGAGCTCCTGTTGGGGACACCTGAGGCGAACTGGTATCAGGTGAGGGGTGAGAATCGTGCCCAGAATAAACACACCGTGGCCCATTTTTTGGAGCCAGGCTGGGGAAGGGTGCTCTTACTGAAACTAGTGACCCCTGTGGGGCGATGGGTCATGAGGGGATGAATTTTTCTGTATTGTCTTTCTTTGCCTTAATTGCGAGGCACGCTCAGGTCACAGTATTTGTCCAATTTGTGACCTTGATTATAATGTCAATATTGGGCAAAATCTGCAGAACAGCCCAGCTGAACTTTTCTGTAATTATTAAATATGATTTATTGAAAACTCTCTTGAAAAGTACAGCAAGTAAAGCACAATGACTGACTAATGCATGACAAAAGGCAGTCAGTGAAAGAGCAACAGCAAAAGGCTAATGTTTGTTTTTCTGAGGATTGTGTGTCTGTGTGCATGAGTGTACTCTGTAAGAGCAGGACTATTGTACTTTGAAATGTCATTGTACCAAGCTCAACAAGCATAGTTATAAAAAGTCTGAATACGACCTCCTGCTGTCATCACTGTTTTCCTGCTCCACTTTCCTCTTCATTCTTTGGAGAAAGTTTTACCCTCATTGAAGTTGTCCTCCTGTCTTATAATATCCACATAAACAAATAATTACAAACCATGACAGTTCCCGTACAAGAAAGAAAAATGAGTTGTGAATGTTCCCCTGAGAGGCCTGACACACAACAGACTCACTGAGAGGAGGTCCCCACAACATACACCACACCAAAAACGCTCTATTTACTCTTTTTCAAATGCTTCTTCTTCTGGCCTTTCCAAAAATACACAAGTGCTGGATTTAATAGTCTGTTAGCGTGTCCAGCTAGCAAGACAATGACCCACAGGATTAACCGGGTGTTACTTCCACAGCCAAGCAGCACATTATAAACTACGTAATTTAGTCACTGACTATTAAAAACAACTTCCATAACACACTGGTGAACATTGCAGCCACACCTGCCGGCATTACCTGAAAAATACAAACAAGTATGTCGCCAAGGAGCTTGCTGTTAGCTAATGCTAGAAGCAGGACTAACAGCGCTCCACGCTCACATAGGTTTGATCAAATTATTAGACATGACGTATAAGATTTCACTGCTTTTACCTCAACAACAGAGAAGTGGGGAAATGACAGCGAGCACTTGTATCAGTGGGAAAGGACATATGCTGTGCACAAGTGGAGACAGATGCAGGGCCTTGTCTCTATCTTTCTTTTCCCTCAGTGAATTATCTCCTCCCTTGCTACTCCTCAGTCTGTTGCAGAAATCCTGGATGAGCGGGTCGTATCAGTGTCCAGGTTTCACTGGTTCCACCTGCACCGTGTGAAGGTTGAGAGCATGTAGGGATTAGTGGGAAGTGATGTTTGAAGTGGGTATTACCCTTTTTACTGGCCTCATGTGTATCTCTTCTTTATTTGCCTGGTGTGGCCAAGCAGCTGCAGAGAGGAGGCATGTCGGGGCACGAGTCAGGCCAAGCATTCTGGTGCTGCACGTCATCTTATGATGAACCATAAAAACAAGTCAAACTCCACCTGGTACATTTGTGGTTTGTACAGTACAAGATTATGCGAGATTTTGCATAGTAAGTCTATTAACCTGTTAGTATCCGGCGTGATCCTCGCAAGCATTTGGAGTCCCAGTCCAATATTTAATCTCCTTTTCACTCTGCTTTGGTTTCCCACTAACTAATGAGGGAAACGTTTGGTTCTTTGGGCGCTGTGTTCATTAGCTAATGTCTAACTTTGTCTATCTGTGTCTACTGATAACATACAGTTAGCTTGTGGGCCAGACTCTTATACCAAACAATTACCTGAAAAAGGCTTTTTTTTTTAAAAAAAAAGGTGGCGGGAGGCAGATTTAACAACTTGTGACACAGCCACAAAAAAAGGTGCCACACATCACACAACTGGCTTAACTGAGGCAAATCTCAGGTTACAACTGAAAGCAGCTTCCTGTGCACGCAGCTACACAGGGTTGCTAAACGTGATTGATTAGAATTCATTGCAGCCTCATGAATAACAACAAAGAGCTGATGAAAGACTGTTTCTGTTTCTCCCCACATACATTAAATGATATTTGTGCTCTGTGTTTTTGCAGTATATACAGTATTTACAGAACTAAAGAGACAGTCCTCCATCACGATGAAATACTGCAGCAAATGTACCTATTAGCTGAAGATAATGAAGCGTCTGGGCTTTTGTCTTTCTAAGGCTCAGACCTTCATCGCTCTGTATGGGCTGCTTTTCTCAAAGTGGGGTTATTGAAGCTATGCAAGCCCCCCCGACGGCAATAAATGCTAGATAATGTAAACTGCACTTACCTGTCTGGAAGAAAAACAACTTAGCTTCAGTTTTCATTCCTTATGTCTCTCTCTCTCTCAGGTTTTCTTCCTCTTTAAACAGAACCTCCCGAATTTGTTGTTTATGACCTGGCTGCACTGCTGCCAATTTACGAGGTATAATGGAGATATTATTTGGGGACACAGAGCTGAATGCCGCTCCGTCACATTTTGCATTACACACCTGTCCTTGAGGCTGGTGTGCCGAGCCTGGCATAAAGGTGGTGGGAATTTTATGACCCAGAAACATACACCCAGCTTAATGTAAAAAAATGGCCCAGTTCTTCTGCTGAGGAAACAGTCCCGGTGAAAAGTGTCCACGCTGAGGTGAGTGGATATTTATTTCTTTTGTTTCATCTCCACTGTTTTCTCAGAAAGAAAACTATCTGCATGGCTTGATATCGCTTGCCATTACTGGGAAAAGAAATGGGAAAATGAACAAAAACGTGATGACAGTGTGGACAAAGTCCAGTCTTGGCCCAGCCTGAAGTCCAGGCCTGAGTCACGTCTTCTCCTCACGGCCTCTGCTGACACGCTGACGTGTGGACTCTGGTAAATGTGCCATTTCATTGTGTTTGACCACTCTTGCCACACAGCAATACACTTTTCTCACACAGTGCCACAAACATGTGTCTCAGTGAGCCACCTATTCAGCGGACAGATCCTTTACTGTTACAACTGGGGACTTTCTCTTTGTCCATGGACTGTGGAGCACCACATGACCTCATTCTGGGCCAAAGTAAATTTTTTATTCTCTCCCACTGAGTTCAGCTCTCCAAAAAACGTTTCTCATCATTTACTGACAGTTCACAGCTGCAGTCTTATTTGAAACAGATCAATACTTTCATGAAATTCACTCTCGACTGATAAAATGCTCAATTTTCATATTCAGTATTTTTTTGTGCAACACAGACGTCAGTTTTGTGTCACTCCTGCGGTCAAATTAACCCTCCTGGCTCCAGACTGAGGAGCGAACACATCTCACCGTTCACTGGCTAACAGTCAAGATTTCTCTAAAACTTATTTTTAAACCACTTCATGGTTTGGCGCCACTTTAAATATGCTTTACACTGATTTGAACAGCAGCTCTGAGTGTCCCAACCTCATCATAACAAAAAGTGTAATCATGCATTAATGGTAGACAGTGTACATATGAACGTAGAGTTATCTTAGCAATGAATTAAACTGCTTTAACAAGTACAATGGGTGCTATACAAACAGAGTTTAACAGTTTTGATAGGGTGATGGTGTGTCAGTGTTGTGTTCACAGTTTGTTGGCATGTGTGCAAAGGGGACAACAAAACCAGTTACTGTAGATTTGAGTTGATGAGCTGATCTAAAAAGTTGTTATCAGTGTCCTTCAAGGATAATCTCAGGTCAGCTTTCCCATCCCATTCTGTTTCATAAACTTCCCTGTGGGATCAGTCTGGCACCGTATGCAACTTGTTTACCACAAAAAGCCTTTTTGTTTGTCTTTAATGTGCTGATCATCAGCCAGTTGTTCCTTGGCGGGGCCGGCTCCGGTGGAGGCCCGCGTCACCTCGTGACCAAAACCAGAGCTTTCATCGTTAATTTGGGTTCTGTTAGAGCTCAACGATTCCCTACAGGGCCGCACAGTGCGAGGAAGTGCGACAGGAGCCGAGGCGAGGTGAGGCGCGACTGTAAATGAGGTTACAGTTGTTTCATCATGCAAAACCTTTTCTTTAAAGTTTTAACTTGAATGACTCCACTTGTTGCAATGCTGGAAGCAGATCTATTTTCAGTCTTGTCACGCCACACTCTCGACTGCTCCTTCATTAAAACAATGGGACAACTCGAACACACAGTGTTAATATATTTATAACAACAACAAGAACAAGCATGTGTTTTAACGACCCGTTCCTAAGTTGCTCTGCTTCGGCTCAAACGCCACACGTGCAGGTGTGGATTTTGTGCAGCAGATGATAATAGACGGAGGTGATTTACTCCAGCATGTGTCGGGTACAGATGCTGTGCAGTCTGACAGAAAATGGAGCATATTGCAGTGTTATTATGACAAAATAGTCTCATGAGAAAGAAAAGGTGCTGCAAGAATCAGAAATATGCCCAACGGTGGGTTTAAAATGTATTTCTGTATTAATATACAAGTTGTTGACGACTGAAAAGCATTTATCTGCATATGCTTATGTGATTTCAAAAGGTGAGCCAGGACAAACACCAGTGCAATTGTTCCTTTTTTAACCTGTGGTCTCTGACATGTGTATGAGTCATCTGACATTTATCCCCCCCCCCCGTTATGAGCCGGTTTAATCTATACACCATAGTCACAGCACATTCCCAGCCCCACATGTGATAGCTGGATACCAAAGCACATAAAAGAGGGATGAGGGAGAAGACAGCAGCACTTGGATTATATTTTTCTGGCAGTACACGGGGCATGGTGGGGTTCGAGGTGGGGGGGGAGCAAACATATTTAGTTTCCTTTCCTGAACTCATTTGATGACGAGCTGTGAAGTGGGACGAGGGTCCCAGTGGGGGGGGCGTCAGTAACCATCTTTGATTTTTGCCTGCTCAGACCATGTCAGGCATCTGCTTTATATTCCAGTGGATTTACGGGCTTTTTGTGAATCTTTTTTAAAGCTGCTAATTTGACGCTGAAATGGTTTTCCTTGGGAGGGAATTAATAAGGTACAGAGCTCTTTATTCTGGTAATCTATCCCCGGCACATGGATGCCGTGTGAGCCGCATCCCGTATTAACCAGCATGCATCTTGACACACAAAGAGGTGAATGTGAAGATACAGATGTCAATTTCTCAGTATGCTGAGGCATTGAGACATCGCAGCTCACCTCAGCACAACTATTATTTTACCCATCCAGGAATAATGTTGTAGTATTCGCTCTGGTATGAAGTATGAATACTTTAACAAAGTAACGACATTAAGTGCTCTTCTCCATCTCCATGCTCTCAAAAGTCGTGAATTTTGATTTCATTCTCATATGGTAATGAAACTCATCTGTACTTAGCCGCTAAACTGAGTGAGAATTACGACTCTTAATTCATAAAACTTGGAGCTGCCTTTAACACATGCGATGAATTTCCATGAATGTAATCTGTGCAATTAAAAGTGGATTAACAGTCTATGTTTGTAACTGTGGCTTTTTGCCCGTGTTTGCTGGGATCAAAATTACAAAAATTGATTATCCTGCAGGAGAGTTCAACCGAGGCCCATCTTTGACCTTGTATGTGATGTGATGCCAGAGAGAGAAAAAGTCTCACGTAGAGGATGTGCAGATTTCATTTCTGCCGTTTGCAAAAGTAAAGAGCTGACTACAATAGTTATAAAATATTTAATTTGAGTAAAGCTCGACAGTCATCGGGTGAACCAACATCTGCCACAGCATATTTTGTTGTGTTTGAAGTACTTGTATTTGTGCTATTGCAACTTACTTGACAACAAAGACAGCACATTACAGACAGGGCATATCCACTTCACAATGATTTAACTGCTCAGTGGAACAGTTTGACATTTTGTGAAATATGCTTATTTGATGAGAGGATTGATAACACTATCATATTTGTCCATTAACCAAAGGTAAAAACTCCCCCACCAGTAGTTCTACAGCTCACAAATTAAAATGTTTGTTTAATGAGATAGGATACTGAACAAAAAAATAGTGTTATCGTCAACAGCTGGCTTTTCCCCCTTTGCTTCCTGGTTGTAGCTTCACGTTCAAATGCTCCAAATGTTGAACTAATCCTTGAAGAAAGCCTGAACTACTTCAGTGTCCCGGTGCTGTTTGCACAAAGGTGCATTACCATTTTCTATTTGTGCTAGAAGGAAATGACACGAGATGAGCAGCACTAGATGAAAACTCAACACTTTACTTCCTGTTTTTGTTTTCTGAGTGTTCCTGTTATCAGCTGAGAGCAGCTCCTCCTTATCCACTGTAAATTGCACTGTGCTAAAAGTGTCCACTTAAAAAAAAGCATTTTTTAAAATGAAAAATGTCCCTTTCAAGTATACTTTCTTATGTAATGGTTGCTATGTGAAGGCCTTACATACTCCATATATATGTGTAATTACTATAAGCAGACTTAGATGTGTAACTGGTGGTCTGTAGTCTGATCCCTGATCAGTTCAGCATTTGTAAGGACAGAATAATATGTCTCCTTACATCACTTTGGCATACGCTCACTTCACGAGGCTTGTCGTTAAAAATATTGGCAATGCATTGATCGTTAGCTTCCACATTTTCGGTCACCTGGAGCCAGACAGTGTGACAAGAGACAGAAAACCCCAAAACAAAACAGAGAGGTAAGCACTGTAAGAATCCTGAACACAGGTACCGTGTGTTTGAAGCCTGACCTGAACCCCACCGAGGCCAAGAGGACTAATTGTTAATTAAGCTGGGCTGATGAAAGAAGAGCTCAAGTGTAAATGAATGTGTCAGTCTGGAGGACCACTCCGATACACCTTTTGCCCTCGCATAGGAAATTCTGCATCATTTTAAACTTGACAGTGCACTCCAGCGGTACAGAACGGCTGGTTATTATTATTCACGGTGAAATTAAAGTTTGGATGTTGTTGGTGAGAAGAGAAAAAAAATGAGGCAAAAAAGAAGGAAGACTGGGTATAAATCATGGGAGACAGTGTGGAAGTCTGTAGAAGGCTTTTGTGGAAATGTGTGTGTGTCTGTGTGTGTCAATGCACTGTGGTGGTAAATTGTACCTTTGGGCAAAAGGTGGAAAGATGGAAGAATATAAAAAGATCTCTCTGATTTTTTGAAACTGAATAAAAAATGACCACAGAGCCTTTTATTAACAAAATCCTCCCAGACTTTTCTGATGTTCAGCCGTCCTATCGGTGACTAAATCCCCATCATCTGCAGCATCTAGCCCTTACCTCTTCCTGTGGCCTGGGGGCAGGACTGAGGCAAGTTTAAGGTAATGTCCCTGAGACTGTCTCTCTCCTCCCTGATCTCCTGCAGGTCCTGCTCGATGAGGGACAGCTGGCTCTGTTGCTCCTTAGCGGCCGACTGCAGCGTCTGGATCTTGGAGCCCAGCGCCGGGCTCTGCACGCTCCCGCGAAGCATGCTCAGGCGCCGCGCCGTCTCGTTCAAGATCCGGTCGAAGCGCTCCAGCGGCACGCTCCCGTCTGGTCCGAACGTGCAAGAGAGAGGTGGCAGATGGGAAAAAAAGCAAACGCGGGGGCTTCGAGTGTTTCTGATTTTTCAGGTGGCAGTCCTACGTCAAACAGGGGATCAGCGTGATGACCTAAGTGTCAGATCCCTCCAATTTCTGTTAATTGTACAAATTGTACTGTGCATTATACAGGAAAAGGTCGGGTAATAATAAGTCAGAAAATTCACAGCTAAATTGTTCATCCACAAGAAGATGCTGCTGCGCCTTATCAACTGAGGTTATTCTTGCTTTACCATGGGGATAAAAAAAGAAAATCTGGGAAATATTTCCAAGTTAAATGAGGCGATACAAAGCGCACAGCTCTTTAGTGATCTGACATTTAACGTATAATGAAGATTTATGAGCTTTTATAGACACAGGAGACCAAAAAGTAGTTACAGTGAAAATCATCTATAAGAGAGTGACTTACCGATCTTACTGATTAGGTCAGTTAGTGTGGCAGAGTAGGCCTCCAACTGGAGCTTGGCTGCTTCCATGTCTTCTTTGATGGTGGTGAGGGACACCGCAGGCTGGGGACAGGAAGACACAGTCTGGACAATGTCTTTTTGAGCCACACACAGATGAATATTACATAGATCCAGAGGCTGCCTCGTACGGGTGTGTACATGGTTGCGGTAAGTACCTCTGAGGTGATCTGGGAGTTTGCTCTGTCAGTTAGCATCTCGTGTTCTGCCAGCTGTTGTAAAGCGGAGTCCAGGTGGGAGCCGAGGTGAGCAGATGCAGTCCTGGTGTGCTTGGCCTGGCTCAGAACGGCCTTGGATTCCTGCACACAACAAAAGGAGGAAGAATACATTTTAAAAAGCCGACTATTGGAGACACAGCGTTTGGTTACAGAACACTGTCTACTGTGACGCTAGCGGCGCTCTGACGCTGTACTCGGGCATTGTGTTTTGAGCTAAATGCTAATGTCAGTGGTTTAAATGGTTCATCCAAAGGGGGCATGAATGATCAAATGTCATGCCAAGACAAGTTGATGATATTTCAGTGGATACATGGAAATTTAATCTACAGGTCATGTCGCAATAGCCTAAAACGTAAACTTCACAATGGCGCCATTGGGAAAGTCAGTCGTAGGATTCTTCCTCTGGGGACCATGAATGTCAGAACAAAATTTTATTGCAATTCATCTAATAATTTTTGACCGACTGATCTACAAAAGGGCAGCACCGTCCCCAAAGCCAGGACTCTCGTACCTTTGCTACAGCATGCGCCGTTTGCTCCGCCTCCTTCGTGATGTTGCTGGAGAGGCTGGAGTTTTCCAGAGCTGGTTTGAGCATCTTCTCGATCTGCGAGACTCTCTTCCTGACGTCGGCGAGGACCTTTTCCTCCAGGGGTCTCTCCTTCTTAATTGCGACCTTGGTCTGGGCCTGCCGACGGGGCCACTCCATCACCATGTCTGAGAAGAGATCAGTAAGAAAGCAGGTCGCAGAAATTCAAGAAATTGAAAGACTGAGATGGATCTTTGCTTAGTCCACTTGCTGAATTTAATGTGGATTGTATTAAATATTTTCACTGCATATCAATTAAGTTTCAATTAAAGTCTGACCAGGAAAAAAAATTACTTCAGTTTCTTTTCCTAAACAGCTGACAGTTCATTCATGACGTTTATGTAAAATTCACTCCACTACATTTACTCACATAAGCTGGTGCTGCATTCATTACATGACAAGCAGATCAAAACATGGATATGGTGATTGGGTATTTATTCTAGTGATACTCCAGTCTGCAGCCTTGTCTGTTCTTAGTCTCAGTACTTAACATTTCAGCTGGAGTGGAATGACTCGGTTGGACGTGCAACAAAAACAACAACGCATGACAGACACTGAGGAGAGAGAAAAGGATGAACGAGCTGCAGAACAAACTCACTTTCTAGTTCTCTGTGAAGGGCGATGGCTTTCGATTCCACCTCTTTCCCCGTCACCACCGACGACAAGGCCACGACCTTTGCCCCTTGAGCGTGAGCTCGAAGCTTAAGAAAGACACGTCGGACAAAACGTCAGCAGAGCCGGGTGTAGTCAAGGCTCATGACAACAGGTAATCAGATCTTTAATGTGGTGTAAAAATGGGACTCTGGTGGCCGTGAAAATTCACAGCAATCAATTCAACAATAAAAAACCTTCACATTAGGCATTAAAAAGGAGTCAATACACATTTAACACAACCAGAGCCCACTGTGGTAAATGTAGTCACCTCACTGATGCCGTCAACCTTCGCCAGGTCCTTATTGGCGGTCTGTTTTAGAGACTCAATCCCATCGCCGATCTTACTGATGAGCTCGTCTTTGGTCTGAATGTGCCGATCCAGTTCTTTCGTCCGCTTAAGCAGGTCCTCGCCGGTCTGAACAGGAAGCAGATTAAAACGGCCTCATTTTGCAAAACGTTCACACTACAGTTCACATTGGCCTGTTTCTGTGTTGTTTTACAGTGTTTTGTCAGCTCAGAGATGCTGCGGCGGTTAATCGCCCTCCCCTGGAACAGCATGTACCCCCATGAGCGGCCAGTCCTGCCAGAACCCTCTCTCCTGTGCCTACTCCTGTGTTCCCATATGACGGCGCGCTTGCCAAATGTTAAATCAAGAAAAAAAAAAAGTGGAGTTAACTGCCCACTCTTCAGAAATGAAAGAGCCTTGTACCTCAGTATGAGTGAATGACCCGAAGTGGCTTCTTCTACAAAATGTGCAGCTATCACACCGGCTCTAATTAGACTAAACGATTCGCTCATTGGTCTGTAATGTAACACAATAATGCTTCAAATCCCATCTGCACCCAGCAGGTGCTGTGTCCAAACTGACCTCTATTTTACGGTTGGTTGGATGCGCTGGGTTGAGCCGTGTTTGGTCAGGCTCTGGCGATGGGCTGGCGTCTGTCAGAGCCAGCCGACGTATGGATGATGTGATGTTCCCCAGGGCGAGCCTCACGCCGGCAGCCTCCTCCTCCAGGGTCAGCTGTTTGGCCGCCGTGTCGTTCACCTGCGCTGTCAGATTCGCCTTCTGCCGCTGCATGCGTGTTATCCTGAGACGGAAGCCGAGGAAGAGAGCGGAGGAAATGTGGTAAAATATAATGCATCAGACAGTTTTTATGGTCAAATATTGTTGATAGGGATCATTATCAGGATGTCATCTGTGCATTTGATTTGTTAGTGTCAAGATGATGAAAACACGCCAGACTAATTAGAGCCTCCCATGCAGTTCATATCATTTAGCACATTTAAATTTAATTTGCACTGTGCTGAAATCAATGTAAATGTGGGAACAGGACAACACAGCTTGTTAGAAGTAAATAAGGGGGAGTAAAGAGACGGTGACTAGTTGCTGACGCCCTTCGTGAATTCATGAAAAGTGTCTGAGACATTTTTTTTATCACCTCCACAGCTGTAATGACATCTAGTCACACCCACACACGTCACAGTTTAATCCTGTGCGTACAATAAGCACACGTGGTCCTGTCGGGCTGCTAAAAATCATTCATTCTTGCAATAATTAATGTAACGTGTTTGGTAGAAGACTGGAATGCTTCAACATTGAGCTTTGAAGCGTTTTTTTTTTTTTTTTTTTGGCTTGGCTGTTGCAGAAAGGCACATACATAAATAACAAACAGGTCATCTGCGAGGTTTTCAAAACAACCCATACGGTTCAGGTTTAGCTGAGGTAAAGGCAACGGAAACTACTTCAGTTAAGGTTAGGTGAAGGACAGAGGGAAATGAATCGACTACTTGTTCAGGTTTGGACATAAACTGTAGTCGAAGAAGTGCTCAGTAAAAGAACCGGAGTTATTAGCTGCGAGTATTATTGATTGACCCTGGTTGGAGCTGGGTGATGTACAAATGTACAACACTTCCTTGTGAAATGAAGATATGGTGTAGCCATATAATATAGCAGAAGTAGTTGGAAATACTCAAGTTAAGTACCTCAAAGGAACCGTACTTCCAGTACCACTGAACTGTGTTAAAATCACATAATTTCAGGGTGGTATAATGTTATACTATAATAGTTCCTTTACTGAATATAAAAATGTTATGTTATGTTTGAAAATGTTTGAAAAATGAGGGTTTCTGATAGGAACAGTCCCAACCACTGGAGAGATGCTGGTCTTATCTGAGGCCTGCAGACCTGTTGTTGTTAGTGACGTCTTGAATACTGTTGTCATTTTCCTGATTGGATGGCTGTCCTGCCTATAAAACGCATTTGATCTGCCACATGGGGAAATATGTGCGGGGAAATGCAAATTTTTATGCTGCCCATCTGTGCATAAAGTGCTCAATTCACATGCTATAAAGTGACACGAGCGCGTAACGCTGACGTGCGGCAGCGCTCCGACAGATTAACAGAACTGCCCTGAACGGAGCTGACTGCCGTTAGAAGGGGGTAATCAATTTTGAGTTCCTCGCCTCTTGCTCTCATCACGGCCACCGGAGGGCTTTTTGCATCATTCTGTCTGGCGTTCGGGATAATCCTCAGAGCAATCACACGCTAGGAGATGCAGCGGGCGTGCGGCAAATCCAAGAAAGCAATAGGCTTACAGTGCAGAGAAGCCGTCCCCCTGTGGCTAAATGTCTTACTCCTAAACTCCAGCGTGCTTTAAAAGGCTACTGTGAAGAAGAGGACCTTGAGCTGTAATACAGGGATAGGTGCACTTTGTTAGAAATATACAGCGAGAGCACAATAATCCAGGGAGTCATGCAGCTTGTTGGGATTTTGCAATAAAGGATGCTTTATGAGAATGGGGGAGATTCTTTCTGCCTGTGTTTGTCTTCTGTGTGGGCGTGTGTTTGGGTTCTTTTCTTTTTTTGTGTGTGCGCTCACTGCTCCGTTAGGTTCCTGATGTACTCCTCTGTAGAGTTGTCCTGCAGCAGATCCATCAGGAAACCCAAGGTCTGCTTTGAGGCGCTCACCGCCCTGCCGGCCACGGCCTCGATGTGGTCCGCTGTCTCTCTGTGACTGAAAGGAGGAAGACAAAGTGGGAGCAGGAACACAGAATAAGAGACCATTACTGCTGCCGAAGGAGAGATGGATTCCAGTATCGATGACTTCCCCTCGCCGCCTCTCCGGCCCGGATTTCCGTAACTACCACATAATAGCGGTGCATACTCGGAGCAGCCGAGGGCATCGATTCACAGCGGCAGCACAGTGTTAGTGGCAAGCTAAAGGAAGGAGGCCGGGGGAGATGAAGTCCAAAGGTTCAGCACAGTGGTCGGTCACTGGAAGCCCATTTAACCGAACCTACCTGTTCATTAGGACCCGAGAGTCGTTGACCATCACGTTCCACTGGTTGGGTCCTGACACCATCTCAAAAGGAATGATCTGTGAAAAAGGCATTGACGTGTTTCATTAAACTTAAGTCTCTGTCTAATAACTGTAATAATGGAGGGGTTTTTCACACTGCAGCTGACTGGAACATTTTGTTTCTTAGACCCAGTGCTGTTTACTCAGAGAATAGTGGATCCATGTTAAAGCTGGCAAAATAAATAAATAAAATCAGGGTGCGGTGCAGAAAGGCATTCACAGGTCTGCCTCAAAAGTTGGTCTGAGAGGGTGGGGGGTTGCAACCAAACAGTAAAACTCCTCTAATGAACCTCTCCACTTAAATATATGTAATGAGAGAGGTTCAAAGTGGGGGTGTCCGGTGTGTGTGTGTGTGTGTGTGTGTGTGGTGTGTGTGTGTGTGGGGGAATAAAACTCTCTCAAAATGAAGTTTTGTCCTGATAAATGTAAAGTGAGTACAGGCCAATTCAGATCCCTTCCCCGAGTGACATTTAATTTGAGAAAATAAAAATGAGAAAACTAAATCAACAATTGACACAGTAGCACTTTTTCTTCATTTCGGAGGAGGCCGCTCTGCTTATTAATATGGAATTAAATTGCTGCTGCTTCGGGGCTTACCCAAGTGATAAGGGCTACAGAGGCCTTTCCGCACGCACACACATACACAGACAGAGACACACAATCAAAAATAGAGAGCTATATATTGGCGAAACAAGTTGTCTCATCTCCCCCAACCTAAATAACATGGCAGCGGCATCCGTAATAGATTTCTGCGAGCGTCGAGGAGAGACTGCGAAAAGCCTCGCGGTGGGTGAAGAACAAGTTGTTAATTTTAGCGTCCATCAAACACTGGTTGGAGTTTGCCACTCAGAAGGAGGAGGGTGGTGGTGGTGGTGGTGTGAGGGTGGGTAAGAAATACTGTTTTGCTCTGGGGGGGGGGTCTTTGTGGATCTATACACAGGAGCTTCACCAGGAGTAGTAAACTGCAGCCTCCCACAACAAGGACAAGAAATCAATACGTGCGATACCAACCTGCCTCAGGAATGGGGTGAAGGATAAATGCTAAATATGTGAACAATTAACACACAAGCTGAAGTGTGTTTGATTCACCCACCATGTTGTCCAGGTCCAGCGTCGCCTGCTTCAGCTGTTTCTGAGACGCTCTGATCACCAGCACGGTGTCGGTGAAGGTTTGACACACGCCCCTGCTCCCTTCATCCTTCCCCCTCCTCCTCCTCCTCCTCCTCTTCCTCTGTCACGCTGATGCTGCAGTTCAAAGCGGATGTGATGCCGTGCAGCTGGGCTAAGAGTGCGCCCGCAGAACCCTCCAGCAGGGAAAACTGTTTTATGAAGGCCTCTCGTGCCTCTGAAAGAACAAAGGGCGCAAAGCAAATACAACCACATTAAGGCCATTCCACCAAAAACATATTTCAACACTTTTTAGAGGGAACTGTACTGTCGACTCTTTCCCTTCTTATCTGTTGGTGGCCAGTGAAATTAAAACCGAATGTAGCTCTGCCCAAATGTGAACACAACATCTCACTCAGTATTCTTGGCTGCTTCGAGTCTGACCGGCTGCACGGCCGGTTCGGAGCCCAGCGCAATTAGTGCAACGTCTCTGGAAGTTTGTTGCTCCATTTTATTACATGCTTTGCTGTGTCTTTTGTCTTTGTGTCTTAACAAGTGCGCGCGGCCCCAGCGTGTGTTGTTTTGCCTCTGTGTGTCCGCACAGTGAGCCCGTCGCTCCCACATACTCATTAAAACATTATTGGGCCACCCAGCGCCTTAAAAAGCACGGCTGGCAACGACGCGCGCGTATGTGTGCATAAGCATGTGGGTGTCGGGAGGGGTGCTGTGAGACAACCGTTATCCTGATTGCAACTATAATCATAATAAACCAGGGATTAGAGACGCGCTGCCTGTCATATAAATAGGGATTAATTTGGTCACACGGTGCCTTGTTCTATATTGTTATGATTTGTCTCCATTTGGCCTGTGCAGCTGAGCCTGTAAGCCCTTTCCCCTCCAAAGATAATGATGATATATCAGCATTGTGTTAAAGTAACTGGGAGAGGTTTGTATTGTTGCCTGCTTCCTTATTTAATTGCTTTGTTGTGTTGTATCCGTAACAGCGTCACGCTGAGGAGACAGAGACAGAGCAACAGCCCATTTGCAGAACGCCGGGGGCGGTTTCACGTCAAATTTCTTAGCCGCGCTCGCCGGTCTTGTATGTTCCGATATGGCCTGTCATCGTCTCGCAGCCAAAATGTGACATAATAGTCACAATGGCACAGAGAGGGGCTCTGTGCTGCACAAAGCACGGGCTGCCAGGCGTCTCATCAGATGTCATGACCACACAGGAAACATTAAAAAGGAGCGCCAGGCCGAGGGGAATTATCTCGGCTTCTGGCTGCCGTTACCTTGGAAGGCCAGAAAATCCTCCAGCGCGTTGGGCAGCGCGTCCTCCCGCTGGTGCTCATGCGCATGAAGCCTGGCCATGTGATACTTCAGCAGGTGGTGCTGCTTCCCGTATCTACCTCTGCAATCAAAGTGAGCCAGGAGCTTCTCCAAATCCTGCAGGCGGGTCCTCAGCTTTTCTGCCTGTAATAGCACAGAGATTTATCACCGACGGTGTCAATGAGGATACAGATTTTTTTGCGAGAACCGTAAAAACACACACGGGGGCTGCAACAAACAAAACAAAAAACATCTATCCATCCAGATCTGTATTTATTTATTCAGACACAGGGATCGAGATAGGACTCTGATTCTTGGTACCCCACAACATCAAAATGTAGTATTTCTACAAAAGCAATGAATAAATGAATACCAACAACATGATAAGGATAGAATACGGTTTTTTATATCTGCATCCCCTCCCACTGTTCTCTGCACAGCACGGGGCCGAGGAAGGCATTTCAGGAGATAACTAGATTAGACCTCTTCAAGAATGGAAGTTCGGGTCTCAAAGTGGAATGAAGATGCTGTGATGGGCGTCAATTTGATGACCCGGGCACTGAAAATGGACCAGAACTATGAAAAGAGCCTGTAATCCCACTGCGATCGCACTTCTTTTTTCAAAGTGGGAGGAACGCTGCACGTGTTGCTCATGTCTTTGCTCATCAAGTGTGTGTTTTCCCTCAGCTGAAATGCTATTGTGCTGAGCTTATCTGTTAACAAAGGTGTTAATGAGCTCACATCTTCGGGTCCATTCATTTTGACGCCACTTACAACATTTGATCTATAAAAAAATATTTCTGTCTTTCTCTGCAGTGACTCATTTGTGCCTTTGAACAATCACCATGTATCTGTTTCTTTATTCTGCCGCCTTCCGGTTCCTTTTTTAATATCTTTCTTGATCATCGATCACACATCTCCGTCTGTTTCAACCTTCTCCTTCCTGCGCTTGTTAGTCTTTTTTTTCCCTTCCTGCTCGTAAGCCAGAGGAAAATGTGAGCAGAAAGACAGAGAGTGGGAGAGGCAGAGAGGGAGAGCTTGTGGGAGGCTGAGGACAGCGAGAGTAATTGCGGGCGTTCAGAGCAGACAAGGCTCGGGATGTTCGCTGAATCGCTAACACCGTGGAAATCACAGCATGCATTCACGCAGGTACAAGCCGGAGTCCGGAGAGAACACACGGCCACTTTACCTGCTACAAGAATATGTACGGAGAAAAGACAGAACATGTCAGAGGTATTGGATTGGCCTCAGACGGCGAATCCAGCGGCGTGGGTTGCAACAAATCTAAAGGGACAGAAAGGAGCTGCGCAGGAGATCATTAGGGCAAATGTCTCTTCCTGTTTCTGTGCATACCCATTGTTTACCCGCAATCTACGAATACAAAAGGAGCCATATGGCTGTCAGGAGGGTCTACAAAGGCAGGATGCGCCAGGGGATTGTGCTATTTCAAGAACAGATCGCCCCTCATAATGGCGAGAGGCAAGACACAATCCATACTCCATGTCGCTCTGCAGAGCATTTATACAAACACGTGTGACAATATGTGCAGCAGAACCACATTAGTAAACCTACCGGGAAAGATGAAGAGAATACGGATTCAGAGCAGGGGCAGTAGCACATTTACTCCAGCAGTGTACTTTTACACTGGTGAGCACCATGTCAGGCCCTTTTCATTTCACAGTGAATTATGGCAGTTCGTGTACACGACAGCTGTTTCTACTTATGCATATGAAGATTCAACAAATTAAAAAAAGATAAGCAATGAAAACAATCGATTGATAGAATTAATCGACAGTCTGTGTTGATCGATTCATCATTGAAGTGATTTATCAAGGGAAAACATGCAGTCTTCTCAAATTTATCAGGTGGACGGAAACGTGACTTCACATGAATGAAACATCAGCCTCTACCGACTCCTGCTTGCATTGGAAGTTGTTGTGTTGGGAGATGGCGTACTAGCTAACTCCGCTGACATTAGCAACTTGTAATGTTGCATTAAGCTAGCGTTGGCTGGGCAGTAAAAACCTCCAAGCTGTAGCGTGTGGAGGCTGTGAAGCTGTTTATAGGCTGAAGCTCAGCTGCATAATGAGAGCAATGCAGTGCGCAAAGTGACTGAGTAATATGTGATGTGTAACTGATTCCATATTTTTAATAAGTTGCCCGATAATGTCCGTATCTGCTGGAAAGCAACATGCCGCTAACATGTTTGCAATACTGATTTGTGTTGTGTTTCTGCTGCCCCCTGGTGGTCCACAAAACAAATACTGTATGTACAGTACAGGAGTGAACTCACCTGCTTCTTGACAAGGCCGTAGCACACCGGGCATTCCTCGCACTGGTGCGTGGCTCTGTTGTGGAAATAGTTCAACTCACACTTGTCACATTTGTAGCCGACGAATCCCCGGCGACAGTGACAGGTGCCGTTAGCGTGGCACTGCATGGACACGGAGCCCATAGGGTCGCAGTTACAGGCTGGGGGGGGCAGAGATAAATATTTGAAGAGTTAACAACGGTTTCATGTGTGATCGGTATCAGAGGATTAGAGGATGGTGCACAGTGCAACAGTGACGCCTGAGTAAAGCCCCGCACCTCTGCAACCGTGCGACGAGAATCCAAAGAAGCCCACGCGGCAAAAATCGCACAGTCTCCCCTCCACCCCTGCGCGACATACACACTGCCCTGTGATTGGATGACACGCTGCGGACGACGAGCCAACTGGATTGCACTTGCACCTGAGGAGGGCGGGAAGATGATTTCTGGATGATTAGCTCAGTTCTTTTCATACAGATCCACCTTAAATTGCACAGTGTGTGTGCGTGTGTGTGTGTGTGTGTGTGTGTGTGTGTGGGGGGTAGTTTACCTTTCGCATCCTGCACCCGGCTGGAGGTTGAAGAAGCCAACCTCACAAAAACTGCAATCCCGTCCGGTCACGTGACTGAGGCACCGGCAGTTTCCTGTCTGAGGGTGGCATTCATTTACATGCCCAGAGGTTCCAGCAGGATTGCAGCTGCAGGCTAGAGAAAACAAATAAAAACATATCTCATAATTAAAAAAACATATTAAATTGCTGATATCGTAAATTTTGCCCACGGCTCACCTGAGCCTTGAGGATTTTTATTTTATTGATTTTATTACACGGGCGCTTGAGGGAAATGAGATGCAGACAGTAGCAGGGAGCCTCATGCCCCCCCCCCCAACATTGTTCTGTGGAGAAGTACAACCTGGGGCTTACAGAACCAGAGTATTAAAGGGAAAATTAAAGGATGAACACATCACTGCAATTACTTTTTGGGTTTGTTCCCGCCTTTATTGGAGTTTCCTTCACTGAGACTTTCTCCAAACACAGTGACTCTTTCTCGCTTTCGTGCTTTTTGCCTTTTTGCCACCTCTGCTGATCCTGGACTCCTGTACTCATCAGTCACCTTCATTTAAATGTAACACCGCTTTCCTTAAAAAGATGAACCCAAGGTCACATTGTCCTCAACAGAATTTCTCCTGAATATTCTTGACTGTACCTGCTCCGTGTTACAGAACAGCACAACCTGAATCCTGGAATGTCATAATTCAAAAACTCTTAAAGATCCCCTTTATTTAAATTTGTAAATCACATAAATATACTTTGTGGTGAAGTTAAAATTGTCAGACGTTCAGCCCCTTTCCCTCTGAGTTACTCACGCTTGCACTTGTGGCTGGCTGTCTGGTTCAGGGCGTCGCCGTAGAAACCAGGCTGGCAGCGCTGGCAGCGGTCGCCCTCTGTGTGTCCCAGGCACTTCAGACATCGCCCGGTGACATGGTCACATATTCCCACCGCGTTCAAGTCTGCGTTGCCGCTGCAGTCGCATCTCGCGCACGGTCGAGCCGCCCCGGATTGTCCCAGAGGATCCCCATAGTAACCGTCTTCACACATCTGACAGCGCATCCCTACGCGGGGCGGGGGGTGAAAGAGATGGGCAGGAATTAGATGGATGACTGCGTCAGAATGCTGTTGGAGGTCAGCCTCGTGTCACCTCAGTCTGTTATAATTAAATTAAAAACACGGAATCTCAGGTGGCACTGCACTGTAGAATGACAGGCCTGGCAAATAAGGTGCTTTTTAAAGCTGCGGTCTTTTTTTAGCGCCGAGTGCTTGTGTGGAAATGTTCTTCGCAATTTGTTCCTGACATAAAGCTCATTATTTACTGTGCAGTGCCACGAAAAATGATTTTACGCCGTCAGCGGGTTCGTCTCACCTGTCTGTCCAGGAGGGCAGTTGGTACAGACCACCTGTCCCGTCTCCACAATTTGGGCACAGCTGGTTTGGTCCGGGCAAGGGCAAGGCTGACAATCACCTGGCGTGCCAATCAAAGGGTTGCCATAGTAACCATCCAGGCAGTGCTCACAGGTCATCCCGGTGGTGAAGTGCGAGCACTCGCACGCACCTGAAAGCGAGACGGGAGTGCAACAATTACTCGCACGTACACCTGCTTGCACACGCCATTGTCTCACACACACACACACACACACAAAACAGGAGGCAGTGGCTGGTGTTTTCTTCATCTCCAGCAGAGTGTGCTGTGTCTCTAACCAAGGATGCAGCCCCCCCCCCTTTCCAAACACAAGCTACTCCACGCCACAGCCCAGCCCGGTAAGAAAACACTCCCCACGAGCCCACCATGGAGAGCGGAAGACAACTAAATTCACCCTGACTATAATTGCTTTGGGAAACATAAGAGCCAAACGTGGTCCGAAAGACCTTCAAGAAGTAAAGCAATTCCCCCACCGAGCGGGAGAGATTACCAATTCTATGATGTCCTGAAGAGAAACTGTTGTTTTGAAAAATGCGATAGGAAAATCAGCGACTCCGAGCTTTAAACCACTTTAAAGGAACGGTTCACGTGCGACACGCGTTGACGTGCGCGCACACGCACCAAATCCCAGATGAATTGCGCTCGCTTTATTGAGTAGATTTTCAGGCCTCGGTATGCCACGGGTCACATCCAGTAAGCTGCAGGCGCCGCCGAATGACGTAACAGGATAATCAGAGAAAATAGCAACAGCGGTGAAGAAACTGACATAATGTGTAAGTGGATGGTATGACTGCAAAACAGCACAAAGATGTGGAGTAAAACAACCCTGACTCCCGCTGCAGATCAGTAACCGGCTGCAAGCTGGAGATGACAGGACCCACAAACAGAACCCCCCAACCCCCACCCCCAACCCCCAACCTCCACTGTGCTTGCTGGGTTTTTTGCAAGAGCAACCTCTGAAGTGAAACAGTGAAGTTTTTGACATAATATAACATGGCATTCTAATTTAATAACTGACTGACTAAAGCTTACAGAGCACCCCAAAGTAATAAGTGTTAAGAAGGAAGAAAAAGCAACTGCTCGGATGCCTTCAAAGTTCATCATAAGATCGCAACGAGCAGACAGTCTGGTTTTTATGCATTTCAACTTGGAACAAAACAACAGCAGCGTTTTAACTGCAAGAGGACATTTAGCATTCCTGCTGCACCGTATGAGGATTTGCTTTTAGTATTCGTCGGGCGCCTGGGTACCACAGCAACTCTTTTTTTTTCTTCTTATTTCAAAGTTTCTCAAATGACATCAGCATGGGTTGATAACAATAATTGCGCAACAATAATGGCGCTGAGAACGCCAATAAGATCTCGATGCAGCGCAAATAATCCGCGGGCATACGATTTCTTTTTTGCGGAGTCCTCATTAAAATTACTCATCACTGCCCTCGTAGCCTACGGTGCGATTCGGCGAGAAGCTCTTCGCTGTGCATTTTTTAAAAAATCGGCTCACGACACTGAATGCTGGAGTTAAGAAATTCATGCCTGTAGTTATGGGGGGGCAACCAATATCTCCCATCACTAAATAAAGCCCAGTTAACTTCAGACCTGTATGTCCAGCACGCGAGATAGAATAAAGGCTGCAAAGATAAATTGATCACATAGCCATTAGGGGGTAACAATTATCCCATTGCCTGATGAAGTATAGACTTCTGGGTGAAAATCATTAGTTCATCTGCGAGGTGAGGTGAATAATACATGACTTCCAAAGCATGTAATACCAGTCATTTAAACAGAGTATTAGCATTCAGTAATAATGATTGTTCCTCGCACAAAGAAGTGAATCTTTCTTGAATCTCACAAGGCATTACGACGACACTGATGGCGTTCGGTGTCAATCCCCAATGAGCCATAGTAAATTTAATGGCAGCAGAAATGTGCTGACTTTACTGAGTGTGAAGATGACTGAGCGTGATACGAGGTTAGCCGAGCCACCGAGGGGCCTCCTCGCCACTATTATCATTCCATCAGATCCTCGCAAAAGCTAACGGCACGCATCACAAACCGCCGCTGTTCGCGCGGTGCTCCTCGCCGCCGTTGCCTCATGACATCAGATTGTTTTATCAATCGACGGACCGTTGACCGTTCGCTCGGCCTCGCCGAGTTGGGATTTCTGCGGAGCCCCCCGACGGGGCGCTTTGAATCTTTTGATGAATCCCTGCTCTCGCTCTCCTCTTTCTGCCACGGAGCTCTGGATGCCAGCTCGCCGCTCTCGGCCCGTTTGTCTGCTCTGTGAGGGCAAAGCCATATTTTCTGCATGTGGGAAAACAAGCATTCTGAGTGTGTTTTCTTTTTTCCACAGGAGCCCTCCATCATACACACATCACACTCTAAAGAGCTGCTTTTCACCAGTGCCTCATCCCTCCACTCTGCTCCTCATCGCACACTCTCTCCACAGAAACACACACATGCTCAGGACTAATGCACTTCATTAGGGTAGTCACTTGTGGAGTACAGGAATACATTGGAATACAGCCCTCTATCACAGCCGCAGAGCCACGGACAGGCACGACAGACTGAATGAAAAGGTGGTTTCGCATTGGATTTAAAAAAAAAAAAAATCCACTTTTCTCTTTTATTCAGTGTGCTTATACTGCATCATTCAGTGTCAGTGACAAGCGCGACGAGCACCTCTTCCAAAGATAGTGGTTATCATTGTTTGCAGATGCCTGTAATAGCTTCAGCACCAGAATGTATGTGTGTGTGTGAGTGTGTGTGTGGGGGTATCCAAGGAGAAATGGATTTCGAGTTAGTATGTTTTGGTTTCGGAGAAGATCAGAGTGCGTCTGGTACATTCTAGCTCTGAAACTCGGCTTAGGTTTATTTACCGACCAGACTGAGTTTCCAAAGATCATCGCATGTCGCTCTGCACCATCTTGGGAGGTCTTTCTGATCGTGTGGGGTCTACGACAACGCGTAAGCCCAGAAACGCAAAACAAAGTCACATGAGATCAAAGCAACGTGCCGCTGCGTCAATTACGTGACTGTCTCGGCCGCAGCGCAAATACATTTACAGTGATTTTCCAAGAATTGCAACAATGATAATTCTCCACCAAGCCTGAACCATTCTGGATAATATAAGCGAAAAAAATAAAAGAAAAGAAATAACGGGGATGTGATGTCAGAAACATGAGCTATTCGAGACCTCCATTTCCAAGAGGCTCATCTCCTTAGCCCACTGGAACATTAAAAAGCTTCAGGCCAAGGAAATCTATTTACTAATGCATGTGAACACCCTGTTTTAATGAAGGAGAGAAGGAAACAAGACAGAAAGAGAGAGACAGAGAGAAAATTCCTCTTCTGCAGCTCTGCGGCCTCCAGGGTAGGCGTTGGGGGTGGGGGTGGGGGGGAAATCTGCTGCAGGACTGTTTGATGGTGATGTTCCTCTCTAATTTAACACAGATATGCTGCCAGCGCCCCGGCTGCTGCAGATGCAGCTTGTCAGTGGGGTCTGAAAGAGTGGACTGCTGCCGAGGAGGATGTGGAAAGAAAAGAGGAGGAGGGGCCGTACATTTTATCCCCCCCCTCCGACAAATACATAGTGCGCACAATACGGATGACTAGGGAAATATGTTTTGTCATACTGTGACTGTGGAAAAATAAATGCATCAATTTCTGTTGTGTGTATAGAGGCTGTCAGCTGGATTGTAATGGCCAAGGCCCTCGGCTATGAGGGACGGGAACTCGAACAGCAGCGGCTGAAACTCACGTTGTCTCGCCAGAGTTCTGGGTCACCTATAGAGGAGCTAAAGAAACACAGACTGAATTTTGCTCTGATTATAAATGTCAACGCACTCATGAAACCGATGCAGCCGGCTGTGAGCTAATTATCACAGATATGAGATGATTGTGCTTGAGTATTTTACACCTTTACTCAGATCATTTAACAACTCAGGGGAGACCTACGGTGGAACTCGAAGTGGCACTTGAGACACGTGATGGGGCGTTAAGTAGGGATAAAAATACTTTTTACTTTCTGCTCCTCTTGGCGATGCTAGTGGATAGCAACCGCAGCCTACCCTGACAGGGGAGTCCTGACTTTACATCTACTGCAGAGAGCAGGTCAAACTTCAATTTACCCAGTAAAGTCTCAGTCTCACATCTGCTTTGTGCTTGGATTAGCACGACATAAGCACGGCAACATGTTCCTGAACACTGTAAACACTACACCTGAAAAATATCAGCATGCCAACATTGTCACTGCAAATGCGTTAGCATGGTGACCTCAGCTGCTAGCCTGGCCCGCTTTTAAATCAGTTTCAATTCTCAGGAAGTGGTGAAAAGGATCTGAATCCAGCCCATTCAGGAAGATACAATACTTATTGTGGAGAGAGTCTCTGTCTCTGTCAATGCCTTTCCCCATTGTCTCTAGCCAGCACTGCTACACAATACAATACAGTACAATTAGCATCCACAATAGCGGGCTAATTTGGCACCACAACTGTAATTTAATATTTTTGGATTTCAAAGCCACACACACCATCAAAGGCTACACTGGCACTTTCTGTTTTAGTGAACTCAAGCGAGGGAATCGTTTGATTAATTTCCTCCTCTTCTTATCAATGACACATTATTAATGAGAAATCATGTATTAATTAGGTTAAAAGCTCTTTAACCACACATCCCCGTTCGCTCAAAAGCCTGTGCAGACTTGATGCGACGTGCGCTTGGGAAAGCAATAAAGATATGAAGACGCAGATCGATGTGGACCGCATCTACAGGCGTGCTACATTTACATATAGACTTTGAGTTAAACCGTGTCTTCCACCACTTACTTTAGATCTTGATATAATCCTGCGGCCATGAAGAAGGCCAGCTAAAGTTTGCTGCATTCTGCTGACCACTGGTACCTGGACGCAGCATGTGCATCTGGGTCTTTCTGTTCTTTCTTCTGTTTCATAACAGTATATGCTTGCTTCTCACTTTGACATTTGTGCGGGGCCAAATTTTTGAATAATGCGCAGTGGTTTTGCATTGCTAAATGTCACGCCCACTGCAGTCTGGTGGAGGAGGTGGAGAGATTTGGGAGGGGGGTAGTTTTTTCTGGGTCTCGGCCCATGATGGGGAACGGACCACCAGGGGCTCACCCTGGTCACCCTAATAAAGGCCATCACCCAGAGTACCTGTCTCATTGCATCAATTAGAGGACAGACGAAGAAATGACCAAACACGCTGCTCATTACAATACTCATTAGAATACTGGTGTAAAACGAAGGATACTGTGAGTCAGTGTTTACCAACAAAGGACCACTTTAGCATGAGACAGAGGAAGCCAGGGCGTGCGGTTCCCATATGCCTGCTTAAATGCCATCTTCAGCTCTCTAAGGTCATTAGTTAGAAAAATCTATGGGAGAAAGTTGAGGCAGACAAACTGATGGCGAGTAGTTGGCTCTCGCTCTGGCTTATTCAACTCCCTAATCTCTCTGGTGGGGTGTATTTGTTGCAGGCTAAGCCCTTAGATGACTGGCCTGTATCAGCTTGATGGGATACGAGCAGTGAGGGGAGAAGGAAGTGAGAGGGAACAAAAAAAAAGACAGATGTAGTCAGTTAGAATGAATCTTACCATGTAATTTCTCTTGCTGATCCTATTCAGTACGCTTCACTTATCTCCTCGCAGCCAGTGCATTTATTTTACACAAAAATAAACAGAAAGGCAGACAACGTGCACGCTCTGTCTGCCCGCGTGCCTTGATTTCTAGCCACACTGTCAGAGATCGCTGATTTGAAAAGGTTTCAACCTTTCCCTTGGCAAAATTAATTTAGACAAGACAAATTTAGCACATCCAACCCGTTGCATCGCAATAACTAATGAGTATGAGGAAGTTTCTCCTCCCTAAAAACAGCAGATGAGAGGAGAAAACCTGGAGAAAAAACAAGAGTGCTGTAAGCATATATCATGTGGTGATATTAAATGTTAGGAGGAGTGAGAGATATACAAGTAAAAATTATATTTTTAAATTAGCCGTGCTAGCTGCTCTGTAATTGGGCACGGCTGCGCTGCAGGCTAAATGCTAATGCCGTGATGCTAACAGGCTCACAGTGACACTGCTTACATGCTGTTATGAGGCCTACCACGTTTAGCATCTTAGTTTAGTGCATTAGCATGCTAAAGATGCTAACTAAGACCGCTGAGGCTAATGAGAAGGCTCTGCAGGTTTTTCATATTAATCAAACTGGACCAATAAAAACAATGATGGCGCTCGATGAAAAGGGGAAATGAAAGTCAAATTGAATGGAAATCTATCCAACAGTTTATTGAGCTGAACAGATATTTCACTGGAAATGTCAAAGTCATGGAGGAAAGACAAATATGGGGCTTGTTAAATCCTGGTAAATACCCGTAGCTTTTTGCAGCGTAAAACTCATACTTTCTGTTAAAAATGTGCAGTGAGACTTTTTTCAGAATTTCATAGGCTTAAGAACACTCTGTCCAGATCCACACAAAACATCACACAGCTGAAATAGTTTTTCCTAAGACCAGTAATTTGACTTTGAGGAGTGCGCCCATAAATTCAGTTTGGACTCGTATGAGGTGGAACGGGCAGCCTCCCCCGGACGCCTCGGTTCTCTGAAGATGTAAGCGCGGTGCACCACGGAGGACGAACACGGGTCCATTAGGAGGCTGAGGAGCTCTAATGCGGCACCCTGATACTTAATGTCCAGCAGGGAGTACAGTGTCGGGAGCATCATGCGTTTCATTTGTTGTTGAGTGATTAATGAGCGCTCGCCTTGCAGAGGAAATTAAGGGTCTCCATTTTATCTACACTTTACAGTCACCTCTCTCCTTCCTCAACACCCTGCCTTGATTTTTATAAATTATGGCCTCCGCCCGCTTTTATGGACGCCGCGTATGCAATTAGCACAGTGTACACGCTTTGCAGGAGCGTACCGACTCCGGTGGTACACTGAAGTGAAAGTTACGCCCAAAACTGTGGGAACACGTGTGTGCGCACACATTTCCATATCCAAAGGGACATATGTTTGACTTCATCCAGCCCGCAGCGCCAGCGCTCGGCAGAAAACGCAATTTGCTCGTTCCACCACAAATATTAACATTTCCAATCTGTTGTATTGCGCTACAGCAAACAGAACCGACACGACTCAGAGAGCGTTAATAAATCATGATTATGAAGCACCATTGGCCGCGGCTTCCCTCGACAGCCACTGAATAAACTCCATCCCTGTTCTGTCTGTGGGTACACCCTGCATGGTGATACAAGTCGTTAGCTAATTATACAGCAATTAGGATTCTGATAGGAGAAACAGCAGGTTGGTCCGCCCTCCTGGTGACAAATGATGAACGGGGTGTCTCTAATCGACTTACTTTGATAGTTCCCCTTGACCTGAACTCATGGATTTATGGAGAGCTTCTGCTGCTGTTTGTTCATGTCCTTTTTTAAAAATGTTTTTTATTAAAGACAAGCCAGCAGGCCTTCAGAAGATGACACGCCATCATCCATTTGAAAAATCAAAGGCTAATTTTAACTAGCTCCCTTTTCCTTATAGTCAGCTAATGCTATTCAACCCCGAGAGCTTCATGCCAAAGGACACAGCACACAAGGGGTTTTTGATCCATGACTCAGAGGACACATCGTGTTCCATATTAAACACTCATTCATCATTTGCATGGCACCATAAATATTTTTGAAACATCCTGAGAAGTGCTTGTGTGTGTGTGTGTGTGTGTGTGTGTGTGTGTGTGTGTGTATATACAGAATATTCACAGTCCATGGGGATTTGTCAGGTGTGAACTCTATTAAGATGCTAAACGCTGCTAAGATCAACCTGCTCAGTGGAAACCAAACGCTACTTTGATGTTAAACAGTTAAACAGGTTCATTAATAAATAATGGCGTTTCCTTCCCGCCAAACAGCTCAGAGCACGTTTTGTGTTCACGCCGCCCAGAAAACTTGCTCCTGCTTTCTGACGCTCTCAATCTCCATGAACACACAAAATAATCTGGCTCTCGACCCCCCTACCCCGCATCTGCTTTTACAATTTATTTATTGTCCAAGCTAAATCCTGTTCTATGTAAACACGCTTACGCTTTAAGCGCTGCATGTTAAAACAGCAGATCCAACAGTCCGGATGCTAATGCAGGGTAAATACACCTGCAAAAGTCAATGCAGATATCCGGGGAGTGGAAACTTGAGAGGAGCGTGCACAGGAGGGAGTCAAGGACGCCAAAAAACCCCAAAAGTCAAGGTGACTTAGGGAGAGCAGTTGCAATCCTCACCAAGGAAGGAGGAAAGCAGAAGACAGCAAGAGGCCGACCGGGGAGTCTGGGGAACGAGAGGAGGCAGAGAGAAATGCATTTGTGAGAGAGAGAGAGAGAGAGACATTCAGATTGAGAAGAGACATAAGAGACACAAGAAATCTGCAAGAAAATTAGACATCATTAGCCAAGAGGCGGTTAACAAGTCTAATTACGGGGGAGGCAGGCAGGCAGGCAGTGATACCAGACTTGCTTCCGGACCGCAGACGCACAAACACACACACAGACAGACACAGACACACACACACACACACACACACACACACACACACACACACACACACACACACACACACACAGACACGCACACAGACACACACACCCTGAGCCAAAAGCTCCAGGCATCTCCTAACTGGGTCAGATCTCTGAGACTTTAAGTGGAAGGGTAGAAGAGGGAGATAGAGGGGAAGGGAGAGAGATCGAGGAGAGATAAAAGATGGAGGGTGGGACCTCGGATGGGATAGTCGTCTGCTCTCGCTGAGATGGAGGGACTAGTTTCAAGCTGTGCGAGCGAGATAGCGTGGAAAAGACCCGGGGAGGAAAAGAAAGGGAACGCATATGGTAAACACCCACAGAATCGCACGTATAAATAACCACACAGACCTGTTTAAACAGCCAGCAGCTGCTGTTTTACGTCTCCCATTTGTGGGACGTTGTGTTTAGGATATGGAGCTGAAAGAGAGTACGGTGGCTGCTGTTAGTATCTCCCATAAAAAAATGTCAGGTGCATTAAGCACACACACTTCGGGTTTAGCTGTTATTATAAAGATTAGCTGTGTGAGATGAGGACATTGCTTTATTAGCGCAGCCATCCAGTTCTCCGTTTGAGTGATGGCTCGCCAATGCCCCTGAGGGACGACCGAGTTATGTTCCCTTGATGCGATGATTGAATGTCAGTTCTGAAAAGACAGAAAAACGCTCCAGTTGAACAGCCTGCATCTCTTCCTGTTCTCTCGGCTGTCTCAGAGGCACAGTGACAGAAAATATTGTCTCAACAATTTCTGATGATCCCTCGTCTCATGCTACACTGGCTGAATGCTCAGGAAGCAGGGCTCTACTGTCTAACTGGCAACTTGGATGAGTTTTATATTCTATAACTCGACAGATAGCACTATTGTTCAGTTCTCAAGCTGTGTAAATTAAACGCAAAGCAACATTATGGTTTCTTTTTTTTCCCCTACACATCTTGGGTCACAGTTCTGGTTTACATTAATTCTTCAAACATTACTGCAGCACTGGAAGTATTGGATTTCCATAAAGTTGGGGATGTGCAAACTATGAGTTTCAAAAAGAATGGCCAAGCAGAGGCTGGGACTTTTAGTTCCTCGTATAATTCACACCATAAAAATGTTGGCTCCTACATTTCCCATAATGCCATCTCTCAGTGTGTCACGTTCAAGTCAAATGAGATGGATGGTGGAAGATTCCCATGGTTATGACTCGCAGACTGTTCAGTTACAATTAACTCATTCATTTTTGGGTTAAATAACGTGCGTGACAGACTTTGGTTAAATCCCCATGACTTTGAAGTTGACTTTGGCGTGTTGTATAAAACTGGCCATGTTCCTCTTTAAGTGTAAAACATTCCGCAATTGATTTATGAATTCGCTTTTTGGAGCTTTTCTCTTTTTTTTTAGGCTCTTCAATTCAGCAGGAGTCACTGAAACAGAAACATTGCTGATTGGCTGTCAGTGGACTGGCACCAAAGTCATCCTGCCTTCCTGACAGTTTGCAGATTTATGGTTTGAACGCGGTTGTGTACAAGCCAAACACAACGTAAAGCATCTCATTCATTACCTGTCTCTGGATGGCAGGTTCCGTGACGGTGGCAGTTGCACGGCACGCATGCTGAGAGAGGCCCCCTGCCGGGGACTTCCCGGGTGAATCCCGGGGCGCACCGCTCACAAAACTGGCCCGCGAAGCCCGGGGGACAGGAACACGATTCCACCCACGGAGCGGCGGGGCTGGCTGGACCGGGGGAGATTACAGCCGAGGTCAGGGTGACACCCGCGAGCTGCGATGTGTCTGCAGGAAGGAGGGGAAGAGAGTGCTCTGTCATAAAACGGATGCTTACATAAGTCAGCTGTAAAGTGATAATTGTTGCCTCAGAGCATTGTTGAAGTGTTTGGGGCAGCTGTTGTTCCCTGGAATGAGGGGTGTCTGTGTGTGTGTGTGTGTGTGTGTGTGTGTGTGTGTGTGTGTGTGTGTGTCTGCTTTTGTTTGTGTATGTGCGGTTTTCAGGGTCTCTGTATCTCATTAAACAGTAGGTTATTAGCATTTGTTGCAGTGCTTCCCTCCCTCCCCGTCTCATTACAGGTTCAGGCCTGTGTTTGCAATTTACAATCTGACACACACACACACACACACACACACACACACACACACAATAACAGATTCATCCGCCCACATGCCCGTAAATGCCACGCTTAGCGCTCGCTCGACGCACACACGCAGGTGCGCCCACACGCATACGCTCGTCAACCCGGCGATATCTTTGATACAAATCACTGCAGCAGAGCAAGACGACAAGAGAAGCACACGGGCCAGACTCGATGGACGTGTGTCACGTGTGCGCGTCCTGTGGGGCTTCCGCATCCCTCCACTCATGAATAGTGACGGGGCAGGCCATCCCGAACCACAGCCCACTCACCCTCTACTCCCTGAACCACAGCTGCCCACGGCTGACAGAAAGAAGACAGACAGGAAGATAGATAAATAGGCAGGCGGCGTGTCTATGTGTCTTGGTCGGGTAAGAAATAAACCAAGAATGAAGTGAATGAGTGGCTGCATAATGATGGGAGTCTGAGCAGGAGAAACAGTGAGGGGTGAGACAGAGTGGAGGAACCAGAGCAGAGGATGGACCCTGACTTCTAACGAGTCGTGATCCCGCCGTTCCTTCTGCGGCGATGAAATCCAGTTCATTTGCACCTCTGAGGGATAATCAGTAGGCAAAAGCCCGTCCTCTCCCCTCTTCATGACTTGCTGTGGCCTCTACCTTTTCGCCCCCTCCAACTTCCCTCAGCTCGTTCAGCATGGGGGGAGGGGCAACCTCGTCAGGCCGGTCGAGGTTTTAATTTTCCCTCATGTGACTCGCCGCAGCCTCTTTAGGTACCTGTGCATTAAGTCATACAGCCACTGATTTCTCTTAAATGTCCAGGACGGCTGCGCTCCCTGTTCCCCCTCCCTGGAGAAAATGAAAGGCCTCCGCTGCCTTTAGAGTCCACAGACGGGACTGTGGTTAAATAACGCACACCTGTTACAGGAGGCTCTCTGGAGAACGTGAGGGGAGACGGATGAGAGCAGAGCCTAGTGGGATTTTGATAATGAAGTTGGTCAGGCAGCGATTCGGCACTTCGAACTGAATGAGTTTGGAACATTACAGGATGTGTTTGCTCGACTTCGTTTGCACGTACACGCGGGTGGGTGTCACAGGAAACAGTTGGATGGCATATGGACGTACTGTGCTCCTGCAAACTCAAGGCTTTTTTTTTTTTGCATGCTCAAGTGCACGTGGAGCAACGCAACAGTGTGCGTCACGTCGCCAGAGCCGCCTGCGACTAATTAAAACGCTGTAAGTAAGTGCCAGAGAGCTGATGGTGATTTTGGCCAGATGTTCTGTCTTCTTGCCGCTTTAATCCGCTGTAATGCCTCTCAGATCCTGCCCGCGCTTCACGCCGCGCACAATTAGATAGAAAGCCAGGAAGAACGTGATAAAAAATAAGAGGGGGGCGGGTTCACGAAGTAGTTGCTAACATCTGGGAATAAACGTCCCGTTTTCTGCTAAGCCAGATTTGGAGCAGCTGAACTATTCCACGAATACATTGACGTTGTTTGAGCAGGTGCTCTATGTTTTGCTGCAGCTTTAACAATTTGTGCCAATGTGAAAGTTTGGGAATTTTTCTGTGACACTTTTACCGGCATTATTTGTAAATGGCCATGCACTCAGCAGTAACGTCAAATAATGTTTATTTTTCTGCTGAATGGATGTGCGCAGAGCCGTGCTCCTAAAGAATGTAACAGCGTGTAGAAAGACAAAAATAATGCATGGGATATGTCAGAGCTGTCAGTGCAGTGAAACATAAAAAAGATGTGGCAGTCGGGCGAAAAGACAAACATCCTTAAAAATAACCAACTAATTGTGTCACGCACACTAATAGCAACATCTGCACACACACACACACACACACACACCAGTAAACACTCACAGTTTTGTCCTCCGGCGTTGCTGATTCTGAGAGCGCTCAGGTTGTAAAGCAGATGCTGGAACTCAAAGGCAGACAAGCGGGGTTTGAATCTCATCTCGTTTTCATGGAGCCTGGGGATCGGGAGGAAAGAGAAACCAGATCATTGGCGTCGCGTCTGGGCCACGCATTCAAATGCAACGATTAAACACCGGAAAAACACCACATTCTCAGACAAACCCAAACACAGTAAATGTGTTTGCATGATGGGATTGAAAGCAATTTCATTACAGGATATGAAATGCTCTGCCACACGTGTGAGGGAGTATTTTTTTTTTTTTTAAATGGTAGATGATCCAGAGCTCCAACAGCACATACAGTCCAACGGGGGAAAAAAAAATTAAATGTGCTGACTTCAACACATATTCAAGGTCTTGATCACTGAGCTCTGCCATCTGCTGAAGTATGTTGTGCGAAGCCGGGCTGTATAGCTGACATCTGCCCGTTTTACTCCAGGTATCGCGCACTTGTTCCGTCCTGATGACAGGTGCTGTGTCAGCACCGCGCAGGTGATGCTGCGTTACAAAATCTTCCCCCACTGTTGAGCGAGGAGAACCACTCACGATGGGAGGGGCAGCGGCACGGAAAAATATATACATGCGATCTTCACGCACGGTGAAGGAAACACGGGTAACACGCTCCAACCAACGCTCTCCCATTAACGACTTGGTTTCTCAGTGAGCTGTGGAGTCTGCAGATGCATGCAGGTGTTGAAAAATAGATTTTGGTCCAGATTCTCTATTCCAGAAGGTCAGACGGGTTAAGGGGTCCATTGTGGGTCCATTTATAAGACTTCAGTGTCTGACCTTTAACCTCACTGCTTGTGAACAGCAACACTGCTCCACCACTTTGGCCCAAACTGAAACTATGCGATGAAGTGCCATGAAAGTTTGTGAGACACGCATGGCCCCCAGAGGACGAACCCTTGACTTTTCCACTGTCACAGCTTATAAACCACATTTATCTCTTGAAAGCGGTGTTACAATTACAACGTGCGAACCTTGTAATCGCAGGCACGGACCTTAAAGGAATGAAAACAAGTCGAAAACGTTTAGTTTGGTGACCATATCAGCCCAAGTCAGGCCTTTTCACGCGCCAGTGTACAATGGCCTCTGTTTTATTAGGTCAATTGTTCTCCTCATGACACCAGCTCATTTTCACAACGCCTGCTTTTGTGAATGGCAGTGTGCACATGACTGTGTGTGTGTGTGTGTGTATTCCTGGCTTGCCACACACACTTTCCATTGATGCGGCGGGTCCTTGTTCCCTGGCCTGACATGCAGGCACAGTAATAAAGAGAGGCAATTACATACTGGGCCTCAAAGCCATGGTAGTGGAGCCGGTCAGGCCGCGATAAGCGGCGTGCGCATGAAAGTGAACAAACTCCCGGTCGTGCTTTCCCTGTGGAGCGTCAGTGTCCCTTTTAATCAGCGGCGAGCAGAGCAGGGAGAGCCGCGCTGTAATTAAGCCTGCTCCGCGGAGGATGAGCGGAGATCATCAGGAGAGAAAAGCCCAGAAGACTACCGCAAAGATGCACACATTCGCACACGCTCGCACAGATAGAGACACGAAGTGAACACGCGAGCGAGACATAAATGGTGTGTGACGGATGGAGAAACGGAAACAAAGACGTGATAATGGGAAGTCAGCGTGTAGGTGCCTATAAAGCTTAAAACTACAGAGGAGCGACACAAATAAAGCATGCACAGAGACATGACTATTAGCATAATCTCATTGTGCTGCTGTATGTTTGAGGAAAAGAAACATTTTAATCAGATTCTCTCATAACGAAACATATTATAAAGACATGTTAAACATGGTTAGTTGTGCTCTGAATCAAGAGAACCTTCTAAGTCATCAAGACGGCGCCTGGTTGTCGTCCCTCCTGGTGGTAAGTCATCTATGACATCCAAAAATTAGTGCAATGGTTAAACTTGAGTAAAAGTTACTTTGAGTAAAGGTTTGTCATTGGTATGAGGCTGTTAAAGGCACATGTGACAGATTTCAGTAACTTTGGTGGGTTTTGTCACAGGAACCTATAGTCCACATATGCAGGACATCAACCAATAAATGTGGGATGTGGTGATTCACACATCCTGAGGAAGGTGTTGTAAATGCATGCAGCAAAGGGGACGGAGCAGCGCGGGACTGTAAGGGTTACTACATCATAAATAAATCAGAGGTTTACCCAAGCCACATAGTAATTTGATGTTTCTCCTTGCCTGGCTCAGTCACCTATAGCAAAAGTTTTTTTTCATTTTGGCTGCTGCAGTCTGCTTTCTGTTCAATATATTTATTTGGCCCTGATCTATGATCAAAGTCAGGGGAGTTTTGAAACATGACAGAAATGAGCTCAGCGCCAGACGGACCACATGCCTGCACCGCTACCGCTGCTCTGCTGACGGCTGAGCGGGTCCTCCAAACATTTCTTTAGGTCGTAAAAAAAAACATCCCAGCAAACAGCTGATCACTGGTGAATCACTGTGTGTGGAGCGTTTATCAGTCGACTGCAAGAAAAAAAAAAAAGTGGCTGAGAATCTGAGCGGTGCTTCGTGGCATAAATATTGTGCTTCCATGTTGCAAACATACGCATGCAGCTCCAAGACAGGCAATAAAACCTCCCCGCCTGCTGCTTTCAGGGGAACAGGAAGTGAACAGAGGGAATATCAGAGTGCATGCTACCTTATATAAACCCCCCCCAATCAGTCCCATCGGCCTGAATCACTATCAGACGGTATACAGGCACGCGCACAGCTACTGAACAGGATCACGACTACTGCTTCATAATTTCAAATGCCTTTAATGAAACATTCCCCTTTTTACTAAAGCTGGCTATTTATTAATGCACAAGTTGCACCTCACTGCTGCAAATTCCACCAACACATGGCCACATGGATTAATGTGTTTGTGTGCAAACTTGCACAACCTCTTGACCTGTCCACATTTGTGCGTATTTGACTAGGAGAAACAGAAGGAGAGAGAGAGAGAGAGAGGGAGAGCGACATAGAGCTTGTACCGAGGTGCATCTGTGCTGTACCTGAGGAGTGTAATGAGATCTAACTTCTCCGGAGAGGAACACTTAATGACAGTTTCTGTCCCCCAGGCTCCGGTGCCTTTCAGTGAGGGAACCGCAGACCACCTTTATCCTGAGCTCTTGGGTGCTAAGGGGGTAACTCATTACTGGAGCGCAGGCACCACAACGGTCTGGGGAAGTATTACAGGGGACAGAGAGAAAGACGCGCAGCTGTGTCCCAGTTTCTGTCCCAGTTCGGGGGCTGGATCCTCCGACGGAGCGGGTAAAGAAGGCGTCCTCTTCTGGACTCAGGATATCAGGAGAGAGGCTGAACCACAGCCTCCACATGACATTTACACGCCTGTCATCAGTGAAGGTGGATTGAAGTTGACAACAAAGTGTTAATCCATGACAGCCACCGTCAGGCCAGTATGAGAACTGAACCTACAGCTGCACCAGACAACGCTCGATCGTGCTCCGTCGTTTGCCCTGTGCTTCTGTGCGACACAGGTTGCCAGTAATTATCAGCGAGTGCGGATTTTGGATTGGCGTCGGCACATGGGCCTGATGGCATCCAATCTGGCAACCCATTTGTTGTCACCCAAAAACCACAAACTGTCTGAATTAAAGCGATCACCGATGCATTTAAATGTATCTGATGGCATTAACAGAAAACTAACAGATTTAAGGAGGAGACAGAGAGTTCACATGCAGCTAATAGCTTCTGAGAGTCCGAGTGATATATCCTGCAGGTCCGGAGACAGCTACCATCGCCCTGCCAGTAACGCACTCGGCCTCTCTTTCCCATCATCTGATGCTCCAGTTGACACGGGAATCTCTGCTTCTACTCACCACACAAAAACCAATTTCAACAAGACTGACCCGTCCTTCGGTTTTCCACTGGACCGGAACAAGCTCCGTGCAGGGCGCCCAGAGTGGACGACGCTGGGCCTCCCAGCTGCGTAACCGCATCAATTTCCACACGGACCCTTAAATGGCCTTAAACAGTTTAATGTGTTTTTTTTTTTTTGTTGTTGTTCACTTTAAACAAATCCTGGAAAACAAAAGAAAATGAAATCCCATCTTTGGGAAGGAGAGGGCTTCCAGGGCTGGCATTAAGTTGCTCTGCGGTTGCTGGAAAGGAGAATTAAAGATAGGAACACTGGGGCAGAATGGAAGACAAATTGCAACAAAACAGTGTGAAGGAGGTGCTGAGTGGGACGAGGAGGATTACTGGCTACGAGATGCCGGGCGTGCGGGGGAGGGAACAAAAATAGAGCGAATGAGTTAAGTCTGCTTTTTAACGGGTTCGGCGGGGGGGACGGGGCAGCTGCATCCACTCCCCCAGGTTGAGGGGCCTAATGAGATCTCACCACCACAGTGCCACTGATTGCACCACCGCTTCCCCACGGACCGTCACGCCGGGCCGTCTCACCTCCTCCGACCCGGTCTGCCTCCTCCGGTCACACTCCCGCCTCCGGATTGACCACTTTACCGTGAAGGGCAAGGCGAGAGGGGGGTGGGGGAGGCCCCCGCAGGAGTCCTGGGAGAGAACAAAGTGGTGCGGGGAGAGCCGCTGGAAGTCGAATGTGAGATGAAAGATCCGGCGGAGGATTTCCAGCAGAGAGCGTGGCGGTGGCACAATCCTGCAAATAGCTAAGGATCAATAATAGCAACAAATCGGACTGATCTGAGAACAGCCAGTGATCATAAGGGGTCAGAGCCAGCCGCGCCCTATAGGGAAGGAACTACATGTTCTAGCTTAGTCTGCCTTATGCTGCTGAGTCAGACTCTCCAAAACAACTATCACACTCCCATATGTACTGTATGTTAAGTCAGCTGTTGGTGGTTCCAACTGTTCCTCCTGACATTTAAAAATGTATATTAAGGTTAAACCAAAGCCAAAAGGAGATTTCAACCGTCAAATCAAGCAGGTGTCTTCACAGCTTGCATCAGTTTTTGTGTTACTATACCGCTACCACTGCGGCTCAGAAGGAGAGCGCTCTCTGGGGAAAAACAACATTAAATTAACTCTAGGAATACACACATTGAAGGCCGTGTTTATGTCCCCAATCATATAAACAACTGGATCTCTTAATAGCCAAGAGGAAAAGTACAGTATACAGCACATTAAAGGCATGCAAGGATTATTCTAATATATAGCTGAAAAAACAAAGTTTGCTTTTGACTTAATTTGTTTGACTTGGATGAAAGGAAATATGTTTTTGAAAAATATCTCAACGCGTTTAGTTGGTAACAAATAAACTCAGGGCCACGGAGCAGCAAAAACAACACGGAGTCTGACACACGACGACTCAATCAGCTGCTTTCGTCTCAGTTTCCAAATAGAGATGCTAATCAGCCGTCTCCGGCACAAACAAACTATTACAACTGACACATGCACAACTTAATCTAATCCAGCGGCAGACACCAAGACAACAAAAACAGCAGACTGCCAGCTACGGGTAATGTAAACACCATCAGCTCGGTGTGACAGGAACTGTGTCGCAGCTTGATTTTGATTGCTGCTATCTTTGTCACAGTATCCAGCCTCTGATTGCCGCAGCGCTCACAGAGGTGCAGTCGTCCTTGAGTCGTAATAAAAACCACACCTAACCGCCGAGGTCTGAATAATATCAGGATTTAATGGGCCTCGTCACAAGGTGCAATAAACCGAGTTTATATTTATCTGCATATTTTCCTGCATGTATGCCACGGGTGTCCTGATTACTCTGTGCTGCCACAGTGCATGTGGGTGTGGGAGGCTTTTTGTGCCAAAGTGAGTGTAAGAGTGACCCAGCGCAGTGATGCGCGGGTCAAAGATGTTTCAACTCAGAGTCTTGATTTAAAAAAGAAAAAACCCAATTGTATGATTCAAACTTCGGGCTACACGTGGACTGCAGCAATCAGCGCCCAGGGCATAGGTCAGGGACATCGTCACCTGTTCAGATCCAAATAATATATATCGTTTACATCTCGCATGATATTATCCATATTCTACATTGTCTTGACTCTTTCAGCAGCCCGGTTTTCTCATCAAGATCAATAATGTTTCACTTCGTCTGCCGGCTGTCTGCGGCTTCTCCTTTCCAATATATCCCTTTTGTTGGTGTACTAGCCCGCGCGGGGACCACTAGTATTACTACAACACTCCATCCACTGCTCTGCAATCCACTTAGCTCTTCTCCACCTGCTGCACCGCAGTCATCCATCCAGCGGGACCCGGCTCCTCCGCCTCCCGAGCCTGAGAGCGGAGCAACCTCCCCACTTCAGCCAAGCTTCATTGGCTAAATTAGTAGCTAGCACCCCCTTCTCTCCACTCCATATATTCCAGAGGCTTTCTCACATTTGTGGACTAATATGGTCTTTCACATGGGAACTCAAATTAATTTTTTTAAGATGTTCTTCTCTGCCTCCGTTGCATCCTCAAATTGTATCTGGGCCACGAGGAATTCGTCAGTGGGGTGTGAATGTGACTGTCGCCACCTTTGAGAATCACTTCCTTGTACTTTCGGTAACTTTACGCCGCCGCTGCGCACATTCCGCGTGTCACTCCGGGTGAGACCATCTGCTAAATGTATAAAACGCAAAAATGGAAGTGTAATGCTGCTGCTCTGTACCTGCCAGATCTACGTGACAGCCGGCGCGCGAGGGAGCTGACTCATCACTGCATTCATACCGCGACACTCTGCCGGGACCATGACAGCACAGGCAGGGTGAGCTGTAATCAGCACACGGGTGTCCTGGGTAGTCAGTACTCTGCAGACACTCTCTTTCTCTCTCTACATATACTATATATACACATACTGTAACAAGGAACAAGTCACGCAACAGGGAGATTCACAAATGCAGGGGGAAAACAAACATCCCAACATCCGCTCTTATGCACACATTCAGGAAGAAATGCTTTGGTATTTTCCACAAGGACTCAAGTTCAACAGTAAAACATGTGCACAGACTCACAAACTGACAGCCCCAAGCCCGCACCCTTGTACCTGACAGTGAAGGAGCGCCGCGGTGCGAGGCCGGGGTCGTGGTCAAGCGCCGCCCGAGGTGAGAGGTCAGCAGACAGGATGATGCCGGAGCCTCGCAGGAGCAGGGTGACGTGGTCAGGGAGCAGCTCGGGGGTCTCGGAGGTGAAGGTGATGGAGAGGAGCTGGCTGTAGCTGTAGGCCTGGTGACCCAGGAACTTCTCTAATAGGGGGAGGGGCGGGAGGGGGTGGTGGATGTTTGAGAGGTGAGTGAGCGTGAGTATTAAGTCAGAGTCAACTCTCTGCCATCTATGCAGTAAACACACAAACTGAGCAGTGCGTTGCGGTGGAAACTGAATTACAATTTCTGTAGAAATTAGAAATATTCCCCCCGCCTCTTCTTCTTCCTGTCGTTATGTATGTATGTATGTGTGTGTGTGTGTGTGTGTGTGTGTGTGGGCGGAGGGGTCAGGTTATTTGAGCCCACATGCAGCACTGCAGGAGTCTAAATGTAATTACCCACCCTCTCATCTCTGGCTCATTACAGCACATTAACGGGACTTCAAAGATCTTACACACCCCTCCCCACGTCCCTGCGAGCTCCCCGTTCACAACCCCCCCTCCAAAAAAAAGAGCCTAAAGGAAAAACCCACACAAATTGTACGTGTGTGTGTGTGTAAGTCTCACCCGCCCCTCAGTACTGGAATATGAAAAATGTAAACAACACGATGGTAGAAAAGCAGAAGCTCTAAAAATGAACAAATCATAACAACTACGCCACCATTCTGCCCGCTGTGTGTGTGTGTGTGTGTGTGTGCGGGGGCTAAACTGACAGGTCGCATGCTTGGTTGCCACCTTGTTTGTGAGCGTAATCATGTGTGAAGTACATCCTGAGCTCTTTAAAGGGCCGGGAGGGTGAAGGTGCAACAGTACCGAGTGCACCAGTTGCTGAAACTCTGAATTGAGGTTTCTGTGATGAGTTAAAGTAATTAATACTTTTCAAAGTAAAACACAATGCAATTATTATTTTAATGGAAGTCTAAACTCCGCTTTTTTCTTCTTTCATCATTTCATGGTCCAATAAATAATGCTATTTGCTCTACCAGTTACTTAATGTGGTTTATTATGCACTGTGTTGTTTTATTAGCATTCCTTCTGTAGATTTCAGCTTGTCTTCCACTTGCTTTGTATCCAGAACCAGTGTTACAGTTAAATAAAATGTTTTTCCCCCATGTGAAGTGGGGGATTTTGCTGTGTCTGTTTTCCATCTTGCAAGCTGCGAGCTTTCACATACAACCCCCCCTTTTTTTTTCCATGAGAGGATACATGAATGATTGAAGGGAGAGAGTTATTTATATTTCATTCAACTGCGGGGCGGTATTTGTAGGAAATGAAAAACAGGCAGTGATGAAAGGGGAAATGCTTCAATTACACGACTAATCAATAGCACTTTCTGTTCTTACTCCAATAAGACATCATTCATGTCGATCTGACTCCAGAATCGATGGAAATAGATAATTACGGCCAATCAGGAGCAGGCGGAGTGGCTTCGCCACCACCAGTCATCTCCAGTGAAGACAAAACACTTTCTCAAGTGGAACGAGCTGTCACAGATCTCAGTGCAGGTTCACAATCAATACATATTGATGACAAGGAAAACAAAAAAAAAAATCAGCCGGTCCCGAAGGAAAAGAGGATTAAATACATCACCACTTGGACAGGAATCTATTCAAGGAACATCTCAACCCGTGGACAAACACCTGATATAGAAAAAGATGCGAGTTCTGATCGATGCTGGACAAACCCGGGTGCAAACACGTGACGTGACTCAACAGGAGTTGGGGAACAATGTCTGTGATTCGTGACTGTTTGGGTCCACGTGTGTCAAATAAATATTTCCTGACTTAGTGTCACAGGCTGTCTCTAGGTTTCATTGGCACTATTTCAAAGTAGCTCCAAATTAAAACTGCAGACACTGAGGTCTGGTGGATTATCCCTTCACAGGCACACGGCACATGGATTACATTCACATTTACTCGTTTGGAAGACGCTCGCTGAAGATGATGAGGAACATGACCTGCGCTGGCTGATAGAGTTTTATAAATAAAGTTAGCAGCGGTTAGGTAACGGGCTAAGCAGGCTGGAGGCTCACTGTAAATGGCGCTAAACGTACAAAACAACCTATAAAACAGGAAAACTAATGAGCTAAAACATAAAAATGAGAAAGCAAATAGATAAAAAGAAGCGTAAAATAACTCAAGGAAAGACATAAAACTTTATATTTACTCGTCCATTTTTACGATACGACTAACTGAATTCTTTATCGTGTATTCGGTTTTTATTTTCACCTCGCCTGATAACATTTAACTGGCTGTGTCAGATTCTGAGCTCCATACAGTGACTCTGCAAAACGACTGCGGGCTAATTTGTAAAAACTGTAGGCATCATCATTTCTGAGATGTCGCGTATTTGCCGTTCCCTGAAATTTGGCCTCTCCAGTCAGTCACTTCAGCTGCACTCAACAGAACCATGATCACTGCCGCATTCAGTTCATAAATGAGAACGGTCTCTGCAGAGCCAGTTTTTTTTGGGGGGGTGGGGGGACAGAAAATGAGGCAATTACTGATATTTGGGGAGTGGCGCTGTGTAACAATGAGTAATGTAAGAACTGGTGTTCGCAAGAAAATAAAAGTTAACAGATATTACTTTTGAGATGATTAATAGGAAATATGCTCCGCACATTCCTTGCGTAACGGCGGGTAATGAGCCCGGCAATATTATTGTGTGACTAAGCTAATATTCTCTCCTGAAGTGCTCTCCTCATGGTCGCCAGTGCTTCTGATTCAGGTATGGCTTGCCGGCCATTGCCCTGCTGGGGCCCGATTTTGCCTCGCCGCGGTTCCTGGGTGTTCGCTCTCTGTCTGCGAAGCGCCACGGCAATAAATTACTCACAATCTGAACAGACCGTCCACCAATGGGCCCCGCTGGCGGACTCCTCTCCAAAAGTAATGAATCATTCACAAATTAAAAAAAAAAAACCCACAATGAAAGGATTATTCATGTGTAAGTCTGATCTGCCTAGTCTGTGTACCGCCTTGGATTTATACTCATTATTTTATTTCACATGACAAATAGGAGGGAATTAAAAAGTTGAACAAGCTTTAAATACCACGGCGTGCAAGCTGCTCATGTTTCCTGTGTAACATTCAGAGTGTTTCTGGTGCCATTTGTCGATCAGTTAGTCAATCAGCGGAGAGTAACGATGATTTCAACAAGCCACTGACTGATCATGATTTAAATTGTTCACTATAAACAAGCTTATCTGCTTCCTTGCCAAAAGTTTGATGCTACTTTTTGACAGGCTAGCTATGCGTCCCCCTTGTAAGAGTGTTGCATTTCCCAATATGTCAGAAATAAGGCAAAAACACCAAACGCCCTCTGGAGCTTCTCCAGTATGAAGATTTGTTGACAGCTTAATGTCGTGCGCTGAATATCTTTGGGTTTTGGAGTGTTGATCAGAATGAAAAAAGCTATTCTGAGATGTCGGAACTGAAAAATCATCAGCAGATTAAGTGATAATAATAATAAAAAAGAAAAGAAAAGTGTTGCAGCTCTGGCTTAGGCCCAAATAAACACTGCACATACAGTATTTGAACGTAGGTATTTAAAATCACAGAGTGGAAATAAACCCGAAGCTTCGGCCTGTGCTTCACTCTATTTTCCATTTTGTTTCTATGAGTGTGTCAGAATGATGTGAAGGCCACTGACTGCGCCGCCGCCGCCACCGTGCCAGAGACACATAAAGCCGCCATCGCAGCGAGTGATAGATGCCCGTATAACTTTTGGGGAGCGGCGGAGGAGCTCACGATCAATCAGGGGGTTTAGACTTTGCTCCAACCAAATCAAATCAACTCCATTTCAATTAAATCACCGCCACCTCGCACAAGCACAAGTCCCGCCGAGGCTCCAGCATCGACCACCGCGCAGACAGTCTGAGGGCAAAGGCTGAATGGACAAACTTTAAACTTTTTAAACAGGTCCAATACCGCAAGGGCGACTGGAGTGCGCCGCCTGCAGCCATATCTGCGACGTGACCCGAAAACCCGATGACGTGCGAGGACAGAACAGTCCCATTTCTATTCAAGGGAGCTGCTAAAGCAATATACAGCACATAGGCATATGCGAAATGATGCACACGCACACTTAATACATCCGCTCCTCAGGTCACAGGGGGCGGCGCTGGAGTGTGGAGCGGCGTGAACCCGGGGTCGAGCGTGAGCACAGATCAGCTCTGAGGGCCCTTATCCAGCCCGCACAAATGCCCAGATCAGAAACAGACAAATAGCCTTGAAGGCGCATGTCAAAAGTCATAAGAGAGAAGAAAACTGTAAAGTTTTGTAGCCTGTCTCAACAACTGCAATGCACCGGTAAGGTGAAATATGTCGCTCATGTGATAAAGTTATTCACCAGGAATGTGCGACTGTATTTGAACGTCCAATACAGCTCATTGTGGAATAATGTTGCAGTGAATTGTCACAACACGAGCCTCCCGGTTTTGCCCGGGCGTTTGGCCTCTGTTGTGCCAACGCTGTGGGTCGAAATGAATCAGAACGCCATATGTTGGTCTGAAGAGCCTCGGGGCCCCGCTAGCTTTAATCAAAGCTCTTGCCAGATTGTCCAACAGCATCCGAAATCCCCTCATCCAGGACTTTTTCCGATTTCGGAGTTGGCAGGACTGTGTCCGACAATCCGCCCCACGCGGTACAATTGATCAGAGGCGTGGAGGTGAGGAAGTGGGTCACGCTTTGAATTCCTTTCTCAGGCTCTCTTGTGCAAGGGAGTGCAACCACGTGACTGAGTCTGCCCTCTCTTGGAAGACAGAGAGAGCTCTGAACGAGGTCGGAGAAGCGGCGGGATGCGGCCAACACTGTGGCTGTTTTGAATGGGCATCGCTATTTTTATCTCACAATGTGGTCAGACAACACATCGCACACCTGAGTTTCTTTCTCTGCCACTCCAGCCATATCCTCTTTTTTAATTCTCTCCCTTCCCTCTCTATTTCCATCTCCACACTGCATTTTCTCAGTTCCCTCTGCTGCATCTCATTTCTCTTTTGCTTATTCTTCCAGATGACAAGGCCTCCGGACTGGTTAACGTGCAAACCTGGGGCGCAGGCAGCGCTCAGGTTGTGCGACCGCCGCTCAAATCACAGCGACAGGTCGCCCCGGAGCTGCTCTCGAGGATCTTTGCTCCTCTTCCTCCTCTCGTCCCCTCCCCGGCTGAACACAGGAGCAGCCGTCTGCTGTTCTCCTGCCAATGACCAGAGGGTTGGTTCATTAAAATCCCCCCCCCTTCTCCTCTGTCCTCCTTCACTTTGGCCTCCCCGCTGCTTCGGGCTTAGCTGGTTGGCCTGCGCCGCAGATATGAAAAGGATCGGCTTCTAACGTGAGTCCTCGCAGCCATCTGTCGAGGAGCTCGCGTTTGACGCCGTCCCCTTGAGCGTGAAACGCCGCTCGGCCGAGAGGGCCGCGGCCTCGGTCCAGCAGACTCAAGTGGTGACCGCGACTTGTTGGAGGCGGGTCAAAGCGACTGTTTGGGGAGGTGCTTCATGTTTGTCTATGATAGTTCCTGGCAGCTGCGCTCAAGTGTTCAGTCTGTTGAGTCACCGCGGGGACTTGAACTCTGCCTGTGTCAACCGTCGAGCAGATGCCGGGATCAGGGACGAGGACAAGTGGCTCCAGAGGAAGGCGCGTTCCCAAGTGTGTGAACGCACATACACATTCACACATGCTTCCCTACACAGATTTATTACTCGTGTAGTGTAGTGAGTGCTGAAGGGAAGATGCGTTAAAAAAAATGAGACGTTTACATGCAGTGAAAAAGAGGTCGTGACTTCTCTTCATGGAGAATTCAGGAAATTCTTTGTCTGCTTGAACACCATCTGGCACGCTCCCTGTCTGGTCCTTGTCAAACACTATCAAGAGACAATCTGTGATGTCTTGTCCTCGTCCAAGCATCGGCTAATTTCTCCCAAGCCAGGTGAGCTATGTGCATCGCAAACACCCTCGGCTCTGGCTTCACCAGCTCAATACAAAAATTAAAAAAAAAAGATTGAATCCTGTCCCCTATGTGGCGTCTTAAGCCCAAGACAAACTGTGATGACAAATACATCCATGGGAATCACAGAAACTGCAGCTTGTATGATGTCTGACATGGACTTGTCACTCAGAATTATCTCTCACTTTGTTGAGGAACACAGTGAGGGGATTTTCGGCACAAATACAAATTAAAAGTAAAAGGAGCAGAGGCACGAAAAAGAGAGAGGATTCCAGAGTTACTTGCAAAGCCTCTGCCGCTCTAGTCTAATCTTTAAAGTAACTATACTCATGCAGCACTACAAAAAAAAAAAAAAGCGAGGAGAAAATTAGATCATTAATAGGGATGGCAAGGCAATAGATTTGTGCATATATTATGTGGAGAAACAACATAAACAAGCACTGGGCGAAGAAGATAAGCAGGCTGCCACAAAGCTGCTCTCGGCCAGCTGGGCCACTAATCTGTGTGGCCTACAGAGACGTCGCTGTAGACTGTGTGAAGAAGAAAGCAACTTAAGAAAAAAAAAAAAAGAAGAAGCCCACTGTTAACTGTATATTTATAATTACACTTGCATATGGCAGAGCATGCAAGCACTCACTACGGACTTAATGCTCACGCCGCATGCACACACGCGCACAAAAACAGCAAAACTTGCACATCCGTGACTTCTCGGCACATCCATAGCGACATTTGGCAAATTAGGCCTGACCACCGGCTTTGTCACATCCTCTCTCAGCTTTCTAAAAAAGATGCCTCCAAATGGAGTGGTTCTCTGTGATCGCGCATTTCGGACGTTAAACCTCCAGGATGCGGAGTTAATGGGATTGCTCCTGTTTTTGCTTCTGGCCCGCGGGCTGGATGGCGGCTGGAGGGGCCACGAGCTGGTGTCGAGAAAAACGACTAAAAGTGGAGACCAGAGGAGACTGAGCCAATTTTCGCTTTGTTGCTTCTCCAGCGTGGCCAAGACATCCAATTCCATCAGGCCTTTGCTGCTGGGGCAGCTGATGGAAATGTGCCCTAAGTCCTGCAGCTTGGCCACTTTATTCCCTTATCTTCTAATGGCTCTGATAAAGGACTGGAAGAAACAGTGTCAGAATAACCGCCGTGTGACCTGCTGCCAAGGACCCTGATTAATCTCACCGCAGAACAACAGGAACAAGCTATGGGTATTACAGATGCTCCACAAACACTTTATCATTTACATATTTGGTAGAAGAGCCACAACTGGGGATTTAATAGCTAATAACGCTCGACAAAACATCTTCTCGGGGAGAGAGCCGCGCCCATTTTCACCCGATTTCAACCCGAGGTAACAATCCTCCGTCCTCCCAGGCGGATTGGTTCTCCTTTCAGACTCACCGGGGGCTTTGTAGAAGCCGATGTCTTCCTCACTGAGAGGCAGCAGGTAGACTTCGCCTTCCTTCCACAGCAGGGGGTACTCCTGTCCCCCAGAGAACTCCCCCACCCAGCCGTCCTGATCTGGAGGCAAAAGAAGACAGGGCTATTCTCCTCAGCATCGCAGACGACGTAAACACCGGGGTTCAGAAAGAGTTTAAATGTTCGTGCTGTTACAGGGGATATGTCCAGATTATTTTGTACAGCTTCTACGAACCATGACGCACAAGAAAACACAGGGTAGAAAAAGGGAAATGAAGAGGGTGAGGATATGGGGAGAGCAAAAGAAAACATTACTGGAGCTGTTCGTCTTGTTAACAGCGGGACCTCGTTGACGGCTGGTGAGCCTGGGACTGTACCTTCAATAAAGTCTGAAGTGATGTTGACAGCGGCATGGCGACCGGACGGGGAGCAGGCCAGCGAGTGGCCGAAGCAGAAACAGGGCTGGCAGCCTGCCGGGTTCGCTTGCTGTAGGTTGAAAAAGCCCGGCTTGCATCTGCAGGTACACACACACACACACCGTCATGCATAAAAAGTTATCAACATGCCGATGCAGCACGCGTGCCTCATTGCAGCTATTTACTGTAGCACATCCTCGCCATGGCCTCGTTCTCGCTGCAGCAGCCGGGGCCGCTGTGGGAGAAGGGGCCCAAATGGAGCTCAGCTGTAAAGACTCCGACCTCTGACCTGCAGACACTAGCTGGCATATGGGCGGGAAAGGAACACCGCTAGAAATCAGCCACTACACTAGTCACATTACACAGGAGAGGGGCCTGCTCAACGAGCCATGAAATCAGCAAAAAAAACAACAACAAAAAAACCAGTCAACAAACAGGGAGCACCGAATTATTCACTAGTTGGAGACCTGGGGCTGTGTGTATTGCTAATGTCACAGTGAGTTCAGGATCCGTTGGATCCTGTGTCCCAGGGGAACGAGCTCGGAGGCAGACAGGGAGAAGCATATTTTAACATATGGTATTCACATATTCATATTCACTGTCCAAATAACCAAAAAGCCTGACCCATCTGCTGTAATATACATTTTACAGCTCAACTTATTACTGCTGATAACATAAATGATTCATTCTTTAAAACATCAGAGACGCTCAAAAACACCACATTCTGTACATGAACCGATGAATCACCAGCTCTTGCCGTCGTGCAGGACCTTTAACTGTTGCCTAGGTAACGGCAGGTCACGTACGCACACACTATATGACGCAAGCGACACGCTCATAACGCACCTGCCGCAGCCCTGTCCCTCCGCGTTGGGCTTGCAGTGACAGCGTCCGTCCAGAGGAGAGCAGTCGCCCACGCTGCCGCCGGGGTCGCACTCGCACGGCCTGCGGGCAGGAAGCGATGCAAAGACGAGATGTTACAATCAGTTCGACGGAAAAGTGCGTGTGTGTGTGTGTGTGCGTGCAGGGAAAGAATTGTTATTGACAGAGAAAAACCAAGGACGTTAAAGACAAGGACGATGTTATGCGATAACTTGACTCGTCTCTGTAAAATATTCTCTGTTCGTTTACCCCCCACCTCCCCATCACAGATGGTCAGCTACACAGCAGCCAGCTCTGCAACCGGTGGGGCGTCTTGCTCAAGGACACTTGAACAACACGGATACTTGTCTCGAGACGCGGGTCTCCCTAATAACTAGCCCAACCCTGTCGACGGGTTGCCGTCTCCTGGAAAAAGCACGAGTGTTCTGGTGACAGATCCTCAGCGGCGAGATTCTCGATAGCGTGCGCGATCCATCACGAGAAGTTTAAAGGCCGCGCAAAGAACCCGGATGAAAGCCGAAGAGAAGGTGTGACGGGCCGGCCGTGTCTTGGATCACGTCAAAGCGTGTTTGATCACCCTCATTGATTGATTACTTTTCTTTGAAACTGTAACACAGATTTTTTTTTTAATGAGCCACTATTACAAATAATTCAATTATCCCACGGCGAGCCATCTCTGCCTGTTTCTGCTCCACTGGTCTGAGTAATTCACACCTCAGCTCACCGGCATGATCCTGCTGCATGAATGAGAAGAGGTGTGTGTGTGTGTGTGTGTGTGTGTGTGTGTGTGTGTGCGTGTGCGTGTGCGTGTGCATGCATGTTGCCATGTGTGCCTGCACTCACGCGTGTGCTGATGAATCTTTTGTTCTGAGAGTAATTCATAGTAAACTAAGGGTCAAGTCTGAAATGACACCATTGTACACTTTCTAAGGTTGTTACTGCGAGAACTTTTGATATTCAAAAACAGGGAAATGAGTTTGAAGGTCTAAAAGTAGGATCTTATTCAGCAATGATTTTCAATAAAGCTGCCTGCACTTTAAAACCTGCATTATTGATGTTTTTCTGCCATTTTTTGGGGCAGCGGAAATTAGATCTGAAACAACGCTGACATATTCTCACCTCAACATTTTAGCGAACAGTTCACTCGTATTTCATCTACCCAGATCTTTCTTAGCTCCAAACCCTGCTGTTAACTTTGTTGTGTGCGTCGCAGGAAGTGGACAGTAGTTATTTTTATTTTTTTAAAGCTGCTCATGCAAACACGATGAATGAGAAAGGCGAGAGGGAACTTAAACGGTAAAGTTGGGGGCTGTACAAATCAGAAGCTGGTAATTGTCTGTGGGTTCATCACAATGAGCATCAAAGTCAGAAGAATAAATATCACAACTTTCACCTGCATTGTTCTTCACAGCAACACCTGAATATTAATTTGTTTAACAGAGCAGTCCACTACCTGTTGCCACAGTTTAGCAGTGGTAGAAATAATATTAACTACCCAACAGTCATTGAAATGCGATTCAGCACCATCACAACTTAGCATTCCCTCGGCAGGTAGTAGGGGTCAGGGAGAGCGAGGATAGACTTCTTATGAATATAAATACTACAGCATCTCACACGCACACACCCATATGCACTATAATATGCATTTAAATGCAAGCTCATATGCACACATACTTAGTAACAGAGCTCTTGGGTCAGACAAAGTTGAAATTTGCTTTTCATCATCAAAACGAATGCAGCAGATCGGCGCATCCGCGAGGTGCAACAAAACAGCCGGACCGGGCGTGTGAGCGCACAAAGCCTCGGAGGTAAATCGCCTTTCTGAACGCAGGAATGAAAGCAACTCTGACCAAGTTCAAGCCAATTTAACCCGCTGAGCTTGTTCCTGTAGCATCAGCAAATGCACAACATCAGAGCCAAGTACAAATACAGGAAGACAAAAGAAGTCCGGGTGCCAACTCAGTCACTGGACAACAACTGTCATCAGCCGCCACACTCGCAATTTAGTGCATCTCATTAATGAAGTGAGGGTCGGAAACTAGCAAGTATTACTGGGATGAATTATGAATGATCTACAAATAGCTTACTGATAAAGAGCTGATGAGATTGTGGGGTTTTAGGTCAGAGAAACCAGAGTAACATGGGAATATGTCGTCTCTGCAAAGCTAGGCTGGCAGCGTTCATTTACCAGCGGCCAGGCTGAGTTTCTTGTTGGGGTTTGGCTGCAGCAAAATCTGTTCTCCGAAGCTTCTGAAGGCAGCCAGGCCTGATCCCATCACCATGGTAACAGATGGAGGAGACCAAGTGGCCTCCTTCAAAACACCAGATCGCGCCCTCCTGTTGGACACGACGGCCGGGCGACCAACCGAAACGCTGACCTCGTGCAGCCGGGGGAACTCGCAGCAAAAGTTGGAGCTGGGGTGATTTGGAAACCGACAGCAGCAGCAGCACACCAGTCGTTGTTTTAGATTAGAGTAACACAGAGCGGTGGTCTGATTTACTTCAACTAAACCGAAACTACTGTGGAAATGCAAATCTGCTGTAATTTGAGGCCAGAGTGCACAGAACACAATTTGTATTGCAAAAGACTTTGTCTTTGAGGCCAGATTCGGCATGCTGTCTAAAAACAAAAGACGGATCACCACGATCCTGGATATTTGCCATCTGTTTTCTCTTAAACCGGCAATCACTGACGCTTTTGGCACGATTTTTGGCAGAACATCATCATCACCTTATGACGGTGATAAATAAGAGACACGGAGAAAAGCTCCAGGAAGCGATTCGACTCTCACTGGTCCACAGTTCATGATGGGTTGTATTTAACTTAGAAGTTATACAATATTTGGTTAAAATCAGTATGCACTTCACACAATCAACCGATTATTACAGTCAATTTGTGGATTCTCGATTAAACGTTTAACACGTATGCTGATACATTACATTAGAAATGAAATGCAAACAATCCAAATTCATTTAATCCCAAACTTGTAATAATTATAGCAAATTCGCTTCATGAAGTGCAGACAAATAAATTGGAGCCGTGGTGACGGATCTGACCGGGGGAACATCAACACTGTCTCAACTGTCGTGTCAGATAAGACGGATGAAGTGGACATTAACTGCGGCCAGGAGATGATTCTGATTAAACAACACGGCAACCGCGTGCGTTGTGACCGGAAGAGGAGGAAATGACACGAATCAATAAAGTTGGACGGGAATGTTTGCCGAAATCTTGATTAAAATGAAATGTTGATTTAGCTCCGGATTTACGTCTCCGTGTGGAAAATTACAGCGGTCTGGGTTGAAGGGACGGCTGTGAGCAGTTTGACACTGCATGTGGCACATCCTGGCACTCACTGATAAGCGGGCCACTAATTCACGGCGGTGTCACGCAGAGGAATGAGAAATCCTCTTGTTTACTGCTGCTTTGTAGTTTGATAAATTCAGACCTGGGGAAGTTAGATGGCCACTGCAAAACATAAGAGATTTATTAAACAATGTCTGTCTAATCTTCCCCTTCTCCTTTCTCTCAACCTCTTCTCTCTTTTGAAAAGCTTAGCTCTCAGCCTCATCTTTAATGACTATCTCTTCGCGATTTGCCTTGTTTAGCAGCGCGTCGTCGACGTGTCGCTCACCTGCAGCCACCGGGGCCGAGCGAGTGGAAGCCAGCCTGACACGCGTCGCACTTCGCCCCCGTCACGCCGGCTCGACACGTGCACCTTCCTTCCACATCGCACTGCAGACTCACCGAGCCTGAGAGGGATGGCGAATGGATCGTGGAAAAGAAGAAGAAGGAAATAGAGAGGATGTAAAGGGAACACATAAAAGAGGGCTATTTCTGTAAAGAGCCGTGAGATAATGTGCATTTTGATCTGGCGCTGTACAAATAAATCTACATCGGATTTGATCATTTTAAGAAAATGGAACCGAAGCCATAAAGGTTACTGATTAATTACATGAACAGGGATCAATACGTCATTAATAATTTGTCACAGTGGCGACCCCTTTCATTGGATTCCTGTTGAAAACCCCCAGAGATGAGCCTGGAGGATCTGGATAAAACCTCACTCCCATACTGTAGCTGACACACCGGAGCTTTAGTTAATGGAGAGAAAAGACCAGCTGGGGCATTGTGGACATGAGAGGAAAAAAAGGGAAGCCTGATGGAGTCTGCTCCAACCTTTGATCAATATAATGGACTCCTACAGCTCCGTGCAATCACCTCACACTCTTCGGGAGACGCCCAGGAAAAAAAAAAAAAAAAGATGTTTGTTCATTTCTCCCCCTGGTTTGACCCTGCTTACCCCGAGGACGGCGCAATTAGGGAGCCCAAACATTTAGTGTCCCTTCAACTAAAAATTAGACGGCGTTAAAGGAGCGCCGTGTCTCTTGGCTGATAAAAGTTCAGCGAGTGAACATAAAGTCATGGATCTCTTTAATGGTCGGCGGGGATGGATCTGATGAGATATGCGAGACATGAGGGGAACAAGATTGTATAAATTATGAATTAGAAAAGACTCTACTCTTAGGCAAGGTTCGTCGGTTTGAGTAGTTGATGAGTTGGCCTAAATATTAATGCGGAGATATTAATGATTTAAAAACATTTGGCTGGAAATTGTGCAACAATTAATCATTTCAGTCCTTTTCATCTGCAGCTAAGTCTTGTGTGTGGTGACTAACTACACCAACATCACATTCCATTTTAACCATAATTAAATTAGCTCATACCAGAGGAAACAGAAGTGGTGAGTCATAATGTTGGCGTGGAGTACGACAGGGTTGTTCAGTTATTGTCAAAACACTTAAGGCTCGTGTATCTGCAGTTTACCGTTGACGTTGCAGTTGCAGGGAAGGCAGGGCTCTCCAGACGACTTCCTGTGGTGGTTCTCTCTGCAGCGCTCACAGTGGGGCCCGTCCGTGTTGTCTCTGCAGCTCAGGCAGCGCCCCCCGCTGCCGGTGCGGCGGTACTGCTCCATGTCGAACACGCACTGTCTGATCGCCCACTGCAGTTGCACTCTGCGGGCGGGGGTTGGAGGGTGGGGGGGGCAAGAGGTCAAGTGTGGGGAGGTGCGAGGAACAAGAAAGAGCAGCCACAGGGTGGTGGTGGAGTGGGGTGAGGTGGGGGGGGGCAACACAGTGAAAAGAGAGAAGACGGAAATAGACAGGGAGACGGGGGGGGGGTATGTGTGAGAGATTATGCGTTCTGGGATTGGATCATAATTTAGAGGCTCGTTGCTAATCTCATTTCACACAGGCCTAATGAGGAGCCAATCGGCTGTCAGGGGGCACTTAGATAACCGTAATTCATGTTTATACAAGAGCAAATTACTCAGCTGATAACGCACCATCACAGCTCTCTTACCCCCTCACATCAAATCCCTCCTTAGTTCACCAGTTACCCTGAGGGGGGATTTAGGTGAAATTGCCCATTTTATTATGAATCAAGCTTGTCTGTTGTGCTGGCAATAACCATATGATTATTCCTTGCTGTTAATGAGGAGTCTCGGCAGGGTTCACCTTATCTGAATGATTAAAAAAAAATGCCACAAACTTGGTTGGTGGGGAAAAACTCAGAGGAGATACAATAAAGAGGATTCGCTTGGCTTTAACGAAGTCTGCATGAATGAAATGAATGGATGAGGGTTCACAAAGCCTGCACCCTTGGTTATTAGACCCCCCACAACTTTTTCTGTGTGCTGTGAGATGTTGGGCGCCAGCGCTTCAACGTATAGGAACCTGCTACAGCTTACCATGCCACTTATTTTCAGTCACCAGTAATGTAAAGGACAAGGATTTGTAATTATATTCCAACTGCAAATCCCAGTGCTTCATGAAAAGCAGAAGCTAAGATTCTCATGGTTAGTAACGACTGTAAATGTAATTTCCCAGCTCATTTCTGACCCATTGCTCATACAAATATATTGATTGGTGCATTCATCTGGAAATCGTAGGTGTGCCGAGTGAAATGCGAAGACGCAGCGAGGAACCAGCCTTCTCAACGCGCCACGCGCCGTTTGACAAATGCCGAGCCCCTTGTTATCCCGCCGGCGATCCCGGCCGCCCATTGGGCGACCGCATCTGACAAAAAGTGACACTTCACATGGAAAGGCGCCGTGGCGTGACTCAGGCCTGATTGGCAGTGGCAGGCAACTAGAGCACAAACACGAGCGGCCGGCTCGACTTTTCAGGTCCCATCTACTCTGTCTTTATCACGCCGCTCAAGCTAGCTGTTAGCCGGGCGGCGCTACTGTCAACAACCATCTGAACCTCCGCTGCACTTCCTCTGGCGGTACAAATTCATGCCGACTCCGACAACATCTCCTAAAATGTGAGTTGTTCTGGGGGGTGGGGGGTGTGACAGTCCAGGGCCATCCTCAAAAAGTTAATTATCTCTAAATTGTCTCCTGCTCGTGTAACTTCAGGACCGTCAGTAGGTTATGTCAAAAGTTACTTCATGTGTGAAGTGAAGTGAGGAAAATGAGTTTGTTTAATTGTGGTTCATTTCATCCTGAAAAGAGCTGCAGGGGAAAACATGAACTCTTCCGATCCCTCTCAGCAGGTTCAAATGTATACTTGCTAATGTTTTCATTAGTCGCTGCTCCTGTTTCCATATCTGATGATTTTTTGCTTTGTCTCACCAGTTTCATTGAGTTATTGGATTTGGTTAAACATGTGAGAATGTTACGGTGCTGCATCTTGTTTTCCATCTTGGGGAAGGATTGAAAAACAAGTGCAGCAGAAAGCTGTGTTTAAATACTGTATATGTATATCTTGACCACATTTATAGGTCTGCCCGCCCACCACCACCCCGTCCCCTCCCCGCACCCAGCACCGCTCCGGGGACCACACGGTGTGTGCATCGCTGTCACTGTGGAGGAGCCTGGCAAATCAGGAGGCTGCGCTCTCAGCACAAAAACACACAAAGGACTTCCTGCAGTTTCATTTTCTGCAAGACAACTCCTCAAAAACAATGCCTCGTACATTTTTAGATGACCTAGAACTCTGCTGGATTACAACAGGAATACTTTATAATCTAACAATAAAGGGTACATTGTTGAACTGGAGTATTCTCGACCATGGACTCAATGTTTCTATATTACAAAGACACTGTATGCAGGCAATACTGTATCTGCAAATTAAGTAATAAATATCTGCAAATAAGGTTCAGTAAATATTGGGTTCTTGGTTCACCCTGATCGTGAACCTCGCACGCCCTCCATCCAACCCCAACCTCATCTCCATGACCTTCGTCCTCTCTGAATGAGCTGCCACACAACGTAACGCAGGTAGCAATGACACGTCTCCCGTAAAGCACTTGGCAAAACAAATAAGCAGCGTCAGTAATGTAATTTCTCAGGAGACGGGTGTTGGTGTTGGCGGTGACAGCCTGTCGCGGCAGCCTGATTCCGACCGTCTCCAATTCATTATCCTGCGTCACACACGTGGTTTATTTGGTAGCAGTGGTCAGCACAGTAGGTCAAAGTCAGCCCCCCCCAATCCTCAAGTACTTAAATCAACCTTGGACTCAAAGCAGCTTTACTCTGTGGATGTGGATGTCTCCAGAGAAACTTCCTGCAGAACAAGCGATGGCGTTGGAGCCGAGGGCGCTCACCTCTCTGGAGAAGCACTTCAGACTCCTGCTGAGGGCTTCTGAGGACTTTTTCATTTGCATGTCATGGCCATTTAGGCGTGGACATTGCCCTCGCATTGCTCCTCGGGGCTTTGTCTCATAAAGAGTAGCAGGGACACATGCTGAAAGCCATGTTCTTCTTTTATCTCCAGCACCTTTTACAGCACACACAGCCCCTGAGGGCCCAGAGTGAACTTCTACCACAGTGTGCTCAAGAAATACTGTGCAGAACCATTCGAATCAAAGGTGAATAAAGTCACACAGATCGGCTGTTGTAATATCAAAGTTAATTTCAGACTTGCATCCTCCTTTTAATAATCGAGATGGTGGCGGCTAAGTCCTGTCAGCGTCAATCTTAGTGATCACAGGCGGTCTTTGCACTGCACAACAACAAAGAGGAAATGAGTTAGTGTAGTCCACTATTATTATCCGTTTAACTCTATTCACCCTGGACTTATCAGCGACACATTAAACTAAGCTAACATTTCCTGATTGAATCATGCTGGGAAATTGAGTGGACGCTGCATCATCCATCTTTCAGCAGCAAGGCCAAAGGAGGGTGGGGGGGCTACCAACACACCTCGGAGGTGATGCGGCCCACCCCGTCTTGTCTCACGCCCTTTATTGCAGAGCACATTGCAGACCACAGCCCCTGCAGGCACGATGATTTCTCATTTCTACATCTAATTTGCCGGACGGATGAGATGTCGGAGCCAAGCCAAGAAAGTAGAACATCAGCGGCGAGGAGAAACCTTTCTGCAGGGGGCCGTGAAATCAGACCGCTACCCACCGCACACGTGAGCCAGCCCTTTGGGTCAAGACATGACTGAACGCTGCTTTTAAAAGAGCAGCGTTCGGTTGCCTGTCGACACCTTTCTGACAACAGGAGTGTTCTTATCTTTAATGGAGTTTTTTTTTGCCTTGATTCAGAAATATACTGGCACTGTACAGGTTTGTGGGAGTATGAAGCTCATTTACATAATCATAACAGCTGTCCCTGCAGGTAGGAGCAAGTGTAACAAGGACAGTAACAACTGGCTGCTCAAAGTGACTTGAAAGAAAATCGACTCCCTGACATGTAAAACTGATCGGACTGGAAGAAAGAGATGAGTCTTTAATTAACGATACTGACATGCTGACCCTTTAATTACTGCTGTATTGATGGCTTCTTGTGAGTGAACTCTGACATCATAAAACCGGCTGCCTGGTGGACGGTTCAGTACATCATATGTTTTTGTGTGCCGTCCTACATCACCGGGTCGATCACGAGTCCTCAAAGCACAAAGAAAACACAAAGAAAAACATTTCAGGCATAAATGTGCTCCTCACAGTAGGACTACTGCTCGGAGGCTTAGCTGATACGTATCTGATTTCTCTCCAGCATTATGGAACCATACCATTGGTATTCAGGAAAATGATCACGGTCTCCCAGCTACAGCTGCAGCCTTCAACCTTAAAATCAGTGGCAAGAAAGGATTTAAAGTGTCTGCCTACTGGAACAGCCTCAGGCTGAGCCGGGGACAACATCAAACAAACAACGAAAATCAAGACCCGCTGCAACCTGCTTGGGCTAGAAATGATTTCAGTCTCGGGGGGGGGGGGGTTGTCTTGATGAGAATGACATCCCATCACACACACGCATAAAACGCATGCATGCAAACAGCAAAATGCACACCTATTTTAAGACCACAAGGCAAACCAATATCAAGTTTAGACAAACAACCTTGAATGATAGTGAAATCACCAATAAAGACACTGCAACACTAAAACACTCACATAAAGTCACGTAATAGAGCCCCCTAAAGCCCCCATTTACCACCTGCTACGACTACAATTCACACGGTAACAGCCGTAAAGACAGCTGTAATAATCACACACGACTGTCACGACTGCCCCACTTTTCACTCTGTGAAAGAAGTTCTACATCTGAAGTAGTCTGCCTAATTGTATATATATATAATTGCGATTAATTACAGTGTATTAAAGCAATTTCTTCGGACACGTTTATCAGGAAATAGTCTGTCCAAGACTCCATATCAATGGTAGAAAATGGTTAAAAATGTTGCTGCCAGATGCTGTTTAGTAAAAGAATATAAGGGGCGCATATATGAAGCAGGTCGGTGTGTCACTGCATATGGGAGGACAGCTGTAATTTGCCTAATTGACAATAGCATTACATTAACATGTTTGAATTCCTGCGCGTGTTCACGTGTGTTATTTCAGGCATTCTGGTTGATGTGGATTATTATGCACGCAACGCCTTACTATTTCATCTTCGTCTCCAAATGCAGAACCTTTGGAGAAATTTGATGCCCGACTCGTATCAGTTGATATCGCTGCACTGACGGTGCACTGCGATTGGATTTTATCCTGCAGAACGTGCGTAACATGATGCTGCAAGTTAATTAAGTGAAGGAGAAAACTACAAATTTGAATAGCGAGTGTCAGATCCTCACAGCTAGATTTACCGCATGCAGTGCCAGGAGAGCACTTAAAGCAGTTAAAGAGCCAAAAGACACCAGTGTGGGAAATAAGCCCTTTATTAAGAGTGTATCACTTTGCTTTTATTTTGTAAAGTTCAGGTTTTATCTTCATTATTTTCTTATTGTTGGGTTTCATGGTTTTCTAACACGAGTCCCTTATAGTCGACTCTCGCTGCTAAAGAAGGACTGTTTTTTTTTTTGAGGCACTCTTTTGAGACATTTTTACCACTTTGTCGGAAATCGTTGGCTTCTGTCAGCAGTGACAGCAATCGTCATAAATATGGCTACAATAATTGCAATGCAGGTGTTTTGTGTCCTTTTAAAATGTCTCCTTTGTGCCACGATAATTGGAGTCGGTGTTGCAAAGTGTTTGTGAATTAGTCGCTGCCTCTTATTTGCATGAGTGCACCGCATACGTAACCATAATCTCTCTGTCAGGATGGGCTGCGCTTGTGTTGTCAACTGTTGCTGCTGTACTGTGCTTCAGTAAAAGGTTTAGACTATTATAACAATTATAATTCTTATGATACATTCTGAAATACATGGACTGCAGTTTGGATTATTTTAGTGCAGTTTGTGGTGAAAAAACATAGATCCACACTTCTGACAATGTACAAACTATGCAAATTAACTTTACGTGTCCATTTCTTAAAGGGGAGAGCTGCTTGCTTGCACAGAGTGAGATCAGCAGACTGAGTCCACTGTCATGGCTCAATATGAAGCCACAGTCAGCACCTGGCTAACTTAGCTTAGCACAAAGACTGGAAACTTAGTTTTTGCAGCCCTTGTTTTAAAATGACTGAACTGTGACGCATGTAGAGGGGGGCAAAGGAAACGGAGGGCAGCGCTGCACCAGAAGGCGAGGGGCACGGCAGTGCGAGTCATTTGATTTGTTTTTGGCCGCTAAAGATGCTTTCAACGCAGAAAGGAAGAAAGGGTGGGGGGGACTAATGCTTGACGAAAGAATGTGCTCACACACACTGAAAAATAGACCTTTTGAAGTCTATATGAACGACAAAACTACCATTTTTCCTCAAATAATTGCATGGCAATAAGCACATCCACGTCCATTATGAATATGTGGAGGCACAATACTGCAGTTCCACATATTTACCTTCAAAGCTGTGTTAATAATAGTATTTCTACACAGCTTCATAAAATGACTAAAGCTCATGCTATTTGAGAGGCAATAAGCACATTTCTTCTCTTTGGATAATTGCTACACGAACTCTATTCTCACACCTCTTGATCTTTGAGATTAGTGGGAGGGTGGAGAATGGAAAAAAAAAGAAAACACACAGTAGGAGGTGTTAATTTGCTGCCAATGTGCGTCCAGCACTTAAATAATGCTATCAGGTTCATCGCAACCACTACATAAATATATTGTACCTGCTGACACGGTGGTGTAAGACATGAGAAAAGGTAGAAATGTGATGATTACCAATTTAAAGAGAGTACTGGCATATGCAGAACTACAGAGTAGAGCTACAACATTAAGCTCTTCTCCTTATTCTAATTGCTAATTTTCTCTGACCACTGGGTCCCTGCGACACACAAGACCTGCCCGGCTACGTGTTTATTTTCCGGGTCAAAACTGAATCATAATGAGACTCATTCAGGCGGGTGGATGCGCTGCGGTGAGCCGTGGTGGGCGTACTCCCGCAAACCGCTGCTAAGATTTCTGCTCCATCCGATGGCCGCTCCATCAGGTACCCAGGATTTGCTCAGCAACTTGGTCGAGCGGGTTTCTTTGCGCCCCGGTTGCGGAATAAGCTCCGGACTTCTCTACGGCTTAATGATTTTGTCTCCCTGGGAGAATTCAAAGCTCTGACAAAATAAAAAAAACAAAACAAAACAGTGTAACTGAAGAGTGCAAATGCTTTTCCTAAGCTGGAGTTTGTTTCATGATCTGTTGACTTTGTTTTTAAAACATGCCCTATTTTCCTTCATTGCTCCTCATCTGTTTCCATAGGCTTTACTCCAAAACAGAGAGGACATATTTGGTCATGTGTCATGAATATGGACTGTGTATTAAAAATGATAATTATCTTATTTTAAAACTTCATATCTTCTGTTTGTGAGTTCTAGACTCGTGCACACACACACACACACACACAAAGTTTGGTTTATATTTTACCACTTGGAAGTATTTAATGTATTTAATTTCCCAGTTGCAGATTTGCTGATTGCAATCATTCCAAAATAAAATTAGGGCTTTGTCAAAATGTTTTGCCGGAACACAGTGAGAATAATGCGATGGCCGTTCCGGTTGAGAACACGGGAACATAAAAGGTTGGTGTGGCAAACTGAGTGAAAACAAATGTTGTGCGAGACAGAGACGTGCAATTACACTGTGCATTCATTGCTGCCCCTCCACATTCTGCGTCTCTTTTATATGGCGTACTTTTATTTATTAATATACAGTGCTGATTAAGCTGGGTGCAATACTCTATTTAAGGCGCCATATGCTTGGAACCAAGAGTAAGAGTAATTAAAACAAGCATAATAGAATTCAGCAGAAAAAAAACAAACATAATTTGGGGGCCGCTCTCCTTTATAGTTGTTATCCCTCAGCCAATTACAATTCATCCTCGACGGCACTCAGTAAAAGCGCAGCGTGATGAGCCAAACCTGATAATGCTGATGTTAATTCATACATCCAGAAGCCCTGACTGGAGGGGGGGGTGCATATGTGCATACGAGCAGAGAAAACATACTCACATCTTCCAGGGGGCTACTTTAATCAATACTTGTGAGCATATTCATAGGCCTTCCATTACAGGCATATTGAAATCTATATGTGCTACAATGCACAAAGTTAATTTAATTACCGCTTGTTTCTGCTTTGAAAGTTGTAGCTAAGATGCGGCGGAAGACAAAAAGTGAAATGATGTGTGAAGCCGGGGTCAACATCATAAAACACCGTTCAACTCACAGAATAATTAGAATCAATAAAGTTCAGTTTCTGTCAACACTTGACTGCCATGCTGACTGTCAGCCTGTAATCTTTTTATCCAGAGTGATTGAGTGTGCTACCTACTCACTCATGCAGGAACATGAAGAAATCAGAATTATACATCCTGGAGCCTGATGAAAGGTGGAACACCAATGAATCTTTTTTTTTTTTTTTTGCAGCCTTTGACAGCCTGAGCTTGTCACTTGAACGCAACACTGCCCTGTGGATTTTGCGGGAGGCTGCGCGCGGTGGGCTCGTGACAGCGACTACTCACTCAGACACTCGTTGGCCGAGTCCCCAGTGGCCCTGGCCCAGGGTCTGTCCTGGTAAAAGGGGTGACATCTCTGGCAGTCGGCTCCCACTGTGTGATGTTGGCAGGAGCAGACCAGGCCACCGCGTTCCCCCTCAACGCACTTGCTGGCGTGACCGTTGCACTTACATCTGAGGGAAAGGCACACAGATACAGTGGTTACGTAAAGACTGCAAATCCAACTTCTCTCTCCGTTTCTCCTCGCTGACTCTGACATACTTGTGCACACAGTGAACACAGTGGAAGGCAGAAGAAAGGGTAAAGTGAGAAGGTATTTCCACTGTAAGGACTTGTCACTTCCCGTTATCTTCCCAGGACCTAAACACGGCCTGGGACGAGGTGGGGCTTTCACTCCACGTCAACGACCGCACTGTTCATCTGTGTTCACACGGTCCCAGGCTGCAGGAATAGCATTTGTGTGTTCATCTCATATAAGTTGAAGTCATGTAAAACTTCCAAGTTGTCGGGGTACGTCCACTTTTACAACAAGATTATTAATATCTGCTAATCATCTCTCGCTCTCTTTCTCTCTGCATGTGGACAGCCTGTCATTTCCTGTGAAGCGCGGTGGCAGCTACGCCTCACTGTGCGTGTTGTGTCCCGTTTCCTGGCAGCGTCGCCGGCTCTGTCGAGCGGCTCTGAAAGGGGACGGGGACGCCGAGTGGCAGGCTCTGTCAAATTTACCCAGCTGTCCCGGATCCAGACGTGCGGCCGCTTCAGGCTCAGACCCAGTTATTTCTGTCTCCGTCGAGATGCCGACGACCCAGCCGGACCAGATCCACACGTCGGATCTCCCTGGTGGAGGAGACGTGAGCTGCTCCCTGATGATTTGTTATGGATGTGTTATGAGTGACACACTGACCTGAACTACACAGGCAGCAAAAAGTGATGTGCAATATGTTGAGTCCAGGTGCAGTAAACATGTGGCGCTTTGCCACACACAACTCAAGCACATTTATTTCCATCCACTTTGGGTTATGGCTGAATAATTCCCATGATTCTGTGGAAAATCAAACAGCGTCTCTGACTGGGACCGGTCGAAGTGGCGAGGTGCAGCGCTGAGGTGTTGAGGCATGTGTACTCGTACCGAAGGCACTGGTACAAGGCAAACATGTTGTCATTTGGGTCTCTCCCCCAGGTGTTGTGACATTGATGGGTAATTTGTCATGCTGCTGCTGTGATCCTAAGCGCTTATGACAGGTGTCGGATCAAGTTTATACTCTTTCTGAAGGCTTCATCTCAGCTACTTAATCGTCCACTTCTATCTGCGGCACCAAGGTGCAGCCTGGTCCTTGGCGCCCCGTCCTCTCTCATTACTTTGAGTAATAAACCAAAAGAAGTGGGAGGAGGATGGAGGAATACCTTGGTTTACCCTATCAGATGGCAAGCTGACAGACAGCGAGCTGATTTTTTTTTCCTTCTGAGGATTATGTTTATATAGAGCAAATTTACGCTGTCAGATATGTTTTATCGACATAACAAGAACATTTTATTTTGAGCACAATATCGACAAATGCTGTTCATTGCAAACACAAAATGTTCAAACTGAATGTATCTGGGAAAGATTGTGGTATGACTGAAAAAGTCATGCTGTGACTTCAAACACCAGATGGGACGCAGTGAGTTTTTCCCATTTTTTTTACTCAAAACCATGAGCTTTCCCTGACCTTAACCAAGTGCTGAGCTAAATCTGACAACATGTGAAATGCTGGACACGGAGCCTGAGTTCTGGTGTCAAAATCTGTGCTTTGTATGGCCCACCACGTCCAACCACCTCCTCAGGCAGCACCCGTGTTTCCTCAAAAATATCTCTGGCAAGCCCAATAAGTGTTATATAAACACATTTTGCAGGAGACAGGGGATGGTGTTGCATTATATTTGAGACAGGTCAAGATGAACTCATGAAATTTGCTAAAACTTTTGAGCTTTTCGGTTCAACCACACTTCCCCTGGACAAATCTCAAGGTTAAACATTAAAGTGAAAAGTTGTTGTCTGTGTGGGGTGACACTGCCCCAGAGGGCACTTTTTTTTTCCTTTTTTAGGCATTTCTTACCTGCCGCCCACAGAGAAATCAGAGATGGCATAGAAGTACGAGCGCAACACTTTTGCATCCTTGAAGAACTCGTCTCCAAAGGTGTTAAGCCTGTCCAAAGAGATGAGCAGGTCAGTGGCTGTCACCCATTCCTGGAAAAGAAAAAAAGAGTCTGTGAGAAGAAAGGACCAACAGCGTGAGACGGACGCTCGAAAAACAACCCTTTGATGTCACCCACTTTAAAATATTGGAAGGGAAGCGAACCCGTGGGGGGGTGGGGGGTGGGGTGGCAGCATGTTGGCTCTCTCAACGACAGCAAGCGAGCAGACAGGAAGTGAGAACTCCAAGAACAAAAACTGGGCTTAAGTGATGAGAGAGACCAGAGAAGCTAAGGATTTGTAAGAAAGCACAAGCTGACAGAGCAAAGAAAAGAAAAAAGCTGGACCGGAGAGTTGTTGGATCAAGGAGGGGAGAGTGGGGTGATAGTGTAATGGCAGACGAGAGAGCAGATGTAACGGGGAGATAATGAGTATAGTGTAGGAAATTGAGTTAATGTCAGAAACAGGGGTGAGGAAAGAAGAGGATTAATGCAGACATGAGCCAAAATATAAAAAAAAATATAAGAGAAAAGAGACAAGAGAGCTGCACTACTTCAGTATAATGGATGGCACTTGGCAAAGCTCCCTTCCCTGATATGATTTAAGCTCCTGTGTTTGAGCCCGCTGCAAAGGTAAAGACAGGATGAGGAGTGGGAGAAGAAAGTAAAGAGGGATAACGCAAACGGAGGAAAAGCAAACGGGAAGTGTGCGAGTGGGTGGAAGATGAAAGCGAGGGCAGGCAAAGGGAGAACAAATGACGGGAGGAATTCTCCAACCTGTGAACCAACTTTAAAACAAATAGCTGGAGAGAAACTTTCTGTCTGTTTCTTGGCTGGTTTGGGACTCTGTGGCAGTCCTGGAGAAAATAAAAAAAAGCTTGTAATGCTGTACGTTTTGAAGCTTCTCCCCAGAGGTGTCTTTGAAGTGTGGTGATGGCTGGGAAAGAGATTGGAGCGGACGGGCCTCAGACTTAAAACATGAGTGATGAGTGTCGTTCATTTTTTTTTCTCAGGCGCTACAGTTTGTCTTCCTCTGTTTTTGCCTATTTTCATGTATGTAGCCTAAGAAAGTACTGTATGAGTACAAAGTCTGTTTAAAAGTCACATATATTGTGATCATGGCTCTAAACAATGGAACTTTTCAGACATTCATGTTCCCCAGAGGATGAATCCTATTGATCTGAGTGGTCACAGACTCAACCAACACCAACATTTGTCGCATTTAGTGAAATATTGTGACGACTACTGGGCTTGCAATTGGCATGAAACTTGGTACAGACATTCATGGTGGCCAGAGGATGGATCCGAACGACTTCTGTCATCACCATGAAGTCAAAATTTGTATTTTCCCACTATTTTGTTTTGTGACCTGCCAAAGTGATGAGAGTGCCTCAGCTTCATGGTGGTGAAATCCTACATTTAGAGATGCTTCAACATTAGCTGCTAGTTTGCTATGCTTGTTTTTTTTGCTTTACTCATTTCCAAGCAATGAGAAAACAAGGATGTTGGGCGAAAAGAGACAAAAGGAAAAAAAACCCTGAACCAAACAGGTTTAGTTTTATAGCTTCTGCTCTTGTTTCCGAGCACAGTCGAAGACAACACAGAAGATTTTCAAAACGCCCCCTGTTTACATTGTCTCGCGACGACACCACCGAAAGCAGCAAGTTTCAACTGCTGCACATTGATTTTCTTACTGTAGAGAAAGGAACAGAAAACAGTAAATTTTACCAAAGCTGGAGTCAATATACTACAACCCATGAAATTTATCTGGTATAGTCCTATATACAGATATAGTACTATAGCATAATCTGCCTAGACAGCATCGCTAAAATGTGTCATTTCCCCTCCTTCAGTTTCGTACAACAGCGGCCATGCAAATTAATACAACAGCTTCATTAGTTAGTTGCAAGAAATCGAATGTTGGTGACACTACTTTGCCCCTGGAGCTTCTCTTAACAGGTACCTAACATGATCTCTCACAGCTTAAAATAGCCTGAGCGGTGCTGCGGTAAAAGTTGAGAAACCAAGTTATCTTTAAAAGAGCTGCTTCTCAGGGGCCTTTTTTTTTTTTCATCTGCTGGCGCGACCCGTTTCAAAGGAGAGGGTCTTGGGATTCAGACCACCTGCCTGTTGCACGGCTGCAGTTCCAAGAGACGCGCCGCTGGGGCGTCGAGAGGTCGCAGCCCCTTATTGGAACATCTGGTGCGGATGTGCTGCACACGTGTCTGATTGGTTTAACCCTGGCATGGACGGCGTCGGGGTGACTACTGGATTTGGGTGCCACCTTGAGGTCATCTTTGTCAGTAAAGTGGATATGAATATATAAAAACTCTTCAATGAACAGGCCTCTGCAGTTGTAATTCACACCGCTTTCAGCAGCGTTCCATGAAATGCCCTCTCACTTTACCGTATACCTCGCCTCTTCTTTTCCTTCCCCCCTCTCTTTGTCAGCCTCACATCTACTCTCTCCCTCCGGCTGGAGTGCACTTCAGGATCTCCAGACAGTTTTGTGTCTTGGCAGAGCTCTGAGGGCTACAGAGCCGCTATTTTGTAGTAACCGTAACTACAGTGTTGCAGAATTGAGTGCAGTTGGCCGGCGCACTATTGTTCCGGCACTTGCTTATCGACTTTGCCCCCGCTTGACACGGCTCTACAGGCTAATGGGGTTTGGACAACAGTGAACGACCCTGATGTACTGCAGATGCCAGGGAAAACAGATGCTCATTCTTCATTTTGTGTTACACCACCTGGACATGACATGATTCTCATCCGTGGTTTGTGAGTGGGGCTGGGAAGTCTGAGATAGGGAGCTAAAGCTTCAAGGCAACAAATTAAGGTAAAATGAAGGGCAGTGAGGTTGAGGACATGGAGAGAAAAATAAAGAAATGATGGTTTAAAGTTTCCAGTACAAAGAAAAGTGGTCGGAACAAAGCCAGAGATATCACAGGGGATATGAAATGATCCTCATCCTGTGCAACATGCTCACTAAATCCATCCATCTTCTCTCTGATTGCACATCCTTTTCTGCCTCATCATCTATGATGTACTTTTACACTTGTGCTGAGTGCCTACTCCCCTGAAATACAGAGAAATGAGCACAATGTCTTCATAATGTCCTCATAATTACAGTATGTGCCCCGTGCATGACAAAAGAGGTGCTCGATCAGTGAAAGAATTACATAAAAGGAAACAGACAGTAGAACTAAATATTTTTGAGCCGGACTGCTGCACGAGGGGAAAAGTCAGGGGAACAACAGAATGATTTTTTCCTAGATTCATCCTCTGGGAACCATGACTGTCTGGACGAATTTCATGGTAATTCATCAAAAAGTTTGGCCGTGCTGCTAGCTCGTGGTTAAAAAACAAACAAAAAAAAAAAAAGATATGAGCAAATATAGCCTGTGAATGAAGACGTGAGGAAGAAATCCAAATATGTCAAACGTCAGCAAACATTATGACTGCCCGAAAAAAATTTGGTAGGATCTTTTTGTGTAAAGCATTCACATTTAAAAGAAGAAGAAGAAGAAGGCCTTGCTGTGTCTGACAACAGAGAAACTCAGGGACAGACACGTCATTGCACAACAAAAGAATTGCGTTACTTTCTTTGTTGGGTCATATTTATTAAAATGACAAGATTTGATCCACCAATGACATGTTGCTTTGTAGTGTGAATGAAAATCTGTGAATCTGTCTCCAGTGTGCCATTCACTGGGATACGTATTTGTTATCGTTTGGGTATTCTTGGGCCTTTTTTTCCCTTTTTTAAAAAAAATGTGATCAAACTTCAGCTGAAATTCAATGTTTTCCAAAGCATAACACGGAACAGACGCAACGGACATGACCTGCCCTTTTTGTTAAATTATTAAATAAGTGATTAGCACAAACGAACGATCATTACAGTTAAAATGCATGAGATTCACCCGTTCTCCACTAATGAGGGGACACTCTGGACACTGGCACTGTTATCGTTTCCAACACCAGCTCTACAGCTTTAACACACACACACACACACACACACACACACACACACACACACACACACACACACACACACACACACACAGGATATGCTTTAAACGCATTGTTAGCATTTCGAAATTCTTACTTGCCATAAAAGCAAATGCTCTCTTCCATTTATCACTGCGTACGAGACCATTATAATATGGAAGAGTTATTAGTTATGCTTGGTAGAACAGTGCTAATTGTGTAAGGAAAAGCAGACATAGTTCCAAATATCACTTACTGCACTGAAAGGAAGCAGCTTCTTCGGGTTAATTAGTAGTCAGTCCATTACCTATTATTTGTGCAAACCACAGCAAAAGCTTAATTAACTTTGATTCTCACTCCCTTGGAATATGGGCTCACGATCCCACAGTGATGCTGACTTAGGGATAGGCAGAGTCATTGAGAGTGGTGACGAGCCCAGTCCTTTGACGGCGACAATAACGGTCTAATGATCGAACGAGCAGGTTCACACGGTCCACGTTTCTGATGATATCAAACACGGTTTCCCAGGCCGTCTCTGCTCAGGGGCCCTGCAACCTTCACCCTCACCTCTGAAAATTTCTTGTCTCTTTTCCTGCCTCCCGTCCCCCTCCTCCCCCTACCCCCTCCTCCTCCTCCTCCTCCTCCTCCTCCTCCTCCTGTCTGTCTCCTTCCCATCTCGCCTCTCCTCCCTCTGTTTCCCTGTACTCCGAAGCCTCTGGCTGCAGGCGGCAACGGGAAAGAGAGCCGTGTCCCTCATTCCAAAGTTAATAACTTTTTAATATAATTGCTTAAGTTCACTGTGCCCTCAATATGTATTTTTCCCCTTTTACTCATTGTCATTCAATGCTGGAGCTCCAATTTGCCACACAGATTTCTAAAGAGAGAGTGAGCGAGAGCGAGAGAGGGAGGATGGACTGGTGGCAGGGGAGACAGACAAACCGTTTTAATGGATGACTGAACAAATTAAATTTGAATTCATACAGAAGCTTTCATCTTCTCCCTGATTATTGAAAAAAAGAGAGCTTTACAAACTTGACAACAGAGCCCCCTTTGAAGTAAGCCATTACCTTTGAGGAAACACCGAAACGCCACATTACCAGGTCACTGTTGTCTCCACATCACAATCATTTGGGAGTGAAAAAACAATGTTAGAGCACTATGTATGAAGATGACATATACATCAGAGACAAAAACTCCTGCATGTGTCACCAGTTGTCTTTTTTTTTTTTGCTTTCAATGTAATTTTGCCTTGACCTCTCAAAATGACAAGCAGATATATTTTAAAAGCAGCAGATGAAGCGTGTGAAGTCTCTATATTGAAACTACGCGCTCCTCAGACTGAGACGCGAGCGGCAAATCTGCAAAGGGATTAAAATGCTAATAAAACAGGCAGGATGCAATTCCTGTTTTAAGCCTCATGAAATATGCATCGCTCCGTATGAGCCATATGCAGAGGAAATGGCAAGCTGACGGGCCGCGAAGAGGAGCAGGGAGCATTTAATGCCCGGCCTTCATGTAAAAAGTGGGGTTTTAACCCCTGACACAGATGCACAATCTTCACATTACTGCAAGGAAAGCCAGTTGGAATGGGAATTACAGAAAATAAGAAGTAGAAGAAGTGTCTACACTGTCACTGTCACTGGAGCATTTTGAAAACATGTGAGACGTGCCTACTTATCTATTACTGTATTTGGAAACTACACATCAGGACTTGTTCAAGCCTCTTTAAATTCATCGCTTGTCTGCAGACACAGAAACTGAGGCGGTTAAATGTTCTGATGATCTGATAAAAAAAACAACAACAAAAAAAACAAAACAACCCACAACAACACATTGACAGTCAGAAACACAAAATATGGAAGACTACCTCTTCTTGTGTACCTCCGAGGTATTATTTTACTGCAATAGCTCGATGACTGCTCATGTATGCAGAAATGCGATATTGTTAGAAACAATTCTTGAAACCCCCCACCGCCCTTCGAAAAAACAACTCAACAGCTTGGGGCATTTACTCTGATTACATCAACTTTATGAAACACACATCCTGCCGGAACCACGGCATTCACATAATAAGAGGCTCAGGCTTGTTCTATCGATGTTTTTTCATGGAAGACACGCACAACTTACAATCACAAGACTGAAATCTTTCCAGCTTCTCTTCCACTTGGATAAAATGAGGAATTAAAAAGTTCAATCCAAGTCATCTGACCACAGGATATTATTGCTGCCCAGCTCCCTCACCTCAGCTCCACGTGAGGAAAGGTCAGCTCATAACAACGACAATGTGAGATCATCACATGTGGCTCACTAAAAGAATAAGAGACTCATAAAAGTGCTAAAAATGTGACAGTGTCCTCCATTTATTACCCTTATCCTGTATTAGACGCACTAAAAACCTCCCAGTCAGCCAATATCAACAACATATTGCAATATAATCATGTGGGACTTTTTCAGGGGGTGTGATGGCTGCCAGAGTGCCATTTAGCACAATTGCCAGACTCATCTAGAGATGGCAACAGATGTGCACTTTAATATGTGGACATAACAGGATTCTCTAAACTGTATTGAGAGCGAGACATGATGTCCTTTCTGGGAGGTACGTTATTCAAAAACACACATTTCACAAGGAGGCATTGATGCCTAAGTGGTTTAAAATATAGAATCAGCTTCAAAAAGAGAGGAAGTTACTGCTTCATTATTACCTGCCTCTTGAGACAGCACAAAACTGCACTTAGGGTACCGCTATGACTGTGCCTGACTGTAAAAGGATTTGAATCCTGTCTCCAAGTTACGACATGCCACAGGGAAGCATGCTCGAACCCTTAGCGTTCTGCATGTACTCTGTATTGAATGATCCTCCAGCACAGCTGACAAAGTGCAACCCAATCCACACTTGTGAATTCATTTGGTAAGGCGGAGACCTTGCCAGTTCTCTCAATGAGCAAGGCACTAGGAGACAGTGAAGAGAAAGAAATCAATATGTATGCTGATGATAAGTTCTTTACTACTCGGATAAAAATGACAGATTAAAGTCATCAAGGGGAATGTACAGGTTTAAAAACGTGTTCTTGGACCAGAAGCTCCTTGACAGTAAGGCCCTGGATTAATACCTACAAGCTTATCATTATATATATGCAGGTCCTCCTCCTCATCACCATATACAATGCCCTCCTCCTTGTTCAGATTACTGTGGGGCAGCCTGGGTTTTGAAAACTACAGCAGTATACCAGAACAGAGTAAAACCGGGTTCAGCAAGTGATCAAGAGTCTCAAAAACCACATGAAGACTGACAACCTTCTGCAAAGAGCCAGTATTGACAGCACAATGGACCGAATTCAAGTAAATATACTGACCATGGTCTTTAAAAGGTCTGTGCATTACATTACCTCCCCTCTACCCGAGAGAAGTGCCCCCCCCCCCTTAATGGTCGCACAAGGTAGTTACTTACTCATTTCTAATATAGTATATGTACCCAAGTCTCCCTGAAAAGCAGCACTGATACAGGTAAACTATTCCCCATTTACAGTACAGGGGGATTTGTGTGTATGGGGTTGTATTTACTGTCTAAAACAAATAGCTTGCCGTGTACCTCCCTCCATGTTGCGCGCTCCTCCCTCCTTTTCACGCCTTTCATCTTATTTTCAATAAATAGTGCCGTTGTGGGAATGATATTTTTGACGGCTATACTCCCATCCCCTCCCCTCTGTACTGAGTTGCCCGTCTTCTTGTTTTTCTAGTATTTGCAGCTCAAGCGGGAACTAGTATGTCACCATTAAAGAAGAGTATGCCTCATCTTTATTTTTATGATTCGCTGTGTGGAAAGAGGAAAAAAAAAGTCTCTTTTGCATTCCACTCGCACTGTTTTTGTCTCTGCTCACTATATCCATCTGTCCCATCACCCCTAAAATAGAGGGGGAATGAGAGATTTAATGAAAGGAATGGTGGAATTGATCCACCTTTTATTCTAATGGGAGAACAGATCACAGTCAATTATGGGTCTTCTCATCTTGTTGTTTAAGAGGAAGGCCGAGGGGGAGCGATGGAGTGTGTGTGTGTGTGTGTGTGTGTGTGTATGGGGGGGGGGTTCGGCAGGTCTGTTGAGAGATTTGCCACCCAATCTATGTATTCTTGGCTTTTATTGATCCCTCCACAGCTTTATAATCAGTAGGTCGATGTCATCCAAAGCATGCTGAAATACAGCCAGCAGTACCATTAGCAATCAGGTTTTAATGTAGCTGAGGCCGGGCAGCCACCCATACATACATATGTACTTGCCGTGGCAAAATAAAAACATTTAACAGGTTGGAGAGGTTAGAATATTACCTTGTGTTTATGCTAATTAAAGCAGTTTTCAAACAAACTGTGACAAGTAATGAAAAAACTTCCCCGACAGGCTGGAAATGAGTAAAAGACTAAGCTTGTGTATTTTCTCCACATTAATTGCAATTAACAGGAGCAATGGGAAGCTTTAGCCGTTTCAAATGAAAGTTTCACACCCGCAGACTGCGACTACCTAACAGTACAAATAAAGACAAGGTTAACTGTTGAATAACTTGATTAACAGGTAATTGATGCCGATTTTTTGCATTGCTAACCTTCCATAACCCGTGGCGTATTCCACAATAATAAAATCTATATTCTGTAAGATTTTGGTTAACCTTTACTTCACTCCCAATTAAATTTTCTTTCTCTGTATGTAAATCTCGTATTTGTAGTAGCAGCACTCTCATTACATGAAATCTGAAGTTTTGTTAGAGTTACAAATTACTTTGTACACAGGAAATAAATTATTCAAAGCGTTATTCAGCTTTTTTCCACAGGAATAATTTTCTGTTCTGGGAGTTTTTTTTTTTTTTTTAATAAACAAAGTGAACATTGTTGAGCTTTTCCTACCCACTGGCTAAAGTATGACTTGAGTGATATTTCGATCCAGCTGGTCTCAGTGGTTCCAGCAGGAACGATCACAGGTGTGTTGACGCACAACTGACACACCTGGGAATGAAACTCTCTGACATAAAAAGAGTGGAGAGTTTTCTGAGACGCCTTCTGAAGCGTGAAAAAAACCAAAAACGTAATACAGGTTGAAAAGTTTGAGTCACACGGGTATTTTGGTTGGAACAGGCTCTGCCATTCTCCGAGGCCAAAACAAGAAGAGGTGATGTGTTTGTTAAGTGAAGCGGTTTTGAATCTGCCGTTGTCTATCAAGTTGAAATGAATGCCGTACTCAGGTCTCTCTCACGAATGCCATCTTAATCTCAGTGAGATTAAATAAAGGGCTGATGAATGACTTTAATGAGATTCGGAACACAAAATTGATTTTAACTAAAAGAATGTGGGGGCTTTTTATGTCTGTTTTTTTGTTTGTTCATTTTGCTGACAGTGATAATGCTACAATACTGAGTCTGCTACAGAGGCCAATGAGGACAAAGCACAAGCGAGTGTGAAAACACATTAAATATCATGACAGTCCATCTGGGAGTGGCAGTTGAAAAACAGTCAGAGGAAAAACCTTTGGATACAACCTCTGAATGTCTGCACCAAATTTCACCTCAATCTGTTGAGATATTTCAGTCTGGAGCAAAGTGGTGGAAGATCTGACTAACACCATCTGTAGAGCAGCTCCACCAGCGCAGGTAAAAACACTTTAACAGCATATTCACACAACACGGTGCCCCCCCCCCCCAGCACAAATTCATGTTACACGTAAGATGTGTGATACCACCTCACAAGGTGTTAAAAGTAACCCCACCTCATAACTTAGCATGCATCCACTGATTTATGTGACATACGTGAAACAGTATTTCCTGTGCAAAGGTGGCAAACAAAAACGACAGTGATAACTTCAGTTAAACCCGGTAAATCCAAGCTTTTTCTGACGATAAATAAAATAGATTTGCTCGGGGAAGATTTTCCTTTCCTTCCATGACTTTTAATGACCCCGGGTCGTTGGACATCAAGGCGAGTGTCCACCACCATGACCACGACGCTCTTTTATTCCCATCACACCTTTGTTGAATCACAGACTACCTGTTCCTTGCCATGCCTCCTTTATGTAATCTTTAGTCCCGTAATTCCTTAATCCCACATAATCCTTTCGTGGTGAGAAAAGAGCACTCTCGTTTATGCTTGGAGGATGTATTCCCAGCTAGAGAGGACAATGCTCACTTCACAAAATTTCCGACCAGGCTCGGTCCTGAACGTCCTACAAACCTAGGCTTCTATCTGGCTGTTGTGCCAGCCTGCCTACACACACACACACACACACACACACACACACACACACACACACACACACACACACACACACACACACACACACACACACACACACACACACACACACACACACACACACACACACACACACACACACACACATATATTTTTTATATATAAATAACAGAGATGGAGAGGCTGAAATAGCACAGAGGTAGAGGGCTTGTGTGAAGGGATTAATCAGAAAAAGAACAGTTTAATAATCTCTGAGCCAGAAGACCAGGCTGCGGCCACAACTTTTCCTGTAAGCACTTTAAAAACTGCTCTCATGCAAAAAAAAAGGAAAAAAAAGTGGAACTACCAGCACAGGCGGTGAAGCAAAGTAGTACACGCTGAGCAGGAAGAAAAGGGATGAATCAGGCAATAATGGGGCAGAGAGAGAAGATCCTTGTGCATGTTGAAACATCCAGGGTTTTTTTTAGCATGCCTTAAGTGGCTATGCTAAGCCACAGAAATATACATTTTTTAAAAATTCACTCTCCTTTTTTGTTGTCCTTTCAAGACAGACGGAGCAGACTCTCTGGACTTGAGGCTCAGGAGCTAAATCCAGTCCTGCGTGCAGATTCCCCCCTTTTCAGTGTCGTCTTACTGACAGCCGCCTGCCACACAATGTGCGCAACCCATGGCAACACTGAAGCTAATCCAATAGTGCGTTTTATTTCTATTTTCACTTGCCGCAGATGCATGGGGACCTCGCATGGCAGATATGAGGAGAAAATGTCTTTATCCCGCTGCTCAGTGCAGCTTAGCATATGCTTGAGAGCTGATGTGGCATCGTCACTTCTGTCTTTCCTCCATCCACTCCCAGTTTAAAATGGGATCACTCTGGAGGAAGGCTGACTCTTTCTACTCTGTGGGAGGCTGCAGATATGCCACCCATTCAAAGTGTCGCGGCTGATGAGAGTCAGGGAGGGGGTTTATGAGGAGACAGACTCCCGCACAGAAAGCATGTGTGTTAAGGAGGGAGGGTTGGGGGTCGGCGGGGTGAAGGTATTTGTGCAGGGAGAGATAACATATGTCGCCCTAAGGCCTCGTCAGCTGCATCACACTGTTTTCCTTTTAAAATCATATCTTAAGCAGTTCAAATAAAACAATGATGGTGTCATTACTTACACACTATCACAATGCGGCTGATGAAGATTTAAGTTACTATTATTCATAATTTCACGACCTTATTTTAAATCTAAAACAGCTTTTATTTACAAATGACGTGTAATTTGTTTAAGGGAGTGAATCAAACATTATTCAAATGTGACAGTGTTGGCGAACAAAAAGCAATTTCTCTGCTGGAGTCAGGCTTCAGCAGTTTTTCCCCCCCGAGTGTCGCATTCAGAGATCTGAAACACGACATGTTTCACAGGCGGGTTTCAAAACGTAAAGAGAGAGCTGGGAAGAAATACTGAGATCTGGTATAGCTAAATCGTCTTTAAATTGATTCATAACAGTCACGCTCTAAACAGTGAATACACTGGCAGGCCGAGCGATGCATATTGTTGAAAAGAAATCCCCTCATTCTAACGTTATTAGGTTCTGGAAGCCGTCTCCTCACGTCGAGGTGGTGGGAGCGTGTTACGGCTACGCAGGGCTGCACGGCTGCAAGGCTGCATATCCTCCATATCCTCCAAAAGACACTGCACTCTTCTTATTTAATGATGTGGGGGAGGACAGCCTCCTCTTCCAGAGGTGGAAGTCCTGCACTTCCAAACCCATTTCCCTAATACATTTTAGGAGAAAGGTCAGACAGAAGATCGTGTTTTCATGATCGTCGTCTGACAGGGGCATTTAGCTCAGGGCAGGAAGTGGGGGCATGACTGCCGATTGATCATCGCGGTGCCAACCCACCCCTGAAATAATGGGGAGATTCCTGTTGAAGATGCTCATCTACCACAGGGCAGGGATTTCTGTTGTTGTTGTTGTAGTAGAGACCGGGAACAAAAATAGCAACATGCGCCAAATGTAAGGGACAGCGCAAAGAATAGAGGTGCAGAATGAAAACATTCAGCCGAGATGCTGTCCACATCCAGTGAGGTTTGCTCATCGCCTCACTCCGGCCTGGGGGTGCTTCTTTTACGGCCTTGCACAGCCACAAAACAGGATGTCTTAAACTCATTAACTTCAATATTGAACTTAGTATTACCCGGCGAGCACTAACTCACTGCACGCAGGATGTCCACCACACACCCTGACACTGCAGGGTTTGTGTGGTACAATGAGGTAAATCTTCCCTTCACTTAAAAACAACTGTGCAACTGAACATAAATCAAGACAGCAATTACATTTTCTCCCCGATGTACTCAGCAAAACAAATTAGCACTATATAGACATACAATCATTCAACTCATTCTCCTACATATTTGGTTGAAGTAAAAGAAAATGAAATATCAGTAAAGATTTCTGTAACTAAATGTTGTCAATAATTTCATATGCTGGTCTGCTATTTCTGGTCACACACACGCACACGTGTCAGAAATGAAGGTATTTCTTGTTATTAATGTATTTAGCATCAGTATAAGGTCCTGTAGGAGCTCTGCTCTAATTAACTAACTAACTTAATTTGTCGTGACAAGGATTTCATTTACTGGATATTTAAGCAATACTGAGAGCTGCAAATGCTGTGGCATAAAGTGTTTAATTTCCCCTTATGGCAGATATAGACACACACGACAGTGACATGCTCAGTAATTAATCATGAGAGAAGGCTCCATGTTTTTCATCCTAAGTGGCGACGCAGAGCACATGCATGGACGGACGCACGCGCTCGCTGCCCTGTCAAAGGAAAAGGAAGCGGCCGCATCAAGCGCTTTATTTACTCATTTTTAGCCATGCTTTACTGTGCCCGCCCCTCCCAGATCTCACCCTCAAGAGGCTGCCATTAATTCAGCACAGCCCTCTCAAGGCTTCATCAATGTTAATCAGAGCTAAACATAACATTAGATTCCCTTCAACCGCTTCGAAAAGGGCTTCAAGGCATGCAAATACAGCCGTACAGCTACAGCACGCTGGTTCGTGCAGAAATGTCAGGGAGTGGAGCGGGTATGAGGTCGACCGGGAACTTAGGTTACACCGCACTGTGACAACAAGCTGCGACTGTGATGCGATCAGCCACTGTGTCTGGAGGTACTTTTTTTTTTTTTTCAAATTGACACACATTCATTTTCCAGAAACTGCTGGAAAACATAGTGGAGATGTCATCACTGTCAGCAGCCGTCATCTTTCCGTCATTAATCTATATAACTTAATTTTTCATTTGCAACAGTCAAAATCTGTACTGTGCGACAGCTTCTCAGTTTCTGATTGGCACTGAGCAGCAACAGAACAAACGTGCAGCTGCATCAACCTAAATATGTAGAGAGGGTCAAAACAAATCATGGCTGTACAGACCAAAAAAAATACACAATGGAAACGTGAGCTCACCTGCAGCACCGCGCTTTGGTCGAAGTTGTACGCGCTGGGACGTCCCTCCAGGGTGGAGAAAGCTACGTTTCCCCCGCTGAGGGGGGAGATGTCGCTGAACTCGTCCGTGCACAACGCCGTCCTCTCATCATCTCCGGGACGAATGTAACCCTTAGCATCCTTCCCATAGGTCTTCCTGCAGGATGCACTGTAATACTGGTAAGGCAACCAGGGCCCGTCCTCCTCTGTGCGCTTGTAGATGGCGAAGCTCTCCGGCCGACTGGTGTAGAATTTCAATCGAACGTAGGTTATTTCAAAGGCCTTCCCTGTGGAAAAGGGACATGATTAGCTTTGAATGGACTCCTTGAAAGAATTATTGTTAGAAGACATCCATTCCATCCTACAGTAAGATCGGGCACGGTTACGTAAGAGACAAATACTGTGGGGTGCTAGTTTGGGGCCCAGGAGCAAAGGGGAAAAAAACTGACATAATTGCATTATAGAAAGAAGGAAAACAATGGTGAACAGGCTTAATTTCCTGTGCCTCCATGCTGGGTAAATGAATGTCATTCCTGCAGGAATAGAAGAATACCCGGGATTATTTTCTTATTATAATGGACCTCAGGAGTGAAACATAGGTCAAAGAGAAGGAGACAAAAAGGTCTTTGTTCTTATATTAAGTATAGGATAGCATAGGCCAATAAGCGCAAAATCACAAGAGGGATAAGTATAAAAGCGACCAATCTGATCAACAGAGAAGTGATTAATCAAACATGCAAAACACTAATGAGCGCCACGAGGGGCCTGGGAGGTGAGGTTTTAGCAGCACTTTGGCCATTTTGGGGGCACAGGGGGAGGCTGAGAGGAAAGAAACGAGGCTTTTCCACAGATTTGTATTCCCCCTTAAAACAGTCATACAACTTGAAATCTGCGGAAAAGGAAAATGGGTTTCCCAGGACAATCTATGCATCTGGAGGAGCTGGGGCAAATGAGGAGATAGTCGGATTTCCATTTGGGCCAGTGTGGGGGGTTTAGCAGATCAGACTAAGTTGTGCTGTAATTGGAGTTGCGTCGTAACAGAAGACACGTCTGCAAAGTAGTTTTTGAAGGTGCATAATAAGAGGAGGCACGAGTCCCCCAGGTCAACCCTGTCTCCTAGAAATGAGGTTTTCCTGGCAACCAAACTGTAACAGCAAATACGTTTTGAAGGAAATGTAATCACTTGGATGGATTATGTTCAGAGGCAACTAATTTTATGAACGGATGATTTGCTACATTTATAAACAGCCGAAAAAAGTGAATTAACATTATAATGGAATAATAATAATAGACAACGTAATCCGGTCACAATTACATTTTGTACAGAACACATTTGCTATTGCGGTTTAGTTTTAATACGTAATTTTTGGGAGACAGGATTGGACAGGTGCATGTTTAGTTAAATGAGAGGAAATGTTACATTATGGGATATTGCACACTTTCTTGTTGCACACTGTAGACTCCATGGAAATATCGAGTTTGTCATTTGGTTTTGTAAGAAAGTGGACTTATCTTCTTCATTAATCTCAGGACAAACAGAGAATCAATGCTTCTTTATGATTGAGAGGTGTAATTTCCTCCCATTGTTTACCCACTGCGGACACTTCAAACAATATTCTCGGAGCCGTATCAGAGACGCTCGTGGAGTTACACTTCCTGAGTGTGAGCGCACATTTGGAATTGACCAAATGTTGTGCGTCTTCAAAAAGGGATTAAGTGAGCAGACACAAACCAAAATCATATTGCGACCAGAGTCAGAAGTAACGCGTAGAAACTCTCTTAACAGGCTTCTCCACTGCACTACATCATTAGATACTGAGGCTCAGCCACTCTGCACATTCATATGTGGATGTCATCCTCTGCTCCAGCCGTAATGACATCTGTTGCTCTTCTCTGCCGAGTCAGAGCCAGCCATCTCTGTCTCTTGTCTCTGCAGCAAACTCTAATGGTATCCTTCCTTTAAGAGCCTGAAGATCATTTAGCTTTCATTTACTCCCTGCATGAGGTGAGCTCAGCCCTGCTGAGGCTGAGGCAGAAATCATAAAAGAGACAGGGGATGAACCATTTGTTGAATATCCCCTGTGATGAACTGCAGACTAATTGCGAAGGATATTTGTATGTTTTTTATGCACAGTGTTTAATGACTCGTGATTCATTCTCTTGCAGGAGCACGTAGTTTATACGGGCATGACAGAAGGGGGTTTCAGCTGCTGGATTTTAACAAAGCAAAATAACAGGCAACAAAAACTACCTACAGAGAAAATCTGCCCCGAGGTAGAATTCACACATTTAAATTTCACACTGTGGACATCTCAGTTTGAAGCACGAGTCTCTCTTTGTCCACCAAGCAGCGGGTTTTTCAGCAATGAAAATTAAAAGACGAGTTCGGAAGCCCAGTAAAACACGGCCCAGTGCGACTTTACGGGGGGCCGAGGCAGCGTTTTGTGGCATCACACATCAAACCAAAGCTGCTCACATTGCACGCAGACACACAGTAGTAAAACACAAAACAAAAGCAGTTCTTGGATGTGGATGACTTTAAGAGCAAAGGTCTGGGAGCTGCAGGACTGCATATGTCTGCTCTGTTCTGATTCACCCAGGTGAACTCAACACAGCTGCTCTCGTCCGCCCGGACTGAGGCTGGCTCAGACTAAACTCACCACAAGTACTGTAAACTCAATATTTCTGTTTACTGCCATCTGAGATTTCTTCTGATCAACAAATGATGAGGATGAGTGGACGGATCTCTTAATCTCACGACATCTCTCAAAGAGAGCTGTGTCTCGTATGCATGCCAAAAATGTGGCTGTGAGAGTGCCGTGCCAACTGTGGCGGACTTTTATCACGGTTTTACATCGGGACAGGATGTTGCTTTTCTTTGACGGTGGTGAATGAGAACCAGCTGCAGACATCGACGTGTGCTGTTTGAATGTGTCTGTCTGTGTGCCTCTCACCAAGTCTTTGTGGGAAAAACCTGACCCCGATTCCTCACCAGCAATTCACCCAGCATTTTTCTTTTTTCTTCCTCCCCCCGCCTCTTCCTCATTATGTTTTGTTTACTCCCCTTGAAGCAGCCCGACTCCCCCTCTTCTTTCCACTCTTCCGCAGACCCAGTCTGACCTGGCTGCAATATGTGTCCCCGCATCCTAGTGCTGTGTTTATCATCCCAGCATTTGCCTGTATTCCCTTCAGAGAGAGCTTGTTTTGTTTGGAGAGGCTAAAGAAAACAGGAATGGTCAAGGCACCCCCCACCAGCAACCCAGATGGAGCACAGAGGTTCCAGCCATAAGTATGCCAGACGTACAACACGTAAGGGTATTCAGTTAGATAAAATTGTGTGTTATGAAAACATAATCATCGTTCTTTTAAGAATACTGAGCCGAGGGAGAATATTTCAAAAGCACCTGGTACACGGAAAAAAACACATGTTTGGAAGCAGTGCAGGAACGATCAAAGGTCAATTTAGTCTGAGTGAAACAGACTTGTGGGTGTTGAGCTTGTTGGAAGAATAATAAACCCCCCAGACAACACAAAACATACCTCTGCAGCAACAGAAGCAGCACTGCTACGTTTCTCCGTGGAAAAGAACGAGCCAGAGATTATAGACAACAAAGCCTCAAAACACAGTCAGACACCCGATTGCTATTGGAAATCAATGTTCTACATTTGACGGAGACACTTCCTGCTTTCACAGCACGTGATAGAACAGTTTGTCCACGGTCAAAGCGCTGACATTTTCAACTTCTGTCATCTTTTTTGTCCCTGTCTCTTGATGCTTTGAAGCAGAGCTTTTTGATGAGGAGTGCCCGCTCCCCACCTACAGAGGAGGGCGGAGGAGGAGATCTGACCTGTCAAGAAAATTTCTAGTTTTTGAACAGGATCTGCCATCCCTCACTAGTTGTTGGAAGTGAAAACACACAAAGAATACTGTACTGAGCAAAGGTTTAAGGCTCTGTAACTGTTGTGATGGCAGGAATACCATCACGGGAGGCATACAGACCCAAAACATACAGTCAGAGTCATAAAGAGGGATCTTTGGTGACAAGAAGAACAAGGCGCCCTGCAACAGATGGTGTGGCCCCCACAGAGAGCTGATGTCAACAATATGTAGTCAGCCTGGGATTACATGAAACGACAGAAGCGACTGAGACAGCGTCAGCGTCAATCCACGGTTTGTGGCAAGTTATCGGAGCTGTTTGGAAGGAAAACTGTACCTGCCCGATGTCTAGAAAATGTGTGTATACAGGTACACCCGCAGACATGGCGCTGTTTCACAGGGTTTTTTAAAAATGACGTAACGAAACCAAATTCTGATTTTTGAGGTTCTGAGGTTCAAGCAAATGGAAATTACTAAATGGTGAGAAGCCCACAGAGAATTAGTATCTGCCTCACAAGTTTCCCTCATCTTGAAGATCACTGTACTCATTTTCACTTCTTGCCATTGTCACAGCGTTAGCATTTAGCAGCTAATTAGCAGCATTTACAGTCAGTCACATATGCCGCTCAGAAGATGATGGAGACAACAGACGTAGCGTGAGATTGGACTTACATTCCCCTAGTGGCCACAGACTTGATTCCACATGAGCGAGGATGCTGTTTCGAGTCTCTTCCAGGTGTTAACAGGTGAGTGCTTGCTGTAACAAGTTAGCCACCTAGCCATTCTAAGGCTAGGTCATCTCATTGCAGCGTTTTCGCCGACCGCATTTGTCCAACAGCAGGGGTGCGGAAGTCGCGCGAGGCAGTTGTATCCGATTGGCGGAGCGGTCGCGGTCACGGTGAAAGTAATGCCGTCACAGCTGTCACGTGTCCTTGCGTCCATCTTGGACAAAAAGCGCGGTAAAACTGTCAAGAAAAAACGGTTAAGTCGGTACTGAATGTCGCACTTTATGAGAGCAAACGGAGTAACGGTTATGGTTTTGTTGAAGGTAAAGAGAAGCCAGTCTGCCTTAGCTCGTGGGCCGTACTAACAGAGAGGGGGTAAAAAACGAACTGAGTATTTCTGCTACGGGAAACAAGCTGAGCTGGAATAGCTGCGGGGACAAAATGGTCAACGGACTTCTCCGGAGTTTTAACAAGACCCGCTTTACGGACAGTTAACCAGGCACGTTATATGGTGACCATGCTAAAGGCTAAGAAGCTAGAACACCAATTCAGAAGGATAATTTACCGAAGCAGTGTCCTTTAGCCGGCACAAAGACAGCTGAAGACCGACTGACCATAAGGTGGAAAAACCGGCTGCGGACGTCACGGTCACTACGAGGAGCAGCTCCGGCCATGGCATCCGAGAGGTTAGTGTGATATACGCGATTGGTAATTTAGCGTGGTCCTAGAATATGAAGATGGAAACGATGCATGATAGGAGAAATGTTTCCCATCTCCTTCTTAAAGAATGAGTTCCGCTACAAATCAAGATCAAGCCATCAAGCTGGCAATGAATTTAATTTGCTTCTCAAACCCCAAATTCACCCAAAGTTGTGGTCTACTTGATGGAGAGGGCATTAAAAAATAATATAGAGGGAGAAGGGAGGGTTGACAGGTCACCGCTGTATCAGTTTACCAGATTTTCCTGTGAGTTTGTTCCCAGCGCGAACAAAGCAAGTTTTTTGACGTATGTCAACACACAGTGACGTAACTTTGCGAGCAAAATGAAGGAAGTTGATAACACTCATACTGATGTTGGTTGGATTTCATGCTTTTTAATGGAGACGGAGTTTATCGTGCGAGATGATCATCTCATTTGGATTTTGACAAGAAAGTCGATTAGATTATGTCATGGATGTCTCATGCCTTTGAGAGTGAACAGAGCAGTAATTATTGGCTGTGTGTAGGTTAATTTGGTGTGGGTTTGCTGGTCCGGTACAGTACAGGAAGGCCACTGTTGCCTTGTCTTGATTTGGTGCTGAGGTATTTAGACATTATGGTGGTCGGTGTCTGCAGAGCCAGAGACAAGCACTGCAGATGTAAGCGAAGACAAAGCGGAATAAACAGCGAGGGAATTGTCTTTTTCAGCCTCTGTATTCAAACTGAGAATAAGTTTGATTTATTAAATGTGCTCTTTGCAACAAAAATATTAATTAAATTTAGTTGAGTAATAAAGGGAGGCCCAGAGCAATAGTCTTTCGGGGTCCCCAAATTGGAGCAAACACCCTTGTCGATGGGAAACCATCTGTTGCAAATGCATATGCAGTTTAGCAAATAAATGGAAGCGGGAAAGGTAATTTCATAGGAAGATTTGTATTAATTCTTTGTAACATTAATTGCCGCAATTAAATTCAGTTAAAGTGACAAATGTGCTGGGTTACTTATTTCAGCAGTTTTTTTGCAGCATGGTAATTGGATAATGATGCTAATGACTCAAACCGGTCTCATAAAATTTTGTGAAATGAGGAGTCTTCAAATGCAAATATGTACGCAGGACGATGGGAAAAGAGTGCGCGAGGGAGGAAATCCTTAAAAAGCGTTTTAGGAGCATTGAAATAATGTCAGCATGGTTAAAGTGCATGTGTGTGGTGATATAAGCTTTGAACCATGGTGACTGGGGTTCAATTCCTTGGGCAAATCAAGGGAAGTTAAATTGTGTGAGCTGGTAGTTTTCTCATTTTACGATGACTAAGCCGTACCTCCAAACGTTAGCCAAGCTTTTCAACTGCTGTCTCTGTGTCCATTCAGAAAATGTAGCCGCATTCTCTGTGGTTGGAAATTGACTTTGACAATCACTGTAATAAGTGTGGATGTTTGACTACATTTCAAAAACTCCCTAAAGCTGAATTTAGTTGAAGTGTATGTTTGAGGGATTTTCTTTCCAAAAGTTCTGTGAAAACTTTTATCGAAGTGAAGTGGAAATTATCATAATTTCCAGTGACAGTAGACCTGCTGACCAAGTTTCCTGGCTGTGCAAAAAATGACTTTGGCTCGGGGGGTTAATGAAATTTACCCCCCTGCAAAGTAAGTGTATCTTTTGAATTCCAAATGCATTTTATGTAAATGTCTAACGAACTTCAGCTGGACTTCCTCTCCGTATCATTAACTCATTCCTGCCAAACTTGAGGCTTTTCTGCAGGTTGTCAGCCTCTTATTAACTGGAATTTATCTGAAAATATTTAGCGGCTTCTGTTTTTATTCATCAGTTGTACGGTATATTTGTTCTTGTTGCTGAAATGAGAGCTGTGAATTGAGCTTGCAGCAAAAGATCAATGTTAAATTTGTAATGTGATATAATGTGAAATGTTGATTTCATGCTAAAATGGTGACATAAAGGTTGAATTGTGGCCTCGTTCTGGCACCCGGTCATGCTTGAGACAGGCTTGTGTGAAGGCTGCACGATGTGGCCGTATTCTCGTCAAGTTCTGGCCCAAATCATTCTGGGGAAAAAATAAAACCCTCATCAGTTTGAGTTGTGTCTGTATTGTGGCAGCCAGATTTGGATGGGTTTGTCACCCAGTACTTGATGGCGAAGTGTGGGCTGAATGAAAGTGAACGTGGGCCATCACTCAGTGGCTATCTGGGTATGTTCGATCCAAATGTGTGTATCCTCCTCATCCACTCTAAATCCACCCAAATTCTCAGACATGCCCTTGTGGCTATGCACTCACACATAAGCCATGTCTGGACCAAAGATTTTTAGTATTTTTTTTATGAAGACAGCTCAAAGCTGTAGCTCAGTAATACAAATCATGTGTTGTTAAAGACATCTGTTTTGTGTTAAGTGTTTCCCCAGCAATGGTCTTGCAGTACAAAAAAACAATGACTTCTATTGCATAGAAAATAAAAATGAAAAACTGATGACACTCATTCAACTACCACGGAAACCATCTGCATTCAGCAGAGCACTAAATCTATCAGCAATCCTCGCACTCTTCCTGGACACTGCAAATGCAGTGCACATAAAAAAAAGCTTTTCAAGCACTTTAAAGTGAAATAGGACATTATATGTAACGCTGCAGCAATAGAGACCATAATTGAACCCTGAGCACTCACACACACTTGAGTGAGATCACTCACCCCGACCACAAAGTACACTGCAAGCTTCGATAAGTCAGTGTGGAGAATTGTGGGGGTCAGACTGAACTCAGGATGGATGTTCTTCTGTGCTCTTACCCAGCCGGAGGGTGATGTTGACAGAATTAGGGTGCTGGATACCATAGTACATGGACTGGCTCTGCCACCACGTGGGCTCCTCGTTCCTGTTGAAGTCCGTCAGGAGGCTGGCGTCGTGGCTCAGGTCCGGGTCCGATGCGTCACAGTAGTGGCACGAGCGCGTCGAGCCAGTCTGCATGCAATAATCCTCGGGCGGGGAGCCGCACGCGTTCGACACCTCCACGGTGCGATTGAAGGCGATATTTTCAAACTTGGGCATGCAACGGCTCGGGGTACCCTCCTCATCGTAGCAGGAGTCCATTGCGGCCCAAACAAGGAGGTGGCAGTGTAGGTGAAGGGAGAGTAAAAGGGACAGGAGAGGAGAGCTCACAGCGAAGGATGCATCCATGTCTACCGGCAGTTACAATGACATTTACACTTCACACAGAAACTCTCGCGCTCATGCACTTTGATTTGCAGATGCGAACACATGAAGGCCCTGACTTGAGAGAAGTAATCCGACAGCAGAAAACGAGTCCAGTCTGGGAGCTTTGTTTCTCAACCCCTCTCTCTGCTCTGCCTCTGTTGAGTCTCCAACATGTGTTCTCCCTGTGTGGGGTGGAATGAAGTTTGTGCAGGAACTCCTTTCATCAGGGGCAGCATGAGGCAGACAGAGGAGGGACGGGGGTGGGGGCCGGAGGGCCAAGGAGAGTCCATAAAACTTCTCCACCTGCTGGTCAACATAAGCACCGCACCAACATTAGCTTCAGATGTCAAGTGGACTGTGTCAGGATAATCTCATTTGACGGGAAAACCACACTCACGCATTACACATTTGAATAATGCAGCAGTGAGGCTGTTGCCCCTCTGGCCATTCAGGTAGCGGGTGCCTGCATTTACCACTTATAGGAACTCACAATATCATCGATACGTTGATAAATGTAGTTGGCAGTTGGCCCCACAGCAGGACCTTCTGGTAAATGCTGACTGTGGTGATTCACAGTGAAGGCTGGAGGTGCTAAAACTGTCTGGAAAAGTCCAGCAGGCACAGGTCATCTCCATAAAGCGGTGCTTCTCAGGGGAGTTCTGTGACCTAAAGGGACAAATTATTTCTAAAAACAGGTAGTGAAAACATCTCAAACAGTGGTTTAAACTGAGGGAGGCAGAGTCAAATCTGAAAACGCACAACTGAGGTAGAGAAGATGAGTTTGAAGACCACTGCATGTCTGCATGTGCCACGCTTGGGCATGAGTGCAAGCCTCCACAATTACTGTTTGCAGTGCATTGTAAAACCACACTTAACTGTCTGCACGCATCTCTGCAAGGAGGATTTGCAAGGGGTCTTTCTGTTGTTTGCAAATTTCCTCCAATATCAGTTTCTTTATCCATCTCTGGGAATTTGAAGCAGTCGAGATACGTGTGAGTTTAATAACAAGGATGCGCTGCAGTGCCGGGTGGCTCAGGTACGATTAAACTGACTATAGGCTCAACGTGGACGCGGGAGTTTTTTGAAATGAAGAAGGAGACGAAGAAACGAAAGGGGATGAACAACAAAAAAGCAATCATAAGACAGGTAGCGTCAGAAACAGAGAGACAGGTAGTGTGGACAGACATTTAGATGCTATACATTTATGATCCCTCTGGGATTTACGGCAAAGTCTTTCCCATATCTCCTTGTGATTGCCTTGATTTACTGGGGCTCTATCAGTACTCGGGCAGGGACATTGTAAAAGGGACCACATCAATTTGCGGCGAAATCCTCTGCTGGCTTTGGATGAGAGCAGGCCTGGCTTCAAATCTCTTTGGCTGGACGTGGATCAGCCATTATGATGAAGAATCTAATGCCTCTGCAAACAGACTTACTCATCAAGCAGGTTCATTACTACACCACCTGTGAGAGAGAACGCGACGGCTGCATGGTGGGTACAAGAACATGTTTGAACAATATGCAAATTAAGCCTTGCATGTGCCGATCGGGGAAACATTTTGAAGGAAGCGAGAAGGATTTTACAGCAGAAACTTGCAGTGCAGTTTTTCCTGAGGGATGAGTTTGCCTGTCTCGGTCGTTCGAATCAGGATGATACTCCAACTTCATCGGTGGAGAGAATAATTTCTTCTGGCCCAACTCGTGACACATCTGACAAGCTGAAAAAAAGTTCAGTCACTTCAGAAGAAGTTGTATTCTTGACTAAAAAAAAACAGTGGCCAGTATTTCGAGTTGACCGATTAAGCTCAGCCTGGAACATGCCGAAACCAGGGTGGGGGGAGGACTCAAAAGTGAATCACCCAGGAGATTTGCTTGGGAATCCTGACTGTTTTGTAACCATTCAGACAAGTCACCCGCACACTCTCCTGTGACGTGGGGAAAGAAGATAGACCTCAGAGCGTGAGACTTGGCGCGTCAAAATCACGGCGCTAACTTCAGAAAGAAAAAGCACTCTTTGAAAGTCATGTCAAATACAAGACAGAGAAATACAACATGTGCACATGTAGTTGTACTATTTTCTGAAGCAGTGTCAGGGTTGTATCATCTAGGAAGGTGCAGTTTTTCTTTAGAAAGCGCTCTTGTCACTTCTGGGTGTGGATCCATACATACTCGGCGTATAGTGCACTTAAGGAAACGTTGCACCGGCAGCCATCTGGTTGGCTTCGCTGAGATTTGGCCATCATGTGTTTACCAGAGCATAGGCAGTTCCTTTTGAATCCCCGCCTAAGCCTGTGATCAGACAAAGTGTAAGACTGTCATGATACGCCGGTCTCACCACTTTTTTCTTTTTTTGATTTTGCAGCCTGAACGTGACAATGGACAGAAAAGTAGTTTCAAATAGAGTTTGCTTTTAATGAGATTACAGCAGTCTGTCTGTTCCAACTTCAGACGATTTGTTCTCCTCCATCTGTTTTCTGGGCTTTAACCCCTTCTGTTTCTGGCACTGCTTTTCTTCTTCTTGTTTTTTTTCCTGTCCTTTGTATTCCCTCTCCACTCATGTCTTGCTCCCCCACTTCCATGTAATGCTTCAAACTCCAATCTGCCCTCCCACATTCTCCTCTCCTATTCCCTGGGCATTTTACCTCTCAGTCTGCACCCCCCCTCCTCCTTATTCAGTGCCACCCATCCTTTAGCCCCCACCTGCCACCTACCTCTTTCATACTGCAGATTGGTGCAGCTGGCTGTCATAATGTGAAGCTTGTTACACCCAGTCTAGCAGGTATGGCCTCCTTTTTATGATGACACAATGTCGTAGCGATGAGTTACGCTTTCAAACAGGGATTTCATGTCACAGCTGTCACTGCTTCACTTAGCAATGCAGGAGGCGGCTGCCATATCCCCAGAGGGAAAGCGTTATCTGACAAACTAATGAGCGCTTCACAACTGCCACGTCAACGCAGAACCCCCCCAAAAAAAAAACCCACTCCATCATGAGAGTCCTCTCCAGCCCGACAAAACCGTATCACACTTGTATATAACAACCCTCTTTACGCCGTGTGATGTCTCGGTCACAATATCGTTTCTTACGGCGCTCAAATGTTCCCAGTGCACATGCAGTAAAAAAATTTATTTGTAATATTTGTCATGAAATGCAGACTTAACCATTTTTCATTTTTGTCCCATACATGTGTATACCTTTCGTGACATAAGCGTTTTCCTCCTGTCAGTAGTCAGCCGAATCCATCGCTCTGTGGATTTTCTGCATCCTCCAAACTCAATTTACAGAATCTTTCTTCTACGCATCAAATGTAAATTATTTGAATGTGATTGGCTGTCCGTTTGCATAATTAATACAGAATAAACTAAGACAATATAGTCACTTTGAGTCAATGTCGATGTCGTTTGACATCCATCTTTAAAGAAGAGTTATAAACTCGAGGCATAGATTTCAGAAGACATATGCCTTTACCAGACGGAGAGAGCTGAATGTTAAAATGAAAAAATGCTGTTGAAATGCATGATGGGAAATGTAGAAGCCAGAGTTATGGAAGCTTAACTCATGCTGCGGGGACTGAAGTCAGGATATTCCAGCCTTTCAAATGAGTCATCCAAATTTATGGAAGTGCAAATTCCGAGAGTAAATGTTGACTTAAATAAACTATGATATAAATACCATAATAAACTGCAATGGCCACTGTAAGACAATGTGATAATCAACTAAAGAGAGAGTCTTGCCCATTGCATCTAAGTGACTGTAGAGATGATGACACGACTGAAGTTAATACCCAAAGCCACAACAAATGGGTTGAATGGACATCACATATGCGAATAATGTTGCTTGGCATTCAAAATAATGGTTGTCTGTTACCCGGAGTACAGGGAATCCAAAAATGTTGGCAGCCAAACCAAAGGCGCAATCATCTGTCATGTTCACTCTCGGCCAAATAATCAAAAGATGTCTAGTTGGGTTAGATTTGATTTCATACATAAAAATGATTTTTGATGTGGGTGTTCGAACGGGTAAAACACAGGAATGCTTTCAAGCTGTCACGGTGAGAAGTCCGTGCTTCTGCTTCTTGGGAAGCGATGTGAATGTGAGAGGAGACCTGCTGCAAGCCAAGTAAACAAGCGTGGGCAACGCTGCAAACAGGAAAAATGGAGCGTCAAAAGAGAAACTCTAACTGCTATTTAAGTAAATGTGACTGCAGCTTGATTTTTATTTTTTTATATATATTGTTGGTGTTGAAATGATTTAATTGCTTTTTGGATTCAGCCAGCGAAGGTGGTGGCGATCCTCTGGGCGTGAGCAGAGCACTCACGGAGTGGTGGTGCTAAAACCGGAAAAAGACCGGAAACTTGGTCAAGTTGGATCCAGGTGCAGACAGAATTAGATGCTACCTGTTGGTGTTGACTTACTGCCATACTCAGTGAAGTGTATTTGAGATGTGACGTAATCACAGAAACAAGTATGTGCTGTAGTCGTGACGAGGAATCTCTTCTAGTAAGTGTAGTAAGCAAAGGAAGGAGTTGTTGCGTCCGCCTCGAGTTTCATACGGGGGTAAGGTTGGTACGGTCCCAATGGTAATGTAACAGGTTATTTAACTTATCACTTTTCCAGTAAGCCATATGTTATGAGATGAGTGCCGGACTCTTCAAACAGGGGAGCAGGTGTATGGGCAGGAGATTGAGCTGGAAAAGTGGCATCGAGAGGTTTTGTTGACAACCAGGTGGAAACAGCCATAACGATCTTTTATTTTAAGTACACTGTTCCTATATATTTTTTGTCCTTCCTGTCTCAAGCAGAGCTTGTCGACAGCTGAGTGTATTTAATGAGCTCTATAAAGCTTAAACCGCTGACGATAAACCCCAGAATTAGTGGAGCAGTGGACAGAATTTTAAGCTTGATAATTCAGTCTTTCTTACGACACTGCTCACTGGGACTCATATTTAAATTACAAAGTTTTGATTCACAGGTTTGTACCTTTTTTGACTTTTTTTTTCTTCAATGAAGGGGACACTGCTGCGAATTGCGCTGATTTATCAGGAACATTTTGTGGCCCTACAAGTGGTGGAAGTGCATTGTCGATGGGAAATAATGCTGAGGCTCCCCTGCTGCCCAGTGTAACTCACCCCACCTTCCTGCTCTATATAGTGCAGGACCACACTGTATCTTCCTTCTAGGGTGATTTATCAGCTTCCAAGGCTAATATGAAATGAATTTGCCATTCCAGCATCAGGAACACTGAACAGAATAAACAGATCGATTTAGAGACCTTAGGAGGAGGGGGGGCAGAGCTGGACGGAGGCCCTGTTGCAAACCAGGGATTGCAGATATTTATTGTGTCTGAGCTGTTGTTAAGCTTTTGTCAGATGCCCAGAATTTGCAGCTTCGCCCCTGCTCTTGCATCTTGCAGCGATTCCTTGTGTTGTTATATTATAAAAACCAAAAACCACCCCCACTTTTAACGAGGAGGTCCACATTTTCTTATCTCTCTGTCCACCCATCGTGGAAACCAGCAGCTTTTTATTCATAACATCCCTATGTTTAGTAATTAGTGGACTGTTGATTAAAAAAGGGCTTTAGAGAGAAAGAAGAGATCCAGCAATTACCCAGCATATTAATCCCCTTCAATGGCTTCATTAGAATGCTCCACGTACCCTGGCTTCAAGTTTTACATTTAAATTTGACTCTGAGATTTTTACACTGCAATTTGCACTTTTAATTTGCACCTCCCATAATTGGACATGGCTGCTTTGTGCTTGAGTTGGTTTGTAAGTGGAACCAGTGTTCTGTTCTCTCATTAAAAAATCTTAAAATTACATCCGGAGGTGGGGCCGAACGGCCAAACATCCACCCGAGTCCCAATCTGTAAAGCGTGTGGATACTCCAGATTTCTGTCTGGCTACTGCTTGTCATGCTATTCCAAATTCCATGGAATTCGATATTCCATGATATTCCAGTTGTGCGAGGCTTGACAATGTACTACGTGATGAAGCAGAGAGCCACTGCTCCCACAGCTGGGGTGTAAAATGAATGTGAATATACCACAGAGCCTTGTAGATTTTCATCATGGGCGACTGCCACCCAAACCTCCCCCCAAAAAAACCCCATCACCCTATCCCCTCTGCTCCACCTAAAGCGTGGCAGTCAAATGAGTCCCATATATTATGCAATGAATGTAACACCCAGGGTGCATTCTCCGTCAAATCACACTCCACCGTTGAGATAACAAGTAGGGTGGTGGCACTAATATTGATTTGTGACACGCTGGAGGAACAGAGGAGGGAATGGTGAGACTTTTCACGTTGTTGCTGCGGATCTTTGCCATTAAATCGTCCCCGGGAACTCCCAGGAGAAATAGTGGAAAAACACATGAAACTGATTATCATCCAGTAACGCACCCGTAACTGCAGGGTACGTCTGTTTTGACAGATAAACATGATTGATTCATGCTTTAAAGGGAGACCCGCGGCTGTTTGTAGGTGTTCTATAAATCAGATGTTACACTCCTCTTTTCTTTTTAAACCAAGTGTATTTACCTCTCTCCGGTCCTCTTTTGTCCCTGCTCATCTTTTATGTGCTAATCTACGTTATTTGAGGTTGTTGTTTGTGCTCCTGCATATCCAACTGCATCATTTGCGCACACACACACAGGGTGCAGGCAGGGGGAGGCCAGGTCATCGATTTAACGGCTATTCCACCTTAGATGAATGGAAAAGAGGAAAGTGGGTGTTTATGTTCAATCTTTGCAAATTTGACCTCAGCGGTATGTGACCGCTGCCCGCCCACGCACGCATTTAATACACACACACTCCACTGCACACTTCCTTTCGAGTCTTTGCCCTTTTTCCTCCCTCTCTCCCCTTCTTCCCTCCCCGTATCCTCGTACGCAAACACGTACGTACGTGCGTGCAAGCGCAAACACACGAGGCACATGCTCGCACACCAGGCTGCACCTTAAGGCTAACGGTGTCGGCTTAATGGAGTTAGTGATATATATCCACTGGGTGCTCCGCTCATTTAAAAGTCAGCGGAGGGAGGAAAAGGAAGCAGTCTGTGAGGAGGTGGGGATAGTGGAAGGCTACAGGCTACAGTGAAAAATGCAGCACAAGGACCGGACGTACGGACGGAGAAGAGGCGGCGGGGTGTGTGTGAACAATAGATGCAAATGACAACATTAATTCTACATCAAGGCTACACTGAAGGGGGAGGATGTGTATGTGTAAAAAAGGCCATGATGGTGCCCTGACTTTTGTGAAGATCTCACTGGACCTAACTAACCATTGTTGTTTCAGTGTTCTATGCGTCTCACCTGGTGTTATTGTGATGCGAGCCAGAGAGAGAAATAAAAGATAAAGAAGCGGGAGGATAAAACTATTTTGCCCGTTTGCATCTTTATCCAAATTGCCAACCTTCCCACAAGTGTGCCTGCCTGAGCGCTGAGCCCGAAAAGTATAGAGGATTAGACCTTAGAAGCACAAATGAAAGCAATGAAATGACCGAAATGTCCCATTTACATCTGAGGAGTGCAACTTCATGATCTTTTCAAAGTAACAAGTGCAGGATTATCACTGGGAAGCATTAGTTGTGTTAATGTCGAGGCTGTTGTTATTCCCTTTTTTTTTCCCCACGTGCGACATGATGTGCGTCCTCCGATTCCTATAGGCCTAGTTTATAATGACATTACAGCGGTGGCCATTTGTCAGCTAATGGTTTGCCTTATTGACCTCTCCGAGGCGTATCTCAGTGTGCTGGCTGTGATCACTCCCGAGGCTAAGCGCTAATTTTCCTCTTCTTTTCTTTTTTTTTTGTCCCTCGCTCGCATAGCTGTCCTATTTTTGTCAAATGTAGAAATTTTGTGCTACACGGTTGACCTGACAGGGTTCGGTCTGGGCAGGTCTCCAGTCTGTTCTCCCTCCCTGCTTAGTGACTGTGTGTGTGTGTGTGTGTGTGTGTGTGTGTGTGTGTGTGTGTGTGTGTGTGTGTGTGTGTGTGTGTGTGTGTGTGTGTGTGTGTGTGTGTGTGTGTGTGTCTGCGTATAGTGGTTCAAACACAGTGTGTTTTGGAAGTGCTCGGTGTTTGATAAATAGCTCCAAGGTGATTCATGCAGATGTTGCTGCATGGTGGTGTAATCGCACTACACGTGTCCGCTCTTTCCTTTTGCCGTTGAACTAATGTGCGTCTTTATGGGAATGTGCACGTGTGTGTGTGTGTGTGTGTGTTTTTGTGATAACTGGCCCACTTTGTATTTAAACTCTCCTGCCATTGATTAAACCCCTAAAAACTAATATCTGTTCCTCACATTTGCATATTTTTTCCATGGGAAAAAAATCCCTCCATAGCCTTGAAATGGCTTGGATGTTGCTCTCCACCTTTGCCTCATTTGGTATTTGCCGAGCTATAAATATGCGAATTAACCCCGCCTCCATCTCCACCCACCCGTCCGCTGCTCCCCTGCAGCTCCCACTCTGCTCATCAAACACACAAGCCTCTGCTTGTTTTCACTCTTGTTACTTATATCATCCTGCACAATTGCAAGTGGTAATACAGGAGTATGATGATACTTTGCTCATGAACCGGCGGAAGTGTTAACTGAAATAAAACGATATTATATTTCTGCCTGTCCATGTATTCTCTGGCTCAAAAAACTTGATCCCAGATCCAGTGACAGAAACAAGCAGTGAAGCCTCTGCACATGAAGTATTAAAAACCGTTGCATCATCCTCACACTAGCTTTGACGGCACGGTGGAGAAATGACACAGTCGTAGTGAAAATTGATTTGTTGTCTGTGTTTTTAGTAGGACCCTGGGAACACTTACTCCAGTTCTGTTATGCAGTCACCTCTTCCATATACTCTGCACACGACTTCTGCCTGCACTCGCCGATGCCGAGAGAAAACAAATACCGCTCAGGGATGTCGTGCGTGACATTTCAAATGCATTTGCAAAGTTAAAATGACTGTGTGCACATGTTAAAATTAACCCGCCAAGATCTTTTAATTCTGTGTACCTCCTTCATGTGTGACAGGAAAGTAAAGGAGGCGGGTTATTGATTTATGTAAAGGACTGCTTTATTGCACGTCTACTTAACTCCTCCTCAGCGCCTAATGAATGTGAATCTTCGCTCTGGACGCATTTGCTGGGGGGAACGCTCACGTTAACCCCCTTCCCTGACTGTGCAATTAGTGATTCTCAGGAGGGGATTAGGACTTCATGGTAAACGAATGCATCTCTGAGCTGCTTATCATGGGTCACCTTAACTGCGGCATCTCATACAAGCTTACACAGCTCACTTTGGCAATAAATAAAGCTTAGCTTTGCTGATTTCTAGTCCAGCTGGTCCAAATTTATGAGGACAGATTTGTCATTAAGCCGAATAAATCAAATTACATGCATGGATTCCATAGTTTATAGGAAAAGTTGAGATGTTATCACAAACCCAAACATTTTGTTTGGTTCCGTGTTTTACTAGGAAGTAAATAAAGCCAGGTGCAACTACACAGGCAAGACTCGCTGTCTTGTTTGGAGAAACATGAGATAAACAAGTTGTTTAGGACGTATACGTTAAAAAAAATACAGACTGTACTTTAGTTTTTTCTTTGCAGTACCGTCGCTCATTTCATGTACTGATTTCACGGCACAGCTTTTCAAACCTGCATGTCAGTTCAGTGTCGACTCGTGGTTGTGGGCGTTTTTGTTTTTTTTTTTTATTTAGTGGTTCAAACCCTGGATGAGTGTGTTGTGTAAAAAAGCACACTTGTGATGATCTAAGCACTTCTGTAACTTGAATCATTAGGGATGCCGCAGTGTAGCATAGGAAAAAGTCATCCTGAACTCGACTGGAGGACAGTACATGCCTCAGCATATATCAGCGTGCATCCTCGCACCCGGCCATCTCCTTCATTATTATTCCACCTCTCTATACGCTCCTTCCCCTCACTTCATCACTCTCCAACTAATCAGCTTGTTTACCCTCACCTTTTCTTTCATTTAGGACTTAACCCCTCATGTAAATGATGTCTTCTTTTTTGTGTGGCAGTATCCATCCGAGTACTGTAGCTGTGGGACACACCTCCCCGTGGGTTCCCCTGGAGAAAATGAGACGTATCTGTCAGTTTGGTCAAAAAAAAGTAAGTCAAGCATCTGCTTTCTTAGATTATAACATACATGCAATTGAGAGCTCTTTTTTTCACTTAGTTGAAAGATAACGGAAAATGAAGAGGGGGTCTGGGGTTGAGACATGGAGCCCCGTGCTGTTCTAGCATCTACACAAATGGTAGGCGTGTTGCTCGTCTTGTCACCTGCGGGACACTTCTGCGCTCTTCAACAACAATGTGTTCGCCCGCTGCAACCGCTGCTACAAGCCATGGACATTATCTTCATTAGTGTCTCCTCCTGATGCCAGTCCCTTTTGTTCTCTGTCCTGAAGACCAATCAAGTCAGTTTTATTTAAAGTGTAATGAAGCCTCCAGGGGCTTCGCAGTCGTCGTTGCCCAGCGCACGACACCCTCCATCATCAGACCTGCGATTCAGATAAACTCGCCCCGCTGAAAACCCCCTTTGATGAGGGGAAAAAAATATAGGAAAGCATCCCTCTTTCAGGACAGACAGATATGCAATAGATGATGTGTTTACACAGTCGACCAAAATGTCATAATTACAATATGGAAAACCAGGCTGACAATCCTGTCCTCTTCACTTGAGAGAAGCAAAGGTGCTGCCAGCATTTCACTGACATTGTCGCTTCAGAAAAGGAATTTTCTAGCTTTCACTGCTTCGTTGGCAGCAGCTCCGGCAAGACTTTGCTGCGGCATCCTAAAGAGGACAGCTGTCCCGACCCTGCCCCGCAAAAGAACAATGAGCCGTTTGCTTTTTGCTTATTAGCAATTATAAGCAAGTTAAGAGGAATGTCTCCTGTCTGTGGATTGTTTGCTTTGGCGCTGAAACGCCTGCTGAGACGGGCCTTGACTTTAAGCTCAGCTCAAATTTACAAGGCGTAATGGGAAGCCTTCAGTTGAAATTGTTGTTTCACAGAATGAAAGTTCAGCACAGGGATGCAAACAGTAAAGATCTAAACATTCATTTAATATCTAGTCAGTTTCTGTTAGTTACAGTCCAATTTGTCTTCTTAATTTGGCCTTCTGGTGAGATCGCTAATTAATTTGAGAGAGCAAATCCAGACAGGTGTCTCATTAAGCAGCATAATGAAAAATGCTTAACAAATCATCATTGTTTACAGTACGCGCCGACACTTTTGACTGAGTGACTTGGGCACATACTGTGTAACAGCTGTTTTGTGTGTTAATTTATTTAGTTAAGAATGAGCTGTTTAATAATTTAAAAAAAGCTCAGCCAATATGAAATTTGTACTGCACAGTCAGGCTGTGATTGAAATATTTAATAACCACTACTCACCCTTACTACATATACACAGTGAGTCAGCTGATAACCAGGTCCAAAGCTCTTGTACTCGTACTGATTATTGATGATGTCGTACTTGAAGGCAAATGTTGAAGTAGATTTCCTCTTCTGGCTACTGTTCTCTTGCTTTTTAAAAACAGGGCTGTTGAGAGCCATCCATGTTTGTTTCCCTCGCTGTTGTTGGGCGTCTCATCCAGGCAGCACAGAAGATTATCGTCATTTCTCCTCTTCACTCTGTCATCAGCCTTTCCTGTATTTGACTGGACGAGTGCACGGGGCTGTTCGGTTTCCAGTCTGCATGGTCGAGGTGGTCGTTTCGGATGTGGCCGATCTCTCACCAACAACAGTACTTTAAGTGACGCGTGTAATCATTGTTTTGACAAATGTCTGGCTGCGGTCGGCCTTGCTGAATGGATTTGAAGCCGTTGTTTTTGGACTTAAATCTCAGCATGAAAACTGAGCCGAGAGGTTTGATGGGGAATATTCCTAAGGCACATCCCTGTGCAGTCCCAGCCATGTGGCTTCATGTAGGAGATGCTACACAGCTGTCTCCCTCTTCTTTCAGCCTTTATGCTAAGCTAACTCTACCCGATTGTAGCTTCAGTATTGAGCACATAAGAGTGGAATGAGCGATTGAACTCTCAGCGAGGAGGCAAATAAGCGTATTTCTCAAAATGTCAAACTGCGCCTTTAAATCAAATTGATAGTTTCAGCTGCGTTATGTGAGCAGCAGTTTTTACACAGCTCTGAAAATGATTCCCAAATGGATGTCTGGGCGCGCCAAGCTCTTAAAATCTTTAAATTTGCCCTCACATGCCAAACGGCGCGAGCTCTCGGAGAGCCTCTTCACTCCAGGTATCCTGCGTTTAAATGCCAGCCGTGTGTCCCCGGCGACATTAGCGGCGATTGGAATGCAGGCCGTGTGTGGACACTCACAGCGCTGTACATTAATTGCATATCGGGGCGTTAAAATGCGGTGCATTATCATAGTGGTGAACAGTTCAACGACTGTAAAAGTTCAAGTGAGGCAATTAAGTGCCATATGTTCCTGAATGATATAAGAAGATGGAGATAATATATTCCTTCTTCCACTCTTCTCTTTTCCCCTCCTTCCCTGTCCCCTCTGAACATGAGGAGGTGGAGGAGTGGAAGGACAGGACACTTAACCAGGATTAAAGATGCTCTATGTGTCCTCACTGATATTGCTCTCGTTCTCTCTCTCACACACACACACACACACACACACACATGCCGAGGCTTTATAGCATATTGTCAGTGTTACCCTGCGCTCCCTCTAATGATTCCTCCACTAGAGCCTCATAGTGTCTCACTTCAACACTTTCCTTTTAGTACACAATCTCCCCATATCATCCTCAATGTTTTTATTTCCTCTCCTCCTTTTATCCCCCCCTTTCTTCCTCCCTTCCTTCCTTTCTCTCCTCCCTCCTCTCATCTCCCGCTGTAGCCCCCCCACTGCTCCTCTGCTCTCAGGTTGTCAGATAAAGGTGAAGATCTTCTTTAGAGCGCTTGGCTCTGCTCTTCTCCATCTTTAGGATTTTCTTTCAACCCCCACCCCTCTCTCCTAACTATAGAATTTTCTTTTTGAGCTCTCGTGGTGGCATTTCTGATTGGGCTGGACCGGGGAGGGAGATCTTTGCAGTGAGTGACCTTTTTGGATTTCTAAAGCTCATTATTCCTCATCGGGCTCAGTCGTAGCTCTGTGGGGAGCGTCACAAGTGTAGTGACAGCTGCTGCTGAGCCAGTGCAGATCCTGGTGAATCTTTTTTCTTCTCTCGCTCTCTTTCTCGTTCATCCTTGTTCTCATTCCCTCTGCTTCTTCCCCCTGACCTTTTTCAGTCATTTCGCTAACTATTTTTCTGTATTTCCATTTCACTAAACCCTTTCTGTGTCATTGCTATTCTTTCCTGCCTCTGAGCTTGGCTAACTCGCACTGGCAACGACAGGGATATTTTTCTTTTTATGCACCTTGATTGCATTTACAAACATTGCCTTTTAAACACATTAGTAAATAAAGCTCCAACTAGTTCTATGGGCTTTTTCTAACCGGTTTTGTTTTTGTTCTGGCATCTGGAAACCTGATGTTGATCATTTATCCTAGATTCCAGGCTGCAGATATTTCAGTCAGAGACACTAATGTTATGATTCAGCAATAGGTTCACTTTTCAATAACGCAGGCAGCTTCAGCGAACTTGGTTTTCATTCCACGCAGGTGTGGGTTTATTTGTGGATGGCAGTGATACATGCTTTCCGAGAGGGATATCTCAAAGTTAGAGTTTTGTGATGGCTGGCAAGATGGAGGCATTCAATTCTGTTTCAGGGTTTCAACAGAAAGCAAGAGATATAGCCTTGAATTGGAGCTGTGTATTCTTTGGTAAATATATACAGCGAATGCCAGTGCCACAAAGACCAGTTGAAACAATACTGCACTGTATAAAGATGTATAAAAGTATCAGGTACAGGCCTGTGTCCTTAGTCTACCTGCATTCAGCAAGTTCATTTCAGTAGCTTTCATAAATTGTATTATTTATTGTGAAATATAGAAGATATTGTTTAGATTCATTGAATAAACCCACGATTTCATTGTGTTATGGAAAAATGATGAAAGACAAAGTAAGATTAAACAATGACAGTTGAAATGAGATTAAGTCAATGGGGCTCATCATGCAATCAATTAAGTACATTAAAAGCTTTCAAAAGTGTTCAAAACGCTCATTTTTCTGGGATATTGTTGAAGCGTTCTCGCATGGCCCGCAGCTTAGCTCGCAGCCCTAAAGACAATTTAGCTTCACCCGCATCCATGGCAACAGGCCAGATTAACGTGTCTGCCCTATCAAAAGTACATGTGTCTCAAAGATGAAATACAGCTTCTGTGATTTTTTTTTTTTTTTTTTTTTTAGCGGGAGAACACTGGATCGCCCACGGTCTCAGTTTAAAAAAAAAAAAAAAGAGAGAGGCCAGTTTCTGGTCTCATTACTGATGCAGGCCGAGTTTGGCTATTTTACACGCAGTCTGCGTTAATGAGCAGAAAATCAGTGGCGGGGCGACACTCTGACACTCTTTTATGCTCGTGTTGGGTGAAGCCTTGACACACCGCGTAGTTAGGCTGCACGCCGTTCACTGCAGTTGTGGCAATAAACTCCAGATCTTATTTAAACCCCCATCTGATGGACAGGATATGACTGAGACCTCCTCGTGTGTGGAAGTGGACCGTCATATATTCCATATGGGCATATCTGCTCTTCTACAGTGGAACCAAAATAAGATATTGAGTGAATTAAAGCAGGATGTCGCCTTTGTTTGTCATGGCAGTGAATGACCCTACACAGCCCAACAGTATTGTGTGATGCCGGATCATACTTGTCGGTGTCAGTTGAGTGTATGCATATGAAGTGATCGAGTCATTAAAAGGTCAACAGGACGGCTGTAATGGAGCGCATGAATAAGTAATACACCCAGGGAGTAAGTGCAGGACACTTTGGACAGACACGGCTGATTCAGTTTTCATCTGGTTTGTATGGACACAACTATCGGTCCAGATGCATTTTTTTGCATTTCTAGTGGAATCAATAACGGCCTCTCAGCACCTGGGGAAGGAGTCCCACCACAGCCCCCTCTGTCTCGACATGCTCGGCGACTCTCTGGCATGTAACTACAGCAGCTGTAATTGCGAGTCATTGAGATTCATTAGCCAGTTTCCTTCCGCAGCAGCACAAAATCCATGCAGAAGTGCTCCTTTGGTGATTGCCCCACCACCACCACCACCCCCAACTGAATTGACTTTGATGGCTGACTATGTTTGGATAGAGTTAGTACCTGTTTCTCACCGTCCTGGCTCAAGAAGTCTTTAACATTATATTGTCAGAACCGATTGTGACAAGCACTCAAATAGTCACACATACACTTTAATGGACTTATTGTGGTAAGGAACAGAGAGGTAACGTTAAAAACTGGAGATGATATTCATGATCGCCTGCAGCTTTCTGCCAGCTAACTTGTCTTCTTTACAAGCTGGTCGCGTGTGTACCTGACGTGGATTACGGCGTGCCACAGATATAACAAAAACACATTTCCGTATCAAAGGCGTGATCAGTGGACTGCATCTGCAAGCTTATGCTGTGGGTCGAAGATTTAGAGATCTCACTGTAATGCTTCCAAAACACACAACGCTAACCGGTACATTATTTATGGCAGTGCAACAGTAAACAATTTACAGTAGCTGACTTGTCACCCTTTTTCTTTACACATGGGGGCAGGAATATGAGACAAATTACCGTGTCTGCTTGCTCCTGGCAAATCTAATTTGTTTCTCAAACCTGACCTTTAGGACCGACTGTCCGCGCTGTAATTTGCAAGCGGTCGAGCTGAAGTGTTTGTCAAAGCAATGCCCATGTCATCTGCGTGCGTTGCTGCGGTAACGCCGACAGGCACACATACATTTGACGTGCCCTTTGGTACGTTCGGCGTTTGGCTTCGGCAATATTCATTGCGCCAGATGACGTTAGAAGACTGATGAGATGTTTCATCGCGCTGTCAGCGAACTGGATGTCACATCAGTGTAAGAATATGTCCAAGCTGAGACGCATCTGCCTTTTTCTGCACAGACGTGATGTCACCGTCCAGTCCGGACATGGCGTTAAGTACATTTGCATGGCTGCCAGTATGAGCATGACTAAAACATGCCTACATTGATTTCAGTTTACATTCACAGACATTTTATTTGAGTATGTCTGTATTAAATACCACCTGTGAAAATCTCATTATAATTTACCTTACAAGACATAATGAATTAATCACTTTAAGAAATATAAAGCATATATATACTAATACGGTACATGGCAAATTGGGTTATAAGTTATTAAAACAGCTCATTATGAAATATTGCTCATTTTATTTAGAGAGTAACAAGTTATTAATTTTAATTGAATGAAATTTCTAATTTCCTTTTTTTTGTGTGTGTGTGTTTCACCTCACTAGCAGCATGACTCAGCCTGAAATAACTTCACATCTGCTGGATTGGTAGCCATGAAATGTGGTACAGGCGTCTCTGGCCCCCAGAGGATGGACCCCCTGACCTTTGTGATCTCCTGACTTTTCCCATTTTCCCCAGTGTCACCGCAGTTGATTTGCAGTTTTGTGTCTCGACAACCGTTGGATGGATTGGTGTGAAATTCAGGATGCGTTCTAATAGGCCCTAACCTTTTGTGATAGCCTGACTTTTCCTCCATGGCAATCATCTGCTCAACATTGCAATAGCAGGACTAAAAATGCTGCAGCCCGTCAGCGTCATAAGTGCTAATCTGCAAATGTTAATGTGCGAAACAAAGGCGATGAATTTTACCTGCTGAACATCAGCGTGTTGGCTGATCACTTAGCTCACGGCGTCACGGTGCCAAAGCACAGCCTCGCAGACCCACTGGCACAGCTGTAGATTCACAGTCTTGTTGTACTTTACTGCAGCATTTTTCATTTACACCCATCTTTAGCCTTTTCTCCTTCAGCCATTCAAACGCTTTCATCTTCTCTGGCAAACGCACCCGGTGACTCCGTACACTGTGCTACACAGAAAGCACAGAGGGAAATCTTTCATTTGCCAGGGGTTTATTTTGTCGGCAGTGAGCAGAGTATGGAAATATTTTACATGCAAATAATAAAGCACACGGGGTCCACAGTAACCCACTTGGTCTTTTGGCTACCAGGGTTTTGTTCAGACAGGCTGGTGTCTTTACGTTCTCTGGACGAGCACGGCAGACAGCAGATGCCAGGGAAATAAAGATTAGAGGGATGTCGACTCAAACGGGAAAACAGAAAGGCCAGGGAGAATAAACAACAACAAAAAAAACAAAAACAAGGGGAGGTGAAGAGAGAAAGAAGACGTGAGCGCGAGAGCGAAAGAGGCAGACGAAGGCAGAAGTGAATGGTAAATGCAACAGAGATGGGCAGAGCTTGGATTAATGTACACGTGTTTCTGCCCTTCTTTATTGTACCTGTGTCGCCCTGCACATTTCTCTAATGGAGGAGTCATTTTGAGATGCAGTATAACCAACAGAAATTATACGGCGCTACCTCTGATTACCTACAGCAGCCGGGTCCATTTGGGAGGCTGTTTGGGCTGCACTCCTTGTGCCTTACTCCTGTATGTCTCTAACTCTGATAAATTGCGCTGTTTGGGCCTTTCTCTGCACACCGGATCATATTTCATGGAGCGCAGACGAGGACGGGAGGAAGGGAGGGCCAGAAGGAGCAGGCCTAAGAGGAATATGAGATGGAGAGGGAAACGAGGAGGCGGGGGAGATGAAAGGGGAGGAATGTGTTTCACAAATGATGTTGATCACTTGTGTCCCCGGAGTGAGAATTTTTAGGGCTAAAGCCAAGTAGTAAAGCCTCACCTCTGGGGCCTCTGCTCGCCCTGACATCCATCCTAATCCAGGACGTCCGGCCGCTTTCAGTGTACCCAGTGTTCCCAGGGGCGCTTGATACTCATAGGTGTACGTTTGCCTTACCAAAATGTCACCTTAATGAATGAACTACTGGCCAGATTAGTGAGATCTTGCAGTGACATTGGAGGAAAACCTCTCCGGGATTGTTTTCCGAGAAGGGCAAGATAATGGGGACGGAAAGGAGGGAATGATGTTTCCTCGCTTGTCCTCTGTCTTATCAACAAAGAAGGAGCACTCATCAGCTGGAGAAATTGGAGCAGCGGGTTATTGATGGTGTCAAACGTGAACGAATATCCTTGAAGTGGCAGGAGTATCAGATGTGAGCAGATGTAACCGTTGGCTGTGGCTTCCGCTTCCTTTCATTTGCGAGATGGCTTCATTTGTTGCGGGATGATAGAGGCACGTCTGCTATCAAGTGCTATTTATGGTCACCAATAAAGCCCTTCTAATTTATGTTCCTCTTACTGGATCCACCAATTTCATTTTCATTAGCAAACTGTACGAGGTAGTCGCCCCCCGTCCGCGCTGATGAAAATTACCATGCTGTGTGCGGATGATGACGAAAATGTGAAGAGCTAGAAACTGATTGCTCGAAAGCTCCACCCTCAATCATGGCCCTTTTGATGGTGGCATGTCGCCAGATGTTACTTTATGGGCAGACTTCCATCACTTAATGCGGAGCTAGCCCGCTCGCTTGGTTGCAAATAAGCTGACTGGCCGTGCTTATTGGCGCGCGCACACACACACACACACCGACACACACAGACATCTGTGTCAGTGAACGTAGAGACAGAGAAACAGAAAACTTTTAAAATCACCCTCCATTCCCTGCTCTTTAAAATGTTTGTTTCCATCCAAGCTGCACATGTATTTAATGCCACTTGCATCTGTCAGTCTGCTCCCTCATGCATAACCGAGGCGTGCTGAGCAGTCGCTTAGGCAAAAATGACCGCCTATAGTGCACAGAGGGGGGGCCAAACACGGCTGCAGGCTCAACAGCTTCCCTCTCATGTCTTTCCAATGTGTGAATATGAAAGCGATATAATTGTCTGTACTGGAGGCAAATAACGAGATGAGAACATCCATTTATTTCTCCCAACCTCTAATGCTCGACAAAAGCTAAATTTGACAAGGCATTTGTTCAAGACAGCTTGGTGAGAGCTGTAGGAACAGCAATCAGATCGAGGGAGAAAAGAAGTATGTAATTCTGAGAGTTTAGGGAGGGACTCTGAGATGCAAAAAACGACGAAGAGAAAGGGGAAGAAATCGAGGGGGAGAGATGCAAATGCCCCGCGTGGATAAGCAGGGAGCCAATCTCAGGCGACATGTGGCGGCGTGGACGAGGAGCTCCTTCAGCACGAGTCTTATCTGCAGAACAACTCCTCTTCAGCCTGATTGAATGACTAATCTCCTGTTCTGACAGCATAACAAGGCTACGAGTACACAAAGACACACACCCCGAGGAGACGGAGGGAACCGGCCAACCTGGGAACGCTGCAGGACATTTAGCCTCAGGACACAGGCAGAGACACACAGGAAAAGAGGGCAGGAATAAAATGACTGACAACATATAGAGGGAGCAAACCCCAGAAAGCTGAGAAAGTGAGATCTAAGCAGAAGAGGCAGCCCATATACATGTACACAACTTAAATAACAGAGTAGTGCTGCTGCCGTCAGACAGTGGTCATGCAGAAGCTTCTCCCTGTTACAGTATGGATAAGTGAACATGAACATTGACTCATTTGTCACGCAAATTTCCCCAAGGAGAGTCACCTGCGGCATGCCTGAACTCTCCCCTACCCACCGCTGCCCGCCACTGATTTTCTCATTTAGACCTCCACAAGTAATTAGAGTTCATTATGAGCATTCCTGATGCAATTACTTAGCTAATGGAATCTAATTAAAAACCCGCAGTCTGCTGCCCCCGTTGTTTTTGCTTCCTGCAGTGGTGTTCATACGTGTTATTATCGAGACCTTCAAATCGCCGGTGGAGGAACACAAACGAGAAGGACGTGAGAGCCGGATGGAAGAGATGTTATGTTGCGACATTTAGGAGGTTTAACACTCCTGATGGTAATCACAACACGTTCTTACAGCTATTTTAACTACTGTGTACTATGGTGGAGACTTACTACTGTGACCCCTCCCCTTATGAGTCATTTCACAGGGCCATTTTTCAGAGATGAATCACTTTCATTGGCATATTTCTTGGTAGAGGGATATTTAAATGGACACACCAGCCATGTGGTACTCATGAGAGCCGGATTAAAGAAAGAATGGTCACAATCAAAAAGCAGCAGACGTTTTAATCCTTACTGCAGGTCAAACTGCAGAAACGCTGGATCCCACAGTCTCCACTATATAACTACAGGTCCAACCACCCCTATTATGTTCGCTCTGAGTGTCAAAGTTTCCATTTTTAATGAACTTCATCATCAATCAGAGCTGGTTATCAACTTTGCAACTGAGCCATAAAGTACTACTGGGTCATTGCATACAGTATAATAGTCATTACAGAGGCAGCCTGTGCACCCTCTCCATCTCTCGCTCATTTGTGTGTCTGCCTCCCCTGATCAGGGCTGTGCAGAGACCTTTGGAGGGGCAGTAGTAAATATGATGATGTACATGATCTACAGGATAACCCAACATATATTCCAACAGATCGTGTCATAGATTCTCACAGCAAACGGCATGATGAGGGTCCATCATCACCCATTTGATTTTAGGTGTGTCATTAATCTTATCAATAAATGGACGGGATTGGGCTGAGTTATAAAACTCTTGTTTGCATTAACGACGACAACAACTTTCTTTCTTTCGGACCAGGCCCACTGATGCTGCCTTCTCCGTTGCCTCTCTACATTTCCTGAAAGCCTTCCTCTGTTCTGCTGTTCGAAGCCTAAATCTTCAGCTACAGTTTTGTATGCGGTAGCCACATCCGCGTCCCTGTGCTGCAGTGCGTCGGAAGCAATTGCCGTCACCTGAAAGATTGGACAGGTGATCTCCAGGCACCCTCAGCCCCTCACTCTGCACGTACACGTGTTTGTTCGTTATTTGCATTTCAACTCCGTCAGCCAAACAATGCCATGACTTAATGCAGATATTATTAAGTAGGTCAGACACATCGGCTCTAGCAACTAAATATGAGTGATACACATCCTGTTACTAGAGTGTAATATGGGATTAAAACACTGCCAGTGGCATATTAGTAAAACAGCAGCAAAAGAATTAAAAACCAAGTTCTTTAAACTCCCAAATTCAACTGTAAACACAAGATGTGTGATGTGAAGTCCAACAGGAATGTGACTGTGGACTTGCATCATGTTGCTCCCAGATCCTGATGCATACGAGCGATGTTTCATCTGGGGTTTAAGCTGTTCCCTGTTGAGAGATAAGGAACCTTGTGGTGATGCATGTTCATAACCTTTGATTTGAGCATATTCACATTCAGGAGCGTTGCTCCGAAGCCAGCCATGCAAGACGCATTGACTTTCTGTGCAGACCGTACAGCTCTTTGATATGGCCAGACATGAATCATAAAAGGACTATTGATTTCAGGAAAGGAGCAACATTAAAAGAGCATAAAGAGAGGCTTAATATCACATTCACAAACAGAAGAAAGAAACAAATATGTTTTAGTCATTTTCCCCCACTTTCTTAAACGGGTCTCTTGCAGATGCTTGATGCATCTGCTTGACGATGCATAGTTTGTACTTTCTGTGCTCATGCATAATAACATTTTTAAATTATTATTACAACTGGCCAAAATGTGATTTGACAGTGTGTTCAGTCGGGTTTATAATGATGATTAGGATCTACGCAGTTGTTTAGGTGAGGGCTGACCACCTAAGTTCATTAATTTGATTACATGGAGCAAAGTATTTGCAGTGAGCAAAACAATTTACTCAAGTGGATGAATGAAAAGGGCAAATTAGTCAGCCTTTGAGCAGAATTACTCGTATCTGACTGCATATTCGGTCGTAATTTAAACCTTTCTAAAACATGGTCACGGAGTTTTAGTGCACTCTAAGCCCGGAGCTACAGATGACACCCTCAGCAACAAACTGACTCACTCCCTCACTGACTCAACAGCACATCGTTTGAGAGTTGAAAGCAGCGGCCTGGTTGCTTTTGCCTCCTGCTTAGCACTTGGTATTGTCAAGCGAAGTCAAGTCAGTTTTATTTATATAGTGCCAAACCCTAACAGAAGTATCTCAGGGCAATTTTCACGGAGAGTAGTTGGGTCGGCAAGATAATAAGGAAGTGGAGTATAGTGCTCGGGTCAGAAGCTTGGTACAAACAGAAGTGGCTGCTCTGTTTTCCCGGGCGAGTGAAAGACAAAGAATTTGTCTTTCATATGAGTTATGATTTGAGTTTAGGGTTGTTTGATAGACAAGTCTAAAATGGCTGCAACTCCATCTCCTCGGCTAGTGCTTCGAAGAATATGACAATGTGGTTCTTTTAGATGACAAAGACGTCCACCTTTAATTATGTTTGTTCTACGTTTGCAGTGTCAGTGTTAATGTTTATTAGGTGCTTTTTTTTTTATGTGTAACTCCTCTTCGGTTTACTTTTGATTTAATTAATGTTGGGGTTTTGGGGGGGCAGGCCGAGTCTCTGTGGGGTTTTGGGTGGGTGACTGTTCTAATGAAAGCGCAGAGAAGCATGTAGGACTGCAACCCTGCCTCCTGGTCTCCAGTCTGAGTTGTCTTGGTTTTAATAAACTCGGGCAGATTCGTAGATATGGGAGCTGCTCCATCCAGCGTGGGATGAATGTCATCTTTCCTAATCAGACAAAGTCTTCCCCAGACAGTCTGCTCGTTATATATACAAAGCCCCCATGTTGCAGGACCCCAGCTTGAATGATACCATGCAACATTAACACATCATTGTTGGTCAGATTTTTTTTTTTTTTTTTGTGACCCATGAAAAAGGACTACTTTGCCACAGTGAGTCGTGACTCCCTGTTGAAGCAACTAAATTTCTAATGAGTCCTACAGCACTTCATTTAAACTGTATTATATAATCAGATTTATGATGCTCTGTGCATTTCAGAAGTAATGAACACAGAAAGCTGCATTAGCCACCCACCTGCTCTGAAGCATCAATGGGCTGGCTCAACATAATGCTACTTTCAATGTTTTACAATGGTGAAAATCTAGTTTATTTTAAATTTACACAAACAGTTTGACTTAGTTAAATACAAATCAAATACCAAGGAATAAGATGCATCGCAATTCATTCCAATTTGGGTCACCGGGATTTAAAATAAACACAGCAAAGGCCATTTGAAATCAACAGTGATCTGGACACAGTGGTCTGTAGATCAGAAACATGTTTCCTGTATGTATGCACACGTACAGTGATAATGTTTGGATGTAACATCATACACAGCAAAGCTGTGAAGGCTGTGGGCAGTGCATGTTTTAGATCTGATCATTCATGTTGTATAATGCTCCGCTGCAAGGATAAACTTCCGTTGCTGCTCTATTAGTGAATAGGAGTGTCAGCTGAGTGTTTGCCCAAGGACCTCCCACGCAGGCCATAAAAGACACATGATGAACGCCTTGGATGTATACGTGTGGAAAAACATTCACCTTTTATTGAAAATATTGTCTAACTGTAGCCTATTCAGCATGACATGTTCAGTTTTCTCCACTGTATAAAAGGGAGACTACTCTGAAGATCCAACCCAGGGACAGCTGAACGAGCAGTTCTCAAGGCATTGGGCAAGCTTTGTCAGACTGATGAAATTCACAGCTTCTTTAACCTTTATGACCACTTCTACGCTGAAGTAATAAGCAACTCTTTCATTTCTTTTATCTACCTGTTTTCAGCCTGCTTATTCTGCTTTGCTGGTGCTGCTGAAGCATTTTCTCTTTCTTTTTTTTCCATTTTGTTTCTGTTCGTGGTCCTGAAACGGGCAACGAGAAAATCTCTTGTGTTTCTATCCACAATGCTGAAACAGTCGGGCCTTTCTTCATGTCTCTGTCCATGGTGCTGAAACAGATGAACTCAGATTTTTTGTATCTCTGTCCATGGTGCTGATTCATTCAATTTCAGACCTCGCTTTGTGTGTCTGTCCATGGTGCTGGGATTATTGTGATGTCTTCTGTGTACATTTTTGCTGGGGAACGTGTTTCATGTATGTGTCTTGAAACTCTTGAAACTACCATGTGAAATGAGTGGGAGGAGTGGTCCAACATATTTTGACTACAACTCAACCTCATTAATATTTTTGACACAATTTCACTACTACATGTTTACAACTTTACACTCTGCACATGCTGATTTCATCACATTTGGTTCCATTTAATGGGACTGGGTTGGCTCCTAAATAACAAAATCCACATGGCTTGATACGAAAAACCAAAGTAAACCAAACTAATGAAGAAAGGGAGTGCAGTGTTTGATTTAGTTGAAGCAGTACTTACTGATTTGTTTTTTTTAAAAATCCATTCTTTTCTTTATGCAGCACAAGTCATTTCTCAAGGCGTTTTTAATTGCCTTGCCTGTAAGCTAAAGTAAAAATTTATCTGCTGGGTTTTTAATGCGCTCTATGCAAATATCACGAAATCGGAATTCTCTCAGCAGTTGTATCCCTCAAGTACTTGGTTTGATTTGGGATTTTACATTATTGTTAACAAATTTTTCTGTCCGACGCGTCTCTTTTTGTAAGCAGAGGGCTGAGGTTTGTCTACCTTCTTGGCGAAGGCAATAATGTGTGCGAGGCTGTTAGGAGGGAGAACAGTGTTTGAGCCTCAGTTCTCCAGTTGTACAGCCCTGTTAACAGGGGGATCAGGCCCACCGTGCGATGAACACACTGACAGCGGAGATGGAGAAAAAGGGGGTACACTTGGTAATGAGGCATTGCATTAGACAGCTACAGGCATGGTGCACTTTAAAACGAAATGTGAGCGAAGAGGAGGGTAAGGGGAGTATAAAATAGAACATGACAAGACTGTTGGATCTCCACTTATTCTCTCCAGCTGAGCTGTAGTTTGATCGCAGCACTGGGACTAATTTCTTGGCAGTTTTCAGGCAGTCTGCCTTTGTAGGCGGGCAAAGGTTTAGATGGAATAACTTGAACATATTTCCCTCCAGTCCCCGGGCTTGAGAATTGGGACAGCGAGGATTGCTAATTGAGTCAATTATAAGGCTATGTGTGAAGGACAACTGGATGCTCATGTAAATCTGCAGCACGTCAGAAGGGGCACGGTCTTATCTACTGCATGGATGCATGTGGAAACACTGTCCAGCTGCAGACGCACAACATGTACACGCAGTAGACTGAACCGCAGGCTTGTAACTCTTTGTGCAGTGTAGCGACACTGCTCCCACAGCCGCGCCGGCAGTATCCAAAAATATTAGACTTTATGATGTTTCTGAAAGCGACCGGCCTCTCACTGTGGTTTTGAGATGAGAGATGCTTCCCTGCTGCCCACAGGGAACCCTGAGACGCTTGCTAATGGATTATAATGAGCTTAATTTGCTCCAGGATGAGTGATAAGGCTGTGAGAGCACTGAGGCATGTCTTCAGCCTCCATTCTACCCATATTTAATACCGGGGAGGTAAGGAAGAAAGAGGGGGGAGGCATTAGAATAAAGTCACTGGAACAAAAGTGGACAGGCGATGGAGAGATGACAGACATGAGTATGTTGGTAAAAATCTATTTACTGTATATGCATTTTTTAAAGAAATAAGAAGAAGGAATAAATGAGTTTGCATCACAAAATTTAATCTAGATTTTTCTCTCATCCAGGTGACGAACACACACCATAGAGTAGAGTTCCTCCCCCACCGCCTTTTTTCCTCGCTGTACGATGATCTCCTACCCAACCTAGCGGCAACAAAACAGCCAAGGCTTTGCATCAAATTTAAAGGCTTTAATTTACTTCCACGTCTGCAGAGAAGCTGGAAGTCGTTGACCTGTTCCTTGATCCCTCAAAGTTTCCCATCTCTGAAGTTTACATTAATTCTCAGTTTTTGGTGACCCCAAGCTTCTCTTACCCCAGGCAGCTTACCGCTGTTCCCTCCCTTTAGGTTGTTCACTTCAACTTCTTAAATGCTCTTGTATAACTTTTAACTGGTGTGTGTGTGTGTGTGTGTGTGTGTGTGTGTGTGTGTGTGTGTGTGTGTGTATATCATCACTTACTACTTGTGGATTATAGTAGATCTGTAGGTCACAGAAATGCTTTTGCAGAATACAGTACCATTAAATACATTTTTGTTTACAATGACGAATGGCAACAACCCCATTATTATTTGTCACTGAAAATGTGGTTTTATTAAAGAAAAACATTTCATATCACCTGTGCCAGAGATACTTTATGGCAAATTTAACTTATTTGTGAGTACACAAGATGAATGTATGTGTGTCTGTGTGTGTGTGTGTGTGGTGTGTGTGTGTGGTGCCAGCTGGGCTTCACCTGGCACATTTGTGCGCGTTTTATCATCTGGACGTAATGGGCCCCTGCGAAGCGTGAGCTGTTATCTCTGTGGGTTCACAGAACGTAATCCACTCTTTCAATATTCTGTTTGTGTCCTGGAGCATGATTAGATGCGGAAGATGTGTGAATGGCGATAGAACTGTAACGTGCGGCGGGTTCGCCTCTGCAGTGGCCTGGTGAAGTGCGGCACATACAGGGAAATTGACTGGGTGTGCGACATGTGCAGCAATTTGAGCCTGTCACCTGTTGCTCCTCTGGAAACCTGTGGATCGGACCCAGGCGTCACCCTCCAGCCCGTCTCCCTCACCGTCGTGACGCCGTAATTACTTCTCCTCTTATCCGTCATATTACGCGCGAAGACGCACCTACGTTCGCAAGATGCTTCAACTGTGTCAAGTTTCAAGTGGGCAAACACAATGTGCTTTTCCGATCTAATTAATGCCGCAATTAAGAAAAAGGAAAACTGGCTTCCCAAGGGCAGCGCTGCCCAGGCAACGCTAATTAAATCTGGGAAACATGAGTGATATGCTTCCTGATCAGATGTGACAGCTAGTTCCTTGTTGCAGACAGCTACAATAGATACGGCCACACACTCACGCAGTCGGACACACACACACACACACACACACGCCAGCAGGTAAAACAGTAGGGGATACTTACACATTGCCAGGCCTTTGTAAAGGTTAAAGTCTGGAAGTGCACACGTACAAAATAAAATAAATATGTACGCACCATTAATAGAAATGAACCATTTCAGTACTTCAGACCTAAGTTATGTACTATGTGCTGGGTCAGTGTCTGAGTTACAGAGGATAGTACAAATAAAAATGCAAATAGTATATATACAGTTTTAACATTCAAAATAAAATTATGGCGACACCGAGGTCTGTGAAATATCTCCTTTTTTCCTCTTTTGAGTTTTTTCCCCATGTTTTGTGCACCACACATGAAACTCCATTCTGCTCCATTATACCTTGCAATGATGGAGGGTTCAGCCTCATCAGCGTCTGCTAATGTTTGTATCCACTTCACAAACTGAGGAGCAAGTCTTGATAAAGTCTTTTCATTCCCTACACAACTTCTAATTAAATGCCACAGCTATAGCCAAAAGGGCAATTAATGAATTATCAGCGCTTGATAGCGGCAACAAAAGAGCAACTATTACAATGCAAAGACACTCTAATTAAAATTCTGTACTTCCCTCGTTGCACATTAGCATTTCAAAGGGACCTTGTCACATAAATTTCTGTGGTTCATGTTGTCTTGTGTACGGCTCGTGGACTGAAATGTGACCTGTGCTGGTACATGTCTAATTTCTTTCACTCCGCCGTGATCTACAGCACATCGGCTTATGTAAAAAAAAAAAAAAAAAAAATTAAAAAAGGCGGTGTTTTCTCAGCGGTTGCCTCTGGTTGGATGGAAGTGCAGCATTTCCTTCCATGAATGTGAAGAAATTAAAACTCTCACGGTAGCCAATTTGTCAATAAACCAAAAACAGCCGGGTTAAATATGAATAGAGAGGGAATGAGACCTCTTTGACAGACAGAGCCCTGTGGTTATCTGAATACGATATACGCCTTCTGGCCAATTACACTTGAGTTTTCTCCATTGCCATTGGAATAAATGGAAAACATTCCCCGTGTTATGACTGGAGCATGACAACACCTCTGACTTTGCCAGGGACGGGGATAAACGGACGAGCTCCAAGGTGTGTCAACTGTTTTAATGGATTTAAGCAACTCCTCTGCTCAGATCCGTTGGTTTAGTACCATCCGGCTGAATTCTGTATTCATAACTTTGTCACAGTTTTACAGTATTTTGACTGAAATTAATCTCAACTTCAAACACAGTGAGGAGGAGATTAATGCAGATACGGCATTGCAGATTAATTTTGCACACGCTCAACTTCAAACTGTCAGAATTAATTGCTTATTGATAGGTTTTTCTTTCCTCCTTTCTCTTTTCAGTTTTTTTGTGCTCTGTCTCTGCAGTGGCAAGCTTCTGTATTTCCTTCATTGTTGTTTTGCTGGCATTCTGAATTTAGAACCACTCAATAACATCCTGATGTACTTTTATGAAAAACAATATGGACAAACGCAGCGAGTAGAATCGACATTTGACGGGGCTGCCCTCGCTCCTCGCCTTCGCTCCTGTTGATCCACCTTTCCTCTCACTCAAGAGTGTACATGAAACCGAGCTGAGTGGCCGCTGGGTTGTTTTTAAAAAAAAATTTTTTTTTTTCCTTGCCAGCCTTGAGCCGCTGACCTCAGAAGATGCGCATGGTAACAAGGTCGATTAACCTTGACCCGCGGCCCTTTTATACTCATACATTTCCACCTCTGCTTCGTAGTAACGACTGCTTTCCGCCGCGGCTTTCCCCCTTCACCTCTTTATGGAGTGAGGTCAGAGATGGAGTATCGGGGGGTTGATGCTGCAAACTCGTTTATTTGTATTAAATACAACGCATGTGTTGAGCCGAGCTCTGTAAATGAAGTTCATGTTTCCAGTTTACTGGTGTTGTAGCTTTACCTCACACGTGTGTTTCTTTACAAATAACAAGGTGTAAATATGTTAAGTCTGACTGTTGCATTTTCCCTCGGTGACATTTTTGATGCTACATATTCATCGTTTTGTTGTTGCGTGTGTTCGTGCCTGGAGGTCGAGAACAGTTTTCTCTCCCAGATGGCACCTTGTTGAACCAGGGCTGAGTTTGTGCTTCTGGTCATGCGCCGATCCTTTGCCTCCATGTAATATCTGGTCTGGACCGCACTTTAAACCCTCACGTATGTGTCACTCATCACAGTCTCCACTGACAGGGTGTAATCAGAACACAGGCGGGCTTAATACAGCTGCTCATCATGTGATGGGGAGCAGCTCGGGAGGAAGGTGGGTAGGTGGGCAGGAGCTGGTTCAGAAAAAACCCAACACACAATGCTGATTCAAAATGCTAACCCCTGCTTTGAGTCCAATCATACGTACTGTGACGTGTGAAGTGGCACTGGGAGCTGGGTTATTCACCACACTCTGTCATTTTTCTAGGATTTTCTAAGCATCTAGTCAGGGTCAAGTCTTGTGCATGAGACAGATCCGGCCACAGTTGTCTTATTTATGTGACAGTATACTGTTTGATGCCCATAGTAAAATTACCCATTAATTTAAATGGCTCGCAGTTTGGTATTGCTGTTAATGCTTTGAGGAGCCCAAAGCCCATAAAAAGGTGGTCGGATTGTTTTCTAACTTGGACGGAAGTCAGCGTGTCTGACCCTGCAGACCACAGTGCACAAACTCTACATTAACACAATTACTGGCCCGGGGGAAATATTTCTCCATAACTTTAATTGTACACCCAAACAATGTCCTAATATATTTAAAACTTCAGTATATGGTTATGTTTTTTGCCGCCATTGTCAGACACTTAAATTGAGCCGGTCTGCAGGGGGAGGGCGGCCTGGATATTTGTATTCAGGCAGTGACTCGGACAGACAGAGGGAGAGAGCGCCGATGTCCCCAACAAACAAACCTCGGCTCCTTTTTGCATTGTCTGCCTTTTTGTGGCTTTCTGCGGTCTTCATGTTTTTGTCAACTTGCTTTGAGGCGTTCGGAGTGGCTCACAAAAAAACCCCAAAAAACGAATAAAGCCCAGTGTCTGGCCATGAAAGAGCATGTCACAACTTTGGTAGTAAATTTTGAAAAGATGCCCTCCGATGCTGAAATGCTGGTTTTACCTCTGATCTGCCTCTGTCTCCGCTGTTCGGCTTGCTGCAGTTTATCACTTACTCTGCTCCGGAAAACCCTCACCAGCGGCGGCCTGTGTGTTCTCATTACGGCGCGCCGCATACACATCCGAGCCCGGACACTTTGTGTACACAATGTGGAGCCCCGGGTCAGAGAGGGAGCTCCTCCGAGGCTCGGCGCCGCAAACTGCACTTACTCCCTCACTGGAGATGAGCGGAGTGTGTCAGGACTAACGTTTTCCTGCCCGTCGATATTGTTTTTCCAATGAGATGATAGTGTGCGAGCGGGGAATTTGTTTTTTGGCATAGAGTGCCTCTCTTGGCCGGCTGCACTCCCATCAGTCACGCTCACGTGGCTCCTTCTACCTTTAGCTGGCTTGCCACATGTGATTCTTTTTTGAAAGAGACCTGCAGAGAGGCTGAACCTATAATGTCTATAATTTTGAAATGCTGCTTCTAGGAGGGAGTTCTTCCAGCATGGGAAAGGAAAAATAAGGTCACCTTGGTCTAGTATAACCATGGATGACTTCCCCTATCATCTTTGTGGAAAAAACAATTCTCACCCAGGAATATAGCCTTCAGTTGTGTTGACATAAAATTCATTAATGCTGGAGTGCGAGACCTTTACATATAAATGAATACCCATTACATCCAAGCCCTCGCCGAAGGAGTTCTCGCCGTGCTGATTAAGCCCATCAGCTCCAGGTAAACCCGCTCTCTGTTTCGCAGTATACCACCGTTTTTAAATCTGGCAACATTACTGAGCTGCGGACGGGTAGCGCCGCTGTAAGGCCACAGCAGCGAGGAGAACGGTGGAAAAACCAAGATAACGTTCTGATCATGGTCCAGATAAATATTAGCTTGTTGTTCAGAGAGAGAATGCAGTCCAAAAAAAAAGGAAGAAAAAGCAATCAACGGCAAGGACAAACGCTGAAGATCACTGAAAGAACTGAGGTCGCTATGCGGCTCTGGTGCAGGTTGCTGTTTATCAAATATTTGGCGGGGGCTATTACCTAAATAATGAATTATTGTGTACTTTTTCTAATTGCCAGAAGGGGGAGACAAAATCCCCACACTGCAGGTTTTAAATGAAAAGTGGGCAGAGTTGGACATTAAATCTCGTCTTTCTTGATTTAGTTTGTTTAAACCTGTATTTGACCACTTCATACAAACTCTGAATTTACTTGAATGAACTCAAAATGTTAACTAATGCATCTTGATAAATAATCTGTGTTAATCTACACAGTCTGCTGTCTAAAAGTGAATGAATTTCTCTTTCCACAAAACATAGCAAGTTAATCCTGATTTGATTATTGGAGAATATTATCAGTGAGTCTAAAACACAACTTCATCATGTCCCTATTCATGAATTAAAAAATTAATAAAAGTACAAAAAACAAAACCATTGGTCTGAAGTGACCTTTCAGGAATTTCTAACGTATGAAAATTGAATGCAGCAAAATTAGGAAAACACACACACACACACACACACACACACACACACACGCATTCACAGGAACTACAGAGCGAGTTTTATTCCTCAGTAAATACTTTAAAACAGCTGTGCGCTTCAAGCCGGGGGAGGAGTTCGAGCGGTGACCCTGGACTCTGTCTGAACCCGCGCAGCATGGATTTTTAAAAATAATAATTTGTCACTACATCAACTGCTGGTGACTGTGTAGACTCTCAATGGCACCAAACACGTCCACTTTATCCCCCGGCAGCAATTTGTCCTTGTCAGTCAGACATGCCTTTGGTTACGCAGGGCAGATGGAGCTTCATTGTGTGTTTACTGTACATATTTATGGTGTTAAAAATAGTCCACCTTGATTATTAATACTTAGTGGATACGGGTCTGTATGTGGAAGGAGGGAGGGAGTTTGAATGGTCATGGATTATTGCTCCATTTCAGTATATTCTCTGTCATCACCGATTGAAATGATTATTGTGCGTCATGAAAATGTGGTGTTCAACAGTCCATGGACTCAATCTAAAGTTTTGTACTTATAATCTTTTTCCCTGCATGATTAGATGTGTACAGAATCAAAGCTGGGTCATTAAAATTAATTTCTCTTGCTCATTTTCTCTCTGTTTCTCATATTTCAGAAAAAAAAATGTCACTCTCAAATTCTTATCAAAACATAATCTATAAAGTAGAAAATGTTTGGTTTGAGGCAAACTGCACAGCAAATCAATATGAGATGACAGTGGCAGATGTTGTATGGGGACGGCCATTTTCTCAAGGAACAAATGCAAGCAAAAAATGAAGTTTTAATGAAACGACCGTGTACTTTTGTTTGGCCATGCAGACAGTTTATGAGAGTGGATTTTAAAGTTAATACAGCGGTCCTATCAGGCACTTACTTCCCTTCAAATGTGGCTCGATCTAATACAGATTACATCCCAGTAAATTCTGACATTTCGATGTGAAAGTCCACTCATTTATTTTGCAAGAATACTGGAGAGCTGAAAGCGAGACCGGCCGACAGCACGGAAAGTGAAGCCGCTCTTTTGTACCTAATTCAATATGGATTATAATCATATGAACTGCTACAAAGTGGGGCAGCGGGCAACAATGGCGGGTTAACACAGTACCTTTTGTTGGATACAAACAGTGCTTCACACAGCAGCAGAAGGTTTGTTCCTCCATTGTCCTCTTTCATTCTTCTTTAAAAACCAGAAAATGCAGCACCTACAGACGTACAGTACCGACAGGTATGAAATAAGAGAGAAGGAAGGAACTTTACGTTTCCTCAGTTACGCATTATTTATTCCCTCTCCTGAAAAATTAGCAGCCCAATATTCTGCACAGCTGAATCCAGGCCTGTCAGTCCTACCTGACGGAGGCTGAGCAAATTTACTTGCAGTCAATCATGTTGATTCATGACAGATGGATGATGGTACTGTACGTGTCCGTGGGGAGAATAAAACTCTTCCGAGTTACTTATGGGTTACAGATTTCACATTTCAACCTCGGAGTATTTCACAATGTTGAATATGATCTCTCCAGTGCGGTGGAGCCCCAGTGTTTCCGTGTTTAACCTAATTGATTCACGGATTACGGGAGACGTAGGCGCTTGTTCTGCTCGAAACGATGCCGCTCATCGCTGGAGTTTGCGCTCCTTTTTACATGGATTACTGTGGCAGCGTGATCGGCTTTTGTGCTAACAGATCATTTCCTCCCGATTGTAAGCGCAGCGTTATATGCAGTAGGTCTACAGTAGACATGCCGCAGGTTGAGGAGGATCCCACCCATTCCCAGTCATCTGTGAAGGGCATGACTGCGAGCCTGAAACATTTAATGATGAGGACTGAAAGAAATGGATGAAGAGCGAGATGGGGGGGGTTCTAAGGACAGTGGTAGTGGACGAACAGAACCCGACAGCGCCTTCTTATGGGATGCTAATATATTCTGGGTGAAAGTGTGGTGCTCTCCTCATTAGCAGCCTCTTGGTTTGACAGAGGTGTTGGGGTGGCTGCCATTCACCCTGGCTAATTATCCAAAGTGTGCACTGAGGAGAAAAAAAAAAACCCCTATTTTCTCCAGATCCAGACTCCCTGAGAAAATATCACCAACACAGTGTAGACAGTTTTCTGTGAATGATTTGTTTGACTAATGGCCTTTCATACACAGCTTCAAGAAGCACGCTTATTTGATTTATCTTCGCAAAGCAAAATTCCAATGCTGTTGGGTCATTTTTCATGTCGCGAGATCAGAAAATAGCAACTCATTACAGTTCAGAGGCTTTTTTTCCCCTTTGCTCCGTTTGGTTTTGTTGATGTGGATACACTTGCTCAATCATGTTCACGTCGTAAACGGAACCAGACAAAGATGCCAGTAGCTCTTACTTAAGGGCCGTGGTGCTTTCATCCAACAGCTGTGGAGACACCAAAACCATGAATGTCAGCTTCATGGTGTTGCTCGAGGAGGATTCGTTAGACTCCTCCTCTGAGGACCATGTACTAACTTAGCAAGTTCAGAATCCAACATTTAAGCAGTCGTCGCTGATCCATTTCTTCAGCACACGTCCTAAACATGATGCAAATGCAGAGGCCCCCATAGTCAGGGAGGTGGAGGTTGAAACTACCTTTCCTGTGGCAAAGTGGGCATTGCAAGATAACAAGCAGGTTGATTTGTTTAGTTTTTTTCCTCCATTTCCCATGACCGCCTTCTGTCAGTCATCTGCGCTGAAGACGATGATCACGTTCGTCTGTGACACGTCTTTTTTTTTTTTCCTTTTTTGATGGAAAACAAGCTGCGATTGAGCTGCCGGGACATGTTTCCGGAGACCCAGATGTATTGAGCAGAAACGGTTTATTCAATGCAACTTAACGCCATGTTAACGCCACACGGCCCTGAAGGCCGTCCCACTGAGGGAGACGAACCACGGCCGTGACTCTGTTTATCTTGGCAGGTGTGTTTCGGCCATCTGCGTTATCAGTAACATCACGGCCATCCTGGAACCAAGCGAACTGTTGCTTATAGTAAATTACATTTTGTGTGTGATCTGTGTACAGAAGCGTGGCCCAGTAGAGACTTCAAGACCGACTAATAAAATAGCTGCGAACGCACGAGGTGATAAAATGCAGAACACCACATTCTCGCGACTGAGAGTGCTTAGTGCAGAGCTGACCCAAACAATGACCTGGCGAGGGAGGAGCCGGGGGGTTTACGTACTGATGGACGGCAGGTGTGCAGACGGATTGGCAATGAGGAGAGAGCGAGGGGTGCCACCCCTGTAGATTCAAAGAGGGGGGGGCGGGAGAGCGATCATGACCGACACCAAACACGAGTGAGTTGCGATGCTGCACCATCCAACAATCAGCTCTCTGGCTTTTTGGCTGCTCCACAGATTGGCTTCACATTATGCATTCGCTGTGAATAATGGAACAGAGGTCAGCTGCAAACTTTTCTTCTTCTTTTTGGGCTGTCAGCCACACGGCCTCTAGTGTACACGCACATTACCACAAACACCCCCCACCCATTAAATTGCAAAAATATTCAAGAAGGAAACTGCCGTGTTAGACTGGAGACCGATGCTGTTACTGGAAAAACTTCAGAGGATCTGATGCTGGATGCTGGTCTCATCCAAGAAGCTGAATAGAACCAACTGGGTGGTGCCGGTTCCTGGGAGGAGACGCTCGGAGAACGTGCTTCCATATACAAAGCTGCTAATCGCAGGGAGTCGAAGTTAGTTTTGTCCGTGAGGGGAATTTTCGGCATCACGTATAAAGTTAGATGGACTCACATTAATTTTATTCACTCGCTCATTTTATGGCCCATAACAAGTGGGCACTTTTGTTACTGTCCACAACATTAACATGTATCACCGGGTTAGGCTCATCTTGCTGATTGCGTATCGCGCTAATGGTTCGGTCTCCGCTGTACCGAAATCCTCCGTTAATGGTGTTTTTTATGGCTTTTTGTTTGGATGAGTTACAGCGTGTTTTTCCACAGAAAGCAGTGGCTCATGCATAAGTACATTTCAGTGATGTCCCGTTGATCAGTACAAGAATAATTAAAACACAGTTTCAATAAAAAAGCTCTGTGTGTTTGGGGGGCGTGGGGTGGGGGGGCATTTGATTTCCATTTGAATGCTTTCAGAGCTCATTATCCACCGCTGACTGTGGCGTGCTGTTCTGCAGAGAGAAGTATAAATAACCCTAAACACATATGGAGCGCCTGAACGAAAGTTGAGATGAATGTTTCATCACATTCTCCATTGCGGCAGGAAGGGGGGGGCAACTTCGACGAACGGACGGGTGGATAAGAAAGAATCGGTGGTAAAGCAATTGTGTGACGCCGCAGGTGGTTCAGGTACGGAGAGAAGCACCCGATGAGGTGTGATGGGCCTTAATTCAAAGCTCATCAGGCAGCTGGATGGACATCCGCCTTCACACGCCGTTTGACTTCCACTCGTTTCGTCGCCTCGTTCGTCTCTATTTAAGTGAGTGCAGCAAAGTGCAGTGGCAGCTGTATTTAGGAGCACTCGCTGAGCGACGGCGCCACCTTTTAGTTCTTGCCGGCGCCTGGAGAGCCAGCCAAAATTAATGGCTGCAAATTCGAACAAATAGATAGGTGCTCTTTTGTTTCAGCTAACCCCCCCCCACACACACACACACACACACACACACATGTGTACTGTACGTCATAGGTAACACCACACCTGAACCCTGAGCAAAAAAAAACAAAAAAAAGAAGTTTAATCAAGCCAGCGCAACGTAGCGGTGCAGAACATCACACCTCTTTCTTTTACCCAACTGAGCAGAGTGAGGGAAATGAAATCAGCAGGCAGGGATGTGGGCTGTCTGTAATCAGGTTCCACCGCCTTTCCCTATCGACTGCCGGGTCAGGATCATATGAGCGTGCTGCTGTGTCTGCCCACCATCCTGCCCGTGTGCTCGCTCGCTCTCGCTCTCTCTCTCTCTCGCTGTCAGCTTCGGTTTCTCCGTTTCTCCCTCTTCGCCTCGACTCCACCGGTCGGCTTCAGCATCAGAGGGCGAATGAGAGACGTGTTGAACGCTGACGTTTTTGTTTTGATTGTTGCATTGTGCGCCTTTTTTGCCATTAAATACTGAATGCTGTGTGTGTGTGTGTGTGTGTGTGTGTGTGTGACAATCCACGCCTGGTGACACAAAGCATTTATGTGCGTTCTCAATGAGAGGATAACACGCCCGCCCCCCCCAGAGGCTATTTCCACATTAATACATTTATACACGTGAAACCTCAAAAGAATTAATCTGCGCCATGAGTGGCACTCGCAGGCAACGATAGCTGGTGTATGTGATGATATACCTTATTGTGGCGTTGTGTGTTTGCGGGGTGGATTTTATAGTGCACAGGAGATGACATAGAGTCAGCATGTAATGAGCCTTGATGAAACTTAATAGCAGTATTGCGAGATGGGAAGCGCTCCATTTCACTGTGATGGAAGAGCCTGTCTCTTAAAGATCCATTTGCGTCTCACCAAGGTCAGCGTTTTGTCTCTAATGAGAGTAATCTCACGGAGGTGCAGAAAATACTGGAGCCGCCACCTCCACATGAACATACGCAGGCGTTAATAAGGCGAGAGGACGCCAGCGAAACGTCCCATTCACGGTCCGTCAAGTCAAAGGAGTTTTGAAAAGTTGTTTTAAAAGGAGTTTTAAGTTTAAAATGCATACGTGCGTTAGCGTAATAATGCTTCCGTTCTTTCACCCGTCCACACTTTGCTCAAATCCTGCAACCTGATGGTGGCGCACACTCCCAGCAACATCAGCAGCACAAACCGGATCCGGGTAGTTCAGTCCCAAATACGACCCCGGCTTTCCACAGCATTTAGGCTTTCATTAGTGCGGCCTGTGAATATCGATGCGTTTCATCCAACTTTATTCATCCGACATCGCAGTTGTGTACCACAGTGTCGCTCGCTGCCAAATAAATCCATCAGTCTGAACTTTACCGAGCTCATTTCTGTGTTTGTTTGAGTTTACGCAGTAAGCCCTGCACTCCGTTCCATGGATAACTCTTTGGTTTCTCCGGCTGTCAGGGTGTCACTGGAGCGGTTAATATCCCAATGAGCGAGTTGTGAGTGAGCAGGTGACCCAGCCGCGGCGAGTAAACACGACGGCCTCTTAGACTCGGTTTATACCACCCATCTTCTAGACAAAGAATAATTAGCTTAGGCAAACACGTCCTCAATTTCTGGAATCAACTTTAATGATTCCTCACCTCTGAAAATCATTGCCACGTCCGTCGGCGCCGGCTCACCGAGTCCGCTTGTTTTCATCCAATAATCCCACAAAAGCCTTACAAAAGGTCCCCGTGTGCCACGCACGGCACGGTGTGCGTGTGCAATTAAAGAAGCATTTCATAACCTCATAACCTTGTGTTTCCACCGCTGCAGCAATAAAAAAAAAACCATAAGTGACTTGAAATTATTGTATCGAAAAGAAAGGGCGGCTGAAGCAGAGGTGTCGAGGTTACTCTGTCCACCTGAGGCCGTTTTCTCCTGCTAAATAAATCTGCGAGGAGTGACTTCGTAATCCCACTTCAAAGAGTGCGAGATGACACATTTTAGAGAGCGGAGTGAAAGAAAAGCCTGTTTACGTGCAGCTGTTTCTCAACCCTTACACGCGTCCGGCCTCAGTGCAAACGCACAACCTCTGCAACGTCTGGAAATGTGTGAATGTGAACGGGGAAATGCTCTGAGCAAATAGACTTTTGTCTTTTTTATCATTTTATCATCCAAAGCTGCTGCAACTCAGTGTTTCCACACGGATAGATGACAGTTTACTTAGTAGTAGGTCGGTCAATGAAAATCCCCGAGTCCACGTTTGATCTGGGGGGGGTTAAGAAGATAAAGCGTACAGATTTGAAGCGGGTGAGATCTCCTCCCCGAGTGTCACCGCCGCCGCACAACCACTTTAAAAAGAGGCAGCGCTCGCCCGCCTACCTGTCACCTGAGGCGCCGCCAAACCCACGCTGACAGACTGACACGAGAGGTGTCTGGGACCTGTCTTCCAAACCAGACAGCCATGTCATCTTATCCTGCTCTGGCGTGGTGCGGGGGGCGGGGGGCTGCTTTACGTCTTGTGACAACTGCTGTTTGTTTACAGCGACAGTTGGAGTCCGCAGCGTCAGTGACACCGTTGTAACAAAACCATTACAAGTGTAATGACGTGTGCCAATAAACCACCGTTTCTTCAATGAGCCTTATCACCAAGATTATAACCATTTAACAGCCTCAAGGATAAATGACAAAACATAATTACAAGTTCATACAATTACTTCTGAGTGATCTTTTAATGAGCCAAATAACGGTTTACACTGTACATAAGTAAGATTAAGCATAATGAGGTGTAGTCTCATTCTGTCTTAGCATTTTCACCCTCAAAGACTCTGTGTGTGTGTGTGTGTGTGTGTTGAACAAATGACAGCGTCACGATCCCGAACAAAATACCAACCCGCAGACACGCAACAATGTGGGGACTTAAGTGCTGTACAACTTTCTTGCCTTTGAAAGTCAAAAAGCACCAGCCGCTCTTAATATTCAGTCAAACCATCTTTTCATATTTTCACCATCCACAGCATCAAATAAGCCCAAACAATCCCCACCAGTGTGTGTGTGTGTGTGTGTGTGTGTGTGTGTGTGTGTGTGTAGTTGTTTTAGGATACCCATTATACCACGCTATAATTAGCACTGCCTCCTTCCCCTCAGCCCAGCTTCCAGACGTCCTCGTCTTCATCCACAAAAAACCAATATTTACTTTGCAGGATATGCCTGAGACTTTTTTCCTCTTTTAGTTATAATAATAATAATAATAATACATTATATTCATACAGTGCTTTTAAAGGCACCCAAAGATGTTTTATATAAATAAACAATTTGCAGAAAGAGCCACACATGCAAAAAAGAAAAGAAAGGAAAAGAGAAGCAGCATTAAAACTCGGTGGGTGAAAAAGGAACAAATGCAGTAAAATCTGAAAGAGGTGCTCTTCTATAAAAGTGACAGCACGGGGACCTTCGCTAAAAGCAACTTTAAAAAGGGGAGATTTGAGTGCTTTGTCTGAAGCTGCTCTCGTACTTGTGCTCTTCCTGACAACTCTGCTGTGACTCAAACCGAGGACTGTTAAATCCCCAACAACCACATTTTGCTAAGCGGCCCGCACAGCACGGACCTCCCCGGGGGGGCTCAGGGATGCCCCCCGGCACTCGGTCCAACTTCTTGTCATTTCCCATCTCCACTTCCATTCCGCTTAAGTGCCCCCCCAAAAAAAAAAAAAAAACAAAACGCGGTTAAGCCTCTCAACATTCATCGACCTTAAACAAATTATCCCATACGCATGTCCCCCACTCGGGCCTCCTCCACCGGTCGCCTCCAGCCACTTATATCAAAGTCAGAAACCTGGTACAGCCCTGTGGGGGCGTGTAGCGCCTCGGTAGCCTTGGGCCTGAGATCTGGTACGACAAGACAGTGATATTTCCCAACCTGGCAACACAAGCATGTGACTCCTTTTACAGCAGAAATGCGTCCCGCTTTGAACTGAATTCTAATTGGAGAATAAATACAATGTTTTTTATTCTTGGATGACTTCATTTATGTTTTTAGCCATGCTACTTACTGTCGCTAGAGCTGATGACACCTTGGGCCAGACTAAAATAACTAGACAGTTATTGGATGGATTTCATGGTCATTCATGGTCCTCAGAAGATGATCCTTGCTGATGTCCGTAACTCCCTGACTCTCTTCTCCAGCGTTGTTGTGGTTCTGAGCGAGCGGGTCAAGCACTTGAGCCCATTACAAGATGTAATGAAATCATATATATATATATATATATATATAAACTCAGCCTGAAAATGCAGGCGTTGTCACAATGCACAGTCCCACATTTGCAAGTTCAGGAAGGATTTGTGTCGGTGGTTTTGCATTAGAATTGCTATACATCGGGAAAGAGAACGGCGGTAAATCTGCAGCCCGACAGTTCTCTGGCTCATGGGGAAATTAAAGGTCAATAAAATAGTCTAATTGATTCTCAGGATTACAAGCAGTCAGCAAAAAAAGAAGATAAAAAACAAGGGCTAATGTCATCATGTGTTTTGGCTCCCGCAGGCAGAGAGTGTTTGTTTGAACAGGCGCATAATTAAAGGTTCTCCTGCATAGATCACTTGCAGGATCCCGTGTTCCTCCACTTTCTGTGATTTATGTGCAAGATGGTTTTAATGTTTGGCTGATAAGCTCACTGGAAAGAGAGCTCAAGAAAGAGAGCTCAAGTCGTGGGCTTTTGATTCGCTGCAACATCTTTTTCTACCAAAAACTGCAGGTAGGAGATGCTTGATCTCTTGATACTGAGGGATGTCGAACTTTTTAAAACACGTCTCAGTGGAAAACTAATAAACCCTCTGAGCTGACAGGTTTTAGAAATTGCAGCTTCACAGTCTTTTGTGTAAATAGCTCACTGGAAAAGAAGAAGGAGAAAAAAAGCTCTTAATGGTGTTGAATAAGAGCCTCCCTGGGATTTGACTAACAAAGGCAGTGCCATTTTTATTCCATGTGTTTTTAAAGAGGCGTCTCCAGGGTTAAGACGACAAGGAGAAAAAATTCACTTCTCAAAACAACAAAGACTGAAGAAAAAGGAAAGATAATCTGACCGAGAATCTCATAATAATCAGCGCATTTATCCCTGAGCCTGCTGATCACGTAAATTAGAAGTCCAATTAGGTGCAGTCAAACAAGCACAAGGTCGGAGCTCTTCTGACGGACACGTGGGTCTACCGGTAATATCCCTCGTGATGTTCAAGTTAAATTTATCACTTTGTCAAACTCAGATGACGTCTTGACTCAAATCGTTTTAGGCTCCACAGGAAATGTTTTTTTTTTTTCTTTTAAACAGAAGAAGGAAATCTGACTTGTGGTGAACATGTGGTGAAGGTACATGGTGTAACCCTGAAGAAAACCCACTTCAGACTTCTTCCAGGTTTTGCAGAACTTCACGTTTGTTTTTTCTTTCAAATCAAGGCTGGTCCTTTTAACAGCAACAACATTAGTGCCAAAATCGTGCAAGGTCGTCTTACTCACGCAGCCATGGAGACCAGAGGCCGTACGAACACTTGACACAAACACGTCACTTTCATTTTTTTTAGCTTCTGGGAACAGACGTGGACGAGAGGATCTCAGCGGAGAAATGAAACACAGTGCAAGACGCCCATCTCGTTCCTTCTCGTCAGCTTGACTGTAATTGCGTGATTAAAGCAGAGATAATGTCGGTGTGTTTGCCGCAGACCAGAGACAACATTAACGGTACAGATTTATCTGTGGCGTGTGGAAAAAAGCTAACGTTAGCTCGTGTTTTAACAGTGCATGCAGGGAAACGGGCCGTAGTTGAAGAACATTTACCAGGCGCTCATACTTGAAATGACCTTTTTGAATCACACATCCATACAACATTACAAATAACCTTCAGCCCCCCTCCTCTGTTTTATATAATGACGATTCCATAATTACATTTACTTAACTAATGGGTTTTTACACCTCCACTTTAACTTGAGCAGTTTATTTGCAAACTCGGTTTTCCTTGCAGTCGTGCAGCTTTCTTTTACACTTTGAATATGCACGAGGTTCACTCCACTCATTTTTGTGTCCACTTGGACAAACAAAGGACAGTGCATGAGATCATTGCACGCTTTGTGTCCTCACATGAATGGAGGAGCACTTTTGGTGATTAGTCCCAATGCACAACACCTGCGTATCGCACGCACAAGAAACATAGTTGGCCGTTGTTGTCTCATAAGACACATGGACGACAACATGGACGATAATGGCTGCAGATCTATAACATGCGTTGTTATTAACTGCATCATTTATTTTAATACCTTGTTCCATCAAATGTGTTTCCTCGCTCGTTGTTTCCTGCTTTGCACACCTTAACCTCCCTGTCTGTAGTTAGTACAGACCATAAAAGTACAGTACACGCACAGATGTTTTGCATTAGGGCTAATTACTGAAATGGCTAAATATTCGCTTGAGTGCCCTCGACGTCTGCTTGCCTGGAGAAGGTCTGTGACCCGACGCCTGGACGTGATACAGCAGTGGATGGATGCTGTTTGTTGTATTTGTTTCTCCATTATCACGATTTTTCAGCCCCGGTCCCTGTGTTGCATCAGTCACACGCCAGCCAAAAGACGAATAACTTTGGACGTTGGGACGGCAGGTTTCTCTTTCTCCTCTCCTTCATTGCAAACACTGAGGGCTGTGTTCGCAACTCCCTAGATTTCTTTTTTTTTTTTTTTTTTTTGCTGTAGTTCATTTTTCCCCTACACCCTTTATCCAAGTACTCATCCACTCATCTTTCAAACCTGCTTTAAAGTCTTGCTGTTGTTTTCCAAAGCCTGTGTAAACAGTGGGGCTGGAATAATTCATATGGCAACCGGGATGCATTTGGGTGCAACACTTCCTCGGGCTGTTCACCATCCACCAGCCTACATTTGTGTTCCAAAGAGTTTCTCGAGCATGCAGCTGGAAAGCGAGATACCCTGCCAGCTCATTGCTTCGTTCTCTCCTGTCCCTTTCTTGTGCAACCCCCCAACCCCCCCCCATTCAGTGTGCTGCTCCAATCTCCTAGCTCCTCTCCAAATCATTGTTTTCTTTGCGTTTTTCTAATTTTTCATCATCATGATCTCTCTACAGGTGGAATTGATTGATTTTTTGTGCATGTTTTTTTTCCCATTTCTTTTTATTTAGAACAAGAAGGTATAGTCACAGCTTCTCTTGCGACAAAATCACTCTTATTTATCAATTACCGGTCAAGCTTTGGTCTAATTGTGCTCAATATGCAGAGGGGGGAAAAAAAAACAAATCTTGTTACCGGCGTCGCACCTTTTGTCATCGTGACAGCGTGTGTTCATGCTTTATTTGGCTCGGTGTACTCCCCAACGTAGCCAGCCCAATCAGCTGCGAGCAATACATCACCAGAGCCAATGTGAATGGAGGTGCTCTGTTATTGAGTCATAAATTAAATACACATTTCCTCAGATTTCATCGACGCTCTCAACAGGACTTTGTATGTGATGCATCATGGATGTGACAAAGCCAGTAAATCAGGTTGCGGGAGTCTCTCCCAACGCGGACGGAGAGGCTTCATTTATTTGTGTGCACGCTTGGCCGCGATCGCAACACAATGAGAGGCGAGAGGATAATTGAGCTTCTCTCAACATACCGTCACACGGGCGAGATGTCGCATGGATAACGTTTCAGCGTGGACAGACGCCGCTTCATCCCCACTCTGCTCGTACGGCCACTCTCTCTGACATAATAATGTTGTGCAGGAAGCGGTGATGATATGAAGACGCTGTCAGATGATACACACATCCACTCCCCAGCGTTAATTTTCCTCGTACCATCCCAAGAGGTTCACCAGTCGATACAAGGCATTGAACTTAATAAAGATTTCTGCCGGCTTCGCATCGCTGACATATCTTCTCTTGAGAAAGGTTACAAGGGGATGCCAAGACAAGAGGAAGTGTGTGCGCAGTACAGTTGTGTGTCTGACGCGCTGTGATCAGGTTCCTCGGCCGTCGAGTTTAATGTCTCATTCGGACGGGATGGCTGCTAAAGCTAAAGCAGGTGTCAAGTCTGACCGGGAGCCCGATGTTTGGAATCAGAAGTGGAGCGTGTTTCTTAACTGCTGCAGCGGGAGAGGTGACATCTTGTGCTACACAGCTAATTGACTCTGACTTCGTCCTCCTTTTCTGGGCTTTCCTGCTCTCCGTTCCTTCGAGGTGAACATCAAGACAGCTCGCTACAGGTCGACAGCGCAAAGTCCTCAAAGTTTAACTTCCTGCAGGCATCCGTGATGCTACCTCTTTACCTGCAGAGACAGACAGCTGGAATTAAACCATGGTTTAGCTTTGTGTTTCTAAAAGGAGGCTGAGACTCGGCAGTGCTCGTGGTCAGCTGTCAGTCCTGGTAGACCGAACTAAAAAGTTTTGCTCTAAGTCGTTTTCAAAGAGTGGGGCGCCGTACGCATCTTGAACCGCACGCACGTCGCTTCGCGGCGCTCATAACAAAGCAGCTGGCGCGAGGATGGGCCGAGGCTTTCATTTAGGTGTATGATTAAGGAGAGGAAAACAGCTAAATGTGTTTTTAGTTTGTAGCAGGTGGACATCAGTCATGCTCCAGCCCCTCCCTGTGCCGGCCCTGAGTAATGACTGTCTGCTGCAGAGCAGGGGGATTGGCTGCCGGCCGCCCCCCTCTTCCTGTTGCCCTGGCAATGCTGCACTGTTATTGATAAAGTTGATAAAGAAATGCTTGGGCATGCACCTGAAAGATTAGACCTGAAATCCCCTAGGTTGGGGGGGGGGCAGTAACAGGCAGGGAGCGCACGGCGGGACAGATTGTCCCCTGACAGTCAGCAGCTCACGGAAAAGTTGGGCTCCGGCGCGGCGAGCGGGAAGAATGTGATTTTCTGTGGATTTGTTTGCTTTGGTTTGTCTTGTTTGTACTGCTAGTCGTAGATAAGCTTTCACGGCCGACCCGGAGGCTGTGAGCTGAGAAACGAGAGCTTTGTTAGCCGCGGGAGCATTGATTGGATATAAACAAGTGCTGACTGGCATCTGAGAAACGGCGCCGAAGTTCCAATCAGTCTGAAAACTAAACAAATTAAAGTTCCCGTTGTGTCCCGGCCGGTCCATGATGAAGACCTCCAGACGCAGACAGAGCGGAGCCATGTGATTACTCTTGTCACGACACACCTGTGCTGTGTTTGTGACAGCTTTTCTTTAAGCTCTGCTTTTGGACCAATCATCTGGCTGCTGTCGCTCACATATAAAAATAAACACCTTTGGAAATATTTTGTGCGATGAATGTTAATTGTAAATACATGATAAATCTGCAAGCCATTTCAGGTGCTGTATTTATTTTAGTATCATCCTCTGTGACATATCTGTGAATGAGAAAATTGCTATTTTGCTATCGTTCGTATTAGAGTGACATGTACAGACAAATGTGTGATACATAGTTTAAACAGCTGCGTTCTGTTTACCTCATTTATTTTATTTAACTTCAGGAACCCGAGCTGCCGCGGAGCCTCGAGCAATGATGAATCCATCTCACTGGAGAGGGTGAGAATCCAATTAGCATCTGCCAATCTGAGAAAGAGATAGGTATTTCACCCGGCCAGTCAAGCTGTCGTTCGGATGACACGGTCGGCGATAGCGGGTCGCTTGCCGGAATATGAGAAGTCCTCAAACGGTCGCAGAAGCTCGCGGGCCGTTATTTGCAGGCGCTCTCGGGCAGAAAATAGCGCGCGAGTCTGTTTTCCACACCGGGCGAGCTTGAAAGATGAGAAGAAGCGAGAGGCGGTGGGTTTTTTTTTTTTTGTTTCGCCGCATCCCTTCGCCATGCGACCAGACCTTAATTAAGGTTTGGCGTCGCATGCGACTGACAGGAAAGGGTGTGTTCGCAGCTCTCGTGCGTATGATATTCACACGAGCGAGTCAGGAGCGAGAACTGGGTGGCTCTGCTGTAATATGCACGGCGTCCAGATTTAGTTACGTATGAATAAGTGGATCATTAGAGCAGCGTGGCTAGTTGCCAGTTGGGGAGGATTATACATGTGATGGCAAACAAGTAGTAACTCAGTGCAATGATCGTTAAGTAATGCAGTATTTGTACTAATAACCGGGTTTGTCGCAGCTTTTCAAGAAAAAAATGTGAATAAAGTGCACAGTATGAGGAAGTAGAGATGCTGAGACACTGTATCCTGCAGTTTGCTCTTAGCTGTTCATTTCATATTTGTTGTTGTTTTTTTTGTTTTTGTTTTTTGGTGCGAACGCCAGAGGAGGTAAATGATAGCAAATAGCGCAGACTAATCCATCACACTTTGCTTAATTTATTAAGGCTCAGGAAGAAAAGAGTTTGTTTTGATCGAGCCCCCCTGCAGGTTACAAACACACACACAAAAAACCAACCCAATCACGAATCCAATTTTTTATAGCGGCGGAAAGAAGAATTATACACAAGAGTCGATTATCGGCGACCAAGAGGAATGTGCATGTTCACAAAAACAAACGTGTACCAAAGTTAATGAGTTAATTTGTGCAATAGCTTTGATAAGAAGATTAAAACGTCTAAACCCTTGTGTATATATGAGTCTTTGTTTGAAATATAAAAACACATCTAAATCTAAAGGGACCGTCACCAAATAATTCATGTTTTAAAAAAGTAGGTGTAATAATGCTGTGGCTTATCATTCCGTATAAACTTATTTTGATTCAGATAATATGTTTATTATTATGTATATTTGAGCGCTGAAACTCTTAATGGATCTAATAATGCAACAGTGATCTGGACACGAGCGCACGGTGCTTCACGCTTGATTTCCGACCGTCTTGAGGGATGTGTGTGTGTGTGTGTGTGTGTGTGTGTGTGTGTGTGTGTGTGGGGTCACGTAGCCAGGAGAAGCCGGTGCGTTTGTGGCAAAGCAATGAGGTGGCAGGTGTTGTGCGGTGTGTCGCGCGGCGCCCGGGCTGTCTGCCGGCGGGTGCTGATTGACAGATGGGTAAAATAGTGAACCCTGTCTGGAGAATCCCCACCGCCTGATGGATGGAGGTGTGACCGAGGAGCACCGGAGCACATTTGGATGTGGGGTATTAATCTGGGCTGACAGGGAGCGAGGCAGGCACCGATTCGGCCGGCTAATGCTGATCAAGGATACCGTTTATCCTTCCCGTCCCAATATTATATCAAGTCTCCTCCGTGACATTTTGAAGCATTTTCCGACAAACAGCTACATTACGCACGGACATCTTTTACTGCCACCGAGACCGGGCAGGAATGAGGAAGAGGCCGGGTACACGACATAAACACTGGACCTTTCGATAGAGGAAAAACTAGAGGAGCCTCTCAGGCGACATCACTTATCAGCCTGTTCATCGCAGTGTTTGTCCTGTCCACCTTCCCACTTGTCCGTCCATCCATCAGTTCAGCCACCCAGACAGACGGCTGTTTTCTGATTGCACAGGAGCGCTCGGGCTATTTGTTTTAGTTTTCTACGAAGCACGCAAAGAGACAGACTTCAGCAACCGAACAGTCGATACCAAATGCAGGTGCGGCACTTGACCAGCGGCGTGTCGTCGTTGTTAGCGAGCTACAGGGAAGTGTTTTTGCGAAATAGCATCACTGAAAAGTGAACCTGCATGTTTCAGTGATGGGAAATGACCGGGAAGTGAAGGGAGCACGAAATATTCCATCCAGTTGATTGAAATTTGCGGGCTGCACTCGGTTGGCTGGTTCCGTCGCAGGTGTGACACCGTTCAGGTGTCTGTCTCCATTTGACAAAGACGCTCATCGCGGCAGATCCTCAAATGTGCTCTTTCCCGGTCCCGTGGGCCCAGACAGACGGTCTCCCAGCAGGATCGGTTTTTCGACACCTCACCTGTCTCCTGGGCGGGACGGAGTCGCCTTGATCAGCCGACTCGGCAGATGGGGATTCCCCAGGTGCGTCGGAAATCACGTGGCGCAGACGTGCTCGGTTTTATTCATTTACATTTTACAGTTCACGAGAGCTCGACACGTGCATGCAGACAAAACACAAGCAGGTGAAGAGCATCAGTTCAACAACACACAGACACTGCAAATACCCACAAATGACAACAAAGGTGTTTTCCGGGGACATAAAAGAGAGACGAACCTAGCAGGGAGACGCTTTTTGACTTCTGGAGACAATAAAGTCTGGAAGTTTTAGAGCAGTGAAGAAGAAGCACGTCCCGTCCTCTGTGCTTACAGCGGGTTTGTCTATTGGGTTGTGTTGTGAGTATTTGTGGTGCTCTCATGTGATTATTAACTTGTAGAACTTGCCCCCCGAACGCACACACATACAGGTATCCCATCCCAATCAGCAGGAGGCACTCATGCAGTGACGAGGACATGACTTCTGTCAAATGCGTTAGATCGTCGTGATGATTGATCCCGGGTCAGCGCAGCGGGGGTGCGTGTTTCTCACTGACACTCTCTGGTTTAACATCGTCAACACAAACACACAAAACATGGTTCAAGTCATTCAGAATTTACTCAACAAATACTGAGAGGAGGTCAAAGTAGATCAGGAGAAGGTACAGGCAGACCCTCAGGAGAGCACGTTCTGACCAAAGATGTGTAAACACTCCCATGCCAGGCCCAGTTCATTTCAGATACGCGTCAGACGGTGACCTCACAAGGTCGACAAGCACAGTTTTTCATCACCCGGGATAAACCACGAATATTATGCATCGATTTAGTTCGATAACCCCAGTGTATCATCAGCAAATAGGGTCACTCAGCACCTCTGATGACTACGAGTACGACTTGATTTGCTCTCACCTCACACGCTGCACATTTTAATATTTGCTCCAGATCACCTCAAGATCAATGTTTGTTAGATTAGCTCACAGCTCTGCTCTCCTCTCAGAATATTCACTCTTCGGCTCGTACAGTTTGTGTCTTCGGAACCTCAGTCAGAACCTCTTTGGACCTATTCAGCTGGATTTCATTGGGAGATGACACTTGTGAGGCCGGTTCATATTTTCGATGCCGTCCTCCCGTCTGTACTGTACTGGAGCTTTGGTCTGATGCTCTGAGTGTCCACCTATTCCCCAGAGTGAACTTCACCCTCGCACTAGCTGCGGCCGTTTCGCCGGCGTCCAGCGGCGGCGGTGTGGGCAGGGACGAGCGTCTGCGTCGGGACTGCTGAGCGGACTTAAACCCGTCTCCCTTTGATGTGGAATTCGCTGCCTTTGGGGTGCGAGAGCAGACAACTGTATATCCACCACTATTAAAATTAATGAGCCAACTGTCTATACAAGTCTTGCAGAGCTGTAATTGATTTCTGCACCACTCATTCACTTTCCATACGCAGTATCAACCGACTCGACTTGTTAATATTCCCCTCTGCGTCCCTCCCCCAGTGCCCTTCTGTGCAAGCGAACATGAAAGCTTGTTAGTAGCCAAAAGAGAGAAACTCACATAAAATCTTTTTTTTGATGAAGGTGACCCCGGCCTGTGCAAACCTCTGTGATGTGTGTTATCGCATAGTCATTTAGATTGAGACTTTAGTTACAGTTTGCCAAAAAAAAAAATTAACTGGATTTTCATGAAGTCATATCCATTATTCTCCACACCGAACGACAGCTAGAAGACAATTTATGACACAGTGGCGGTTACACAAATGCAGATTTTTAGTTGCAGTGTCTCTTCTTCTTCTTGTCTTTGAGTTTGCATGAGACTGTAAACCTGATGAATCTATGGAGAGCTCTGTCTCAACTGGAGAAGATCTAAATAAGCAAACATGGCTTCAGTGCTGCAGGAGCTGCTGCATTTAAGTAAAAAAAACCCCAACAACTATATTTCCTGAGTGAGTGTCAGTGTCCTCTGCAGCTGTATCAGATGGCCTGTGACAAATACCTGCACACCGTGTGTGAAGATCTAATTCCACCTGCCGCCGAAGCTGTTACTCTGGGAACGCGGCGCCATGAGGCTGCTCGGGAAGTGGATACGGTCCCGTCGTCTGACAAAACACCGGGCCGGGACGTACAGTAAATAAGATGGCCCGGGACGTTTCGTTTCAACTTTTGGACGAGGTGAGAGCCGTCTGACATTTAATATCGTCCCCGAGTCAAAAGACGGGTGAAACCGATGCTGCGTGGCTAAGTGTGTTTAGTGGAAGTGACAGACTTTTGGTCACCGTCCCACCGGAGAGGCTACGCAAAAGCTCCCTCTCACACACACAAACTGCTGCTTGCTCGAAAGCTTCACCTGCAACACTAAACCGAGCCAGTAAAAAGGTTGTTTCCTCATTTCCTCTCTGACAACAGGTGTAACAATTGCTGTCTGTCCCTAAAAATGAGTCTCAAAGATGTGTGAAATTAACCAGGAACACGCCGCCCTCTGCTTCATCTCCTCGCATTAGGAGCACTTAACAGCGCTCGCGGCAATTTCCGGCCGCCGAGTTTCGGCTCGAGCTCATTGCTGTCCGGATTAGTTGCGCCATCTCTGATTGTAGTTGTTTGTCCCTTCATCACCGTCATCTGTTTCCTCGAGCAGATCAGAGCAGATTGGAGCCGGCCTTAATCTGAGAGGCTCGCGTTGCCGAGGCAGCTGCCGGCTGAGCGAAAGGTTGGCACCGCCGCCACCTTTGTAATGACCACGACAGCTGGCGTGGCACGGACTCGCGTCGCCGCGATTGGAGGCGCAAGTGTGTTGGATCGTTGTACGATGTACATGGATTTTATTTGTGTAATTAATCGGGAAGACCAATAAAAAACATTGCTCATCTTTTTCTTCCGCTCTCACTTCCTTTCTTTGCGTTTCCTGTCCTTCCCTACGCGCTCTCCTCTTTCCTCCAGTGCGGATCCTCCCTTGGCCCGTTTCTGCAGCAGATGCTCGCGGCGCTAAAATCTGGACGGATTACAGGATCCAACAAATGCTGCAACTGGTTCCACCAGCCGCCGTGGCTACCCCAAGTCAATCAAAACGCACATGTGCATGCATGTATCCGCTGCTGTATTCAGAGCGTCATAAGAAATCTTACATCTATAAAATATATGTATATATATATGTATGTGATTTTACAGATGCAATTTGTTTTACACTGATTCCTGCAGAAACCTCCCAGAGATAAAATTCAGACACAGACTATGGAGTAGTCATTACAATTCTCCGTTGGCTCGATATGTTTTTTTTGAAGAGATACTCCCTCCTCCTCCTCCTCCTCCTTTTTTTTTGCAATGCAGCTTAATGCCTCCTGCAGTGGAAACTGCTGGATGTGGTAAAAATACAATTACAAAACTCTGTTCTGATCATAATACCCATCCAGAGCCCCCTTCACCCAGCTCGCTGACTACCAAACAATTTGTGAGAATCCTCTAACTCCCTGCCCTCTCCCGACCTCTCGCTTCTTTCTTTTTGTCTTCCCTCTGAAGGAAGAGCAGTGAATTATGTGTCGGGCCGCCTGGAGTTTCTGCTCGCTCAAACCTTCTCACTAGGTTTCTTTTTTCTGTGGCTCGGCCAAACGCGGCATCATACTAAGGGAGAATACCCGCGGCACGTTTAATGCAGCGTTCACACTCTGATTGGAGACACGGAGCAGCTCATCCAAATTCATCTGATGTGTCTCACTGACAGATGCACTAAAACGACAGTTACATTTTTTTCCCCCTCTCTTTCTTCAAAGGTTAGTGATTCTGTCGAGGAATGATACGAAGGAAGCGTGATGGCAGAGCCGGATTTGATTGCCCCTGGAATTACACTGCTTTGTTCCAGGAGCAACAGTTTGCAGATACTTTGGTTATAGTACGAGAGAGAGAGAGAGAGCTGTATATGCTTCTTTGTTCAATATAAAAATTCTCATAATACAAAATAATCAAAGTAGGACATGAAAGATAACCCCCCCACACTATAAATAAATATACAGATGGCTCAACAGAGGGAAAACATGAAAAATTAGAGGGTAAGCAGGATGACAGTGCCCCCCCACACAGTGCCAGGGGCGTCACTGAATGGTTTAATGTATGTAAAATGATCGTGAATTATACGCTGTCATAAAAACACCAAATGAGCCAATATCTGGACCAGTTTACACTATAAATACATAGGCTCGTGGTATATACACACATAAATACAACATGAGCTTTTCTTTTCCAATCCCATTCATCTCCTACAATAACACATTGTTTTTGGAGGGTAATTTGCAACAGACGTCTGCATGTAGTTTTAGGTGGAAGAGACGGGTGCAGCAAAATTAAATTCAAGAGACAGAAGAGAAGAAATATTGTTTGATGCCGAGACGCTGGGAGAGGCAGACGGTTTTTTAAGCGCTTCAAGTCGGGTTATCGTCATTTTGGGAAATGAACACTGCAAATATGTGCTTTGAACAGAGAGCGTGTTAAATGTGTTTCTCCCCGTCAACAAGATTAAATCAAGTCGACGTAAATAAGAAGGTGGCCTGACTTGGAAATAACAGGGGCCATCAGCACTGTTGCTTTTTGGGTAATATCTAATCCGCCTTCCACGTGAATTCCGATTTCCCAGCTCTGTGCATAAAACTGCACCTCGTTGAATGAGGCTTTGGGGGCTGGTGTAAGAGCAGCAGCTCACCTGCACAATGTGATTTAGGATTCATAAACAGCCATTAATTTAAAGGACTTTGCAAAAGACGGAGCTCAGACATCCACTTTCACACACAGGACATCCTGGCAAATTAAATCTCTCACAAGAGGTCACCGCACAGATCCACACAAAGATCCAAACCAAATGAGTCCATCAAAAATCGCTTTCTTCCAGCCTCAGTAAAAATCTGTACTTGGTCTCACGTTTGGGGGTGGACCAGCAAACAGCTCCCTCCACTGCAGGGGACGGGTGTGGGTTTGCGAGCTGGCGAGCCGGCTGCACGTGGTGGTTTCCACCGTAGTCGCCTCGGGGCTCGTGTGATCAGCCTTCACACTGTGCATGCCTATACGTTCCATACTGTAACTATGCATTATGCATATCTGGATAAATTCTGAATCTTGAGCCGCTGCGTGCGCTTTACAGCACGTCCATATCCGTAGCACTTATTATTCTTTATGGATCGCTGATCAGCCGCCGTGACCCGCAAGTCTGATCATATAAAACAGGATATTCAGCGTGGATTTCTGTTATTCTTTTCTGGCATGTTTAAGATCTTCTGTAGGAAAGAGGCGTGCGTTTTTTTGATTTGAGTGATACGTCCTGAGTACAGGGAGAGTAGGAAGCTCTCAGCAGAGACCAGTAACACCTGTTTGGTTTATACCAACAGCTGTCCCAGCGGCAAACCCCTGGGATCGCGGACGCCCCGCAGGCTTCTGGGACCGGGTTCAGCTCCGTTGCGAGCATCCATAATGTATGCGCTGAAGGTGTGCGTCTCCAGCAGATTGCAGCCTGGTGAAAAGCATCACGGAGTAGCAGACATTGATCTGTGCTTGGCCTCGTTTCCCTCGTCTTCATGACTGATTTAAATCACAGTAGTGCTGATTGCATTAAAGCTCTTTTATGGCAGATGCGGTTTTATTTTCTTTTTACTCTCCCTGCGTAGTGAGTCATTGTGCGGCGACACTTATGGAGAGGCACAATTAAAATTTAATGCCGCTGCTAATTCACTCAAAGAATTTCTTTTTTTTTCTCCTCCCCACTGGAAATATTTAACATATTGTTAGCTTTAAGCCTTTCTGCTGCGTGAGCTCGTCGCGCCGTTAGCATGAAAGCTGCGAGCTGCGTGTTGAAACGGCGTTACCTGTTTGCAAGCTGTTTTTCTCGCTCAGACCTCGGGCGTCGCAGGTTAATTGGATCTGTGATGTTTTAACCCCCGTGTCTCTGCGCAGAGAAAAGCAAGACGCCGATGACGCTCATCACCTGCTGCTTATACAAAGGTTGTTAATTTCAACGTGAGTAAACAGCCGTCGCCGCGATCCCTTCATGTGATGCTGTCACCTGTGCGAAACGGTGTAAATGGCGACCCACCGGTCAGGCCGCCCCCCGTTGATACGCAGCACTCACGCATAATTTAAGTGACTTGATGAAGACGTTGGGTCGAGTCAGAGTCTCTGTGAAGCTCCCGTGTTCATTTTTTCTGTTTATCTTGGTGGGATGGCTCCCGGCTTCGCGGGCGCTCCCCGCCCTCACCCTGCATCTCACCCTGTCTCACCATCTGTGACTCACCAATTACAAATGGCTCCAAATCCTTATCGATCATATCCGTCCACTGCATGCCCCCCCTCCGGTGTTCTCTGCTGTTCAGTCCTTTTGTTTGCATTTCATTCTGGAGCTTATGTGCACGTTTACGTCGACAACCCTACGTTTGTTGTTTTCCGAGTGTGTCGCAAAACGTGAATTCCAGACACGGGCCAAGTCTGCCATAGTCCCCCCCCCCCCCGCGGGGGTTCACTCAGGTGTGACTCATGGTGAATAAAGGCTTGGAGGACAAATGGAATTCACAGTGAGCTGTCGTGCTGACAAGCTTGTCACCTTCTTCTCCTGTAATTGTTTTTCCTCGTCTCAGCAGGTCAGCGGAGATGCTGCTGAAATGTGTAGTGTTGCATCTGTGTCTCCCTGTTGTGTCCGAGGAGGGGATTTTTGTGTTTGTGTTTTGTTTTGATCAGGTCTTCAGCTCCTCTTCCTGTTAACGCAGGGGTTAATTAGCTTTTAAATTATAATCCCAAAGTGCACACTTGTTCTAATTCCTGAACATGAGAGGCTCTGGTTAGCAGGTGCCATGTTTCACTGCCGTTATCATCCATCCCTGCGAGGTGGTTTTACGCTTCCTCTTAAACCTGCATAAACATTCAAGCTGCATTTCCTGGCCACCTGATGAATGTACATCTGATTTTCTTTTTTCTTTTAGCTCCATTTTGTTCTCCACCAACTTCTTAGGGTAGTGTTCAGCTCTTTAGCTGATGAATTGCAAACTTTGTCTCGGTGCTGGCCAGATAGCATAGGGTCGGTTTCACCACAACGCCGACGTCACCGGCGAGAATGAACGGAAGCTGACGGAGTAGCTGAGGGCTGTGAAACCAAAACCAGCAGCTGAAAGGCGCTAAACTGTTTAAATCCGCCGTTGACATGCTGATTACAGCGGCTTTGAGATGCAACACGATGAAAACAAGCGAGCATCCCTCTCTGCTGCTGCTTACTTTCGAGCAGGGTTTACGCTGCCGCCTCTGCAATTCCTGTTCATTTGTGCTCCGGGCAGGTAGAATTTGTCTCGGAGGGCTAAACCCGGCCGCCGGTTTCAGTGGAGGGGAAAAGCCCGAGCGCTCCCTCCTAAGCCGGGCGGAGCCACACGGGTGTAAAGACCCTGACCGGGAGCGGCGTCACGGACCCGGCTGACGACCGTGGTCGGAAAACCATGTCGGCAAACAGGCTTTTTCCAGTCGCTGCCTCAGTGTGAGGGGAGCGGGAGAAACTTCGGCAGTGAGGCTGCGTGTATTCTTTGTGTTGTTTTGCTTACTTTGGTTTGTTGTGTTTCACTGGCACTGGCTTGATCCTCTGTGTTTTGATTCACATTGTCCCCATTTTCATATCTCAAGACAAATTATACTTTTACTACTTATAATAATGATAATGATAATTGCAAAATCCAATTGTTAATTCATAGTCACTTTTTGTGTGTGGAAACATATTGAAGTTAGCAATAGTCAGTACAACAAAGCATTACAGCACACAGAATAAGGAAAGCATTTTGTGTTTTCTGTGCTTATAGTCTTGGCTCATGACTTGCCATTCAAAGGTGGAGGTGAGGCCACGTCTGACCGCGCCCTCATATCCACGTGAATGCGACTCCTACGTGATTTACAGTGCGGTGGGTTGGATGTGAAGGAGCGAAAGTGAGGAGTGAGGAGGATGGAACATCGGCACGAGATGGAGATGATTTATGCACTAATTAAAAAGACAATGCTGCGCGAAGGAGCGTTCAAAGAGAAAATGGAGAAAACCTCCTGAGAACGGTAACGTTGGCATGAACCAGAGGATTTATCTTGGCAACGCTTTTTATTTTATTTTATTTTTATTTTTTTGAACCAGTATGGATGAGAAGAAGCCTCCATCTGTCCGCTTCCTAAATGTCTCATCCTGTTCAGGGATGTGGGGAGTAAAAAAAAAAAATTTCTTCCTAAAGATCCAACTTGCTGACTCAGAGCAAAAAGACTGGTGTGATGCCACTTGCTGACAGCTTTGTAACCCTTCTGTAACATCAGCGTTTTCTGTCACCGCTGCTCTGATATAAGCCTCGAGCAGCGTTGGAAGGTTGCTCCGAGAAAGAAATTGCACCCCTGCGGTAAGGTTTCAAAGTCGTCGCTCAGTCGCGACGCGTGCGCAGGTATCCCGGTCTTCGCCCTCATTCCTGTTGGCTGTTGCGAAAAAACCTGAGTAATACGGTCACATCGGAACATGCCGTTCACATTCTGAACATTTGGAATCACGTGGCGTTAGCGTGTGCGTAAATGTACTGCAGGAGCTGCTCATTATCCACAGCGAGGAAGAGCGTCGCTGCCTCCAGTCCAACACTTCATCCTTTTGTAAACCGTGACCTCCAGCTTTACCTCCTTAATTGCCCTAACATGCCCCCCCCCACACACACACACACACACACACCCGAGCTTTCACACGCGTCGGTGAAGACGCTAAGGAGTGATTTAATGAAAAGGTCAATAAGTGATTATGCTGACCACTTCCTCACCACCTAACCAGCAGGTGGCCCCACCCCCCTCTTTCTCTAACCTCTCGCTCTTCACTCTTTCTTCTCCGCTCTCTCTGAGGCCCTCGCGCTCAGATGTCACACACCCCCAGTTTGTATGACGGCTTGTGATCTCACGATGAAATGAATCCTAAATGTCTCTGCTCTGTGGAAGCCCGGGACGACTCTCTCTGACTCCCTCCCCTTTCTCCTCGCCGCGGCGATGATAATGCCTGGCAACTGCGCATCATCTCGGTATAATCTGCGCCGAGACAGGTGCCCCGCCTGACGAGTGCTGACGGTTCGCCGTCAGCTGCTGAGCAGGTCACCGAATGGCGCATTGTTTGAGGAGATTAGCGGAGGTGAAATGAAATAGGCTCCTGAATAAATAAAGTGGTTTGAAATGGAGAAAAACATGAAGCAGGCTCCATTATGAATACAAACATTCGACTTATTAGAAGCCACGCTGCTTTTTGTGGCTTATCCTTGTTGGTATTAAAGCGTGCAAGTTGTAAAAGAGGTCACAGTCATTTCAGTGGCCGCCGCTCTACTTCAAAAATGCAATTATTCACTGGAAAAGTAATTAAATGAGCAAAAGTATCCTGACGAATGCGTGGGCGACATTCGTGTTTTGTCTGGCTCAACACAGGCCCGGTTCTTTGGCTCCGGCCTGGGACTGCATACAGCGTGCCTGAACCGCCACATCTGGACCGAGGGAATCTTAATGGTTGTCAGTCAACACTGGAGGATAACAGCCAGAACAGGCCCACGTGTGGTCGTACATGGGCCACACCGAGGCACAACCTTTCACCAGCAAAAGGTCCAGGTGCAGGGCCAAAAAAAGCATTCACTCCAGGATACAAAAGAGTATGTACGCTCACTGTTTAAGTCCCATTAAAAAATTGGATTCTCTTTTTTACAAGGCTGCCTTGTTAAATAAGAATCAAAGAGATCCACAGGAACGAGGGCACTCTGGGACTGTTTTACATACTAAAATTGAATTCCAGCCCTATACCCACTTACATTTGATGAGATTTTTTTGGCTCTCAACTGGACTGAGTGTGTATTGGATTCTCCAAAGGTTCATGCGATTTTGGAGCTAGATACATTTTTGCTCATGGGAGCTTTTTTCTTTGTTTTTGTTGTTTTTAGATTAAATGACCTCATTCGTTTGACTTCAGGAGATCTGCACGCAGGTGTTGATTTAGGAGTCTGAGGTCGGGTCACTTTGGGCGGCAGCGCCGTTGCATGTGGGTTTACAGATGCACCCGCAGCGACTTGACCTGACGAGCAGACCGGAGAGTGGAGAACACACACACTGTGAAAGACGCGGGGAAATTAGAGCTTCGATAAGAAAGTCTCTCCCCACTTAGAAATGTTAATTGAACTTGCCTTGCCTTTAAAAAGAGTGATCTCACTGTGATCATCAAATTACCATACGCTTTGATATCATCTCCTTCTCATTAAAGCATCTGCTATAACTTATTTACTCACAAAAAATGCCAAAACTTCCAAAGAAAACATCTCTTTATTCTTTGCGGCAGTGAAAAAAAAAAAAGAAATGGTAGGCTCTCAACATTATCACAGCTGTAATGAGAGAGGTCTCAGCCCCGGCTGCTTGCGTGATCCTCCTCTGGGTGACCCAGTTACAGTCCATGCCAAAAAAAACAACAACAAATACTTCTGCTATTGCAATTTTCACGGGCACACATACCTCGGAGCCGGAGCGGGTCCCTCGGCGCTGCCCACGTTTCCTTAACCATTAACAGGGTCAGCTGCAGAGGACAGAGGTGGCCACTGTGGGTCAGGGGAAATATACCAAACTTGGCCCCAGTCCTGGTGATTAGATCAGATTTTCCATTAAGTATACATTGAAATAAAATGAAACTCTGTGCAACGCCAGGAGCAGAAACCAAATGCAGAGCAGATACATTTTTAGAAAGCAGAATGCGGAATGAGAACATCCTGCATTCAAATGATCAAGCAGCGTATAATGATAGGCGATGGGTTCAATGCCCAATGGAGACAGACATGAATGTGACACTTATTTTAGAACGTGGAAAATAAGACTGGAGCGCGACGGACATTTTTGACTTGAGTGTTATTTGAATGGTTAGTGAGTCAGATCGCGGGCCGTAAAGTGCACACACGCGTGTTGCAGCACATACGCAGTCATGTCCATCTCAGGTCAAGCCAAGGTTATCCACATTTGTCTTACATATTGATCAAAGCGGGCCGCTGGGAAATGAGAGGTCAGAAGGTGGCACACTAAATCAAAGGCAAATACTAACAGTGACAAGACATGGGGAGCCGCCAGGAGCCGGCTGAGGGAGCAGTTAGCCACTGTAAATGGCTCTCAAATTTGTGATTTGGGCTCTGAGACCAATTAGGTTGGAGGCCGCGGGGCATGGCTGAATATGCCTCTGCTGCTCCTCTCAGGCCGGAGAAGAACAACATAAAAAACAAACACACACACACACACACACACAAAAAAAAGAGTCGTCAAACCCCCTGCTCGGATGCATAATGCATGGTTTGTAATGAGCCGGGGTGATTCACTGGTTCTCCAGTGTGGCCCGTTCACACTACATGTGACCATTAGTTTCTGCCGAGCGTCATGCATTATTTTACAAAGGGAGCGGATTATTAATTCAGCCGCAGCGATGCTTCACAGCTCGCGGTATCGATCGCAGGATATGAGATCCAATTGCTTGTTCAAGCACATTTCAGCAGAGTTGAAATGCTTACCGTCGGCGGGGGGGGGGGCGGGGCTGTAGTGTTGTATCGCGTTACAGTGTGTGTTGTGAGAATAAGAGACAACAGATAACAAACACACGACTTGTATGAAAGCACAACCTGTAAATGATAATGTATGTAAACCTTCTCTTTTCAGAGCAGGGTACGGTGTTGCCTTACACACTGAGTGTGTGATGTGTGTATACACACTACATCTAATTCCTCTGTGCCACAGACCTCAATTGTTGTCCCAGAAAAAGCAATAAATTTCACGGGGGGCGCATGAAGTCGATTTCTTACTGTCTCCCAATCCCCGCCTCCCTGTTTAACTCCTCTTTACTCAGTCACTTGCTAATATGTAACATGTCCCAGAAAAGCAATGTCTTCAAATTTCCAAACATTTATTAAAGATCAGTCCAACCATTTTATTATTTGTTTTTAGTGTTTTAAATGCGTTTGAAATGGCTGGGTAGTTTTAATTTGTTAAAGCAGGCAGCAGCCGTTCAACAATGAAGCTTTGAGCTAGACATGTTGTTTCGTTAAAATTCATGCACATAAAAATCGCCCTTGACTTTCACTGGCTCTGTTTTAGTCTTTTTACAGTCCCATCAGATCAGGTGCAGCCTCCCGTTACCAAACAAATTCCAGCCCATCACAGGCCAGATGATACACGCGCTAACAGATACACATTTAACTACATGCTGTACGTCAAAGAAAAGAACTTGTAACAAGGAATGAACTCCATGCAGAGATCCATAAATTCTCCGGAGCTCAGCGAATGTGGCGTCCAAAGCCCTTCTTCAAACTTGAGTTTGACAGGGCCGGAGGACCATAATGAAAAATCATGGCAGTGAGAAATGTGGCAACCAGACTTTCAGGGACTCGCAGCTGAACACACTGAGGGGGGATTATCATCACAGGCCTCAGGAGAGCGTTTGGACACGTGGTGGAGACGGGTCGACCTTCGTAATTGTCTCAAGGACTGCTGTGATCCAGTGGGACCCACCGTGTTAACAACTTTGACCTTGGCCTCTTCCTCTTCCTCTTTCTTTTTTTTTTTTTTAGATGAGACCCATCCGTCTCAAATGAAATGAACTCCATCCACACAGAGTACTGATCTGGGACCAGAGGCCTGACGGAAACAAGTAGGTGCAAAAACAGTCACACACCTAAAGGACGACTTTCTCAACGATTCCACTGAAACAATGCTGAGGATTAAATAGACGGGGGAAACAAGCAGGTTATCCCTGTCACTATGTAAATGTTAAATTTACATTTCTGGTTGCATCATTTCTAAGAAGAAAACGTGGCTTTTCCGTAAGACTGAATGTTGGTGAGAAGAAGAAGAAAGGTGACGTACACAAAAACTGTTTGCTTTGTGCAACTGGAGCCGTGACAGCAGTCAGTGATTCTTTTTATCTGCTTACATAGCCCCAGTTGCAAACACTTTAATCTGTGTTTGGGATAATCTTTTCCACTCAGATTGTTGATGTGTTTGTAAGAACAGCCCCCCGAGTCACAATAGTGGACATTAATAATCTCTTTTTGGAAGCATGAGGGTTTCATTTCCACTCTGGGGACGAACATTTGGAAACAGGCTGTGGAGGAGAGCAAAAAAAAAAAAAAAAAAAAGATGGGCGCGACAGAAAAAGCCAATTTCAAAAGTCTGCAGGTGTGAGAGAGCGGGTCATTGTTCAAGGTGAGGCAGAAGCTGTGCTAACAAACCCCCGATATGAAGGATATGTTCATCAACATGCGGCGCATTCTGAGGCGAGACAGGACGGCTGTATGTGGGTCACAGCGTGATCGTTGCGGGACTTTTTTTATTCTTTCATCACTTGTCTTTTTTCTTGTCCTTGTTCATTCTGGAATATATCCGGTTTAACACCGAGCTGACTGCACGCTATAACAAAAGTTGATTCTACGACAGTTTTGCTTTAACGTAACATGAAGAATAATACGATCTATCTGAGTCGAGCGGACAGTCCGTAAATGGGCCTCACAAACGAACCGTGTATTGTACCGAGGCCCGACAATCGTGCGCATTAGTGCGACACGTCTTCGCACTGAGTCACGCTTTAATGACCGGGGTCTTTCATCAGTCTGTTCTTTCACTGTGTGGTTAAAGATGAATCACACCATTAGCTATTTGTAACAATTCATGAATATTTACTTTCTTTGGCAACAAATCAAATAATAGATTTTCCCTTTTTTCCCCCCTTGCTACACTCCATTCTGTATAATCACTGCCTCGTACTTACAGTGTGCATTAGTGTATCATTAATATGTCATGACAGTAGACAACAGAGCCCGGTGTTCCTTTCTTCCTGCTACAAATAGGCAGGCCAAAGGCTTTTCATCTGGCATCGTATTTATCTTTATTATGCATGTGGTTACTCAACACACAGGGTGTGTGTGCACTCAGCCCCGATCTGTTCGCTGGATACATGCAGCTAGGTATCTGCATCAACATTAGATATATATATATGTGTGTGTGTGTGTGTTTACTCTGAACTCTTTACTCCCTCTCAGACAGTAATTCTTTGCAAATGTGATTAGATGTGAGTAGAACTCATCAATCCGTGAAGATAAGGCAGCCGCCCCGGAGCAGTGGATTAAAGCCAAATGAGTCAGTCTGTGGTGGAGAAAGCAGCGCCGAGTAACTCTACCCACTACCCAACTACCACTTTGTTTCATGGCTCCGCTGCCAGCTGAGAATGAGTCATCTGGTATCGATGCTGGTGTACCACCGCCACTATCTCTCACACACACACACACACACACACACACACCCGCTCTGCAGACAGCCACTGGACTGAGATCAGCTATATTTGAAACGCCTTCACCTTCATCTGTATTTGTGGGTCTGTAAACCAGCCCAGTATCTTGAGGATTTATGTCCACGTGGGACCGTTTCACGCCTCACGATTTACATCTGCCTCTTTATGCCGATGCTGGGCTGCGGGTTAGAGTCTGACTGTCGCGCAGGAGGCATGGACACTCCGTATCCATTTGTTTCAGTGGCCTGACCTCAGCTGTACCCTAAAGTTTAGTCGCGTTACGGAGGTTTTTTTTCACCTGTTTTGTTTGTTCTCGTGGGTGATGCAACATCCTTCCCCGCTAATGGCTTTGCATTAGTCCAGTGATCTACCAGTGCCAAGAAACGCAGGCAGTGTAGGGAAGAAGACGGAGAAAACACCTAATATGGACATAAAGGACACAGGCCTCTAAATTTCAAAAAGTCTGTTTTGCAAATGTTTCATGAGCAAGAAAATGCATTGGGCATGTTTGTGTTGCCTCGAGGATACACAGAATGTGTTTCGGTGAGTCACGCTGAGTGTAAACAAACACTTCGCTCATTCGCAAGGAGACTCCACAGGGCACCTTTAACCTGAAGTGTGTTTGTTGCCGAGCCCCACCGTGGCCATGATTCATTTTCCACGTCAACGCTCCCTCCCGATCCTTAATTATGGTTGCCGCTCACAGATACTGTAAATTGGCGAGAGTTTAAAAAAAAAAACCCCAACATTGGTGTTGGACGTGAGCCAGGCTGTATAATCCAAATCTCACCCGGCGATAGGGTCGTGTAAAAAACACTTTATTTAGATTTGGCCTTCTCGCCAAACCACGCCATATGTTTTTTACCTCCCAACATGCAGCCATGCAGCAGGAGGCACAGGAAAAAAACACACAACAGTAAATGCGTCATTAGCACTCACCTGCCCGGAACACTGGCACCTGATGAATGCAATCACCTGCTTCACTGAGCAAGGTGAGAGCAACATATAATTTTAATCATGACTATAAGGCCTGACCCGGCCGAGGCCTTTACGTGTCGGGCCGGCTTTGCAGACGCCACCGCGGGCTACCGTGGCCGCTCCACTTCTTGCATCAAATAACGCTGGCTTTCGTTTAGATTCAGCGCCATGTGTTTGGAAGAAAAGAGAGCGCAGGCGTGGAACCCGGGGGGGGGTCTCGCAGAGCACGGATTGATTGCTTTTAACATACCTAGTCTCGCTTTACCCTCCTCGCACTGCTGGGGAAAGTCAAGCACTTTCCACGTGTCCAGTAGAGCGGCTATACAGCTGAAGAGAATTTTGTTTTCCATTTTTCCTGGATGCAAGGGCACAGGAGAAGACTGCTAGCAAGAATATGTGGATATTATGAAGCCCTTCACAAAAAAGTGCTCCCCTTTTTTTCAAGCACGCAACTTTGGAAAATGATAATGAAGTGTCAGTTTGCAGCTCGGCAGCTTTCTCAGTGATGCTGTTAATTTTTGACATAATACAGAGGGATATATTTTGCTTTCCCTGCTTTTTTTTTTATTAAACCTGTTATCTACCTGTGAAGTATTTCAATAAAAAATGTCAGTGCTGTTACTTTAGCTTCCTCTTCCTGATGCTCGGCGCTGGATCCGGTGTTTCTGCAGCTCTTTCTTTGCTAACGCATCAGTAATGACAGTCTGGTGATTCTGATGCTGAATGGGGTCTTTCTTCTTAACACTGTACTTAAGAAGAAGTTGGAGGAACCAGCCTGGAAGTCCAGCTCGTATTTAAACCTGCCCCCCCAATCATGTGGTGGACTCCTGTTCGCCCCGTCCCGTTACCTGTCCCCCGCCCGCCTGCACGCCCACCTGCCTGCCTTCACCATTTCCACCATTAAAACCAGTGAACCATTCCTGCCTGCCTACATGATCTGTGTCTGTGTTTGCCCCCCCCCACCCCACCCCCAGTGCTCCATCTACACCGACTGTGACACCTTCAGTGACAGGTGCCATTTCATTCCCTTGCAGTCCTTCCCGCACTTGAAGGGGGGGTTATGGGTCATAGACTATGGCTCAATCATGGAGCATCAGCCGTATATATCTCCCCGCGCTCATCGTCTCGGCCCTCGTCCTCATCCATCCATCCTGATTACACCTCTAATGGTTCCTCTTCACAGCAGCCACCAACTGTAATGGAATTATGCTTGAATGAACAGCCGAGCCTCTGCACTTCTCTCCCTTTCCCTCCTTCTGTCTTCTTTTTTCCCCCCCGCCCGCTCTTAACACACTTTCACTTCCTCCCACTTTCATTCACAGAGAGCTGTTTGCACATTAAATGCTCTTATGCATTCAATGCTCTTGGGGGGGGGTAGGTATAGGAGGAGGAGGCGAGGGGGAAAGAGAGAAGAAAGCGGCGTCGCTGTCAAAATTTTCTGATTGAGAGTGTTTATTTTCTCCGATTTAATCAGAGGACGGGAGAGAACAAAACCTGCAGAGGCTCGGCGTCGCTCCATTCAGGAGGAAGGGGAGTTCATTCTCTCCTCCTCTGCCGTCCATTCACACAAGAAAATGCTTTTATGATCGCTCATATTTAGCATTACTCTTCGATTTCACCCCACCCCGCGCGTCTGTCTCTCCAAGACTACATCGTGGCACTGTAGCCTCCTCGCTCTCCTCAGGGAAAATCATCCCTTCCATCGTCCAACCCCCACCAGCCTTATCAGTGACAGGGGAGAGATGAATACGGGATCAAAAGAAACTTTTCTCTCCCTTTTTTTCCACTCTGTCAGGTTATATTTACTCTGGGTCCCAGTGGCTCAGCACAATGCTGCACACACCAATTACACATGACAGGCTTTCTCATTCCTGGGACCTGGGGTGGTGCTATCGTGCCATTATTGAAACCTTTCAGCCAAACATGTTTAAGGGCAGACCGGGAACATACCCACGGAGTTAAGGGCAAACTTCCTCCTCTCTGAGTCCACAAGTTGTTGTTTTTACAATAACTTGATGACATTGGAGTTTAGAGTCCAGCTTCAGTTCTTTGGGCTTTTCATGGAAGTTTACAAGATCTGTTTCACAGTCTTTCCTCGCCACATCCCTCAGAGTATATTTAACAGCACGCTAAGGCCAAAATGCGTTAACATGAAAAGATATAACTGACAGAAAAGTATCACTAAGCTACTGTTCCCTCATGTGAGACCAATTATCATCTTGAACCACAAATGGGCAGCTTGTTTGGCAGTGAGATTCATGCACCGACTCTCTGTCGGTTCAAACAGAACCCTTCTGCAAAGAAAATAATAATAATAAAAACAAATCCCCAAATCCCACAAATCATTTAAAAGGAAACAATGGCTAACATCAGCTGGAAAGCCAGTGTAATGACCCGTGTCCCATTCTTTCAAAGGATAAACAGATGCCTCCTTTCACTCTTCTGTGAAATCCATACCTTCGTGCAGCAACACCTCATTGTCCAGGCATCTGATGAAGTGCCCTCTGCCGTTAAAATTGGATCAAAGTTAATAACTAATCCCCGATAAGGCGGGCAATTTACTCTCCCAAAACTAAAGCAAGCCAAGATTCCCGGTGTGTTTGAGTGTTTACCCAGCCTCCGTCACAATGCACGAAAAAACCTTGGCTCTGGTGTTGAGGACTGGCAATATCCCACCACTTAATGAGTAAGGCCTACTGCTGCTCCTGCCAGGCGATAATCTTCTCTTGGCATAACCAAATCACGCATAGAAATGTTCTTATCAGGACGGAACAGCAGACGCCCCCCTCCCAAACACCCAGCAGACCCCCGACTTAATTGATTTTCAGCATCCCAAGGCACCTCGTTCCGTGCGTCAGACCATTTTATTTACTGGACCGCTTGTTTGGGTGTGAGATTGTTTTCTTGCCCGTTTGGTTTGATGATGCGATTCGGGGCCTTGATAGTGGCCGTGCGAAAATAGCAGAGACGAGGATGTTGTCTTTTTGTTTTTGTTAGATTCACTTACGATTCAAACGTGTCCAGTAAGTTTTCTTCAAACACGATTTAGTACAATTAAATCTGTGGGTTGTTTGCTCACGAAATAACCAAAATAACCCACCCACTTCCAATTGCTTTACAATGAAGCCACAATGAAGTTGCTGTTTGTTTGTCCCTGCAGAAGAATTCCTACTGAGTTTACACTGTAAGATCCAATTTGCAGTAATGCAAGTGGACTATAAACAAATGACATACCTTTTATATGTATATTTTTTAACAAGACATAGATCATGTGTCAGTGTATTTTAAGCCTTATAGAAGAGGGTTATCTTAAAGCTCCTGTGAAGCATGCATTGACTATTGCAAAGATCACAATAGATTTACTTCAAGTGTGTGTTTTTTTTACTTTAAACTACTTCGTCCAACGTTTAATTTAGATGCAACAGCCACGGCGATGGGAAATCATTACATCCGGCAGAACAAAGCTCGTCAGATTTGTCCTCTCAATCCTTTTTCTTTGCTTTCCTTTTTTTTTCCTAATTACCAGTTCCACTCCTGCTGGTCCCCGGGGCTGGCATTAGCCTCGTCATGTTTTGCCATCTTCTTGTCTGTTTCACAAAATATTGCATATTTTCAGGCTGTGTAATAGGTCTATCCTTTTTAAAATAATGAAAATGATATGCGGTTGTGTAATAGGTTTCTAATTGTGCACTGACAGAATCGCTTTCACCGCTCGGCCCTCGAGCCTCTGCTGCACTCATGAAAAACCTCTCAACAGAGGGCGACAAGGGATGAGCTATTGGTCCAACGCGTCATTGGTACAGATTAGTTTGGAATAATGAGGCAGCCCTGACACCACCTGCAATTAGAGATACTGCACTGGAAGGGCCAGAAAGTTGCAAAGTAAGTTGTTGTCTTGCATTGTTGCCTGTGAGTGTCACGGTATAGGAGGACTACTTTTTTTTTTTTTTTACACACAGCCCTTGTCTGGATTTGACCAACATTTCTTGTGACTTGTCCTCATTTTTCTTCCAACCTGCGGTGAAAGTCTGCTGGCGCTCCGGGAACAGTCTTCCTGGTGTTACAGTTGTATCTCTTCTCTCCTCAACCATCACAGAAGTTTTTAAAACTTACGTGGAATTCTAAGAAATGAAACTATGCTCAAGGGAAAACAGAAACAAACATAGACTCTCTCAGTTAACAATTTAGTAACACTGAAATTACGTATTAATTAACCTTGGGGCTGTACCAGACATCTCATTTTAACGTTCAACCTGCACCATACTCTGCACCGATATGCGATCTGTCCCACATATGTTGCTGTTATCAGCAGTCGTCTTGCGGAGCACATAACCAGGGGAGAAGTGACTGAGCACATTTTGCAGAACATGCCTTCAGCAGTCCATTCAGTCGATTTAACTCTAAGCAGGAGAGCGTAGGAGTTGGATCGTTGTTGTTTCATCACTCCAGAGTCAAAGTCTTCTGAGTGGGTTCAGCTTCCTTGGCTGCCCGGGAAGCTTTGTTTCCTGCCAGTTGTTTTTTTTCCCTTTTTTTCTCCACATTCTTTAATTTCACTTCCCGGTTTGCCAGATTGACAGTCCATTATAGCAATTTGGCTGTGCAACAGCCTTGTCAGCGGTAGACCATCAGCTCCTGCACTCCTTTACCCTCCTCACCCACCGTGGAAACGGAGCGCATACAGAGTGAGGGAGGAGCGGGATGCAGTTTGGCATTCTGTTGCTTACCTCAACTAAATTTGCAAACACAGGGATTAAAGTTTTCTGTCTATAGCATTGATTTGGGGCGAGGCGGTGTTATCCATACAAAGTGTCAGAAGCAAGAAAGGCTGCTGTGGTGTTTGGCTCTGTGCGTTGAATATGTGGATAGGATGTTAAAGGAGCATTGTGCAGAATTTGGTGGGCTCCATTTGCAGAAAATGTAACATTCATAATCATGTGTCATTGGTGAATAATCACCACAAACTTGGGTTTTCGAGCGCGTCTTGTTCCACGGAGTCCGCCATCTTGCACCGCCATGTTTCTACAGTAGCCCAGAATGGACAAACCAAATGCTGGCTCTGAGGAGGAGGATTCAGTGGGTTGCAATCTGCAACCTCAGCACTAGGTGCCATTAAAACAAGTGCACTAAACCTTAAAATATTGTTCAGAGATATGCAGAATGCGATAAACCCTTGTGTATTTTAAATCTGGTTGTCATTATGGACGTTACTGCTGGAAAATAGATGTCTCTTTTTGTAACTTGCTGCTGCCTTACTGACAGAAGACATCTTTCCAGCTAGCAATATACAGTGACAGTGCACTTCTTTTACTCCTCTGGTACTCAGTGGGGAAGGGCTGACAGATCAAGCAAAATCAATTGCTTTGGATATTGTGTCTTTTTCTTTTTTTTCTTTTTTTACGACTGTCATCCAATCTTCTCGGGGTTATGTGACTGGAGAGATACCATTTTGTTTTCATTTGCTCTCATGAGAAAGAAATCACAGTATTTGCAAGGGAGGAAGCAAAATGCAGACGCGACACGACGGTGTGTGCTCGTTCTGTCCCTCAGAGAATTCATTTAACAAGGGGACAGAGCTGTTTGCAACTTCACCTGTGATAAAAATGAGTAGCGCAAGTGACAGTTTGAGAGAGCCCACCCATCCGCTCTTGATACTTGAAATGCCTGTTTCATCTTCCCTGAGCGTCGTAATCACCTCTATATTTAGAATGGAGTTTATTTTTTCTCCTCTCCCACGTCCTCCTGTGATTTGTCATCATATTGCTTGGTCCAGGACCAGTCTTCACTCATCTGCCACAAATCAAACACCTTACCTCTGGTTGAGAACTGTGGCGGGTTTTCATCAGCACAGGTGGACCAATGTGGCGCCGCCACACAAAAGACAAAAGGCACGCTCCATATTGGAGTTACAACCTGTATCTGTCTTTCTGACAGCTGTTTCACTCTATAAAAACTACATAATGCCATAGAAATCTGCAATTTCCATATACCACATTCCTCGGTGTGGTTATAAGCCCAGGCCGCACCAGTAATCTGTATGTTGTAAGACCCGTCACGGCGCTTGCTGCAGCGTAACATTACTGCATCTGTAAATGAAAAAGATCCAATTGGATTAACTGACTGAAATGCAGGTGTTCAGGTTGTCATTCCTTTTCCAAGAAAACAAGAAAACAAACGTCTCAACTCCGGCTAAACGCAGGAAGAAAAGAGTAAGGTCTCTGCAGCCGCCATCTCAGTTTCTGAAGAGTGCATTGACGTGATTTAGGTTAGGCGACCTTATAAATCACATGCAAGCAGTTACAAGGGATCAGACACATTATTGATCCACGCTGCAGAAGATTATGAGTGGGTGGGGCCACGTGTAAAATGAAAGCATTACAACATGTCTGTCTGTTTGTTGGTTGTCCAGCTTGGAAACTTTAACTCCTTCTTCCCCCCCTCAAACTTCACCGCTGCTGTTGTTACTACAAACCGTCTTTGTAGGGCCTTTGAATGTGCAGTTTATTGAAGTAAGACAATAAAAATCCTTGTTTCTGAAACATGGTGCCGTTTTCCTCAAAAGCTGGTAAGTAGCTCCGCAGCCCCACAGGGAACAGCACCGTCTCCTTTCATGTTCAAGCCGCGGACTTCAAAAGACATCGTGTCTCCTGCACAACGCGTCCAACAGTTCTGTAGTAATGTCCGAGTCTCAGGACGGGGACGCCAGTAGACAGCTTGGATGTCCAGGTCCGCCAGGATCTGCATTGCCCCAACAAGCAAATCCACTAACAACAGCAATGAGGGGGATTTTACTGTGAGGTTTTGTTTTAAATGCACGACTCAGCCTTTAGAGGGGCTGCAGACATTGCGAGACTTCATAACACATGAGGTCCAGTCCTGTAGCCCTGCAGCAGGTGGCAGGCATGACTTCAGTTTACCAACCCGACCCCTAATGACGGATCAAGATAAAGATCAAAAACCACAGAAGATCAGACGAGTACCACTCAAATCAGGTGCATTAAATCAGCGTCTTTACATCCACGTGGCGCAAAACAGTGAGAGAGATGCTCTTTTGATTTTTGCACAGAGGAATGTTGTGTTCATTGGTTCAGTCGCTGCAACAACAACCCTCAATTGCAGGGTATCACAGGGGCATGACAAGACATTAACCCAAACTAAGGCGTTAATTGGAGGGCTGCCAGGAGCTGGCACACAGCCACTGTCAGATGCCCGTGTCTTCATTATGCTTTTGCATGTGCGCTCCTTACAAACAATGCTTACTTTTTCCTTTAAAAAAAACTATCTACATCAAAACATTTCTGGTTTTCATTGCTACTCTTTGCAAAAGGTTTGTTCTTATGAGCCGTGTAACTCCATCTAAATTTGTGCGCTTGATATCTGGCGCGAGCACAGGTGTGGTCAGATCGATGGTACGATGAAGCCATTCAGCACAGCCAGTGGACGGATGGAGACGCTCCTCTGATGTGAAGACGGCGGCTGAGATCATTTAAAGTGATTTCTGTATGCGGTACAATCTAATCACTCAGTTTATTTCTCCTTTTTTCACAGTGATGCCCTTGACTTGTTCATTGTTTATACCCAGCCTTTCTTTCTCGGCCAGGCAGAGGCCTTGGGAAGGAACGAGCACACGCTGTCTTGTCAAGTACAAGTTATTGTCTGCCAAGTCATGCCCCCCCCCAAAGGGTAGTGCACCAGTTTAGCATTGTCAGACGTGCAGTTGACACATAAGAGAGGATTGATGTAGCGCAGATGTTGTCTTTTGTATTCCACGTGTTCCTTCTTTCTTGTGGAAACCTACATTACCCACAGTGCAACTTGGCTGCTGACAGTTGACTGAGAGATCCTTGGCTGTGTTATGCTAGTTATGGCTAACGAAACCGCGAGCTGCGCCCTGAGCGGAGACCAGGAGCGGGCCACAGCAGAGGCTTAACTCCACACCCACAGATTTTTTTCTCTCTCTCTCTCTGCATTTTGAGTTTGTAGTTTTCGGCCCCGGCAGACGCTGCTGAGGTGCATCACTGGAGGCGATTTGTGAGAGTTTGCGCAACTCCCTCTGGAGCCAGAAAAGGCTTTACGCAAGGTAAACACATCATGATGTGTTCAAACCGTTGGAATTCCCCTTTAAGTGAGGAGGGTTTCTGGCTCATTACCTGTGGACAAGCATGTGGAAGTCCTTTTTCTGTCGACCAGAGTGATTCTCAGCTGCAGACTTAATGTATATGCACACGCTTAGTCTTTGCTGTTTGAATTTGATAAAGGCCCGTGGCTGAAACACTGTGTTTTCATAGCTATATAAAAAATTCTGCAATTCATTTCAGTATAATCCCTTCTCAATACGTTTAATAAGAACATACGAGCAAAAATATTCAATAGAGAGTTGCAGATATGTTAAATAAAACCATATTGTTGATTTTAAAAAAATCTTGGCAGGATTATGCTCCCACTCGCCAAACATAAGATACTGAGCTCATGCAAATTAGTCACATTTGGAACAACAGAAGATCCAAATTTAGAAAGTTGTCATGATGGCAGGGTTAACCATAAACAAACATCCAGCCTGTTCATCCCAGTATTGATTATTGTTATTGTTAACTGTTGATACCTAATCTTTGTTGGCAGCGTCCTGCGTATTAAGATGTAAGATGGAGATTTTTTGATGCAGATCCTTTCACTTCTGGTCCGCTCCCTCTCTAAGAAAGTTACAGTATTTACACACAGATAGTTTTTTTTCCTCTCACCACAAAGATGAAAGAGGACGAGTCACTTTCATCCGTGGCCACTCAACCTACACATCGCCGCCTCCCCCTTTTCTGTAGGCAGGGACACATTCGCTGGGTTGACATCTGTCCTGGCCCGTCTGCCGTCACCTCAAATAGACGCCGTATTTCAAGCAGCGAGACTGTGATATTATGATTATTATATATCATTTTCATTCTTCGCTTTGGTTCCGTCTCTTTGGTTTTCACCTGAAAGTGCACCGACACGGGCTGAGTGGAGAATTTCACCCCCCCGTCTTTGGCGTATTTTCCACACGCGTTACCGCGCAGCACCACAGGAGAGGCCATCTCTCTCGCACGCTCCGACTGATCCTTTTCCACAGCTCTGGGGTGTCGCACGCTGCAGCCGCTCCACACTCTGAGGAAATGATCACAAACTTTCAAATGCAGATTACATGCTGCCGACGCAAATTATGTACACACTGCGTTCCTCCACCGCGACTTGAAGGCCGATGATGGGGGGTGGGGGGGTGATGCAAAGGATGTGAGGACGGGACCGTTGCCAGCTGCTGGTGACGGTCCCGTGGTCCGTGCTCTCGTGGCAAACATCACGGGAGGGGTGGTGACAACATTTGCGTTGGAAGATCTGCGACACAAGCCAAAGCACATGAGATTAAATAATACAACAAAAAATAATGAGCCACATCTCCCACAGTACGAAAAAAACATACGGTTCACTGAAGAAATTAAAACACAAAAGGTGTAAAATAATTTGACTTACCTGTATTTAGTATGTCCTTCACTTTGGACGGGTTATTCTCGAAAACCTATGTGGGGGGGGGGGTCTTCCCCAAGAGCTGACTCATGACTCATGACTCATCATGAGTTCACGTGTCTTCTCTGCAGTGTTTGCTTCATGTAAATAAACCTCACGCTGTACGTGCATGTGTGCAATGTGTAACTTTTGAAACCGATATCTTCAAATATTAATTAAAAAAAAAAAATCAGCAGCAAGAGCGCGCCAAAGTTGAGGGAAGAAATGAGGCCGCCATACGCTGTGTGGTTGGGAGCTTCACAGCGATTAAATGGAAATCAAATGAGTCACATTCAGGGCCCGGCTGCACCGCAGGTACGGGGATGTCCCGGTAGGGGGTAAAGAGTCTTCATGGAATTATAAGACATTACCAGAACAAGTATTTTTGGATTACCTCCCGCCTACTTAATTCCCAATCCCCCCAAAGAGGCACAGATTGGACTTAAACCACAGTGGGAGTACAGCCCTACGTGAAACGCAGCATTAAAGACCTTACGTTCCTTAAGAGGGCAATAGGATCACATACTTGCGTGCGTTATTGCTAGGTAAGCTTGTTTGATGCCACAATGGGCCCAATGAGACGAGACACCGGGGAAGCGGGAGGAAGCAGGAGGAATCCGGTGGAACGGGGTGAGAGGTGAGGCGGCGGGTAAACGGCGCACAGACAGGTCGATTTCCACACACGCTTTATTTAAAGACGTCTCTCGCTTGCGCTTTTATTTCAAGGCGTCTGAGTGTTCCCGGCTTTTTTCGTCTGTTTCCTTTAGCTCCAGGAGAAAAGGGGGGGGTGTGTTAGGGTGGGTGGAGCAGCGTACGTAGCAGAGGTGCCCGGGAGCGTTGCCCAGGGGAGGCCTGTGGATAATTACAAACCGCTCGGCAAACAGCGCTCGGCGGCTCACGGAGACATCCTGACGGTGAGCCAATCGGCAAACACGGCTCCGACGAGATAGAGATGGCACAACATGGAGAACATGAGTCATAGGACGCCGGCTGCCAGATTGGAAACAGACACTGAAGTGGCAAGGGCAAGAAAAGGAAACACCTGACTCACTGAGGGAGGTGGCGCAGGGTGCGACCGCAGCGGAGCTCGGAATATCACCCCGCGTTATTCCATAAATGCTGTAAAGGATCACGGATAAGGACTGTAATCATACCTAATAGCTTGGAGACAGTAATGAAGACGGTATGGAGGGTACGCCGGTCATAAACCGCGGGAACACCCGCCTTATTGCCAAGCCCGTAACCATTACAATCGCATTTGTGATCCTCATCAGCGCCATCTCCCAGATTTAAGGCTAATTACCCTCCAGTGGTAAATGTCACCTCTATTTGCCACCGACTCGGCGCGCCCGTCGGACCCCTCGCTGCTCCTGAACGCGTGTTTGCCGGCGCGTGCGTGCATGCGGAGCGTTTGATGAAATAGTTTTTCCCCCGCAGGGTTGATATTCTAACTGAAAAAAAAAAACAGGGAGGGGGCAGAGCGAAGAAGCTGATGTATCAGTAACCTCAATCATGTCCCACACCTATGGCTAACCTCAGGCTAAGTCAGGGAATTAACAGAGCAGCCGGGGAGAGATGCAACACTGCCTTTGACTTTGCACTTCAGAGGTGCGAGCGCCCTGCACCTCCTCTGGAGGATCTGGAGAAAGGCCGTCATTACGCATTAATAAAACCAGACTTCTCCCTCGGCCCGCGCCGCCTCTGTTTGTGTCCCCCATTGATTTTTCACTGAATTCTTTTGATGAGAGTATGGGGACCGGCAATTTGATTGCATTTACCATTACTCTGTGTGTGTGTGTGTGTGGAGCGAAATTTGATTGTGGGCGGTTTGTGTTATCTATAGGTGCGTTTATTCTTCTTGCTCCATTATGTTACCTCTGTGTTATCCTAAGTTCTACCCGTGAAGTAACTCCTATTCTTGACCATCCCTCCCTCTTCCTTTTTTTTTTTTTTTTTTGAAGGGGGTCGGGGGGTGTTACCCTGCTGTCGTTTTGCGAATTATAGGCTTGGCATTTTGGGAAGGGCAGTTCAGTCTGTTGGTTCTTCACAGCTCTGTGCATTTGTCCTGCTGCCAGTCCATGCGTGAAAATCCCCCCAAAAAAAAACACAGCCAGGGTGGGGGGGTCTCAGACAGCAACAGTGCAAAGCTTGACTGAAACATTACGTGGACACAAATGCTTGTGTTGGATATCAGGACACAGCATAAAGACGGTTGTGTTGTCTGGGTTAATTGTAGAGATAAACAGCATCTTCCTGGGAGACCTCTCCTCTTTCTCTGAATGTCTCTGGCTGATCAGGTTTAGATGACATTCAAAGATGCTCACACACACACACACACACACACACACACACACAGACAGACACACACATCGTGAGACAAAGACATGACCACCAGCCGGGCGTGACCGAGGCTCTACCTACAGCACTGTATATTTGGCTGTCCTCCTCACACCCTCCTCCCTTGATATTAACGTCACGGCTCAGTCATTGTATTCTTACTATATATATATATATATATATATATATATATATATATATATATATTAGTTTTTTCTAAAGGCCTTAAGGAAATAGGCCAAATTGAATTGCCCTGCACTTTGTCAGCAAATGTGCGATGTTTGCACATTCTGGCGTTTTCATCAAATAGGAAGCACGACCTCAGGGCGTGCCGTAAAAAAACATTGGGCGTTAACTGCCTTTTGTCCCATTAAGCACAAGTCAATACGTCTGTTTTTACATATGATGTATGGCCCGCTCGTTGAGGAGTGTTTATGAATTCCCCCCTCCAGCGAATGAGACCACGATATTTACACAAGAAACAAAGTGAAAAAAGAGATATGTGTTACATTAATTATTAAAATGAAAAATAGGACTGTCGATGCTACATTTATGTTTACATGTGACTCTAAACATACGTATGCACTTGTTTGTGTTGTATACAAGCTGTATTAAATGAAAAACTGGAGGCTTTTCTTTTCTTGCCAGCCCTTATTGTTATTCTTCAGTTGACTTCTTTTGCTCTCAGTTCAGGGAATTGATTCTTTTAATCGACCCGTGATGCCTTAGACTGAACTGAATTCATGCTACTGATCTTTCAGTAATTATTCTCCCCCAAAAAAATGATTTGCTGTGAGGTCCTCTGGAAACTGCATGTGAAAACTTTCATGAAACTCGGTCGGTACCGTGGCTTCTCATGCACAGTAGGAAACTGACCGCAGATCAGTGGATACTGTTACAGCAGCAACTGATCCGCTCACTCGAATCCCTGTCAGGCATGAAAACGTAAGAGGTTTACGTGTTTGTCTTTGTGGCGCAGGACTCAGTTCAGAGGTGATGTCGCCTATTTCCAGGCACCAATCAGGATTGATCAGCATTGGAACCTTTTAAATCATTGGTGTCACCTGTCAAAAGTGACCAAACCCAGTCCTTGAATAATGGCATGTACTGTATATAGTTAAGTTGTACAATTTACGGAGTCAAGCTGCACAGTATTGAAGTTTAACACTTCATCTCCCAACATTTCATTTGCCATGTCATCATCTCTGACAAACAACATACCCACAGTCCACTGGTGAATGATGTCAGACCTGCTGACAGCACACATTGTGCAGCAGTGAACCTGTTTTGCATTATCCAAACCCCCACCTCACCCCTCCCCATTGTGTGTGCAGGTTCATCACAGGGATGAGTAATCGCGCCCGTGCTTTGGTCCCAGCGCTAATGATTACACCTCTAATCATCTGTCTATCAAACCACCTTTACTGAGCAGAAACATGGCCACTCATGTGGGCCACATTATTGACAGTACTGACTCTGTGTACAGGGGGGGCGGGGGGTTGCCTTTCACTTGGAGAGCCCAGCACACTGACGAACTTGTCCAGGTGGGAATTGATTCCTGTAGGAGCCTCTTGGTTAATCTTGGTTCAGACATGGGAGTGACCTCGTTAGTTATTCACACGTCCTGTGATGATCCTTTACAATAAAAAATGGCATTTCTTGTTCGATAAAGACGGGCCAAACACATAAAAACCCCCTCCTGCTTATGAGACGTCGAGCACAGTCCGGCGTTTACTCCAGTATTAGTTATTATTCCACATGATTTAGCTTTTCGTGAAGTGGAGTCTTGACCTTGCTCAGATGGAGCTCGATGTCCAGTGAACGTTCACTGTGCGTCTGGCATTGTTAGTTTACACAACAGAGATCTCACAGCTCACCTCAGGTAATCCTGTGCAAACCTACAGGAAGGAAATAAAATCAGGAGAATGACGGAGGTGGTTTAATATTCTGTTTCATCCTCTTTGTGTGAGGCTCCTTTGCTTTAAACTCCCAAACAAGCGGCCCTACTTCCAAAGGCTGTCACTCAGGGTACAAGCGCTGGGTGATGTCACACCCAGTATTTAACTCTTGGAGAGCATTACCAAACCCGTGCAGGTATCCGGGTGTCATACGGTAGGCTGCACACTGTAAAATGTGCTGCAGCCCTCGGCAGCTTTGAAAACGCGTTTGTTGTGCAGGGAGGATCTTTAACAGTGTTGCAGTCACTCATTACGCGCTCCACACGCCGGACATGCATCGTCCACAATCTGCCGCCGCCTGGGGTTGCGGGGGGATAGGAGGGTCTACGGTGCGGCGGGAGTGAAGTGGCGGGCGGGCGGGCCGGCGGTGGCGCGGCAGTCGAGGGCAGGCGGGCGCAGGGAAGGAACGCTCGCTCGGAGCGCGCCGCGCGTCTGCACGGAACGGACGCAGTGATTGGCAGTCGGAGGCACGGAGCGCCCCGCGCCGCACACGGGCGGAGCACGCTAATCTCCTCGCATACGCGCCTCGTGGAAGGCAACTCCGCTAAACAGCAGCCAGATCATCCCGGCGCAGGGAGGGAAAAAAAGAGAAAGGAGGCTCTGTCGATCCCCTGGGCGCCGGTGTCGGAGTCTTCTCGCCTGAATAAGCGAGAGAAGAACGCGGCGGCTCTGCCACCCTATCCCACCCTGTCTTTACCTGTTCAGTCAGAAGTGGTCGCAGTCTGGGCTGTGACCTGGCGTCTCCAACTATTTTGGAAACGGGATGGACTAAAAGCTCGGGTTGCACTTTGCAATCCGAGCCGGGAGGCTTTTGTCGATTTCTTTTTCTCGGAGTAAAAACAGGACTGCGCTCGGTGCGGTCGGGATCGTTTTTTGGAGGTTTATTTTTGTCCGATGTAATTGTGACGCGTTTGTGAGTCAAGTTGCGAACCCTGGAGCCTGCAACCCATCATTTTTCATTCTTTTAATTGGAATAACGAGCAGATACTCAGAAGAAGAACTCTCTGGAGGAATTTAAGTTCCATTTTGGTGCGTAATTTGTGCGGTGCGGTGAGCAGCAGAAGTAGTTGTGCCTCCCTTCTGTTTCTTTCGTCGAATACCCTTTTCTTTTCAATGGAGTAGGCTAAATCACCGGTAAAGACTTAGAAAGCGCGGCTTTATTCTCTCTCGCCTGGAACAAACAGGCGGATCTGATGCGCAGGTTCTCCGTAGGATGGTAAATGACCGATGGGGAATCATGAACAGCTCTTCTGAACTCGAAGATGGGACCCGGCATAAAAACCAGGTATGTCCGCGCAGCCTTGTACAGTTGTGCTACATGGATGTGTGTGTGTGTGTGTGTGTGTGTGTGTGTGTGTGTGTGTGTGTGTGTGTGTGTGTGTGTGTGTTGCGTGAGGAGTGGTGCATCTGTTGGTGCAGTGTTATACCACGCGGAGTTTGGGATTGGTGATGTGGCTCCCGGGCTAAATCTCCGCACTGTAGAGACAGTAGAGCTGCAGATGAGCCCCCCCCCCCTCCCCTTCTCCACCCGACTCCCCGGGCTCCGGCACTTCTGCTCCCGTCGTAATCTCTCCAACCCACCCGCGGATCACACAATCCCGGCGTTGAGCGTCGCCCAACGCTCCGGATGCGTTAGTTAGAACGACTTCGGACACAAGTGAGGAGAATGCAGCTGAAATCACGGCAGGAGGGTGTGTGTGTGTGTGTGTGTGTGGGGGGGGGGGTTAGTGTGTATAGGCCAATAGATGTTTGCGCATCTTGGCTGCGTCTTCCCCACCGGAAAACACACACACACACACACACACACACACAAATTTCTCGCATGTCGTCCCTCACGTTAAACCCGGATGGTGCGTTCTGAAATGAAGGTGATTTCACGGAAATCACGGTTGTGCGGTGCCGAAACGCGGCGTCCACGCAGCTCCGGGTCCGGAGCGGACGTGCACCGTGTTGCAGCCAGGCACGGGCTCACTTTGGGGAATAGTCGATGTGTTTTCACAAGGTCAGTAGAGGGTTATTGACAGCCGATGGGGGTGAAGGGTTCCCGCTAGAACACAGTCAGATTTCGGGTCCACCGTTAAAGCCCGGCGCCTTTGGCAGCGCGCAGCAACGATTTCTACCTTCTTCTTCTTCTTCTTTGGATTGTTTGTTTGTTTCTCATGAGGACGGATTTAGTTATAATGCGACATCAGTGGCAAATGATGCGAAGGTGCTGCTGACGTGTGAACTTCATCAGAGCCATTACAAAAAACCAAAAGTGTATCAGAAATGTTACCTTGATCATTTGGCATTTTCTTTAAAAAACAAACCTTGCGCTGTCTCGGCTTTATGCTCCAACTACAGGAGCTGTTTGTTGGAAACATAAGGGGACGTACTGGGTTGAGATCTTTAATGTTTCCCACACACACAGGCCCTGCTCGCTCTCCTCCAGAGGAGCTCCCTCCACCCATCTCAGACATGTTTGTCCCTCTCAGGTTGTGGACAGTGTCACTCAGCGGGTGGCTGTTGTTGGGAGTAAACAAGCCCTCGGCACACGTCTCATCATTTACAAAGATGGACAGGTGTCAGAAGATGTGCCGCTATAGCCCCCCCCATTACCATTACATTAGCACTGATTAACACAAGCTTCAGGCTGCAGTTGGTTCCTCACATGTCGGAGTTGGCTGATTTTCATGTCACCTTCACACTTGTGAGGTGATCAGTGTGACTTTGAGGAATGGGGGGGGGTGTCACTGTTTCCCCTGCAAGCTGCTTCACCTCTTCGGTGATTATGTGTCCTGTCACTAAATTGCAAAATATGTCCCAAACCCTGAGTACTCTGGATCAGAAAGCATCAGGGGGATGAGAGAGGTTGTGGGGGAAATGCAGGGGGGCGGTGGCTAATGCTGCTATCTGCCCCCCCCCCCCTCTGCACCTGCCGATTTGCTATCGCACACAGACGCGTAAATATTCGTTCTGTCTGCCCGTGTGCGCTGTGACGGCTCGTCTGTCTCCGTAATCTGTAGCGGGGGCGCCGAAACCTTTATCTCCAGCCCCGTGCTATTGACACAGTCATTCAGGGCCCAGTGGGGAGGGCTCAGGTAATAGAGATCTCCTGTGGCCTCTGTTTGTTTTGATATTACAAAACATGCCCTTCTGTTTGTCTGCTAACTTTGATTTGTTGCCGTAGGTGTGCTGTCACCGTGCCCTTTCATAACAGATGGAGGCCCCCGTTTGACTAAAAGTGACTAAAGCAGATTCATCTACAATTTACAGTCGGCCCTTGAAATCTAATTTGGCCGGATTAGAGGCGAACGGAGGCCGAGGCCGTGCGCGGTCAGACACGTGCTTAATTCGTGCACATTGAAGCGAGAAACAAGATGGCTACCAGAGTTCCAGCATTGTGAGCGGACGCAACAGTGAACCTTTCATGGAAAATCATGGAAAAGAAGGAAAACTCACGGTGCAACACGAGGAAAAATTACACTGTAAGTGTTAAAAAAGTCTATGATTCCACAAAAGCAACGCAAAGAACGAGGGATGTAATATTGTGCTGTAAAAACACCAATATTGATCTATGAGTTGGGGGGGGCAGCTGGACTTCTTATCGGGCTGCTTGCTGTATCTGTTTCCATGGCATCGTTCTTAAATCAGCCGTGAACTGAGTCTGAGCAATTTGTTTTTGTCTCAGTTTAATGGTTTAAAGTGTGATACACACTCACACACATCTGCGCAGTATATGCGTCTGTATATCATTCTCCCCTTCACCACGCACACACACACACACACACACACACACACACACACACACACACAGTGCAGCGGAGAAGTCAGTGAGGCCCAGTGGGGTTGCCCACTCGGGTTGGGGGTAATCAATAAAACTCGCAGAACTCCAAACTTTCCAAAGCACTGAAAGGATGCTTTTTGTATGAGCACAATACATACAGCTGCCAGCTCACACACTGAGCACACAGACGTACACTAAACCAAAGAGGTGTATATATATATATTCTTATACCCGCAGCTTCACTTTACAACCATGGGTCCGACACAAACTCATCAAACATCCACACAATCGGGTCGATGAGTTGGCAAATCCCCTGACTGCGTTTAGGATCTTTACTTATCTGCAAAACATCAGATATGGAGCTGTGAAGGGGTTTGTCTCGACAACACGCGCACACCTATTGAGAACGCACTCGACAGGGACCCAAGTCAGAAACGACACCGAGTGTTACGTAATGACGGCACGCACACAAACGCTCACCTGTGTCAGCATCGATCCGTCTGCACTGATTCACTGTAATGCATCTCGCTCCCATGTGTGGTAACTGTGGCACCTGGGGGTGGGGCTTCATCACTCTTAATGTACATCTGTGCGCACATCTTAGAATCCCGGCTGTATGCAGGAGCGACCCAGCGTGACAACAAACAGTTGTGGGTTGTAAAGTGTTTCTTCGTTACGCCTCCATCCCGTTCTCCTCAGCAGAGAATTTCATCACGTCCACGTGGACTCAGAGTTGAACTGGTGGGTTATGGGTGTGCAGAGGTCAAGGTCACTGTGACCTCACACATCGTGCTCTTTATAAAGTTAATGTGACGTTCTGAGCGGCGAGCGATGGCCCTGACTGGACCGCAGCCATTATCTCCGTTTGTTTGTTTTTTTTACTGTTGTTTTTCCCGCATAAATAATTAACGTTAATGAACTATCGCTGAGTAAACTGCCGTTACAGCTGGTGAGATCAACAGCCTGAGCCTGAACCTGAACTTGCAGCATCTTGTCAACACATTGTTCTGTAAGTTATGATTAATACGGCCAATCTTAATGATGGGAAAATTGCAACCTTTCAGAACGTGGTCTGGATTAGCTCGACGTCTGATGCGGGATATTTTTTTACTCCACACTCGTGCGTGACTTTAGACTTCACGAGTCATCTTTCTTGAGATGGATCACTGTATAGTATTGTGTCAAGAGGTGTGGACTGACTGTGTGTATGTTTGTGTGCGTGTGTGTGTGTGTGTGTGTGTGTGATGTGTTAGGCTGTCTGGTTGTGGCTACCCTTGTCGAACTAATGAACCTGCTGAGCTGGAGGTACAGAGCAGAGAGAGTTCCCTGGTTCACTGGGCCTGTGATTTCCCTGTGGGGGGGTGGTCCTTCTGTGGCAACAGAGCAACTTCTAACAACCCCCTGCCCCACCAACAAAAAGTTTACCCCCCCATCAGCGCAGCCTTGAGATACATCCTGCAGGAACACCAGAGAGCGTGTGCGTGTGGGAGTACAGTTACTCAGTTTATCAAAAAAGAAGAACAGAAATTGATTTCACTTTAGTACTGCTCTTCATAACAACACCGCCTTTATATTGGCATGCACCATAATGAATTCCCAGGCCTTAATGCTTGGCTGTGTTTTTCATCTTCAGCGGACATGTTTGTCTGGTGCACCGATGCTCTTCTAATCGCATCTCTTCCTTTCTGATCCTTCTCATCGATACCATCTCTTTTTTTATTTATTTATTTTTCACGGCTTTGGACACGTCTGTGTGTACTACATAAGCTTTTTGTGCGTTTGAAAGCCATTGCGTTTGTATTGTTGCACTGTGGAACCGGAGCCTAAGTGGTTGGCAGAAGTGTCGGCCTATTGTTAGAGTGGAGGTATGAATGTGCGAGAGGAGAGTGTGTGTGTTGGTGGATCAAAGTGGTAACGAGCCATTACTGTCAAGTCGTTACGTAAGCCAAGAGTGCTTTTTACATAGAAAGTGATTTAGTGCCTTAATGGAGCGGCGTGATATTTTGTTTAGGTTTTTTTTTTTTTTTGCTGCAGACAGATGGAGCCATTTCAAGTAACGTTCAAGTACAGTCGCCCCTCGGTGAAGCCGGGGCTTTCACCAGCCTGAAGGTTATAAATGACGGCAGCTGTCCCGCGTGCCTTTTGGCCTCGCTCATCCTCTATCTGCCTTTGTTAATCTGACCCTTTCTCTCTTCTTTTATTTGTCCTGTTCTGTAGCTCTTTTCCCGACACGGAGGGGACGGGAGATTTCAATATTCTGCTGGTGCAAGGTGGCGAGGAGGCCTTGGGGGTGGGGGTGGGGATGGGCAGAGGCGAGGAAGGACGAGACTGAAAACGAGAACCGAAAGGAGCTCTTAAAAATAAGAGTAGAGAGTGGAAAAAAGAGTAGCCCACAGTAGAGTAGAAAGGACACGGGAGGGTTGGAGAGCATGAATCACAGCAGGTCCCAGATCAGCGCCCGAGCATGCGGCAGGCTAGCTGGGGGCACATGTACCTTTTTGCGAGATGACGCAGATATAATCCAGCTGCTCGCAGTCCCACATACAAAGGGCTTGTTATCGGATACACCACACTGCTGCTGGAGGAGCGTCAGTGGCTCCTCGGTTCAGTTACGAGCCTCATCGCGGAAGCCCCAAAGCATCACCGAGGGCTGACTCGCATCTGCAACAACAGCTGCAATCCAGCTCAGTTGTAACTAATTGATTCGTGATTCTTGGTAATTGTGTGGATTTGGGGTTTTTTTGCACGCCGCCACGTACAGTAGTCCTGCGCGTGGGCGAGCGATAACATGGACGGCTGAACGGAGCGCGGAGAAAGTAAAGCGGAGCAGGGAGCGTTAGGGAGGCACCGCGGGGGCAAGGTTAGACTCGGCCTCCCAGAGCAGCGTATTGACAGATGTGTCAGCGAGCGGACCCGATGGGCCCGGTTTCACAGCAGAAGAGCTAAAAGTGTGCGAGAGAGGGAGGGCGGGAGGCGGTGGCATTAGGTTTCCATCTGCAGGATTCAGAGTGTGTCTGTGTGTGTGCCGTCTGGGTATTACTCATGCTGTGGAGAGTCTAATCCGTTTGTACAGGGACTTGTCTTCCTTATGAGGACCAAAAAAGGCATAAAAGGTGGAGCGGGGGCAAGACGTAGACAGGTGCGGGTTCAAGGTGAAGCCTCCAGGAAACGAATGCGAGGCAATGTCATGGAGACCCGGCGCGAGGCGCCTGCAAAGATAAACGGTTTTACTCTGGAAAAACTGCAACATCACCACTCTGCAATTCATCGTGCACTTCGCTGCTAAATCATCATTAAAAATGCATAGGAAGTCACCTGTGAGAGGCAGATGAGAGGTGTGCCGAGCCAGGGGGGGCAAAGAGTGGGGTGGAAATGAGGCGGAGTGGTGGAGCGAGGCCTGACAGAGAGAGAGAGAGAGAGAGAGAGAGGCGTGTTGGATGGTTCAGTCATCTTGATGGACAACTAGCCGGACCCATTCCACTGACTGATTGGACGCTATCTCCATATCTCCAGTGAGAGGTGTCCAATTTCCTCCTGGCGATTTCAATCTAACAGTTAAAGAGCTCCGTTCACGGGACGCTCCAGTCCTGATCAAATAGCAGCTCGCGATTGGTGGGGTGGGGTGGGGGATTAAGGGAACATGCTTCACAAAATATAATAGAATTTGTTTTTTTCTTCTTTTTGTTCCCCGTCATTAATCAACGCTCATGCACACATGCGAGCCAAACAAATTACACAAGCACGCAAGCCGCCCCCCTCTTTTTTTTTTTTTTTTTTTTCTTTTTTGTGATGGGTTAACGTGTCTGACTGCGCGACACAGACTGAGCAGTAAATAATAAGGGAATTAATTAGACTCTGAAAATCCAGTGAATAATTTATGATAAACGGGGAGGTTTAATCAAGCAATCGCTCTACACTGGCCACTGGATCTGGAGCAGAAGAATATTACAGGATGGGGGGGGCGGGGGGGGGGCAGTTTAACCTCAACATTCACGAGCACGACGCACAGTCGCCCTGAAAACTGCTGGATTACAGAGCGTGGCCGTCAGCGAGCCGCAGCTGATTGTTAAAACAGTGCGGCCAGTGTACGGTGGGTTTTTCTTCCAGGTGTTAAAGCGCCTGTGATGGAGTCGCGTCGCTCTCCCACTTTCTCACGCTCTGCAGTGTCTCCAAAATCCCATTATCGGTTCTCCTCCGAGCCAAATGGAGCCATTTGGGCCGAAAACCGGCTTCGTATATTTACCTGCTAATGACTTGCTTAAGCTAACAGAGGAAGCATAATGGCGTCATTATGGGCCGAGCGACGTGGGGTGTCTCAAGGTTAATAGCAACATTAAATGAGTGGAAGGACGAAGTGCTGAAGAATCCTTGTTGTCCCAATTAAGAAATTTTCTTCATTTGAACTGGATGTAAAAAAACGGAACGCTGGCCCGGTTACCTGACGCCACGGCCGGTGAAATGTGGCGGGAACGACCGGGGCATTTTCACAGGTGTGTTTTCAGGTACCAAGCCAAACATGAAACATGAACTGATATCCTGCTACATTCACTCTCGCCACCAGTAAAGCTAATAAAGCCACAAAGCGTATCTTCAGTATAATTCTCACAACAACCAAAAAAAAAAAGAAAAACAACTTCCCAGTAAAATTACACTGTTCACTCGACCGAAACAGAAATTACTTTCTTTTCTTTTTTTTTGCGATCAGCAAAATGAGAAGAAAAACACTACGATGAGCAAAACATGAGGAATGTTCATCGTTTAAGGAGAGGGGCAAAAAAAAGATGCATGAAAGCAAATTTAAAACTCGACAGAAAGGGAGGAACAAGGAGATGCAGCGATGCATTTATTGCAATTCTCCCCTTTAACAGTGATGACAAACTCATGGCTAATATATTAACAGACTCACCCGCCAACATCCATTATTTATTCATCATCAAAAATTCAATCTGGCAGACTGTGTGCCATTATTCAGATGTGCTGGGGGAAAGTGGCACATTTGAATAAATGAGGAATTGTCGGGCTCACTCCCGTGCCGTGTTGTTATTCCAAAACCCTCCCTTTAAATGATTCAAACATTAAATCAATCAAAAAAATGTAGGAGAAGGATTGATGTCAGAAAAAAATCCCCTCCCTAGCTCACATAACCGGAATTTATTATATCTTCGGGAAGAAACATTTTATTGTTCTCGACCCATTTAAAGAGAAGAAGGAGAAAAAAATTTAAATCCCACTTATAAGAAGTGTTGGAAGTGGATCCGTGGTACACCATCTGGCTTGTGTTTTTCATTAGCCAGAAAAGAAAACATAATGTTTTCCACACATTTCAACTTGCATCTCGTTTCGGGGGGGGGGGTCTCCGAACCCCGCCGTAGCTGCAGCAGACAAGCTCATATTTACTATATTTGGTTTGTCTTGTTCCCTCTGGTGAAATTCTGCACCTCTCTGCAATACCTACGTCTGAATGAGATTGGATATGGAAATGCAGAGTGCTGCGGCCGCGCTGCTTTCTGCTGATGTGGTGAAACTTGGTGGCGTGGAGGAGCGGACGTATTCCACGGAGAAACAGAACAGTCACGCGTGCAGACACTTCTGTGCGAGCGCACACGTTAACTCTTCAGTTAATGTAGTGCACTACGGGTGGGGGAGGGGGCACAGTGACGTGCACACACTTGATGTGTGGCAGAGATTGTTGAAAATATATCCCTTCACCTTTTTTTCTTTTTCTAATTCCATAACATTGCAGCAAAGTCTGATTTCACTTTTTTTCCCCTCATCAATCTACATCAATACCACACGACAACAAAGGACCCTTGCTGAGATTAAGCCGGAGCTCGAGATGTTTCTTGATTGGAGTCCACCTGTGCTGAATTCAGTTGATTGGACAGAGATTGGAGCTTGGAGATGGGAGAAACTTCCAGAAGACACATGAAAGCCTGTTTGGAGTTTGCACTAAAAGAAGAAAAGAAACGAAAAAGCACCTCAAGGACTCTGAGACTGCGAGAAACCAGATTCTCTGGTCTGACGAAACCACGACTGAACTGTTTGTGTCTCGGTTCAAAGCCTCGCGTCTGGAGGAGGCACGCACTCCCCCCAACACCGTCCCAACGGTGAAGCGTGGCGGCAGCAGCATCATGACAGGAGGAGGAGGAGGAGGAGGAGGAGGCGGCTGTTTTTCAGCAGCAGGGACCAGGGAGACGGAGTTGGATGGAGTTCAGTTCGAGCTGAAGGGAGCAAAGTACAGAGATAACTTTAATGAAAACCTGGACCTCAGACCGGGCCAAAGGTTGACCTCTCATCAGGACAATGACCCGGAGCACACGGCCGGGACAGAGCAGGAGTGACTCAGGGACGACTCGGCCAACGTCCTTGACTGGCCCGGCCCCGAGCCCCGACACGAACATCCCCCGGGGGACCTGAAAATGCGCCGTCCGCCGCCCACTGTCCTCATCCAACCTGACGGGGCTTGAGAGGATCTGCAGAGAAGACTGGTGGAAAATCCCCAAAATCCAGGTGTGTAAAGCTTCTCACATCAAACCCGAGGAGGTGCCGAGCAAAGAGTCGGTATACTTGCGTCAATGTGATACATCCGATCCCGCGCTCCCTTTTAGAAATCTCTCAATCCCGAACATCGGAACTTCTGAGTTCTCCGAGCCTGGGCCGTATCTGAAGGAGGTGAAAGTAAAAACAAGTGGGTCAACCGTAGTGTCTCCACACCTGTTCCCACAGCTGAGGCAGAGTCCGCCCGCTTCTGCACAAACTGGGGTCACATCTGGAGCGTGCACATGAAAACATCCGTGAAATCCCAGCTAAGATAACCTCATCCTTTTCACAGCAGCTGTAAATAAAAGCAGAAAGCTGTGGACTGGAAATTCAGAATAAAGCAGGTTTCAGACGACGATGGGCAGTTTGGACTCGCTCCTCGCTGGTTGACAGCGCCACGGAAGTATTGCAGTTATAATCCCCTGGATATCACCACACACACAGTTTAACCTCTGTCACAGGAAGATTAATGAATCATAGCACACTATGCCAATGGAAATTCCCATTTATTGCTTGTATTCATCGGCCCAGTTTAGTCCATCATCCACCTTTTTTTTTGTGTAAAATCCTGTGGATGACAAACGAACTTCACTCGACACACACTTTCATCTCAACGTTGCGCTGGAAATCGTGGCCTAATTGGGAACTTGTAGTACCAGTCTAAGCTAGCCCGGTACCGTAAAAGCCCGTATAGAGCCTGTCGGCGCGGCGCCGTGTCTCAGCCATTTGTCTGCCACCTTTAGTCAAATCTTCCTTAAAGATGCAATGACTAATAGATGAAGTTTGTAAGAGACGGTGGAAGGAGTACAGAGAGTGTGCAAGAGCGTATTTAAAGAAGAGCAAAGAGGCACAAACAAAGTCCCGAGGTTGTGGAGAGGAGCACGCAGAGAAAAGTGAAAGCGAGGCTGTCTCGGTTTTATTTTTTAACACGATTGAATTTATGACTACACGAGGACAATAACTGCCACATAATCACTGACGACTTCTTCTTCAGCTTGTTACGGTTAATACACTGTCTTTTTTTAATCCCCCCCACCCCTTCAGCCTCTCTCTGGCAGGCTGCTGTAATGTGCTAACATAAGAAATCAATCAGACTCACACCATGTCACACAGCTTGTCCGCTCACATTGATTTATTGCAAATGTGCTGAAAATGAAGAGAGAAGCTCTTTAGCACCGCGGGACGGGGAGGAGAAGGATGGGAGGGAGCGTGACAGGTTCGGGACGAGAAGATGGGGGGGGGCTCGGCCCGCCGACCTCTGCTTTGATAGGCCGACGGTCGCCCCGGGGGTCAGCGGCCTGTCCGTCATGGGCCGGCCTGGCAGAGAAAATGATGATAATGTATTTTAGATATTTTTTAGAAGGCTGTGATGTGTTTGCTGCGCGCCGTGGTTTCCCACAGTATGTAGGGCGTGACAGCGCCTGTCAGCCTGAGGCGGGATGGGTCAGCGGGTCACAGAGATGTTTGGGGGGGGGGTTATTTTCCCCACTGCTAAGCTATCAGTAAAGTAACCCGGTGAACAGCTGCAGCGCGGTAGTTTTCACTGCAGCTTTCCCGTCTTCTGTGCCGACACCTCTTGTTCATATTATTAGATTTTTTAAAAGTCTTCTTGGTTTCATAATCCATGTAAAACCTGGACTTGACTCCACTGTTGAAAATGTGGCGTCTTTTTAAAAAAAAAAAACAAAACTCTGCTGGTTCCTTAACAAAATTACCAGCACATTAAAGTGGTAATTTTGTACCTAATGTAGCTGATAATGGCCTTTTTTTTTTACTGTTGTTGCGGATTCAAGTCTCTTTCAATCACTTTTTCTTTGTAAAGTCGAAACAAATCATTGCGCCATTTGCCACTCTATTATGACTCGAGCGATTTCATATTTCACGCAGCTTGCGAGGCGACGTTTGGAGGGAGGCCTCGTCAGTAAATTCAGTTTCATTTTTCAGTTTTACGCATCTGGAGCGTGAAAGCCTTGTTTATTCATTTGGGAAAAGATGACTGTCGGATGTGTGTGTGTGTGTGTGTGTGTGTGTGTGTGTGTGTGTGTGTGTGTGAGGGGGCTGAGTAAGAGGCAGATCATGGCTTGGTGTACTTATATCATGGTCGCACACTTGGAGCCACCAAAGGGCGCTGATGGAGATGAGGATTGGAGTGGATTACTGAGAGAGGAATGCACTCCGGAGAGAACGAAATCTTATTTGCGCATTAAGCTTTTCATAAAACACACAAGCGGGAAAACATACGTCCGTCGGCGGCCATATGTGCCCCCCCCCCTTGATTGAAGGGGTTAAAGAGGAGATTAAAGTGATAATGTACATCTCTAATCCCCAGCACTTTAAGAGGGCAAAGAGGCGAAAAACTGCCTCTGACAAGCGGAGTCGCACACGAAGGGGGTGCGTCGATGTCCGCCGGGGTCAGCCATCGCCATGGCAACAGATTATTCTGGATAATTATCTGCCATATGTGCCCTGTCGCAATTACAAGTTGGCTGTGAGCTGGGTCAGGGGTCGAGTGCTGATCAGAGTATTGGGGTGGTGGCGAGAATAACCCCCCACACACACACGCACACACACACACTTTATCAGAATAAAGTTCAGCGTGCTCATCACATCGCCGACACGAGCTGCTGTCGCACAACTGTCGCACAACCATCGCTCCGCCTCTCAGCAGATGCTCTTAAAGGATGCGGCTCGCTCTGAACGTCTCCCCATTCTGCAGGTACCGAGCTTTCAATAGCCTTTTCTTCAACCCCCCCCAACCGCCACCACCACCACCAACAGTAGATCTTACAAAATGAAAATCTGGAAATGAATAAAATGGATTTATGACTTCAATCCAAGCACTAAGCTTCTTGAATCGACTTTTTTTTTTTTGGCTGAGTGGCGAGGAAAGGAAATGACTGTGTGTGAGGGGAGTGCACAAATGTGAGCTGACGGAGGCTCGGGGAAAAAGGGAAAAAAAAAACTTTTGTGGTTTTGTTCTCACGAGCAAACCTTCCATTAGGAGTCCAGACGTTTTAACTCATCACTGCGGCGCTCCCGCAGGAGCCCTGCACCGAATGCTTCATTTCCCATAAAGCCGTGTTCACACCGGTACCCTGGGAAACGCGGCAACAAGGTGCAAAGTGGTTTATCCATTATAGCGGATCACTCATTCTGTCACTGTGGCTCATGTGAGAAGAGTCACTGGGCGGAGTGAGACGCCGCTCTGTGCCGCTTACTGTCTTGTAAAACCCGAACCAGCGCTGGAAATCACAGTTAATTAGTGCGGTACAGTTATTGTAGTCCAGGTCATATCCACTGAAACAGCTGGGATTCTATTCACATCCAGTCTTTCCATCGAACTCAATCTGTTTGAATCACTTTGTGCCAAACCTCACAGTGGCTAAAGCTTTTTTTTTTCTTCTTTTAAACACTCACAGTACCGCAGGCTTATTACTGCAAGCTGTCAGATTGTGTGAAACGCGCGATGACGCCGCCTTTCAGTGATCAAATGTGTCACATCCCGCCAGGCTGGATCGCCGGCGTTCGAGGCGCCGCCGCCGCCGCGATCGGGGAAGAGTCCCGTTCAGACGAGCCGCTTGAATTTAAACACCAATTAAGCGCTCGCGCGCCGCTTATACATGCGGTCCATTAGATTGTCAGCCGTCACTATTAGGAGACGCTCGCAGCCGTCTGGCATTCTGGAAATAAAAAATAATGACATTCTCCCTGCGTCATAATCATGGCCTCGGAAAGTGTCTTCTTCTGCAGCGCTGACAAAGCGGGATTTCTCTCTCTGTCTGCCTCCTCTCTCCCCTCTGTTGTTTCTCCAGACACTAATGAAGTGGTTTAATCTCGTAACTCCAGAGGAATTGTCAACAGAGAGCCGCATTAATTAAGTCCTGCGTTAGCGTGCGTGTGCGCGCGCGCTTCTTTTAAAGTTTCCAGCCGCTCTCAGAGCAGGACGCGTGCTCGCCGTCATCGCTGAGCAGCTGCTCTGCGGCGGACGTGGGAGTTGCAGACTGTACGGCTTCGTTTCGGGGCGACGTCTGGATTAATGAGCGGGAGTGAAACTGAAAAGTTTGATAGCTCGTTGATTTTCCAAACAATCGGATCAGATCAGGCGTTTGGATGAAGCTCGTCTTAGTTTCGCCCTCCAGCTCATGAACCCAGCACATGGCATGTGCACGTGGCAGGTTTGGTACGAATCCCTCGTCAGACATGAACCGGGTTTGAGTAATTACATTGTTCCATCTGGGTAAACATGGCTTGTCCGTCGCTTCCACAGCATGACTGATGTTTAGCACCTGCTAACTGTCATTCTGCTTTGATTTAGTCCCCGCCTTTGTCTTACGAGTGTGCGTTTGGCTGACTTTTTCCTTGACATTGCCTCACTGCATTGGTGGAGGGGAAAGAAAGGAAGAAAGAAGAAAAAAAAAAAAGACAGTCGTGGCAGTTTCTCTTTACAAACAGGCAGAGCTCTCATGTTCGCTCCGGTTCCCGAGTCCCACCGATTCACACTGTTGACTTTAGATCTCGGCTTTTCAGAATAAAACGTACCTCGGTTTTACATCTCGCTGCTGCTCTTCTCTTGTGTTTCACCGGCTGAAGCTGTCACAGTTCTTTTTCTTTTTTTTTCTTCTCCTTCTCCTCTTTCTGGACAGCAGCATTAAGTAAAGGATGGAGTTTTCATGCGAGGATACAGCCTGCGTTAACTCACCCTTTAGCAGCTAATGTAACAGCAGTCTCTTCCATTCAGTTGAAATGTAAGACTTTTTGAGTGTATGAAGTATGAACTTCATTTCTGGATAATTTCGCACATTGGATTACAGCGTTGCGTTAACCAACACGCAGGAAATGTGAAGCGTGTGTGTGTCTGAAAGACTTTTTAAAAAAAAAAATAGCTAGATTCACTTTTCACTTTTCAGTTTCTGAACGACTGCATTAAAACAGCGGGGAGAGAAATAATCTGCTGGAGCTCAGGTCGGGACGAACCGGGTCCGTGCAGTCTGCGAGAAGCTTAGCAGAGTTTCTTCTTCACATATGATGGACAGATTATTCTCCACTTTTTGTCAGTTTCTATGAAGAGAAGTAAAAAAAAAAACATTTTCCGTTTTTTTTTCTCTCAACATCAAACATGCATCTGGTATTTGTGTCTGCCTGCTACTTGATTTCACACTCTTTTTGACATTGATAGTTTCCACTGCAGTAGTTTTCCATTACTTTGCTTATGAAGTGGAAAGCGGCGGATAGGTGCTCGCAGCTATCTTTCATTTATTAATGTGTTGCAGTGGCAATGGCCCCTTTTTTTTGTGTGCGAGGTCATGACTTCACTGTGTACAGTCATCATCTGGCAGTTAGTAAGAGTTGCTGCTCTCTTTTCTCTGCTCTTTTACATCCATCTGCTTTTTTTTTCTTCCTTTCCGTTATTTCAGCACATTTACTCACACTGAGACTCAACAAGTTCGACCTCTTGGGGGAAAAAAAAAGAAGAGAGGCAGGCAATCGAACCCCCGGCACTCTGCAAGGGGCTCCCTTCGCGATGTGACACACATCCTCATTTTGCGGCGTGAGCTGCGCTCGCTGACCGCCGCTGCAGAAGGGTTATTTTGCACAGAAATTCAGAACGCTTTCCATTGAACTGAAGGCCCTTCGCTGAAAATTGCTTCGGTATTTACGAGCGGCACCACAACAGCGGGAACGCCGGGGACCTTTTGTGACTAGACTCAAGCCACAAATGACTTTTTAAGGATAGAGCAGAGAGAGGTGAGGCTCTGCACTGATAGGTGAAGGGAAGTGTTGTGTTTGTTTGGTGACAGCGCAACTTGAGCGTACGATTCGGGGAGAGCTGAGTTTTGCACGGGTACACGTGACCCGAGGAGGCCGACAGCCACTACAGTGCGACCTCCCCACGGGGTGGGGGGGTCAACACGCGGCACTTACCACCCGATAGCACTCAGGCAGCTCGACCACTGGCCGTGCAGTGCCACACACGTGCAAACGCACACACATGGCACAACAAATATGTGCGGTATCTCGCATGAATGAAGCAGTGCACGTTAGAGGTCAACCAGTGCGTTTCTTTTTTATTTTGAGCCGATACCAGTGCTGACTATTCGTAATCAAGGGTGTTTGCAATCGTGTACATTTGCAGTCCAACATCTGCTCCTTACTTTAGCTTAGCCGTTAGCGGCGGCCCTGCTCCTGCTCTCTCTTGTCCGGATCAACAAATGAACATCAGGCTGTGAGGTTTATTGCGACTTCAGCAATATCTGAAGCCACAACTGCGACACGCGATTCCGCAAAAACGTGCCCATCGCTGTCAGCAGCGTCGATGGGCGATAACTGGCGACACGTAATCAGGCGGGTAGAGCAGGGTGGGCGGAGCGTTGCTGGAGACCACGCAGCGGTGACGGGGAGAGATAAACGTAAAAATGCTGAATATCGGATCTGATAATCGGCCAGACCGGCGATCGATCAAACCCCTGCCGCACACACTCACACTCACACATCCAGAAACAGAAAGAGCAAACATCACGTTTGTCTCGCAGCGTCAGCATCGCAACCTGATCCCTTTACCAAGGTCGAGCTGTCGAGATGTCGGCTGTCGCCCCGCGAGCGCTCGCAGACAAACACAAAGAGATAGATGGACGCCCGGAGACAGACAGATGGAGACGCACACGTGAGGCCGCCGTGATATACAACTAGAGCTCCGACCATAAGTCATTCTGTGAGGTAGCTGTACCGTGAAGTGTACACACCGGTATACATAACACGCATGTTTTATTTATGAGTGCCCACGTAGTTTGCACACAGCGATGTATGCAAATGTATACATTAAGGAGAGGCGCCTCTTCATTCCCGCCTGTTAGAAGAAGTGTCTGCCTTCTTATCACACTGCTATTAAAATAGCAAGGCTGTAGGATGGAGATCCATCATGTCCCTTCAGTGGCGGGCCCGTGCGTGAACGCGCATCCCGAGCTACGCGCAGCTTAGCCGAGCTCGCAGCTGCGATCGGGACCGCAAGTGGTTTGAAAAAGAGGGACTGAAGTGGGGGGAGCGAGCCCACGAAGTTCAGATGCAAGGCGTCCTTGATGAGGATGATTTTGATTACTCCTGACGAAGGTAAAGTGGGAAGCATCATAATTACCTCCTTGCGGTTTCGCGGGAGGCGACTGCTGCTCGAACAAAGGTATCTCTGTTTGCGTGTTGTCGAGGCAGCGTCAGCGAAGCGGCCGTTCTCTTCTTAAGTGCCCTCGCGGTGCAACGAGAAGGATTTCACCGTCACGGAAAGTGCTGCACATCCAGCCTTGTTTTGGCTTCTTCTTTTTTTATGCAGCCATACACAAATGCTCCTTACTTGACCTGCGTCCTGCGCAGTTTAATTTCTAGTCGAGACGAGTCAAGTTTATTTGTATAGCTCGGTATCACATCCGATGTGTCAGAGGGCCTCGTGCGAGCCTGCAGCGGCAGCAACAGTTCCTGATTTGTTAACCCGTGTTCTGGAAGAAAGCAAAGGGAAAAACTCTCAGAAACGAGAGGAAAAAGAAAATCATTCAAATTCAAATGGAGTTCCTCCGCCTTCCCAATGGCTGGGAATGGCGGGAGCTTCAATCGGCAGAAAAACGTGGATGGAAACGTGGTGGAGCTTTTTAAACGTCCGCGTGTTTGGAGCCCTGTCATTCAGGCTCCAAATTAACATCATCAGATTAGAAGCTCGAGCACAAACCGCGTGTCCCCGGACGAGAGAGGCAACAATGTGCGGCACGACGCCCTGCTCCAAATTGAAAGCCCTCTTTTCCATCTCGCCGTCTCACTTCACGCTCACGGAGCAGCGTCCCGACCTCACGGTGATCGTGTGCTTTATAACGGCATCCGGGGGCCGACGTGTTTTTGCATTTCGCTGCGTGCGTCTCAGGGACGGCGGGCGACAGACTGAGCTCCCCGCGTCGGTGCGTGCGCGTGAGCTCCAAGGACAAGCGGTGGAGGGTGGAGCGGGTGATTTGTCTCTCAGGATTGAACTCATCCCCCGGTCTCCCACGGGCCTCCTGTCGCCCCTCCTCCCTCTCTGCACGCTGTCTTGTTTTGAAGGTGAAGAGCATTTCTCTCTCTCTCTCTCTCGTTTGCACGCACACGTTCGAGCTGATGCTCTTCATCGTGTTTGTGTGAATTTGCACGGTTTATGTAGCGAGGACACTCAGATTCTGGCGCTGACCTGCTCAACATGTTTGGTCGGCTTGTGCCGGGCGGAGGCGCCTCTGGTCTGCCTCCCCCTGTTTGGCTTTTTTTAAACTGTGAAAACATAAATCCAGAAGAGCGTGTTGGAAAAACAACAGCAGCCTTCAGCAGGCATTTACTCACTCCACGCGTTTCTCTCCGATTTCGGCCTGTTCTGACTGTGCGATGTTAAGATGCGTGTGTTTGTTTGTTTGTTTGTTGGCGTGTTTCCTTTTCGGCCAGAGGGCAGTCTTGATAAGGTGCGCCGAAAAGAAATGTTGTTTACACCTCTCAAACAGCTCATCTCTGGGAGCAGACACGACCAATCAGCATGAAGCAGAAGAAATCTGAACGTGGAAAAAAATGTTAAAAAATAAAAACACGCTCTCCTGTGAGTCACTCTGTTCAGCCAAAAGGCAAATGAAGAATAAGTATGGATATCATTTCAGCAGAAGGCAGGGAAAATAGAGCGGTGACGGATCTGCCATTACTGGATGCTTCATATTACCTCACGTGCTCGTCCCTCCTTCTCCGCCGCCGAGCTATTGTTGTGCGCCAGTGGCAAAAGTAGTCCAAGAAAGAGTGTCCAGCGCTGTCGTCAGCCATCAGCCGCCCATCGCATGGCTGCGTCCTCCAAAACGTCCAGACCCAACTCAGACCCAGCGCCTCGCTCCCGTCACATCCATTCTTCGCCTGTTGTTTGAAGTCCACGCCGTTTTCATGAAGGAGGGGGTGAAGGTCACAACATTATTTTGTTTATAAAGTCATGGTCCTGGGGGTGGGGGGGCTGTATCAGTCTAATGCAGCATGGTTTCACCCCCTCAAAATGTTTGATTATCATACAAGAAACACATGAATTAGTGCTACACCAGTTTAAATGTTGATGTTCTTAATGGACAAACTGCAACCAGAAATATCCTTTTTCTGAAATGTGACTGCGTTGAACGTTTCGACGCAGAACAAAATTGTCCTCCCAGAAAAATCTACCACGTTGCTTCTCAACATAATCCTGCCAGTGATTACGTAAAAATAATTAAGTGTAAAGTAACTCATATTAGTTGGTCAGCTGCTTTTGCGTCTCCTTGAGTGCAGTCGCACATCATCCCAGTTAATGCAGAAGCGGGCACAGACTTTTTACTGAGAACGCCTCGTTAGTCTGTGATTTGAATAATGTACAAGATCTTTACTGTCCAATTCAAAGCACACTTGCATTAATCCTCACATCTAGATAGATGCACTTTATTCATATTCTGTATTTGCTGTGTAATCTCCAGGAAGTAAAGGAACTACATGCACTTTGTCGTAAAGCGTTACGTTCCCACGCACACATTGTAATGCGGAAGCATCGCGCCACATATGAGCGCATGAATTACACTGAGCGGCGGCTTCATTGTCTAATGACAAGCCATTCATTCACTCACTCATGTTCCCCCTTCTGTTTCCTCACTACACAACTACACACTTAGCATGATGAACTGTATGAAGCACTGCACTTTGTTTTATTCTGCTCCCTGCCCCCCCCTCCCTTTTTTCCCCATGCTGTCACTCTGCTCATTAATAGGCTGCAAGTCCCGTTAAATGATTAGTAAGCCCACAAGTGAATACGTGCAAAGCCTCTTCCACTCCGTCGGCTTAGCGAGCAATAGGTTTAAACACACCTCGCTCAAGTTCCCGTGACACACACACACAAGGGTGTTCAGCAAATGCATTCCAGGAACAACAACCTTCAATCAGTCCAAACGTTGTTAGATGGAGCTGCGACTCCTGCCTGTTGAGATTCACGTGCACGCGAGGAGAACGTGTTGGCGGTGGAGCTCATTCAGCTCATTCAGGCGGAGCTCACGTTGCCCGGGTGAGACTGCGAGCACTTCCTGTCTCCTCAGACGCTCATCAGATGGTCCGACCAATAAAAAAAAAAAAAAGACCAAATATTCTATTAGGGGTAAATCCTCTCCGCGGGGGGAGTCAGATTAGGGCAAGACAAACGGCCAAGCAGCCACACCGGGAACGCTGCCAGGAAGAAGGCCGGCACATCCTGGTGTGTCACCGTGAGTGTGTGTTGGTGTGTGTGTGTGCGCGCAGGCGGCAAAGAACCCCAATGTGAGCATTAACAGGCAGGGGGATGAACAAACCAAAGCTGCGATACGTGCTGCTCCGTGTAATGGCAAGGCAGTGTGTCAGCGATCTGAGGGGGGATGCAGCTGCACCACACAACCTTTTGTTGTGTGTTGCAACACGTGCTTATCAATGTGTGCGTTTTCCCTCCTTTCTTTTAGCGCTCCTGCAGCTCCTGCAGCACGCTGTGGCTCCGTGTCTGTAATGGTGCACGTGCCCACCTGTGAACTGCTGCAGAAAACTCAGGCACCTTTTTTTTAAAATTAATTTTAGTTTTATTAATTTAATATTGAACACATAAATATTCATCCCACTTTACTTTCCTTTGCCTGCGTCACTGTGGAGGCTGTGTTTATATAGTAATGATAGCTGTGTAGCTCCTCTGTGCACCGCCGGCACACACAGCTGCGATGTGTTAGGCAGAACAGACATGGATTTCTATCGCTGACCCAAGGCTGCTCATTAGAATTCAGCGCACCTCTTCCAACCACCCCACCCCACCCCACCCCACCCACCCCACCACCCCCTCCAACTTTTACTCCCCCCCCCCTTGCTGTCTTACACATCGGAAGAGAATGAATGCTTAAAGCAAAGGGGTGAACTATTGGTCAGCCATCACAACAGCGACTGTGTGAGCCGCATACACAGCAGTTCACGCTCACTGACATCTGACAAGACAAAGGAAGGACAACATCTGCACACAAATGTGCGTTTCCGGACAACAACCCCGACATACTGGTGTTATTAACATTAAATCAGACGAGTTTAACGCAAAGTGATCTGTGACGCTTAAATCTGCAGCTCCGTGGTCAGCCTCCGCCAACGGGAGTTTGTGTTTGTGTTGTTTTTCTGCCCTCGGTGGTAAAAACACACACACACACACACACACACGTAGGTGGGCTGTAACAAGTGCAGAGAGCATGTTCAGTCTCAGTCAGGTACATGCACGTACACACACATGTCACTCGCACACACATTCTTCAGTACACACCTTAATTGCTAATATTTGCTGCATTCACTCTTAAGTGGGCAGTTGTGTGTATCCATATTTGTCCATGTGTGTGCGTGTGTGTGTGTGTTCACACGTGCTTTCTTGTTGGTGTTATTGTCCTGGGCTAATTGAGCAATTCCACAGCGGGAGCAGTGGCTTTTTAAGGTCAGAGAACAACATGCTCTCCTGGAGCAGTCAAAATGACCCCCCCAACACACACGCACACACACGCACACACACATGCACACACACACACACACACACACACACACACACACACACACACACACGCCACCCACTGCTTTCATAATTACTCTGCTTTTATCTGTGCAGCTGCGAGAAACAACTCCCAGACAAATGCACAAAGAGGCGCGTGTACTGTAACGTTGGGTGTATTGCACACAAACGCCCACGTTAACCCGCATATCTTCCACACATGCGTCGCAGGAATCTGTGTACTGAGGATTTGCAAAGCTATCTCTGGGAAGACGCATTGAGCCTGTCATAAACCATTGAATTCAGCGATACCTTTGAGATGTGCAGACGCCTGCTCAGATCTGTCTGTGTCATTGTGCAGCTGTGTGTGCAGGTAGTTGTAGTTTATCAGCGGGGGCAACATTTATCTCCCAACAATGACTTTGTATTGCTTTGGAGATGCTGAAAAATGCGCTCAGCGCTCTGATTTTTCAGATAGTCACCCGTATGTTCATTTCTTACTGTCTTTGTGTGTTTGTGCATGCGTGTGCGTGTTTGTGCGCATGTGCCCGCATGCTTTGTTGCACATGTGACGCAGAACAAACGCCAACACTGGTGGCCCTTGTCTTGTTTGTCCCATACAGACGTTCTGTGAGTGTGTACCCAGCTCCTCCCAGCTTAAGCACCGCTGGTCGGACTCAGAAACCGCCAGGGAGACCCCGGCCAAGGTAAGCTCCACCCCCCACCCCCCCACCCCCTCGTCACCGCCGTCATACGTCATACATGCATCATGCATGCATGCGCAGGCAAGTTTGCGTCAGCGCACTCCTTTGTCTCTTTTTATTTTTCATGCTGTTAAATCAAAAACAACAGTACTGTTAATTTCTCCAGCATCTGTAACCCACTGCTTACAGCAGAGCGAGACTTTACTGCAGTCATCGTCAAACACACAGCGCACGTTAAAGCACTGACGCTCACTCGCTTTTTTAAGTGTCCCCTTGTCCATACATCCCGCCGCCCTCCTCGTGAATAGCGACCCGCTCACCTGCGGAGGGGGATTAGGTATCACAATCCTCTTTCTCAGCACCTTGGTGGTGGCAGCGCTGAGGATTATTGCACATTACAAGTCACATTTTGCCACCCAGCAGCGGCGATGGCACAGCCTCAGCTCGAGGACCGGAACACGCGAGAATCAGACGGGATTAACGCCCCGCGGGCTCTTTGAACCGTGCCGTGGCTGCGGCAGGTGGGGGGGAAAAACGGCAGCTTGATGATGACTTTTGGGACGAAGCCACGCAGTGAAGGGAAAGTGACGTTCGGGCTTGCCAATTAGGCATTTAAAGATATCTGTGCTTTTACGTGTTGGGCAGCACCGACGTGAATCCTGTTTATACACGGGTTGGTGTCCACGTATGTGTGTTTGAGCGGCAGAGAGAGAGAGAGACAGCTTGAGAGACTCCTGCTGGTTTCCTGCTTATCTAATGAGCAGACAAAGCCTTTTTGTCCAAGAACTGTCTGCCAACGCGTGGGTGGACAACATCATTTCCACCGAGAGGAATTCTCCCCTCCTTCCCCGCCCCTCCTCTTTCCGATCGCTCCGTCACAATTCCCCTGTCGTCTGCTCAAATCCCGCGGCGTGGCACGAGAGGATCTGAAAGTCGGCCACTAATTACAGAAGTGGGCTCCCGCTGCGAGATTGAGAGACTCATTATGAAAAATCCCAAAACAAAAACCTGTGTTTCAGAGCCGCCTGCAACCTGTTCTCAGCTCCGTTACTCTGCTGCAGCCTCTTGAGCCGAGCTAAAAGCTTGTGCATTCGAATTGTTTTTTTTTTTCACTGACCGTTGAATAGGGCCGTGGCAACAAAATATATATATAAACATCTCCCTCCCTCATTGTCATGCTGACTTTTCCTCCCTTCCGTTGGCTTCCTCCTCTTCCTCGATGTCAGTCCGACCTCAGAGGGAAAGAAAGGTAGAGCAGAGTTTTATTTTTCGCAGCATAAAAGATTGTCACCGAGCCCGTTCCTCTTTCAAGTCAATTTCTGCACCCCTGCCTGTTGTACAAGTACAATTTTTTATAACCTGAGTGAACAAAATGTCCCTATAAACAACGGTATAATCATCAGCCCCCCACCCAGAGCCACCTAGGTGCCACAATCAATATGCCGCCTTAACTGACTTCCACTCCATTGGTATGATTTGTTCCTGTAAACTATTAGAAACTACTTCCGTACCTCGTGCCATAAAACCTGTGTGGGCATGATTACCTGCCTGTTTCAGTGCGTATGGGAAATGTTTCTTCGTGTGTGTGTGTGTGTGTGTGTTTCACAGCGTGCAGATGTCTGTCAGCTGTGCGTGTGCGCGCGCCTCGCTGTCAGCACACCTATATCTTCCCCATGCTAAGTTAACAATCAGTATGCTAGCAGTGAACGCGGTGCGGTTGATGATGGCTGCAGCTGATGTCTCGGCCCGCCGGCGACGGAGCCCCGTGAAAACTGTTCTGATGTTACACTGCTGCAGAGTGAGGCCATTATACACATTATGTACAGCACAAGACACCCTGACGCGCACACAGACACACACAGCCAAGCCCAGTCATACAGTCACAATCACTCAGCTGCACCTGCGCTCACACACAAAGCAGAGGGGGGGGGGCGGAGAAAAACACTTATTTGACATGCAAGGAGAGGTTTCACAGCGCAGTCAGCGTCGCCGTGTTGAGTTCGAGCAAGGAGGCAAAAAAAGAGGAGAAAATGTTGTGCTCCCCCGGAGCTCCTCTCAGCAATGATGTATTTGGGTGAGAAAAGGGGGAGAAGTGGGAAGGTTCTCACAAAGCAGCGCTCCGGTTTTCTCATGTGCGACGTGTGAACGTGCTCGCCTGTCTGCCGCGAGAACAAAGGGCTGCGTTCAAATTGTGCGCTTGGAAAATTGCACGGCACGAGAGCATGTGTCTGGTGTGTTTGTGTTTTCCAGCCCATCTCGGACAAACGGAGCCTGGGGGCAGATTTCTGGGACAGTGCGTCCAGAAAACAGCGGCCACGGTGAAGCTGGCCGCAGCAGGAAAAACAATAACACGTGAACTTCTGCCATTTCTGTCTCAGAATTAAAAAAAAACCACATGAACACAGTAAAGTAACAACAATCACCCTCTCCACTGGTTAGATTTTAAAAATCATGATCATCACAAACATCTCGAACATAACGAACGTGGCACGCAGAAGAAAAGCAACGAGCCTCCAGCAGAACCCCCCCAGATTTTTTTTAAATGAGCATTTCCTCGGGCTCGTGATCAGAGGGCTGCTGTGGAGGCTGGAGTGAGACCAAAACAATGTCAGTCTGACGCGATGTATCCCATCGTTTCCCACAGACGCCACATTTCAGCGCCCCCCTCCCCCTACCCCTCCTCGACAGAGACAAGTTGTTTGGCCACTTACAACTTCTTCTTCTTCGTTTTCTTTTTTTGTTTATGTCTCCTGCCCAAAGCTGCGGGTGAACTCAGTGGACGGGAGTATTTCCTGCACAACACAATTGATTTTCCTCACACCGAAGAAACCATAAACCTTTCTCGTAAAGCAGACCATTAGCTGTCTATTAGTGTGCTTCACTGTGCTGTACAGCCAATTTACATATTAATGAGGTAGCTCTCACTCACACTTACACACACACACACACACAGCAGATAACAAACACGCACACACACCTGCCCACACTTGAGAAAATCTTCCAGTGTTGGAAAAAATCAGAAAGAGATCAGTAGCTGATTCATTTGGGGGGAAGATAAGGTTGGAGAGTGGGGGTCGGGAGGGTGGGGTTGTTAATCATCCATAGGTGGGCCGTAGTGCTCTCTCCTATCCTCGCCGGGTTCTGTTGACCTGGCGCCGGATCATAAAGGGCCATCATAGGGGCCTTTTATGGTCCAGTTAATGGAGACTATGTTACTGGTACAGCGCTGCCTTTTCCCTCTAAGAGGATTCATTCACATCCTGCTGGCTGTCTGAGTCACTTTTGCTTTCTGACTACTGTTTTGTTTTTGTTTTTATTTTTCCTCCTGGTCTGAGAAATGTAAAGACAGAACCTCAGTGTCTCCCAGAGGGTAGCATCCTCCGTCTGCCTCATCAGCACCACACTCTAATGGCATGCAGGGTGCTTGGATGGAAACGGTCTGCTTTTTCTTTCAGTTTTAGAGAGCTTTGAGTTTCACGGGGGCTTTCAGCTGAAGGAATCTACATTCTGTTGCCACATAAGTCATTAAAAAGCACATTTTGACAGATGGGAATATGGTTATATCACTGAGCACTGAGCATCTGGCATTCAGAATATCCCCTGTGATGGATGAAAGTCATTTTTTGAACAAGGCAGGTGTTATGCTGTAATTCTTTTATGTTCTCGCAATTGTGATCTTAACACCTCCTTTTTTTCCCCCCTCGTCTTTCCTTCCTCATTTTCTCCCTCCCTTCCTTGCCTCCTCTCCGACTTACAGAGGATGAGCTGCAGCTACCTGCTCTGCACCATCCTGCTCTTCGTGGCCGTGCTGCTGGCTGTCACCGTCACCGGCACCATCCTTTTCATGAACCACTACCAGGCCCCGCCCATGTCCGACGGCCTGCCCCACATCTCCACCAATCAGGATGAGGCGAACGCCCTGGTCACCGTCGAGAGAGGCGACGGCTCTCGCATCAACATCTTCATCGACCCCAACTGTCCCGACTACAACAGTAACTTTTTGCGCCTGGAGGGGGTGCAGACGTCGCTGCTCCACTCGCTGACCGACCACGACTCTGACCTGAAGTCGGTGAAGGGCCAGGACAGGGCCCTGCTCGTCAGCCTGGCCGAGGAGGTGGCCAAGCTGTCCGCCCACGCGGGGCAGCTGAAAATGGACTATGAGTCCCTGCGCAGGGGACAAGGCAGCCTGGGGCAAGACCTCAACACACTGCAGACTGAGCAGGGACGCCTCATACAGGTGAGACACACACACATACACACACACACACACACACAAAAACGGCATAAATGCCAGCGAGAGAGTGGCAGCATCATTGTAAGGCTGCAATAAAGATGCTGATAGTTTTCCAAGTTTCCAGCAGTGTCTGCCCTTATAGATTGTTTATTTGACATATACAAATCACATATTACCGTGAAAAAGCATGTATTTATAACAAAATTCTTATTGTGGGGAGGCATGCTTCATGAATTTTATTTGCCAGTATTAGTAGGAACTGATCTTATTTGTACGCTAGTTAAGTTTACTGAATTTACAGCCATGCTTTTAGCCTTCTCTCTTCTCAGCAGCTACACAGTGTTGTGCAATACTGGCTGATATTTTGGAGTGGAAAACTAATGCAACAAATCCATTTTTTTTGTTGCTCCTTTTCATTTTTTGTGGCTGAATTGAATTGATTGAGCAGTAAAAACAGATGAGCTGAATCCAGTGCAGAAGTCATGACTTTAAGCACTGTACAGAGGTGCTTGGAGGACTGGATTGCGTAACGCCTATCGATACGTATTGATCGCGAGTCCACCTTGAGACGTGCGACAGCTCACTGGACTCGCCCGGCGTTATTAAGTCCCCTCTCCTTTTCCCGGCCGCGCAATCAAAACACCATCATTCACTAATCCGGTGCCAGCTCGACCCCGTTAATTTCTCTTTGCACTTCACACTGTACGTGCTCGGTGACGGCTGGATTAAAGTGCAAACAGGGCTCATGTTGCACTGAGTGCAACTCACCCAGTCTCGTGTTTGAAGATGAAGTCGCAGGGGAAGAAATGGCCATCACAAACCGGAACAACTCGCACATGAATTCAGTAAGATAACATAATGTTTCCCTCAATGAATTGGGCGGCGTCCGCGTGGGACGAAAACATAATTAGACCCGCTTTAGTTTCACACTGTCCGCGCTGATTTATTGACGCCGTGCGTCCCGAAGTCGGGTGGAAAATGTTCGCGCTACGCGGCCTTGATTTCGGCCGTCAGTCTCAGCCTCTCTTTTCTGCAGTAAACAGATTTCATAGCTGCCAGCCACACAGCTCCAACAGCTGGACGCGTGCCAGACCTTTCTTGAAGCCAGACCTCTTTAGCTCAGGGTTCAACATTGTTTAGAAATCACTCACAAACTCGCTGGGTTGGTCCGCCCCGTCACCGCGGGCTAAGAAACCGTGGGCGCCGTTCGGTAGCACGGTGGACGCAGCAGAAAGAGGGGCAGTCCCCTTTTTTTGCCGCTGTTAACGTGGTGTAGGCGGCGCGGTACAGTGGGCAGCGGGGCTAAGCGGAGGTGGTGGCGCTGGCAGCCCAGAAAATCCAGGTGATTGATTTTTCTCTTCGGAGGCGAGGCATGCCGCGTGCACATCCGCTGTTTCTGCCTGACGCCGTGGTGTGACTGTGTGATCTATGGGCCACCTGTGGCCAGGACTCCTGATTTATACGATGACACGGAGCTGACTGTGCCAGTGTTAGTAATGGCTCTGTGTGCACCACAGTCCCACCACCACCCCCCAAAAGAACACTTTCACCCTGCCACACAGACAGAAACCCTTCCACGAGCCCCTGAGGTGGTGAGCAGGAGAATCTCATTGCACTGGGTTTAGGACCAATCTGTTTTGATTTCTCCAAATGCCGACATATTCTTTTTTTTTTTTTGTCGAGCTTGCAGCCTCATACAGGAGGGTGCACCAAATTGCATTCGAATAAATCCCGCTGATGGGAGGGACCGGTAAAATAGTGGAATATAACGGTACATTTAGCTGATGGTCAGGTTTCAGAGAGACTGACAAGGTGAGGTACGCTGCTAGTATTAGCTCTAAATCAAAATGTAATACTGGCTGTGTTAGTCTTTATTCCATTTCCTTCCTTTACTGGAAACCCGTAGTGCAGCAGACGTGATACTCCATCTTTTTGTAATCCTGTCCTCCAAGTCAAACCTTCACATCTAAATACTGTATGAGACCATTTTAAGTCAGTATCCATCAGCGCTGTAAAGGGAATAATCGTTATCCTCACCTGAGCTTTATTTTACCTTTTTTTTGTCAATGCATCATTTCATATTCTTGTCATTTAAATTGACTTTTATTTTAATTGGTTATTATTTGCTTAATTTGTCCCCTGAACATTAGAGGCCCTAGAGTTGAACCCTGAGGGACTCGATCCAAGGCAGCCCCGGATATTTGTCCTGAAACAGCATTCAGACGAATGTTGTGTTTCATTAGCGCAGCCTGTGATCAGTACAGACATTGAGCCACGTCTCAGTGACACACAAGAAGTCGTACTGAATGTGAAACTGAGCTCGTTGACAGTAACAGAACCATATCTCTGTTTTTACCAAAGAAAGGCGGGTTGGCATCAGCTCGGAATCTCATTTTACATAAAATCAAGCTAAAACCTTTCCACGCAAAATCGTAATTACCCAGAGTACTTCAAGTCTAATACTTCCATTGATCTTTCTCATGCAAAGAGATGTCACGGGTATTAATTGCATAAAAAGTTGTTAATGTGTGGGTTTTTTAGTGTTCCAGCCGCAGCGCATCGCTAATGCAGGCAGCCGTCTGTAATGCTGACCAGTTGGGGTGAGCGTAGAGGTTTTGTGACCTGCACTCATGAACTTCAGCATTAATGAAAAGTAGAAGGGTCCTCTATAGCAGAAGTCCAACCGACATAAAATGTAGTTCACATAATTCAGCTGACTTTACATTTAGTTTTGTGCAACGCCTGACTGCAAAGAGACTGCGGGAAGGTAAAGGCTTCCAGGAAGAGCACGACTTACTGATTTCCTTGAACCACGGGTCACAGTTTAAGCCGAATTGTGTGCCTGCAGAATATTAATGCGTTGGACCGGCAGAACCCGCAGCCTCCGCTAAGGATGTAGGGGCAAACCTCTGCTACTGTAAAATAGAAAACCGCACAGCCTCGAGATGTTCGGGCGGTTCGCGGAGTCCTTTGAGGACTCGGAGGAAGTGAAATTCACGGAGTGCTTGTTGCAGCGTTTCAGCCAGGGAGGTGATACAAGCAACTTCAAAACCTCAGTCAGGGAGGATAACGATAAAAGTCACATAAAATTTGGAAACCTAATTCAATTAAAGCAATGGGAAGCTTCAAAGAGCTAGCTTACAAATTCAAAGCAAGAAAGAATATCAGTGTTTTATGATAGAACAATACGGACCAATGCAACTGTAAAGAATACAGCAATTCTATAGCACGAAGTACTAGAAAACAGCAAAAAAATCTGTTATTTTCTGTTTAAATACATAACAATAAGCTATTTCCCTACGTTATGAACAATAGATAATATATATGCTTTCTTATGATTTACTAAAATAAAAATGAGAGGAAATGAATGTTAAATATAATGATATTATGGAGACAAAACAAGAAATGGAATACAGTGATATTGACGAACATTGCTCCAGAGACACAGGGTCGATAAGTGCGAAGGAGCATTAAAGGTTCATTCCACCACTTCACTTCACACCATTAATAATAATTTAAATCTACAGCTGGACTCTCCTCGCCACCCCAACCCCACCCCTCCGCTAAACTACACATGGACAAAATCAAAAGCCCTCTCAGAGATCAGAGGCGCTCTGTGTGATATGAATGTGATTTGCTATGAAAACATTCCCTTTACGCAGGAAGGGTCTGCCCATCACCGGGGTCATTTTTTATTCATTGTTTCTTTGCCTCAGAGGTCTCTCATCTGTTTAATCAGAGGGACGCGCTAAGTGAGGCGGAGGCTTTCGTACCGTAAATAAAGTCAAGTATTTATTGATAGCCAGTGGATGCTCGGTTGGATTAATAATCTAACACGAGCATATGTTAGGAAAGGGTGAGGGGAGAATATGCAACCTCTCTGTCCTGTTAATCCAGAATATTTTATCTATTTTTTCGTCCACTCCCAGGATTTAAAATGTGCACTTTTCTTTGGAGAAAAACAGTCTCATTCAGGCGTAGTTCATTGGCATCAGCAACAAGACACGGGGAAAACAATTGGCCTCCTCCACCTCCTCCTCTTGTGGAGGAGGTGTGCATCAGCAGTGATCGGTAGAGGTCCAGCCAAGCACAGCAAATTGAAGTTTGTTTGTTTTTTATCCTCATTTCATTTCAAATGTTTTGGTTACTTGGATTTGTAAGTGAGGTCCTGGAATAGTTTGAATGCGCTCGAGGGTTTGAATTATTTTCAACTTGCATGGGCTCCACCAGTCAAGAGGAAGGAGAGAGGGGGACTGAGTGCCTTGATGGCTCCTCTCACGTCTCCCATTTACTCCTGCAGGCTCCAGCTGACTTGACAGCCTCCGCCTGCGAGGTGAAGACGCCATGCTAGGCAGATGGAGGCTGAATTACGTGTTTTTTGTTATTTTTCTGTCTTTACTTGCAGTTCCAGCCTCACGACTCCTCTCCGTTCTGTAACTTTCACCCGCAGGGGAACGCAAACATCTGATTTAGTCCAACACAACGCACACCTTTGTTGCGTGCTGCGGCAGAAATAATTCAGTCATGTGTAATGCAGTTAGGTGTAGGCACGAAACATCAAAACACGCTGCAGTTGAGCTAAAGTAACAACCCCCCAAAAAAAAGACAACTGAGTGCAGGTGCACAGCATATTACCATGCGAATCGTGCTGTGGTTTATCAGGGATCTCTTTTTGAAAATCAAACCTTTCCTCCAGTCTGCCACGGATCCGTCAAAAACGCACAAATCTGCCTGGATTCTAAACCTCGACCCGTAAAAATCAAGGCCGCCTCTGTGTGGAGCGCTGCGGCGCAACTGAGCTGACGTAAACGCCGTCTAATGAGAGCTAATTACATCAGGGTCCTGATTGACCTGTCAGTCAAGGCTTAGTGTTAAAGAGTGCAGACACTCCTCTGCTCCGCACGCACACAAACAAACATGCGGTGTAGCCTCGCTAAATCAATTACCATGCTAGCAACGATACTAAATATACGCACAAGAAAGTACACAGCACCCAGAGGAGAACTCATCTGTTTAACGACATTTTCTGTGAAGTCTGTAAAAAGAAAAGTTTTCCTAACCCCTCCACACACACACACACACACACACACACACACAAAGTGAAGAGGCCGACTTCCTGAACAATGACACATTCACAGAGCAGAAAACCCACTTTTCTTTGCTGTGTCTTGTTTTGCTGCTGTGCACAATGGGTCATTGCTGATGTGTGTGTGTGTGTGTGTGTGTAGGTGCATAGTTTCCTTTGTACTTGTATGAGGGCACTACATAAATGTTTCTTGTTTTGTGTGTGTGTGTGTGTGGGGGGGTTAAAGCTCCAGTGCCCGTGTAATATGATTGCGGTGCAGCTTGTTGTGCCTCAGAGGTGCGTTGCATAGTTATTGAGGCCAGAGAAAAGGCCGGTGGAGTTTCTGCCTCACGCAGCCGTAACACCTGAATATAGCTGCACAGACATACCTTTGATAGAAGACTCTACACCCCTTATAGAATATGACTTTGAACTCGGCAGGTCTTTGTGTGGGTCTGTGAGCGTGCATGTGTATGAGAGGGCGTGGAAGACGAAAGCGAAGGAGAGCTCGGGTGCATGTATGTATGAGCGAGAGCCGTGTTTCTTCGTAGCTTCAGAAGCATGCTGCTCGCGCACGGGAGCGTGCGAGGCCCCGACATCTGGCTGCGCGCAGACGCGCCGGCCAACTAGGGCATCGCGCGAAAACGACCTCTCTGCAGTGAACGGCTCACAAAGGGCTGCAGGAGACGAAGCGACCACGGCAGATCGGAGAGGTTACCTCGCTCTCCACTAGTCATAGCACGCACATTCATCACCGGCCATCCCGCTGGGCTCTCTGTGTTTCACAGCATTCACCAGGGTGCATTATGGGATAGGGTACCATGTGGTGTCTTTGCACCTGTGCCTTTCTTAAGGCCCCTGAAGGACTATAGTGTCTCAGTGGCTACATATTGTAGGTTGTAGCCCATTAACTATATAATGAGTAAAATATGCGCACAGTACCGTGGTATCGTTTTCCAGAGTGGACTAAAACTTCTTACAGTTTCCACTTTACATGCACTTTTCCAACTTTTTGTTTTTCCAAAGTCACACTGTTACACGGTCGTGCACTTGAGCCTACCTCGAAAACCGTCCTTGCTGCTGTGTTCAAGGACGCTCCGACACCTGAGTTTGCTGCATCGGCGAGCTCTTTTAACGCAGAGTCAAATCCAGGAGGCAAGAACGCGTACTTTGGTCTGGAGATTAGCGCTGTACTGTGAAATGTCAGATAAGAGCATCCTCCTCATGAGCTCAATCATCTTCTAAAGCCCCCCCATGGCAGTGTAATGAAAATAAAAAAAAAATGCTTTGGATTGGTATGTTATGAACATAATCCTTAAGGCATTAGTTCTGGTTGATTTTGCCACACATGCGCGGTCGCGGAGAACTCGCGATGCGTTCAAAACGATAAGTTCATCGATCACTGTGGGCAGGAAACAGAGCGACTCAGTCAGAAATAGAACAAAAGAAGATGAGCGAGCCGTGTTTTTCCCTTCTCGTTTGGCCATGAGGAAAATCCAGTGTCTTCTCAACGTCACTGCAGCTGTACAAATGTGTTTTCTTCTTGAAACGCGCCTGTGACTGGCCATCAGAATGACTTGAGAAATGCCTCCTTTTAAATCAGATAGCATTTGAACCCAGCGCAGGAATATCTATTCATGTAATGAAATAAATGGAAAGCTCTCTCTGCTGGAAGCTTTTCAAAATGAAAACCCTCTGTGCACAGAAATAATCAGGAACAACGAAAAAGTAATGCACAGTTATTCAACACGCAGCGGGTGTAATTGCCCTGTTGATCGCTGTAAACGTGCCTTCTCTTTCTTCTCCCGCTGTGTTCTGTGTCGCAGCTGCTTTCAGACAGCCAGATCAACATGGTGAAGGTAGTGAACTCGGTCGGCGAGGCCCTCAACGCCATGCAGAAGGAGAACGTGGGCCTGAAGGCGCGCGTGAAGGCCGACCTGCAGAGGGCGCCGGTCAGAGGGGCCCGGTTCAAGGGCTGCTCCAACGGTAAGAGACACGAGGCGTTGCTCGATTACACGCCCGTCTGGGAAAGAATTGACTCTTTCTTTGTAGATCTGTCCGTCTGACATTCAATTTGCGCCTTCATATAATTCATACGTCGCCGGCGACCTTTACATATATATAGTTTGACCTTGTGCCGCCGCAGCCTGCCCCGTGTTGTGATCCCTCCCTGTGTTTGCCCGACTCCACCATGCTGTAAAATTATATTCCAGTGTGGTCTGTCTGTCATCCATCTTACCACGTATTCATCCGCCCCGGCCTCTCCCGGTGATATCAGTATGCTTCCCTGGGCTACAGCTCACCCACATTATCCAGTGGCCTTGGCGCAGATGTGGATTTTTTTTTTTTTTTTTTTTACTGTACATGAGAAATGACTTGTATGTCCACTGGGCTGTGTTGCAGAGAGGCAGAGAAGGGCCTGAGGCGTCCTCCCCAGTGAAAGGCTTTTAAACCAGGCACAGTCTACCCACTGGCGTCCCCCGTTAGATTTGCCTTACACAGACAGGGAGCGCAGAGCGAAGGCCGCTCATGTGTAGCACACAGTCGCACGGCCACAGAGATTCCGTTCACGTTTTTGTGCGACTTGAGATTGCGCTGCATACACGAGGGCATAGGCGTGTACTAAGAGTGCGACACAACAGTAGAGGGATGTATTTTCGGACTAATTTTTTACCGCTAGAAGCTGACGTTTTATTAATATCCCGCCTTACGGGCCCCGTGGCATCGTCAGCCTAATTGATGCCACTGAGCAATTAGCCGGCACACCTGCTACGTATCAGCTGCTGTTTTCCAAAACGCCTACCTGCGCCTGAGAAGTGAAGCTGAAAGCTTGAATGTGTATCTGTCTTTATTGGAGGAACCTCTGCTCTTCTTGGATTTGCAAATTGAATTATGTTTTTTTTAAATCAGAAATATCTAATTGTACACTATATATCAAGAAAAAATGTTTTCCTTATGTTAAATAAATGATGATTTGGAGATATCGGTGGTGTTCTGGTTGAAACTCCGTCCTCAGGTGGGGACGTCATCTGTTTTTCAGCCGTACGCCTCACACTGCCCTCCAGATTGATCCCCCCTCAGCACAGCTACTTGAATCACACCACACAGTTCTGAGTGGCAATAAATAATAAATCAATCAATAGAGAAATTATCCCTCGGGTCCTCGCAGCATTGTTATCTCACAGCGGGTATTGCAGCCCAGTTGTGGAATAATTTCTCCAAGCTTTACTTTAATTTGAAGTCTCCTGGCTCCACGGTAATGAAAACAGCGACAGTGAATTTGCATTGCGTAGCACAATATGATGCAATAAGATGAGAGGACTGTAATAAGAAGGCAATATTTAGCACAAGGTTAATGTCTTGCATTGTATAAGTTTAAACATATATAGGGTATATATAGATTGGCCGTAAGTAGTTTTGAGCGAACTCCACGCCACTGTACGACCTGATTGAGTCAGCATTCGGGTTGTAACGGTGACTACATCAGCCCTGTGCGGCTGCTGGAGTTTTGCTCATCGGCTGCTCCCGTTCTCATTATTTCATTGGGAAGCTGGTGGAAACAGGTGTTCAGTTCACTCAGCGGGCTGCGAGGGGATTTCAGCTCATTATTAGTAGCTTTCCTACATGGGCTGCTCCTCCGTTCGCGGCGCTTTTGAGTGGGGAAGGGGTCGTATGTGTCACTAAGTTTTACTCTATCACTTAAAAAGATGTACATAAATGATTGATTTAAAAATATATAGATTTAGGGGGTTACTGGAATATACAGACCTCTTCATTAGCTGTTATTCAAGGGATATTCACTGACAGCATGCTGGATGGACAGATACACTTCATGCTAATGGCTTTAATTCACTATTCTTTGTGACACGGACGGGGGAGTATAAATATTTCCTCGTTTACTTTATCTATGTGAGCACCCTGGAGAATCCCCTATATACTGTATGTATTTCTCCATGTTGCCTGCAATGGGTTGACAGCACACAGGAAAAGGCATTTAATTTGAAACCAAATTCCCCATTTGTTCTCCCTGGCAGTGTTTCCCATGGTGCTGTCTGTCACTCACTCACGTCCTTACCTTACCTTAACTAATGTATTTAAATATTCTTAAAACACAGGCAATTTTACCCGCTGCCGTTCTTATCGCTGGAATACCTCAGCTGACGTGTCATTATACTGTCCTGGGCTCTGCACAAGCCAAGGAGGAGGCAATAACCGCCTGGTCTTATGCAGGAATACTTATTAGGAGGAGTTAATTAAAATAAATCTTTGAGAAATTAGTTCCCAATTAGGCTGTAAGAACTGCTGCTATCTCCAGGGAAGACGTCTCCGTCGCTTGATTTATAATTTATTATTGTCACTTGCAACTCTGGCGTGCTCCATGTAAAGCTTCACAATATGATGTATTATATATGGAGTAACAGAGTGCTCCACACTGGCCTATTTAAAGCAGAGATATCCCAGTGCTATGTTAATATCAGGGGTGATGCATTCAGACTAAATGACCATCCAGCACCGAGGTTCAGCACCACGGACAGAGACAAGTCTTACAGAGCAGGATTCTTACATGCCCTCTGAAGGAAATATATTGTATTTAGAAAAATGTAGTTCCATATAATAATACCAAACCTGTTTGTTCAGGATTAGCTTCATGTTACACATGCAGACTCTATTTTATATCCACCAAATCCAAGTCTAAAAAGCAGCTCTGTGCAGCTTTCAGTCAGGATGAACTGCAACAAAGCGCCCAGCGGCGATCAGTCGGTGCACGGCCTTGACATTTCATCAAAGACGTCTACACTCAACCGGAGAACAGCCAGAAAAACAATGAAAGCATCAGCGCTAAACAGAAAGGATGTACAACAGCCACATCTTCTCTAAATGCAGTAATTTGCTTATTATTTTATATATATATATATATTTTATCACAGCGTTCCTGTGTTGTGATATCTTTTTTTTAAATTACAGCTCTTTTTACAGCTCCGTTAGATTCTTCAGGTTATTCTAGTATTCCAGCGGGAACATACCTGATGTATAGGCCACCCCAAAAGAACAGATATTATGTTAATATTGCATGTACTGACACTCCACTAACATATGTGTCCATAAATGTAATTCTATGTCATTGTGACATATGATCAGCGCACCAGCTACTGACTATCTATTATATTAACTATTCAGGCTTAAAAAAACTCCATACACACATGCACAGCTGCATATTAACAATTTTTTTGCGTGGGCGGCCGCACAGATGTGCGCGTATGTGTTTAATGTGTTTATGAGCCACAACCATGAATATGTTTGACTGTTGGAGTCCTGCTTTTCACCGGGCTCGACCACTAAAAGGCTTTTCAAGCAGCATTTGTTCAACATTTGGTGGATTTCTTTAATATAATTATTATGATTACTACTGCTGCCACATAAATGATTCAGGTTTACGTGCGATGCACTTTAAAACAAGAGAAAGAGAGCCGGAGCAGGAATAAAGGGTTGACGCAGGACATATTCAGGGCTGGCAACAGCTGCGATGCTTGCCACTAAATGAGCAGTGTTAGCTGCAGATAGGGAGGACAGGGTGCATTTAAATGAGTCCAGGTCCCGCTGCGCACCGCCTGCCATGTCGGGGTGACTTGCTTGGGAGGGTTTGTGTGGCTGCAGAAATTTGTCCCCACACAGATGTGATTCACATACGAACACTGTCCTCCAAGGTTTCATGCTCACCGCCGCGAACCACACACACACACACACACACACACACACACACACACACAGCGGTATGCACACATCATTGAAACTAAATGTCTACAAACGTCTGATAAATCCCACCAAAAGATGAAAAACCAAGCACAAACTGATCCAACTAACAGCTGTTTACTTTAGCTTATTACTCTGGGCATCTCGTCCCCCATATCGTCACAACAGGTGACGTGGCTTTGTGAACGCTGCCTGGTTTTTGAGCCAGTCGCATGTCCCGCTGCTCTAAAGGCTTGATGATGCACCAGAGCGGCAGGTGAAAGTAGCCCTTTAGCTTCACATCAGCTTTAAACTGCAGCCGTCACCTGTTTGAGGGAAAAGAAGAAAAAAAATCACCTTTTCAAAAAAATAGACGCCAGCGGGAACCAGACATTTCAGAATGTTGGGAAAAAATTCAGTCAGACAAATGCAGAAAGGAAATTTATGCTTTGGTGTTTCCATGGAATTTGTTTGGACAGTAAGACGAGCAGAATATGGCCAGCCTGGTCCTTCAGCTGTTTCTAGGGAACTTCAGAGTGTATGAATTGCTGAAATAATCAAAGAACGGTTATTTTAAAACACAGACTTGTCAAGTTCTGTTCAGGTAGTGGAGCTGCACTTCTGAAGCTCCTGCAAGCTTAACACCTAGCATGCTAATGCTAGCTGTTAATATGTCAGAAACTGGATTGTCCACGCAGGCAGAGAGGTGGAGAAATGATCAAATTATCAACGGAAGACCAAACTGAGATAAAGTGGACGTGGACCCTAACGAACGTGAAGAAGAACTTCTCTCCTGCAAGGGATCATTAAACTGAAAAACTTTGAAAGCCTCGTTACAGAGGACCAAATTCTTAAATAAAGATGACAGGGTCTTTTTTTTCTAATGTCCCATGGAACCTTCGACAGCTTCTGTTTCCTGTAATGAAAAGGAGAAAGTGGGAAATTCTACCATTTATGTGTGATGATGATGAAAGTGGGAGCTTATTAGCCGAGGCTTACACAGAGAAACAGAAAAGCTTCGGGGAGACCAAACATTGCATATCGTGTAGGGACTGTATGCGGGGGGGGAAAAAAAAATCATGTATTGGCCTTTTCAAGAACTCTCCCGGCTGTTTAAAATTCAGGATTTGACCCGGTGAAGGCCGGCATGCATAATCTACGACGTTGTCCTCACCGCAGAGCTCCTCTCCGGCTTCCCGGGGAATAGATTTTGTATCCCCGGTGTAAGACGAGTTTCTGAGTCGGGGACGAGGGTGCTGCCGCTCCGCTCTGCTGCGGCTTACAAGCCTCCCGTCTCTGTCGCTCCGCCCGCGCCACTTCCTCTTCCTGATTCTCTTTTGTGCCTGTCTGTTACGCGCCGCCTGCACGCTTTCTGCCTCGCCGTCCACATCGCATCACTCAAACGTATATATAACCTCCCTGAGCCGTGCTTCATGCTCCTCTCTGGCTTCTTTTGTTTTGCCTTATCTGAGAATCTGTGTCCCCGCGCCATATATCTGCTTCGCTCTCCGCGGCGTCGTGTCTGCCGCGCCGCCCACCCCCTCGTGCCTCTCTGTCTTTATTTGGACCTACATGCCGTTCACGGTTTTTATCTTCGCCGCACTTAGACTCTGTTGTCCCACCGTGTCATCTATCACCCGCCCATCCACCTCATCGTCTATCTTTTTTTATTGTGTGTGTGTGTTGTGTGTCTCGTTGCTCTTTCTACCCTTTTTTTTTTCCCAAGAGCCGTCCTTTTGGTGCCAAACACTGAGTAAGCTGTCGCACTTTGAGGTTTCATCTTGACAGGCTGCAGACAGAGGACGCGGTGTGACGAGCCTTATCTCTCGTTTTCCTCATCACCTCCTTTTTTTTCTGATTTCACAGCTCCGAGCGCTCTTCGCCTTTGCAAGCCGTAGCTCTCATTTATTTCATGCCTTCGCCCAACTTTCACCTCTCCCCAGGCTCGCGTCCCCGCGACTGCGGTGATCTGTACGCCAGTGGTCAGAGGGAGGACGGGATCTACTCTGTGTTTCCTGTGCACCACCCCGCAGGCTTCCAGGTGTACTGTGACATGACCACGGATGGAGGAGGCTGGACGGTGAGTCAGAGGAACACACACACACACACACACACACACACACACACACACACACACACAAATAGCCTCTCAAGTTGTATGTGGAACCATCTAAAAGAAAAATTCACTCACTCGCTGCATTTTCACCAGGGTTATAATCAAGATGAAAATGAAAGCAGGGAAATGGAAGGCCTTTTTCTCTCTCTTTTTTTCTGCTCTCACAAACCTGCTTTATTTACCAACCGGCTCCAACATAAGAACAATTCACCGAGCATCAATCTCTCAAATTGCAGCCTCGCTTCCATTCTAGTAAGAATCGTCCGGAGGAGGAGCTTGTGCGCTGTTTTTTCAAGCACTGCCACTGATAATAGCATTAGAGCATGAAGAAATAAAAAGTGTCGATCAGTCTCATCAGTTGTATCAGAGGAGACTTTAAGAAAAAGTTTCAAGAGGATCTGTATGAAATTATTCTTCATGCTTAGTTTTTTTTTTTTCGCTCAGACAAACGCTGATTAGTCAGACTTGAATTGAGATCAGGTAGCGTGATGAGCGGAGAAGTAGTAAAGCGGGGAGCGAAGTCGAGAAAAAAACCAAAAAAAGCCAACAAAACAGAAAGAGACGCGAGAAATATATCCGATGAATCATGATGACACTTTTTCCGTGGCGGGCTGAGTAAATGGAGCCATGATGGCGGGGGTGTTAGTGGTGAGCTGCTACTGTGACGACTGATCGCATAACTGAATTATGTAAATCTGATACATCTGCTGATGCTGAGATCTCTCACCTGATGTAAAGAAGAGATGCGGGACAGATTAGGCGAGAGAAAAGTGCAGCTTCCTTCTATTTGTGCCGTTTGTCGTCGCGCTTCAAACTCACCAAAAAGACACCGTTTCTGTTGCCGTTAACAAATGTCTGACCTGTTTCTACGTTTTTAGAAATCTTGGGTTCGTAGTCTTGCTATAATAATAATTTTGAGAGGAATCTTTATTGTGAAAAGATGGAAACGGGGAAGAAGCTCAGTAGAACTCCTTGATCAAACATCTGTCAGTCGCCCGGCCCTGCTAAAGTAAACATAGTTGTTTAAGTGAGACTGTGTACTGGAAGTGCTGCGTCTTTTGGGAACGAGAGACAGCGAGGTGAGCAAACATTGACACGGAGCTGTTTGAAGTTATATTTGGAAGTGCGGTTTACACGTATTTTGCGCGCACGCAGACACACAATGGCTCGCTGGTTAGAGCCATTTATTTCCCTTTGTTCTGAAGTGTACTGTGGCGGTCCTCAGGGAAGGCAGAGCAGTTCTTAATAGAGAACTAAAGCCTTGTAACACTTAAAGAGTTTGACATTTAAGCTACACAAATCCGTCGCATGTTTGTCTTTCTTTCCTTCCTTTTTTCCATTTGCAGACTGTTTATGACACATTTTAGCAGATCGTCCAGGGGAGGATTTTGGGACCTGTCCAACAACTATTCAGGGATGCGTTTGCAAAAAGTTTGCACAATGGGCCGCAATACGTCTTTCATGTCGATGTAAAGAGGTTCGGGCTGCGAACATCAAAATGTTCCACACGGGAAGGAACAGATTTGCTGCATCTAAGCTCTAAAATGAAGCCCGCCGCCCTCATTCAGTTTGCCGGCGTGATGCCGGGTCTTGCCGACAAGATTTTGATGGATGTTTTAAAGCTCCTTCAGACAGACATTATGAGGCTTTCTTCCCTTGAATGTGTGAAACGTGTTGAAATCTTTTCAATAAGACTGTAAACAGATGTGCTGGAAGTCTTTCTTTGGCTGGTGCACAAATGCAAATGCATTGACTGTGATTTTCTTTTCTTTCTTTTTTTTTTTTTTTTACTATCCTGAACCTCTAACACCATGAATACTTATATAACAATTATTGTCAAGAAAAAGAGGAAGAACTTGAAGTGTTTTTTATATTACGCTTCCACTAGAAATGCATAGCGGCACACATCCTCTCTAACGTAAGCCTAAGCCACTCTTACACTGGCATGGCAGTGAATTGAGTGTGTGTGCTTGTGAGTCGGTGACTAACTGTGCGAGATGGGCAAGGTCGCACCCCCCCATCATCAAATAAAGCGAGACTGTCGGAGTGACAGAGTGCTTACCACAGCATGATGGACCAGAGCGACATACCTGCTGTCAGTGGGTAAATCTGTGTGTGTCTGTGTGTGTGCATGAATTAATGCCGGTGCCGGAGTGTGTGCGTCTACGCAGAGCGTGCTTTCATATCACGCGACGCTCTGGCGTTAAGTGTGCGCTCTCTGCATATTGTCCGGTAAAAGGATTTACATAGCAGCTCAGATTGAGGGGATAGTGCAGCAGTCGCACTCATCCTGCCAGGTGTGCTGAGCTGATTGTGATAGGGCTTGAGCCTCATTAAGAGATCAGCGCGGTGTGATCCAACCGTGGGTGCTGGGGGGGGGGGGGCACGCTCGGTGAGTTGGGTGGCTTACTGTCTGTCTGACGGCAGAGCCTAAATAAGGAATGAGCCATATGCTGCCACCTCATTAGCATACTTTGACACAGCGTGGCTCTGCCGGGGAGGCCGCCGCAGACGCGCCGAGGGACGAGCAGGTTACTTAGAAGAGGGAGGGAACGGAGGAGAGGGCGCCCGGCGAATCTGACGCCGAGGGAAAAAGTGACACATGCAGATAAAGAACGGGGGCGGCGCCTTAATTCAGATATAACCTGAGATAAAATCTCAGAAAAGAGAAAGCAGCCCGCGGGGAGCCCGGCGGATAATGCAGCTGTCTCACAGGTACAGAAGAGACTCCGGATTTAGACGTCGATCAGCAGAACTGTAGCATCTGTCAGCGGCGACCTTTAGGAGGGATCGAAGTTCGTCTGCGAGGCGTGTCTCCGCCTCATCACGTGTCCGAATTCACACGTCAGCTCCTCGAGGATTTGTCCTGCAGGCGTGGACATGTTAATGTGTGGGTCATCATCATAAAAGCAAATACCTTATAAAAGGAGAAACCAGCATGAAAAAAAACCATCTCTGCAGAAAGCTATACACTAAATAAAAAGCCCAGGTAGCAGCTTTTCTCACCTGATCAGTCACACTATAAATCACTCAATACCACGTCTGTGCATAAATTATAATTCTGCCTCGTCATTGGGTTTTTGCTGAAGTGTTTAAGCTGTTTCCCCACAGGGTCCAGGAGAAAAAAGAGATCACGTGACCCACACCTGTCTGGTGCTCTCAGTGAGACAGGTGGGAAATGGTTGAAGCAGCATGGTGGAGGGGGGTGTAGCAGGGGGGGGTGAACTCCACAGTGATGCGTTGTTTGTTTTCTTGGCTGTGTGGATACAGTGGTAATGCAGAATGCGAGTGCCGCTCACATCACTCAAATCGCAGGGAAGAACATCCTCCAGGGCGTAATGAGTCACAGATCATATACACTGTAAATGTACCTCCACCCACCACCACCCCCACCAGCACCAGCACCAGCACCACCTCTGTATCTTCCTCTCGCTGCTGAGAGGACGGCGTCTCTCACAGACCCATGCGGTGTGCAGTCGCCTCTCTTGCCTGTTTCACTGTTTTCTTTATTGCAACAGAACGCTGTATGGACGACAAAAGCGGTCGATACCCCACCGTGCAGTCAAATGCGCAGGTTGTGTGTTTTTTCACTGAGGTGTTCTCCCGCCGCAGGTGGTCTGGTATGAGCGGCGCGGTTAGCTTATGTTAGCAAACTTATTAATGAGTACAGTCGCACAACTTCTCATTATCTATTTATGCTCCTGTCACGCTGCATGTTACGATGTCACAGATACTGTAGGTGTAAACATGATGTGTGGGGGGTGGAGGGCACGTTTGTGTAAGAACATGCACATGTGTGTGTGTGTGTGTGTGTGTGTATACACACACCGATGGTGCAGTCCACATTCCTGCCAGCAGCTTCAAATTGTTCTGCTCACGAACGAATGGCGGTAACATGCCAAGATCCGCAGCGCCGCAGCGCGAGGAGGGAACAGCATTAAACACACTCGTTAGAGCGCGAGCGGAAACACACAGCTCGTCTCCGCGGGGGTCTTTAAGGCAAATTCAGTGTCACCACTGTCCCGTAATTACGATTTTTGGCAATAGTGACTGCTGTTCAGCTTAATGAAACAAGCCACTGAGAGTTATTATAGGAAAAGAAAAACATATTTTGGCTTTGCCTTTTGTGAGAGAGGTTTGCTGAGCTTCGTTTCGGTTCAGCAGGAGCTAAATCATGAGAAGAGAAGAAGAAGAGAAGGAGAGGGAAAGGAGAAGAAGAAGAAGAGACATTAGTAGAGGTTGATGTGGATGTTGTCAGAGGAAATTGGTCGGTATTTCTCCGCTGCCATAACTCAGGCCCTGGAGAGTGTCTGGCCACAGAAGGAGGAGGGATGATGGCAGCTAGGACATAAAAGAAAAGAGCTGTCATTACTAGGCCCTGAGCCCCCCCCACCACCACCACACACACACACAGGTAGACACACAAACACATATGCCATACATCATTCTGCCTACTTCTGCAGACTGAGTTGCATGGTGCAAAATAAGCTCTACAAATAATCAAAGGAGTGTAGTGAGTGCATGTCTACATTCAGTAAATGTGTGTGCCACCCAGTCGCACACAAACACACTAAAACACACAAAAGCCCCTTCACTCAGATGAAGTAATCCTCTGGGCATGCGGTCCACCTGTTCCCAGCAAAGCGAGACTCCAAATGCCATTTTAAATACAGCGTCGAGGCTGATGGGTAATGTCTTCCATTATTACTATTTTATTTGTTAAAAGGAAGGGACTAAAAATGACCATAGCGTCAATAATGAATGAGAGTAGATATATCAGAGTGCAGTGTGCAGTTGCATTATCAAATGGTGCTTTTATCAGAAGTACTGCAATCACTCTCGAATATTCAATTCGGCCGCGAACCGAAATGTAAAAGTTGGAGATTGCATGTACGATTGTGTGCGCGTTGTATCGAAGTGCTTCAGAGTGTTGGGCATAGGCTTTTCAGTATCTCTATGTGGCTCAGAGGTTCTTCAATATTTCATCTCTGTTAGTTTATTGGTTTGGAAAAAAAAGGAAATCTAGGATGGATGTTTTTGCAGTTGTGTCTTATCTGTAAATGCTTTGTAAGGCAGGGAAATTGAAAACTTTGCAGTATAATCTAACTTTTGTTCAAAACGCACTTCTTTTCCCGACGTCGGCGAGTTTACTCTTTTACACGGTGTTTATGTAGTTTTCCCTCTCGTTATCTGCTTTCACCGTCGAGGACGCTGACGCCTGTTTCCGCCGTCATTAGCTGAAATGAGGAGAAGGTTTATTGTGCCGCTGAAAGGGAGCGAGAGCCGTCCACCAGCGGCATTATCACAGCCCATGTCAGACACGTCCTTTAGGATATTAGCGCCATTAGCCGGGGCTGGGTGGAGGTTACGTGAGGAGAGGTTAGGGCGGCTGTGTGAGGGCGCTGCCTGCCGCAGGAACATTCGCCGGTTTTATGTTTCCCCTCCGCTACGTGAGCAGAGCACACAAATAGGACTCCCGCTTTTATATCCCATTATAATTACTTTCCAACTAAAAGCTTAAGCAGTCTGATTCACTGCACGCTTGCAAAAGAAACTAAGGTTTTTACAATTCAGTTTATGTGCCGCAATCATCAGATTGCTTATAAACCCGAGTTCGCTCGCAGCTGTAATCACATTTCTGATCTGCGCCCTGCAACATTTCTCAACGAGAACAGGAATATTTTTGTTGAAATGTCTGTATTTCTTCTTTCCTTTTTTTTAGCTATGCAAACAGCTAACAGTCAAGCCACCACTTTGGCCTTGACTGGGCAAATATTGCATGAATTTCCATGAAGTTTTGGTATGGATAAACCAAACTGAATTTGACGTTGACCTGACTCTTAATCTAGCGCCACCATGGGGCTGACGTTAACTGACACTGATTCCATTTGTCCTATACTTTCATGACCCTGCAAAGCTAAGGACAGGACAGTCAGTCTGCTGAACCTTGTGTTTAGTGCTAATTAGACCGTGCTAGCATGCTAGCATGACAGACTGAAACAGTGGGCGTTGGTCAACATCATATCGCCAGAAAAACAACTTGCTGTGGAGATGGGATTATTCGGTGAAGGTGTTTTCTTTTTTCCCCCCCCGAGTTAAATTTTGTATTTTGGGAGGGGAAAAAAAGAAGTATGCCCGTCGTTCATGATCTCTCCTTTTTACCCTGCCTCACTGGTACCGGTGTGATAATAAATCTTTTCCCTGCGGTGGCTCTTTGTCATGCCCCATTCACAGATTTAAACAAAAAAAAAAAGTTTAATCTACCTGTGCTAACCTGGTTTCTCCTAATCCCTTAACCCAATAAGGAAAACCGGTTTTCTTGTTTATACGATGTCTCAAAAATCAGATTACCGCTGGCAGCCGGAAATAATGTTTTTACTTAAGTACATGTAAATGCAGAGATTGTGTGAGAGAGAGACAGAGAGAGACAGAGTGTTTGTGGACGATTGTGTTTCTCCCTCTGTTCTTGTTTGCCGCCGCCGTGTCCGGGGCACATCTGTCTTTCTGATAGGATTATAAAACATTCACCAACAGATGTTAGCGGCCCTCTTTGAAGATAGAAATCGTGCAGACTGCCGTGGATTTACGAGTGCTTTCATCAGACATTGTTGAATTTGTCACCATATCATCAATAATCTTAACAATGTAATCAAATTGTTAGGAATTCCTCCGCCAGCCTGTTTTGATCTGTCTGAGATCTACAGGAGCGGGTGTGAGGCGGCCTCTGGAGCTGATTGTGTTAGTCTCAGGGTTGATTTTATATATTTATTTACTTTTTTGTAACTTATTTTTCTCCTCCGCCTGTCTGGATTGTGTTCAATACTTCCATATGCTACATAGTGCATCTGTTTATTCCTGTATTTTAACGCCGTCTCTCTCTCGCGGCTGACGTATTAATCCCACTCTGAAGATGTTACCAATTATCTTCAGTTTGTCGCTATAGAGCGGCGGCACTCAGTGACATCTGCTGCCAAAGTGCCAAACATATAAACATAGTGTGCTCGCAGCGTGTACATGCCAGGAGCTAACAAGCTATTGGCACACTTCCTGTTTTCCACCCAGTCGTATGCCAGACTGTAAATCTGCCCCAATCAGCTTTTTTGAGCGCCCGCGTTGATTCCCCCCCCGTGTCGTGGCTCGTCCGCCTGGGGCGCGCCGTGGGCTCCCACGCTACTCGACAGAAAGCCTGCCGAAGAGCTTCAGGCAGCTTGTTAAGTCGTCTCCATCTACTGCAGAGATTACAGGAAGCCTGATGTGATCGTGCCGATGCAGTAGCCCGTCAGCAAGGACTGCTCGGTGATATTATTTGGCCACTATCTCTTTTGGTGAAAGTACTTTCCCTGTAACTTCCGACATTTGCAGTTACTTCATTACAACAACATAAATGCATTACCAAAGAGGCTGTTTTTCTGATTATTTTTTAGCAGAGAGTTTGTTTTTCTTCCACAAGTTGCAGCGATGTTGCAGTCCTGATGTTACAGGTCTCACTGTTTCCTGTCACGGGAGTTTCCCTCGACTTGGGACGAGGAACACAAGAGACGTTTAAACGTCAATACTTTGTTTATGGCGGCCTTGCTGACACAGACACTCTGACAAAACATGTTACGGCCGCCACTGTCCTCCTTCATCTGTGTGGCCCCGTCTGCCCCCCGTGCTGCACTATTACACATCAATAAAAAAAAAAGCCTGAGAGGAGCGAGAGCGAGCGCTGTTCTGCCGTTTGCTGCACGCAAACTTGGCAACTTTCCTGCACAAAGGTGGCAACAGCGAGTATTCGAACTCTTTTTTTTTCAGCGAGTACAGTGTGTGCCCACCGCGAGGGAACCTTCCCCTCTTCACGTGTTTAAGTCTTCAGGTGGCAGCAGGCAGCGTGTCCACAGGTCACTCACAGGCCACGCACTAAAAGCACCGTGCATTTTCTAGGTGTCTAAAAGAATTCAGCCGGCCACCCGCTCCCCCGGTGGCGGTTGCCGTAGCAACCAAGGTCGTAGCACAGACCCTATGCATGTAGCAGAGGGTTTGATAAGGTGGCCGGCCATAACGGCGCAGTACCTTCGTGTCTCACGGTCAGTTTGCTGCAGAGGTATTGGATTATTGAATGTGAGTTAGGTGAAATGCGGTTGAATGTTTAAGGATTAAGTGGAGCTAGGAGCCTCACGCACACACACACACGCACGGATGTGGTTCCGTGAGGATTAACCAAATTTGGGCATGTAGTAAGTATGACGTGGCATGAGGTTAAACACGGTCAACCCAGAGGTAAAGCAGGAAGGAGCACTGCAGGAGTGAATGGCGCTACACAATATCTACCTGTAGTGTGGTCTTTATTCTCCTTGGACAAGCTTCAATAAATGCTCAAGTCACCTGGGTCTCTCCCAAAACTTCTTTCAGAGCTTAGATGTTTAGATAAAGAAACTCGAGCTAATGAGCTAAAAGATAAGCGGAAGGCGGGAGTAGAGGGTGTAATATTTAGTGATTTGTTTTCTGCCAGCTGCTTAAACCCCGGCAGATTTGCTAAGTGACAGCACTCACCACGTCGTGAGCTGCTGCAATTAAACACATCCCCTATATGGACGCTTTTCTCTACGATGCTTTTTTCTTGCGGTAAATACTGAGACTGCTGCTGCAGAAACGGCAGAGGTAATTCTGGGGGAAAAAAGTTTCCTCTGAGAGATGGGTTGTTTAGGCTTTGTGGAGCATGTACAACTGCTTGTTTAAAGAATTAATTACCTAGGAGCTGCAAGGAAAAGGGATCAAGTCAGAACACCGCAATATGGCGAATAACGGATGGATGGTGCGAGAGCTGGAGGATGAGAGGAAGCTGAGAGGAAGCTGAAACTGCTCCAGAATCATTTTTATTTTTTAGACAAAATAGTAATAGAATAGCAAATTTAATAAATTCTAGCTTGTGAAGGTGTCTCTGGTTCTTTGTCCTCAGGAAACAAAGACACGCTTCACGTCGATCGAGCATCTTTACAACAACATGGTGACATTTAGAACCCGGAGCATATAACTGCACTCGCTCACAGGTCGCAGTGGCTTCTGATTTTGTTGCTCACTTTTTCGATTGTTCCGCACTTTATGTTACGAAAGACGAGCCTGTAGGCCTGTAATAAAATGGCCCAGTGTGTGTGTGTGTGTGTGAGTGTGTGTGTGTGTGTGTGTGTGTGTGTGTGTGTGTGTGAAGCAGGAGCATCACCTGCCCCTCCGCCCAAAACAGAGCGGGCCCGTCAGCCTCCGACCTTGAAGGGAGCGACTTTGATGTCAGGCCTCTCTACCCTGTGGCTAAGTGCTGTGTGCGGGGATTTGTCAGTTGGGATGTTAAGCTGCGTCCCGGCGGAAACTGTGCCGGAGCCACGGAACGAGCACGTGCAACTACAGACGCACACAACGCCGTTGAAAAGATCCTTCCTGCTGCTGCGCTGACCAGTGACTGGGGAAGGGTTTTTTTTTATGTGAAACCATAATGTAAAACTCGTCGGCTCATCTGCTTCTTGGCGTGGGTCTTTCAGAACTTTTTTTATGGCTCCCACAAACCTTAACATTAACATTTACACCCACCCACACTTCTACAACCCCAGGTACAGTAAACACACAGAGGCAATTGTGCATGCACAGGTACGTGTATATAATTAGGCAAGCAGACGAGCAGGCATGCCTCATATAGACTGACACACACACTCTATATATTGTCGTGCCAGTAGCACCAACGCCCAAATCCCATGATTCCTTTCACCTCCCGGTTTGATTACTGCCTCTCCCTCCTGAAATGTGAAATAAATGGATTGGTGTCTGTGTGAGCTACATGTCTGCAGGGAACACACACACACACACACACACACACACACAAACACACAGGCCTTCAGGGTCAACATGCAATTAAACCTCAGAGGAGCTCTCTGGTCTTACGAGGATGCCGTACATGGTAGGAGGCGCGGCCGACGAGACAAGGGGCGTTAACCCTAATGTAAACTGAACGACTTGGCGGTTAACCCGCCGCTGTGGATCGCCGCCACGCGTGACCACCGGCTGGTCTCTCGCTGCCACAGTGATTCGGCGCTCAGGCTCTCGCTCGCATCGCCACCGTGTGAGGTTAGCTAAAGCGTGAAAAGTGAGCATCAAGAGGGTCTGCTGACCTTAAATACTTGAGCTAATAACCAAAAGAATAAAACTATATCTACATCTCAAAAACTGCTATTCATTCCCCATTCATTCCCTCCCCTGTCTCTGGCAGATCCTTGTCATATGTCAGGTGGCTCTACAGTAAATGCAGCCAGACAGGCTTTGACTTTTTCAGAGCCGTGATAATAAAGACCAGAGATGATGCGAATAAAAAATTAGACGCTCCAGTTATCATTGTCTAAAATCTTTTCATAAGGACTGACAGCCGTCTGACTCCGTTTGCCTTTCTTATTATGTAAATTAAGAAGGGCAGGGTTGTTGGGAAGTTTTCTTATGATTAATTAGGTTGGGGGGGGGTGCATTTCTTGCAAGTTTCTTGATTCATTATTCTCCTCTGTCTATTTTCTCAGTCTTGGTTTTCTTACAGACAAACAGCGTCAGGTGTGAAAGTGGAGCTAGCATTAGCCTTCCTGGTCGCCCCTCCTCGTTGGCCTGTTTCCACAGACACTGTGGCCCGTCACAGGTGTTACTGATAACTTAAACAATGGCCCCGTCCCATACAAGCGTCCCAGTAAGCCATGACAGTGGGCCAGCACGAACAATAGCGGGAGTCTGAACCAGCTAAATGGAATTCAGCCATCATTCATTCGATTATTTACACCTGCACCTTCCCTGCCGGCGCACGTCGACGCGTCTGCTTTGAAAGAGGGTCCGCAGGAGCGTGAACCCAGCGCCGAGCGCCAGGAGGAGGGAGGAAATACAATCGTGGACAGATGAAAAGGAAAAAGCTCTACCTCATTTTTTAACGTGGCATTATCAATTTGCAGTCCTCTCCATTTCAGATAATTTGGATGCAGGGACGAAGAGGGGTAAGAGGAATGAGGGAGTGAGATAAGGAGGCTGGAAGGTCATTATTTCAAGGAGGATTTTCAACCTCGTTGGTTCCTAAATTCCAGACAGTCACATTTTACTGCAGTGTCTTTACCGGAGAGTTGTTTTGTTTTTTGCCCAAATTGTGATGTAAATCTCACCCGCTTGCACAGGAACTCAGCAGAAAAAACTCAGTCCTTGAGTAGACTGCCGATCAGTAAAGTGATGTCGGTGCATTGTTTGTGCCACAGCCTTTTTTTTCTCCACAAGGTCTTTTAAGCAGTTTAATCAGGACGTCGTTGAATCGCTGCAGTAACGACCTTATTAACTGGTCATTGCCCCCGGCCAGTTTAATGTAATATCTTTTAATGTCACCATGAAAAGACTTCATTGAGGTAAACACGTTTTACGCATCCACACCTTCACAGTAAGTAATTTAGTCGTCGGAAAAGTCAACCAAATATGTGAAATGTATGGAAATGTAAAATAATTCAGGCAGCGTGAAGAGGTATGAAGAACCAAAGCTCCTCGTGTGACTGACCTGAGACTCAGTTTGCTGTTGTGGGGCTTGACTGTGGACAGTTGTTTTCCTCCATGTTTTATTATTTATCTGTGTGTTTTCTAATTTACGATGCCTGCGTCTAGAATCTCGTTGAAAAGGGCCGAGGCTTGATTTCATTCACCTTTTCAGCGTTTGCTCAGTGCGGTGCAAAGTTTACTGGACACAGTATAAGTTCTGAATTGCAGTGTTGTTGCCACCACTCCATCTGTGCGTTCAGCTGCTCTGCAGCCACGCTCCATCCCGGCGTATGAATGATTGATGACATTATTTATATACACTGCAAACTATACATTAATATTGAAATCTGTAGCAATATATAATGCATACCTACCTGCTTAGATGCCGAAACAATATTACTGTGCCGCAGTGTCAAATCTCAAACCACTGGCCTGTACAGTAAATTATTGCTCACGTTAATAGTCAATAACAGTCTGTCACACTGTCTAACTAATGAGTCCCACTTCAGATTCAGATTTAATAAAAGGAGTCAAATGCAGTCAATGTAGATTTCCATGTCCACTTAAGCAAGATAAGAAGTATAATCAATCTCGTCCTCCAAGATAACCGAGCCACTCATGTGACGGTGTAATGCGCAGCCTGCGAGCGTCTCGTGCAGCGCATGATACAAATCCATTTTGTTTCTTGTATAATGGGCAGCTTCACGCAGCCCGCTGCACACCACGGCCCCACACAGGGAAATAACAATCATAGGGTTACATGCAAGAGGGTTTCAGGGGCACATGAAGTAATTGTCAATTGTTTAGGTTGCACTTAAAAAAAAAACAGATTAAAGGGATTAAAGGATAAATCTGGTGATGTTCTATAGAGCAAATCCCAAGAAAAGACCGACACAATGAACTGATCCCAGTAACAAGTGCTGTCTGTGCAGCCACAGCCTGATGCAGTTTATTCCTCTGGGCCGCAGATCATTGTTGTCCACCAACTGCTGAAAACACATAAATGACTTTGACTGTTGCACACTCACTGAAGAAACTGAATGCATATTAAGCTGTAGGTGAAAACACGCTCCAACAAATGCACTATATGAGTCACATCTGCTGAGATGTTTATCTATCTGTAGCCTATATTTGTGAGATGTTTGCAAAGACATACAGACCTGAAATATCTGCCAATATTGGCTCATATGTAAAAAAAAAAAAAAAAAAAAAACGCAGCACGGAAACGCCAAACAAGGTTCAAGTTTATTCAGAAACTATCTGTCTCTGTCACAGGAGAAAGAACAACAAATCCAAAGGGATCTGATTGTGTAAGCGTTTTGGTTCAGGTTTTATTAAAAATGCTATGAATGTGTAATAAGTGAAGAAATCAGTCCTATGTATGAATATGAATGATGCTGAAGGAAGAGAGACAGCTCCGAAAGAGGAGATGGCGTTGATAGGCGATGATGATGATGATGATGATGAGGGGGTTCAGAGCGATGGGGACAGAGAGCAAGCAAACATGGCTGTCGGTGCCATCTGGTGCCTTATGCTATATGTTAGGGGGATTAGTCACGCTGAACGTAAAAGGTCTCGGGGGAATTTCCGTTGTCATATCCAACATCACCGCAGCCGTCCAGCAGCCGGCCCTGGACGGTTTTCCATCTGCACGCATTTCCTCTTCTGGAGCACATTTCCAGTTTCCCTTCCTCTTCAGCCAGACACTCGGCACGTCAGCACTTTTAATGGATGGAGTGTTTCATCAGGCAACGTCGCACTTCCACACACACACACACACACACACACACACAGCTGAGCTAAATAATACCTGATTGCTTATATTTCCCTCTCTTCTCATACTGTGATTGTTGTTTTAATTTCTCCACACACCGTTGCTTTGTAGGATTTAATGATTCATGGGAGATAAGAAATTTCATCTCTGTGTATTCAGGATTATTGTTTTATGAATATCATCTCCTTTCTGGGATTTCAATTAAGTATGCAGATTCCATGGCCAGTCGCCTCAAAGTCAGTCAAGATTTAATGGATTCCTTTCATTAGCTTGCGACAAATTGCCTTTTTAGCGGGAAGAGCGTCTGCATTATTCATTTGTGAAAGAGCGAGCGTTTACGAGTTCATCTGGTTTAGTTCGAGATGAGCTCAGCGACCGGCGCTGGGACTGGGAATGACTCACCACAGAGGAGGATGAAACACTCGGTGTGAGATGAATCTCATCTGACCCCCCCTTCGCCCCATCACCACCCCCCCTCTCTGACCCTTTTGCCTTGCTGTCTTGGCTGCGTAGGTGATCCAGCGCAGGGAGGACGGCTCTGTCAACTTCTTCAGAGGATGGGAGTCCTACCGCGAGGGATTTGGCAAGATCACCGGCGAACATTGGCTCGGTAAGTGGCTCGTGTGTGTGTGTGTGTGTGTGTGTGTGTCGTGTACCCGAGTGTTGTGGTGGCCTTTTTCTTTTGCAGCTTAAAAAGGGTGAAATACAGGTGAGTTCAGCTGCAGCTGGAGCATCTGATGGCTGTTTTCACAGACACAAATCAAATGTCTCTGGGATCTTGGCCTACGTCTTGGAAACGTCCCCAGCGACCTGCCTCGATGGTTCCTTATCTTTTTTTAATTTAATATTCAGTCCATTACATTACCACAGATACCTGCGGCGCCACGAAACAAGCGAGCGAAAACAAAACCGGCAAGACTCTTAGAAGGATTTTGAATGGCAAGAGGCCTCGTTCCTCAGATACTGTCGTTAAAAAAATGACCCTGCGCTTGTACTTGGATGTTGCGTTTGCGAGGCGTTAGCCGCCGTTCAAGCAGTTCGCCGTCTTTTTTAAATCCCACTCCTGGAACTTTCAGGGCTCCTCACACTCATCACACACACATGCGGTATGAATGCACCGCGATTCCCCGGCGGTGACATTTTCACGGCGGCGGCGGCAGCGCTCCGGAGCCGCAGAGACGCAGCTTCGACTCACCCCATCAAACAAAGTTGCCGTTAAAACAACTTGGCTCGTGGACTTCATAACACCTGCCATTTAATAAGAGCGCGCAATCAGCACTCGTCGGGGAAAATGCTCGGGTAATAAGCTGTTTCATGTTTTTATGAGTGCTTTTACTGATCATCAATTCTGCTCTGCTTACACACAAAAAAACACCAGCACCCCCCCAAAAAAAAACTAAACAGCTAAGCAGTTGCAGAAATGTTTCCTGAGTAAATTTGAATTGAGCAGCAGAGTGTTAATGAGCTATCGCTGTGTCTGCACTGAATCTGCGTGTCTCTTTAAAACCTCTCATCACAGTTTGCTCAAGTTCAGAGCAAGTGGAGCTTGAAGAAGTCTATTTCTGTGAGAGCACACACACACACACACACACACACACACACACACGTTTGGTCATGGTCAAGGTCGTGGACGTGCCATTCCACAGCTGAGATACTCCCCCATTAGCACTCTGGATTAAAGCACTCTGTCACGCTCGCACACTTCAGTGCAGCGCCGTGGACAGTGTATCTGTGGGCAGCTCGGCGGGATAATGACGGCACACGGTACGGGACTTGCTTAATTTTGTGTGCTGTCTCTGTTTATCACTTCAACCGCGTAAATGTCAAATGAAGGAAACTTGAAGTACATTATTTTCAGATTAAACTGTGCTCAAAACAGACATGCTGCCGGATCCTACAAGGTTTACACAATCTGAGCCAACCGACAGGGATGGGAAGTAACCGATGCTGCCACTTTAACACGTGCGCCCCCTCCAGGCAACGAGTGGTACAGCTGAACTTTTTTTCCTTTTTACATAAACTGCTTCTTCTATGAGTTTGATATAGAGATTTTACTCATATTTTACACTGGAGAGATGTATAATTTATTTCTGTTACTAAATATCTCCGGGCACAACATGAACCCATTTCTGGCACTTGCACATCAGACATGAGCCTCAGTAATCAATAATTCACAGGGTGCAGATAGGCTGGTCTGCAGGTCCAGGACCCTTTTTAACGGTACGAAATGATCTCGTGGTTTTGGTGGTGCTTCATCACCTCCGCCGGTCTTGCGTCCTTGCAATATCATATCAACACTTGTGTATGTACTGTAGAGCATTTCAGAGTTTAGGTGAATTAATGTAGATCTAGGTCTCTTTGCTGACCTGAGGCCATTACAGAGTGCAGCCTGCAATAAAAAACCTGGTTAGAGAGCCAGCTAGAGATCTCCCCATGGTATGCTGCAGGAACATGGCGGGAATATGGAAAGCCCTGGATTTAGCTGAATGAATTTGAATGAGCCAGGGAGGCTACTTTGAACCTGAGTACCCTTGCTCATTCGGGGTGTGCTGTTGTCTCGTTACCCCCATCATCGATTACCCTCAGGGTAAAAATAAAAAATGGATTCGTGCTCGCCTGCAGCCTGGAAAGAAATTCATCGCAGCTCCCTCCTCCAGACCAATATTGCTCTCTAATGCCACCGTCCACCTCGGATGATCCGTACGCTTCTGGATGTCTTAATACGTCATTAAATTCTGATTTAATTTCAGGATTTTTGTTATTGGACTTCTGACAGTGACAGCAATAGTGATAAGAGTGTTAACAAATCCTGCGCCAGAAAATCAATGAAGATATATTTTCAGTTTGGCGGCTTAGGTGTTAATTAGCGAGCGCTCTCACAGACTTTAAATTGGCGTGTCAGTTCTGAGGAGGGTGGTTGCAGCCATCCTTTGCACTCGGAAATGGATTCATTCTACTTCTATTTGTGAGAAAACTGCCGCTGCTTCACTCTGAAGTTGCTGTATAATGATGAAGGAGTACTTTCTGCAACTGTGTGTGCGTTAGGTTGTTTGCTTTGATTCGGTCCCTCCCTTTTTATATTCCCTCTTGAAAATGAAGGATCAGTCGGCTTGGATTGGAGGATCACTCATCACTTGTTTGCCATTTATGTCAAGCAAGAAAATAGCAAATACAATTTGCATCCTGTGCTTCAATGGAAAGATGTATTTTGTGCATGCTGCGACCGTGTAACAGTAAAGACTAACATATTGCTGAATAATCTCTCCCAAAGGAGCTCGTACGTAGGGTGTAAAACTGGGTCAAGGCACTTCCATCGTCACCATCAAATCTATTAGACACCTGGTCTCCCAGGCTGATGTAGACTTGTCTACCTGTAATATAGGTCCTGAAACTGTTTAATGCCGTCCCAAAGAGACTGACCTAGTTTTCCAGATGGCCCATTATAATGATATAAGTTGGCCTGTAGTGTTTTTAAAGTCCAGCAGAAAGATGGATGGACAAATTGTCCAGTGTCACACTCTGTACACCCCCGCCATAATTTATTCTTGTGTTCAAACAAAATGCAACCAAAAACAAAAACTCAGAGGTGTCACTTTGGCAGTTTATTGTAGTGTTACCTTATATCAGTCTAAAGCTGACACCAGCAATTTACAATGACATTTTGTCCTCTCTTTTTTTTTTTTTTTTGCCAAAGCTCTCAGGAGGGTGACATTCAGAAGAAATGTTTCAGTGTTTTGAAGGCTATTTTTCAGAAAGTTGTTTTTTTGGTCTGAGAAGGTTGGTTAAGATCTCACTACCAGGTGTATTTGTTGTAAAAAAAACAATGGAGAGGCTCGTCTGAAATGACACTATTATTCCAACAAAACGGCTGGATTCATTTAAATTATACAAGAAATCCAGAATTGAAAGAAGCTAAATAAATGTTTTGGGGTTTTCTACCTTCTCTGCAGGAAGAAAAACACAGAGACACTTAGCATTCTTGAGCAGTACTCAATTTTATTCATCAGTGGAGCATTAACAGCTTAATCGATACCTCTAAATGGAATTGTAGGTTTTTTTGTTGGCTCCCAGTAATAGAATTCATTTGTTGTCATACGAAGGGCTGGATTAGATTTGTGTCATCCGCTTATTTATTCACAATGGAAAGAAAGTTTGTCACCTTCTTCTTTCCTTCATTTAAAAAAAAAGACTTATTTTTGATTTTTTTCAAACTGCAGTCGCTTTGCCGCAGACAACCTTATTGTGCGATCAATACACACTTAAAACATTGGTTTATTGCGTCTTTTAAAAGTCACTGAAACTCCAGGAATTATTTGAGTAAGCCAACAAAGGAAACTGTGAGTTTTAAATCGTATTCACCAATAACCCTTTTTTACATTTTCAAGCTCATTACTTCCCCCGAAGCAAAAAGAACAACAGGCACTGATTTCTTACTTTGGAAGCATTTCAGGAAAACAACAACAACAATAACAACAACAACAGCTGTCAATCCCTTATTATCATGTTGACACTGCGAGTTTTATAAACGCTGTAGTTTTAAGAGCAGCTTCCATGAGAGGCAGCAGGGGAAATATTTATATCTATATATTTATATTTATAAGACCTGAGGATGAGGCTTTGCTCTCTGGGCAAAAAAGGAAAAAAAAAAAAAACTTTCCTTGACGTTTTTAAGTCACGTAAACCCACTGAGGCGAAACCCCCCCGTGGACATCGCATTATATGGGCCTCAGTCGCCCATTGGAGCCGGTGTATCCGGGAAATTAGTGCTGGCAGAATCTGCTTTTATATCAGCGAAGGTTGGGGTATTGATGTCACCGCGTTAAAGGAAATCTTTTGCTCTCACCTCCGAGCTCTTTCCGTGAACAGTCAGCCGTTTTTATTCACCGCAGGAGTCTCCTCTCCTTTATTCAGGCCAGTGTTTACATCCCGCGAGCGAGGCGCCGCGGCGCTCGGCTGACCAGATAACTGGTGTGGAGCGAGGACACCCAGACACTCTTCTCATTATTCTGGGAGAGTTGTGGGGGGCGGGTTGGGGATTTTAAAAGAGCAAACCTCAGCGATGAACTGCGCAAATACAGACAGTATATTAAGTGTCCCCCTGGGAACAGAAAGACGCTGTCACGCAGTGTTAAAAGGATGCTTACCGCTCGGTCTCCCGTGCGGCTTTTCAACCCTCTGATCACTCAAAACACTAAACTGAAAATCCACAACGCCTCTGCGGGACGCTCTGATCGAGCTCGCTGACACTGACTCCGCGAGGTGCCGGGCGCAGATGGAGAACACGTGTCTCCAGCGAGACTTTTGAAATGCAGCGATTAAGAGCGCCGAAGTCGGGCGGCTTCGTCGGGCCGAGAGGATGAGGTCCGCAGCGCTCGAGAAGAAATTAGAGCAGAAGAAAGGACTGGGAACTAAAAAGAGGAGGCACCCTCCCCGGCTCCGAGTCACTCGCTACACGATTTACAAATGCAAGTGATTGAATAAAACAACTGAGGCTGCACGGTGCATCAGCGAGGAGGATGCCTTGAGACTCTCTGAGACAAAAGACGAGGATAGCCCCAGGCCCAGATGGCGTCTCAAGTTTCTGTCTGAAAGGCCTGTGGTGACCAACTGGCTCCTGTCTCCTCATTCCGTCTGTGTGAAGTTCCCGTAATCATACTGTTCCCTCATCCCGACGCTGTATCACGGGAACGAACCCACTGTCTTCACATCTTAGAAACACACACACACACACACACCCCCAATAAAAAAAAATCTTTGAAAAACTATAGTGTTAGCACATCACAGGCCCCCCTGCTGGATCCCCTGCAGTGTGCCTACTGGGCGAACACGTTGGTTAATGAAGCCGTCATTATGGCGCCGCACTCGATGCAGCAACATCTCGGCTGCCTGGAGAGTTGCTGTGTGCACCGAGTCCTCGTACTCGTCCTGGAACTCCACGCCGGTGGACCGGCTGGCATCCTGAGAGGCGGGGCGCAGTGGGAGTGGTTGGGGGGGCATACAGTATACATCCAGTCCTGGTATGTGTACCCCCCCACACACACACACACACACACACACACACACACTCCTCTGTTTATGCTACACAAACAGCTGCACCTCTGGGGACGCCGGTGTTATCTGAGCCTGAGCTCCCCATGCTGCCTCTCAACAGCACCGCCGCTGCCATGGAAACTTTCAGTTTTAGACCCGAGTCTGTTTCAGCTTGGCCGCTCAGCAGGGCCAGAACAGACTACAACAGACAGATCACCGGCTCCGACCCAACCACCTCCCCCCCAGGACTTGAACACCACCTGAATCAGCAAGCGTGGATGCAGTCCCCCTTCGACCTTGGCCCAGAATTATTGAACTCCTCCCTTCTGGCACGGGCTGCAGATTAAATGTCTGCGTGGGACTGTTTATGCAGTCACCTTCTCCTGCAGGATTTCCAGCCATTACTGCCCGCTCCGGCAGATGTGCCGCGCCACGTCTGCCCACAACAGTGTTGTCTGGTGGAAGTCCGCTTTCCCCCATCCTGCAGGGAAAATGAGACTCATGTAGCCCTTATGGATTGTTTTAATCTCAAACAAAAAAAAAAAGAAATGCTAATACAGTTACTCAACTGTTTAATAAGCCAGCTGTAGAAGACGTGAACTGAAAATAAGCCTTATTAAAATCCTTTAAAGAACAGCTCAGGCCCGAGGCGGTGGGAAAAATGGATGAAAATGTTACGGCTCGTGTCCTTGTTTCTTTGACAGTTTGTGTCATTTCCCCGTGGCGAGAGATAGCAGACCAGATGCTGTTACATCAGGCTTCACGGCAGCAGCGACAGTGTTTATAATTTGGAGTCATGTATGTGGAGGCTGCCGTGTTTTTCGTCTATGAACTTTCACCGGGTGACGGCGGATGCATCTGCTCAGATTTGTGTGGCAGGCGGCACGGAGACGTCACTGCAGTAATGATCCGCCACATGACGTCTCAGAACAATATCTGCCTGGTAACAGCTAATGACGTCTCCCCTGTACGTTCTCAGATGGCTGAGCAACTGTAAGCTGCTGTTACAAGCTTATAGGCTTATGTATTAATTAAACATTATTATCATTCATTTGGTGCTTCCTGTACACAGTAAATATTTGACAGTCATTTATAATATATAACATGGAGAGACTCTGGCAAGCAGAGTCAGTTTCCTTTTAATGTCCAATATGCAAGCATGCTTGATCAATAAACTTGATTCATTTTTGTTTTGGTCATTAGCATATAGATTCAGTAGAGGAATATTGATAACCCAACAGACAAACAAATTATTTCTCTTTTATTGAATTTCAGAGCCACCCAATAACATGTAAAGAGGAGACATTTCTCTATTTAGGGATACTTCCTTCACTGAGGCTGCCCATGTCATATCATCATATTTTTGTGATGTCCCCAGCAGGGCGGGGGGGGGGGGGGTTTAATAAGACCCATGTGTCTTGACTGCTCTGCCAGGAAGTTGTCCTCTATCTAAAGAGCGCCTGGTTGTAATTTAACATTCCCCTGTTGACCGCCTCATTAAAGATACACTTACAGCTGTCACTGAGACCAAAGAGAAGAGCAAACCTTTATTTTCCTCCTCTACAGTCTTTTTTTTTTGCTTCCTCCTCCTGCCTGTCAGTAAAAATGTGCCAAAAAATCCTGCAGAAAATAGCAGCATTAGCCACTTTACATACTGCTCACCTTTAACAAGTGGGGCACGCGCAAGTGCTGTAATTGAGCTCTTAGCCTTCCCCGAGCACTGTTAGCTCCTGTGATTGTGGGGAGGTGAGCCACCCAGGATAAGGCATTTGTGTGTTTTGGTGTGTTTGTGTGAAAGAGAGGGTGCAGATGGGAGCCAGGCAGGGGGATGACTATAATTTGGAGATGGGCAATTCACAAGCTTGGCAGTGTGCGTCAGTCCTTGGCGCGTGAGGGCCACTTCATGTGGAAACGGCAACCGAGGTGTACGGGGAGTCAAAAAGAAATGTAAAAAATGTCCACGGCCTTCTGCGATCACACAGGCGCACACAGTAAACCATCACCAGCGGCTGTACGTGTCCGATGTCTTTCTTTTGCGACTCTGTTCCTTTCGTGTCTCTCCTACCTCTGCCTACCTCAGGAGTCCGACCCGCCTTTCTGGGATCAATGCGAAACAGCACAGTCTGCGGCAATTAACTCCCAGCCTGCAGAACCACTCAGAGGAGCCGCACGCAGCGGGGGAGCCCATTCATCTCCAGTTTGGAGCCCCACACAGCTGAACACCTACACGATGGAAGAACAGGCGTGACCAGGGCCAAAAAAAAAAATCACTTTGTTTTAAACAGCGTTGCGTGCATGGATGTGACTGATTTTTGCCAATTCTGTGGAGTATGTGTTGTCCAGAAATGGGAGCGCAGGGCACCGAAGGGTTACAGCCTGCCGTTGTTGAGCCACATGAAAGAAAAAGAATGATAATAACGCAGTGATTTACCTGCCTCTGTTAGAAACCCTCTGAGCCACCAGTTTTTTAAGGCGGTTTATCAAGCTGTGCACAGCTGCCTTCGCTCGTCTGAAAGCACCAAAACAGAGGAAGGTCTTTACAGATGTGCCGTCCACCAACATCTTCCGATTCACACCTTCAAAACGTTGCACCGCGTCCCTCTGCATGTTTACCTTATAAAACTCTTTCTCTCTCTATATATTTATTTAATTTTTTTTGTTATCACTTCAGTCCTCCTAATCTTTTCCTTTCCCGCAGACCCATACACAAGCACCTCCTCACACACATTTATCCTCCGCAGCATGTCTCCACCACAGTGCAGCATCCCGAGGCCTGTATTCATATTCTTGCCACGCAGTGGAAAACCTAAAGAGGGCCGTATCTACAAAAGAGAGCACAAATCAAAGAACATCACTATTCCTGTGAGAATGACGGCCCATTTTGCCTGACTTTGTGTATTTTTTTTTATTATTTTTTTTTTTGCTTTCTGTTATTTTGTCTCTGGACCCGTAGTTTTGTGCAATTGAAATAAGCCAGGGGAGGTCGCCACAACCATAAAAAAGAGAGGCCAAGGCTTTGAATAAACATTCAATCATACTCACAGGGACTATTCATAAGACCGCCCTCCACCCTTGTCCACCTTTACTTTACATAACCCTGAAGTCCGAGATGGAGTAGCATCAGGAACCCGGAGAAACGTCCAGCGCAGACAGCGGCACTTGATTACTCAGAAAGCAGGTCTGCTTTCAGAGGAGAGGCAGAAGACGAAATAACACAACACAGCTTGAACAGCTGCAGTAGATGGGCCTTGACCCTGTCAGTGGTTCATCTGTAAAAATCTACCAAACACTCCAATCATGCGTTTCTGCTGCTTCGTCTTCTTCTTCTCTCCGCTGGGCAGCAGCACCGCTGAGAGCGCTGAGGTCAAGGGTCGCCACCTTTCACCGCCCAGAGGTTAGTGAGGGGAGGGGGGAGGGGGTTTACAGCACTGATCAATTCTTCTTTGGTAGATTTATTACTCCAGTTTCCAATAGATAGGCGATGCTTCTGCCTCATTAAAAGGCAAGACATGCGGGTCGCACAGCTCGTCCATGCTGGGTTTCATCATGATGTATTTTACATTATGAGCCCTTCAGAGGCTTAGACACAGAGAACAGGTGAAAAACACGGGGTGCAGAAAACAGCTGAGCGACGTCAGCAAGGGTTTGTTGGAGATTAAGCCAGTGCGCACTGGAGTAAGAGGAGGGGGGAGGAGGGAGAAAGGAGGGAGAAAATCCAGAATCACGGAGGGGAAAAGTGGCTCCAGCTAAAAAGTCAATTTAGAAAAAGTTCAATTTGATGTTTTTATACCGCCGTATGAATGCGTGTTCTTGCCAGGAGTCTCGCATTAGGCGCACACATACTTCTAAGTGCATGAATGGAAGAAAGCAAATGCTGCGCCTGAGTAAGCACAAAGCTTATATACATGCACCGCCACAACGTGCACGAGAGGCTGATTTGAAACTTGTGCGGAGTCAATAAAGGCTGCTACCTTGCAGGAAGGTCACGGCTTTGAGAAACTCTCCACAAGGCTCTGTGCAGTCTCCCCCTGAACTCTCCCTCTCGCTCTCTCTCCCCCCACACCCCCCGTTAGAGGGAATAAATAGCCTCATTATTCCGCCGGGCGCTTGCCATCCATCCATGTGTGTCGCTTCCATTGTTTCTAAAAAGCCCCTATCGCTTTGCTGTGAAAACTCTTCAATCTGTCTGCCTCCCACAACAGTTTGCTTAACCATATTGCAAGAATTATTGGACCTTTTAAATTATTTGCACAATATGACTTTGCCATTTGTCTGTCGTGCGGCGCGGAGCCGGTCCTCTGACGCTTTGTTCTGCTGTTCCGAGGAAGCGAGTATTAAAATGCAGAAGTCTGTGAGCTGTTTACAGCAGGTGACATTAGATCCCCCGGACTCCACTCGAGAAACAAGCTGTCAGTTTGCATATCCAGCGACACATCGGCGTGCTCTTTCATCGCGACAACGAGGTACCCGTTTTTACGACTCATTAACCCCTCTCATCATCGTGTTGCAGCCGTATTTACAAAGTATCGAAAGTAGAATTACTTTTGATGTGCAAACCCTGTCTTTTAAAAGACGCCAGCTGCAGCCAGTGTTTATTCTATCATCTCGTACTCGTTCAAAATGAAGAATTTAGTCATGTACAATACAGAGGAACGTTAATCTTTAGGGTGTTTTTGCTTCTATTTAGACAATTAGCTTTTTTTTAACACAGCAGTTAAATGCTGAGCACGCTCATCTTTAATTATATTGGACCATCTCGTGTAAGGATCGGAGCCCGGCGTTTCATCAACATCAGCTGTAATGTTGTCATAAAATGCAACAATACTGATGTAATAATCGCCAGATAACAAGGAAAGCCTTGACTTGGAGAACGTCTGAAAAGCATAATTCTATCATGTATTTATTGTCACTTCTTCACAGCAGCTCTCCCAACATGGAACCAGCTGAGGGACATTTGTTTGCCACTTAACCATAATGCATCCACTGTAGTTTTCCCTGAGTCCACAATTATAATGTGTCTGTAACACAATTTAAAGTCACTGAGAATACTGTGCTTTTTTCGGTAATGGGCGGATTGTGGTTCCATATGTGCGGAGCCTTTCAAGCACAGTCACAGCAGATTGAACTAAAGTAAAAACAAAGCTTACTGCGATCACCCAGCGATGACCTCCAGCGTTGGTAAAGCAGTTGTTTTTTTAACGTTTTTTTTAATGCCCGGTGCGGCTCTGTGCAGTCACCGCCTGCCCACATTGTGCCCATGTGGCTCGTACTGCCTGCTGGCTCTCCGCCCTGCAGATTTCCTCCCCCCACGGCCTCACCCCCTGATAATTATAACGTGGAAGACCGTTTCATGGGGTAGTACAACGCCGGCAGTTTGCTAACACTGTGTTTAATTCTTCACGATGACACAGTGTACAATTTTTAAGAGCGTTTCAGCGAGAGTGTTTCATATAATTGCCGCCATAATAACTGACTCCACATGGAAAGGGCTTTATGAAGCTTATGCGTTATATTGGTCCCTGACCATTCACTTAATACTTGTAAAATCCTTGGAAAGGTACAGTACTATGCGCCACAGATTCATAGAAGCGATGGCTCTTTGAAGTCAGTGACAAGTGTCTCTCAGCGTGGGTGTGTTGGTGCTTTCACAATGTCACATTCCAGCTCGTTCGCTTTGTGCACTCTGTGCGCTCAGTGAGCGGACTTGCTTTAATACCTTTGAAATAAGATGTTGCCTTTCAGACAGATTTCTCTTTCTTTTCCCCTCATAATTCTGCCCTTTACAACTCACACTTGCAAATCCCTTCACACGTAGCTGCTGATACGCACAGCGTGATGGATGCTTAATACGTATGGATATTTAATGCACATTTACAAATATGCATGTGTTGCATGTGGTTTTAACTCTTCTCTGCTGGCAAAAGCACCACAAATCTCTTACTCTACAAGGGACGCTTAAGGGCTCCTAATTGCTCCAGTGTATGGCGTTGCAAGTGTGATTACATGTGTAAATGTGCATTAAAGGCATTTAAGATGTCGATGAAAGTGCCAGCAGAAGCCTCAGAGTGCAAGTCAAAGCACACCGGGGAACTGATTGAGACGAGCGCTGAGCCCGGCTGTCAGGAAAAACAGCAAGATGTGCTATGATACCGTATCCCGCATGACAAAGGGAAATATAAACTACAATCCCCTGAAATCTATTATTTAAAGCGCATGTAAGTGTTTTCAGTTAAGGCTGCTCCAATACTGCATTCACATCCAATCAATTATTCAAGAGCGCGATTCCTCCTCGGTGAGTCCGACACACTGACGTCGGCCGTCCCGGGATCCAGCCCGGCTGAGGCTCTGCCAATCAGCCCGGCGCTGACACCGTGACGCCTCAGCCTCCACTCGTGGCGCTGCTCCTTTCAGGAGGGTCTGCTGCCTGCTGATTGGTGCGGCCGCACCCTGGCAGACACTCCATCTGCACCAGATTGCACCGCTGGAGTGGAGATAGCTGCAATTTGCAGCAATTCTGCCAGTAATTTCGATATGTATGAGCACCAGTACAATTTCGTAGCCCCTCTCTCCGAGGCCCAGGTACTTTATTTGATGCCTCTCATCAAGAGCGTACAGGAATACCCACCTCCCTGCTTGTTCGGGCACCTAAGTCTGGTTTTGCCCATGCTGCAGGAAAGGGCTTTTTTAAAAAAAGGAGGAAGGGATTTTATTTTCCAGAAGATGTAAAATTGATGAACAGAATCTCCCCATACAGTAATGTCGAGCGAGCACAGATGGGGTGATTGAAAATCTGATTGAGGGATGATTGGATCAACTAATGACTGTGACGGAAAACTCTTTGTACGGAGGACCCGGCTTCATACTTCCCTCTGGGATTGGTTTCACGCAGTAATTCATTTCATCATTCATCTGGGTTTTCCTTTTACTTAACAAATACGTACAGCTCTTTTTCAGGTCTTTGTGCAGCGCAGCACCACATTGTTCATGCCTGGTCAGACGTTGCACCACGGAACAACGTTTAGATTAACTATTCATAATTCCTAACGCTGCCTCTGAGCTAAGATAAGCGCACATTTCTGCAGGCCGGCATCCCTGCTGCGTGCTGCTGAATTGTGAATAGGACTCTAAATAATTGTGAGGCGACAGTAACTGAAAGGAAAAAAAGCATGTTTCTCTCATTGAATTAAACATATGTCTGACACCCTCCCCGACGCTACTTTACACTACTTGGATGAGTTATTGCCTCTTTGGGAATCTCTCCGTTCTCGACATTTCCTCCCTGTTTGACTGTTGAGCTCTGCTGTGGCAACACTGATCAGCATAGCGCTTTAGTAGGCCGCGCTCTTACAGAATCCATTTTTAAATCATAAAATTATAATGCTGTCTGTTAATTGATTAGCACTGAGGCTAATAGCACTGGGGGGAAAGAAGATGCGTGGCCCCGTTGGATTCGCCTCATCACTTTGGAATCAGAGGATGGGCCGGGACCATCACACATGATCTGAATCCTCGTGGCGTCCTGGTGCTGTGTTCCATGCCCATCATGCCTTGCTCCATGTCCCTTCCCCTGTTTCCCCCCCTCTTTCCCACTCTGTCAGATTTGCTGCTCTTCCCATTTTTCACCCCCGTGAGGGCTCGGATTAGGAAATCCACTGCAGAGGTCTTCTCGGGTTAATCTTGATTTCTCTCAAGACCCAGGCTGGTACCAAATTCTAGTCAGGTCCGGGCTGGGCGCGGTTCTGTTGCAGCGGGTCTCGGGTCCGTGTGTTAAAATGTCTAATACCCGAGTGGATTTGCTATCAGCTCGGTTCACGCGGTGCATCATAATGACGGAGGGGGGCAAATGTGAATATCTTCAGCGTTAAATTATGAGCGCGAGCTAAAGGAAAGTCGTTAGCTGAATAGCACTGGAGCTGATGATCCGTCCAACAGTTGTAGAGACATTTTCTACGCCGCACGTGTCAACCCCCGTGATGGAAAAGGCAGCAGGATTCATCCTCTGGGGACCATCAATGTCTGTGCATGGCAGCGCGTCCACAGCTATTTAAGCCTGGTAGGTAGATTTCCATCAGGTTAAAAAGAAACGCCGGTGGATATGCTGTTCGTGTTGTAGTCTCTTGTTGTTGCAAATTAACTTACCCTCCAAAAACAATTGTGTCTTCTGCTGCCAAACCCCGAAGCTTTGAGTCGGTGTGACTGCTGCGTACCCAGTGAATCTTTATGCTCCGTCCGCCAGTCCTTCCCCGTGAAGGTGGGGCCGCTCCGCTCGTTTTGTTTTACCTGAGAGCCCCTCTAAATATTAATGTGGTCTTCTCCCTGAATTACAGCCTTGCAGGCCTGCCAGCTCTCTCGGCATTTATCCACCTGCCTCTCTCTCTCTCTCTCTCTCTCTCTCCCTCCACCCTTCGCTCCGTCTTTCCACCCCAAAGGTTAATTTCTGATGATATCAGATGTGATGGGTTGTTGGCTCTCATTCTTCTCTCTCATGATTTTATGACTCTAATCCTGCCACTTGAGCAAAATCCCCTCCTTCATTTTGCCCGGCGGATGGCTTTTGGAAGCGTTTAGCCTCACAAAGGCGTGAAGTTGAAAGCAAACCTCACACCTTATCCTGACATCTACCTGCGCCACCTAACATCAGATTAATTAGCCTCACGTGACACCAACCAACTCAGAAACCTGCGCGACTTGAGAGTTTTTGAATCTGCTGCGTCACCCTCGTCTTCCCCTGCCTTTCTTAAAACAGTAGTTTGAATGCCAGGAACCAGCTAACGGGCTTGGCTGCAGCTGGGACTGGAGCAGCGGTTCTGAGGGATTCTGTTTGCCATGTTGACGTCTTTGAAGAGCCTCTGAAGTGGAACAATGGGATAATATTCGGCGCACTTTTGCACACAAGCACACTGTCGTTCAAACGCTCTCAAAAAGACACTAATGGTGACGCGCACGAGTGAAGTGCTTTGAGAAATCAAAGCTGGTGGAAAGTGTTTCAACAGATGCAGCGGACGTTTCCACGACTCTCTTTTCACAAATCACCCGCTCCGAATATCATTAGTCAAGAAGTACTGGGAAATATTGGGGCGGAAGCTTTTATCGTAATTTTTTGTTATTGATGGGTGCCCCATTAATGTACCATCACGGCTTCAAATGCACAGCTCGCTTACCCAAACATTTGTCAACACGTGAATCCGAACGGCCCGTGCGGTGTTATTACCATCAGTAATCACTGTCAACTGCACAGTCACAGCAGACATTTTTGACTTCCTCCTCTGCGCTCAATTATGTCCGCATGAATAATTCTCAGAGCAGAGGCGATGTTTTATGCATAGTGTATTAAAACAGGACCTCGATACATGAGGAGTTTCCGCGCGGGTCTTGGCCACGAAACACTGAGACGATGAGAGGGAAGTAAACAATGAAATAATTATGACGTATGTTCAGTTAAAGCACAAATGTGTCGGTTTATATATGACAAACGACGTATCGTGTGTGTTCTTGATTACCGCCGTTGCTCGGTTAAACTATGAAGTTGTAATCATCACCACTGCGCATCATGACCTGCCAATTAGCTTCACATCTTGTGTGTCGCACCAACCCCTGCCTCTCATTATCTGTTAAATGCTCCTGCTCGTTAATAATACAGGCCCAGTGGAAAAAAGGGCGCATGAAGGAAGGAATCCAGCTCACTAGCAGCAGCAGCAGCAGGTCGAGCCGTGCAAACACGACAATGAATTGTTCCAACTACGTTATAAGTAGCGCGAGCGAAACTCGTCACTCGCTGCGAGCTCGCGCTGGCAGCGACGAGAGTCAAAGCGACCGGCGCTCATTCATTTCAGATGAGCACCGGGACACGCGGCGCGACGGAGGGGAGGGAGTGACAGCTGGCGGAGAGAGATTTTTCAGCGAGCTGGCAAGTCGACGTGGCGGCAGTCACAGACACCTTGTCAGAGAGGGAAACATTTACACGTCTGTAGATGGAGTGTCTGGGTACGGTTCATGCACGCACCCCCAAATACTGCAGCAAGCTAAGCAGCCTCCGGCCCGCAGGTGTTAAATATTATTATTAATATTAAAGCCACGAAAATAAAAACACCACAATACTCCCGTGACTTTGAATCGATTTCACTGCAGCCAGTCGTACACGCGTGTCACGTTTCTATCGTTTCCGCAGGCCGTACATTAGAGCACCACTGCAGCGGCGTTCTCAAAGGGACCGTCTGCCTTTTTGAACCCGCGCCGCTTCGTCTGCGCACGCTGTGCACTCAAACATGACCCTTGACCATGAAATAATAATGTACAGAAGCCCGAGGTCAGAGCTCGATGCAGGCACATCAAGCAGCCACCCTAATTGCAGTATTAATATCAGCGTGTGCAGCGGGGTGGGAAAGATGACAGCGTCACACATTCGTTGCATAATTCCTCCTTCATGCCGCCTGCCCGCGACACCGTTCACCGCACCTGCAGTCACGCCGGAACCGCCTCCGACCACCGCTCCCATTAAAGCCGCTGGATTCGAAACACGCGGCCCGGCGAGCTTCTGTCAGCTCAGGAGCCCGCGAGGATTCAAAGGAAACAATATGTGTTAATAATTTATCACCAAACGTGTCTATCTTCACAAGATGAAGCGAGTGACTCCTGGGAGCGGTAATGAGGCCGCTGTGGGCAAAGCAGGGACACATTCCCGCCATCATTATTCCCAAGTTGGACTCAGCCTGGGGAACGGCACCGCCCGTTTGCTCCTGAACAAACAGTGGCACTGAAATGTTCAGCTCCAGATTATTCCACATTCAGTCCCGAGATGATTTTGAATGTGGAGCGGAATCAGCCTCTTATGCTCTTGTTCTACCAGTCAAAGGCGGGGTACGTGAGGGTGCAAAGAACCACCCCCGAGAAAAAAATCTGCAGCCCCCACACTCTCTTTCTGTTGCTCATGAAAAGAAGTGGCACCATGTTAGCAGCCGTAATGGGCCATATCGCATTTGATCTGCAGCCAGTCTGAGCATTCACGGTGAAAAGTGAGTGGGTTATGATTAAAGGCCTCGCACTTTCGAAGTTCTGTGTATTTGTACATGAGGGATCAGGAGCTTATACTTCAAAGCAGACAGTATAGCAGGGAAAAAACACGTATCAAAACCAATATATCCCTCCCTATAGCCACCATGAAACACCAAAGTGCCTCGCCGGGGCTTAAGAAAATCCTACATGCAGTGTATTCCTCCTCGTGATGAATAATATCCCGTTCCTCGGAAAAGCGACTGTCTTGAACGGGAATTTTGCAGCAACTTGCAGACAGGCGTCGACGTCTCAGAGGTGTGACAGTTAATCTTAAAATTCTTTTTTTTTTTCTTTACGTGGCGGCAAATGTCACAGTTTGCTCCGGGGGGCGCAGCCTGCCAGAGAGAGTTCAGCACACACCTGTCTGTGCCCCCCCCTGCACTTCTGATGACAGGAGGAGTTGACGATCGCGAGGCTTTTTCTTTTTTTTCTTTCCTCCTGTTCCCCAAGAGCAGACGACAGCCCGGCTTCTCAGCAGACGCCATGTTCGCAGGACCGCTCCAGCAGCCGCGGCGCCCCGGCCGAGGCAAAAGGGCACGGAGACTGTCCTCCTGGCTACGGGAAGTAGCACATCCCGATCTAACCCCCTCCCCCCACCCATCCGCCATCCTGCCCCAAGTCCAGAGTCTCTGTTGAGTAAAACAGCATGACAGGAAGATTAAGCGAGAGTGGGAGAGGATGGAGGGAAAAGGGAAGAGGAGGGGGAAAAAAGACAAAACGACGAAGGGGCTGAGTTATGATGGTAGGAGGAGGAAGAGGAAGAGGAGGAGGAGGAGGAGGAGATGGAAGAGCGCCGCTCCTTTTCCTCCTTTCCAGCAGAAACAGTCTCAGGAGCTGCCCCCCAGCAACAGAGGGAGAAAAGCATGATGAATAATTAACTTTGAGAAATGTCACAAGCGGCAGAGAGAAATGTAATCATTTCTCTGTTGGGTTTAGAGATCTGGGTTTTTTTATTCTATTTTATTTTATTTTTTTTATTCTTTTCCTTGATGCCCTGTAGTGCTGCTGCTCAGGACTGCAGCCCATCCCCTAAAAGCATCCAATACATTCCCCTACATACTTTTCAAATAAAAGCAAATAAATCATTAATATTTGGGCCTTTTAGCGGCGTCGCGGAGGCATCGCACGGAGGTCCTCTACATTTTTAATCAAGTCATTGATGTCAGTCTCATTAGCTGCAAAATCACATTTGAGGAGCGGGAATCTCTGGTGGTAATGGTTTAATCAATGTCAGGAAGGCTTGAGCTTTGTTTCCTTTTAATTCTGGAGAGCACAACATGCCCTCTCACAATGAATAAAAGATAAAAATGACAAATTACTGTCTTCATGTTCTAAACAAGCTAAATTTGTCCTCTTTCCTGCAGCCTTCAGAACTGTGGAAATGAGTTATGGATTACCATGACCTAGTTTAATGAGGTAATTGCAGATATATATCATTTTTATTGTCCTTTTTTTTCATAGCTCTATTACCAAAGCGAACCAATACTTCCCTCCCACACGGATTGCTGTGCTCTAAATTTAATATTGGCTTTACCTGCTTTTTCTGTGCAGCATGCTCTTTGTCTTGTAGCCACCTGAAATGCTAATATTCACAGGAACGCACGTTTCCGGCCTCGCGGCGCCGCGGTTGGCGGACTTTGCAGAGGAGACTGTAACGACACGGATGATTTAATAGCAAAGGATGCGTAAAGATTTTTGTCCCTCGGACGTGCTTGTTAATCAGGTGCGCTCTAAATGACATTCCTTATCAGCGAGCACATTGATTGTCCAAAATGAGATGCTGATTTTGCTGTTATTATTTATCTTCTGAGGCCATGATGCTGAGTAATTATGCTTGTGTAGCGCTGGCTGTGTAAAACGGGGATTTACCTGGAGGAGAGAAAAGATTGTAACTCACTGGTGATTTGTTGTTTGAAAGGGTGGACGGCGCTAACAGGGGCCTGTTAATGTGCACTCATTGAAAGTGAAATGTTACTGGGGGGGGCAGTTTGTGGTCCTTTTACCTAATGTTTTTGTTCAAGAATATTTACCATGCATGAAGTATTTACACAAATTGATTTTGGCACAGGGACTCTCTTCAACATCTTAAAAAGAATACAGGAGTCACTTTGTTGCTGAGCTACACAAACAGATCCAGCCTCGACTACAGGCCTGCGACACAGACCCGCACCGCACGCCCGCCGTTGTTTGTTGGTTAAATTATCCCTTGATGATTCCCCCTCCCTTACTGTACCATGAACACATCACACCTGGTCTGTTTAACCGTCTTTTCATATCTCACAGTGTGACGTTCAACACCTGTTGCTTGCTTAAATTGGGTCCTAGAAACAAAATGTGCTGCACAGCCGTTTGAGCCACGTTAGCAGCTTAGCTCCGTCCACACTGAAATATCTCTCTTGGATAAGTTGGTTTTTGTTCCTGCTTTCTGCTGGGTGCACGCATGAAGTCTAAAAATAAAGTGCTGCAGAAGAAGCTAGACAGCACATTAATACAAACAGCAATTAAAAACCTTAATAACCTTAATGTGGCCCAGATATAAAGCCAGTCAAAAGAAAGGAAGTTAAGAAAGCAGACTGTAATTGCCCACCTGAAGTGTGTAGGAGGACAGAAGTTGTGTTTTTTTCTTTTTTTTGGACTCTCTGCTAAGCTTCCATTTAATGGAAAATCAGTGAGCGCAGGGAAGAGTCTCTCCCCAGTGGAGCAATCAGCATGTTAATACTGAAGCAAAACACCTCAAAATTCTCCCTTGTATTAGAACCCACTTTAAATAACCTGACAATAGCATTTAATTAACGGGGAGTTACACCTGAGCATTTAGGTTTGAACCGGAGAAGTCTCTGCTGTTCTTTTACTTGTGTTCCTCTTTAATTATTCTGAATTAGAGTCTTGCTGAGATTTCTCGGGGGCTTTAATTAGAGAGTGAATTAAAGTTATGTAAATACAGTTTGAAGCCACAGACTCTTTAAATAGAGTCGCATTGCATCGGGTATATTTTTTTCTCTCTTTTTTTGTGTGAAAGAGAAAACAAGTCTTTCTTTTGAAGTTTGTCAAATCGCTGCAGGGTACTTTCCCCTTAGGTGTTTGCGGGGATTGATACTTTTTTCTCAAAAGCCTACGACACACACACACACACACACACACAAAAACCTATTTCTGCAAGTGAGCCATTTTTGTTCATCTGACGCCTGTGTGAGTATTTACATTCTCGCCTAGAAATTAACTGGAAACGTGACGCTTACCTGCCCGCCAACGTACAGTATTAATGACCGACTCTACCTCCAATTCGCTGATCCGCTGCGTAAAAATGAAAGGAGCGGGATCGCCCTCCCGCTGGGCTAGATTAAATCCAAACTAAGTGGCTGTGCCCAGACGGCGAGCTTCTGTTTCAGAATAATAATGGGTTCTTTTCAGCTGTGTTTGTCATCAAATTAGCCCTGAACTTCAGACAAGGTGCTCTCGGAGTGCAATTCTCGACAACCACAGAATTCAAATCAGGCAAAGTGAGTTTGAGGTCTGTGAGCTTTAAAAGGGGGAATGAGTTTCATTTGTGAAGGTGATGATTGCCGTAGGAGGTAAAATGACAGTGTTCGGGTTCATATTAAAAAAAAAAAACCTTCCTCTCTTTGGAGCAGCTGCTTTCATGCCGACTCTGAGTCACATAACAGGAGAGACGGGATAAAACAAACCTTCAGCCAGCTATTGCAGCCCACAGCTTCCTCCGTACGCTGTAAACCCAGCCCTCGTTCTTAACCGGGAAGCCTTTGAAGCTTCTCCATCAGCGCGCGCTTTCAAATGCTGTTTCTTTTTGGTCTCCCCCAAACAAACACTGCAGATGTATAGAGAGCATTTGTAAGCGCGGAGCGAGGCTGCTTGAGAGTCTCCGGGCTGAGTTCACTCTTGTTTGTCTTCCTGCCCGGGATCTGCTGTTCCAGGGACCCGGGTTTGAGTTCCTCCCGCTCCCCCTCTGCCTGACACACTATTCCTGTCGTACCTTTGATCAACCCGGGAGAGGAAAACTCGCCCCGGGAAGCGCCGTGGCTCCGACACAGCGGGGGCAAACGCAGAGCAGGAGGGGGCAAGGAAGAAGGGATGGAAACCCCCCTTTCCCTCTGGCGCTTTCTGTCTCTGGCGCTCGCTCTCTCTCACCGCGCACTGGATGGAGCAACAGTTAAAAGATCGGCCTCTTGGATCCAATGAAGCGATCACGGCGAGCTGGAATCTACTTGAGGCAGGTGGGGAGGGAACTGCAACAATGTCTCCTTTATGAAATGGGCTTCAGAAGGAAATTTCACAAAGTAATGACTCCAAACAGAGACGCACAAGCGAGGACTTGTACGCCTCTCCTAGCATTTATGGCAGCGACTATGATATGCAAATCGGTTTTAATCAGGGGAGTTTCTTCCATTTGTGGGCATTAATGAGCTGGGACATAACAAATAATCATATGCACGAAATCAAAATTTAATTGGGACTTCTAGATGAGTGACTGAACACATTTTTTTCTCCTTCCTATAAAATAAATTAGTTCGAGCCACAAAACCAGACAGCTCTTTGGCACAATCATTCCTGTGTCTGAGAAAATGCACTAATGATGACTCCAGCCACATGTTTCACTTCCTCCAGCTGTCCATTAAGTGTTTACCTCACTGGTTAAGTATATGTGCTGTGAGAGTGCAGTAGTTGTTGCTGGGTTGGGTTTTTTTTTTCCTCTCCTCATCCGACCTGAAGGGAACTGAAATTATCACATCGGTGCTGAGGCGAGGCAGCGCGAGCGCAGACTTAAAATTTCTGTGTACGTCCATTATCAGGAGGCCGCAGATGTTGTTGACCTCGCTGTTAAATTTCAAATTTCTTTCTTCGGTATTAAAACGATAACTTTTGTACCAAGCCAGGTCACCGGCTTTGATGTTCAGAGACGGCAAAGGGGAATTAATCCTGACGGGGGTTTTTTTGTAGTTGTTGTTGTTGTCGGGGGTTTTTTTAGAGGGTATAAATACCTTCTCATTTGGGGGAACGAGAATAATTGGGTTCATAAATTCTATTCACTGCCCTGGATAAGGTTGTGAAGCCCTGCATGCTGCAGTCCACACGTCAGCCTCTCTAGTTAATCTTTATTTTTTTTGTACATTATATCTAAGCAGCAAAACAGATAACCTTGTCAAACAGTCAGAAATTCACATCCTTGAACCATCAGGGCAGCCAGTGCAATTTTGTTATTCTGTCTGGTTAAACACCAGTTGATTCCCAGGACTGGTGTTGAATATTTAGCTGCTGTAAGTCGAGATGCTCTGCTGCACACTGTGTTGCCGTCTAAGAGTGATTCAGCAAAAAGCTGCGTGTCGGCGTGGAAGGAAAACTCGTTTTGGTGTCATTACTTCACTCCAGCCGGTTCTGTGGATTCAGCCGGTCTCTCTGTCCTCGTGGCGAACACAAAAAAGTCTAATCTTGTTTTGAGAGACTCTAAATGGCACAAAAACCTTATTCCGCCTTATTTTCCAGAAAATGCACGGCGTTGAGAGGCTTCTCCAGCGGCCTCGTGTCGTTCGGCTCAGAACAGTGGCAGCGGCGCGTAATGGATGGTTTGTGGTTCTCATCTCTCCCCGCAGGGCTGAAGCAGATCCACGCCCTGTCCATCCAGGGCAACTACGAGCTGCGCATCGACTTGGAGGACTTTGAAAATAGCACGGCGTACGCCCAGTACGGCACCTTCGGGGTGGGGCTCTTCTCCGTGGACCCCGACGACGACGGATACCCGCTGACTGTGGGCGACTATTCTGGCAACGCGGGTACGTATGACCCGTGAACCAGTTGCTCTGCTGATATGCCGATGAGCCCGTGCTATTTCTGCACCAACACGTTTTTGGGGGTTTTTTTTCATTTAACCTCATTGTGAACACAGCAGAACTTCAAGCCAACTTCCAGTCTTTCTGCGTGTTATTTTCACAGTGCAGTAGGTGTGACCACTTGTTAAACCATGCAGATTTGGCACAGAGACGGGGGTGGGGTCGGCCGCCGGCGTCTGCGCCTCAGCTCCCCAACCATCAGATCGGAGCCAGCTCCCTGTCACCTTGATTAAATTATTGCCAATTAATTGCGCTGCTTGACCTGCAGCGTAAACAAAAAATCTGCCATTGAAATGAAGAAGCAATTTAAAGAAGCTTTGGGGAGCTGGGCTCGAGAAGGCGGAGAGAATGGGGACAGATATGAGATATGGAGCAGGGAGGAGAGGGAGGAGGTGGAGGTGGCAGAAACTGGGATGGAGGAACGAGGGGGACAGGTGTGGGAGAGGACGAGGGAGAGGTAAACAAATATGAGCGCAGAGGGAAGAAAAATGTGCCGTGTGGACTAACGGGTTTTAGCAGATTTAGCGTCTGATTTTTTTTGAAAAATCAGTCGTGCAGTAACGCTCCCGGCCCGTCCTCAGCGTGGCCCGACCCTGAACCCGTCTGCTTGTAAGACATGTTGAATCCTGTGGATTTAAGGGTTCTCTTACCTCAACTTCCCTTTAGGCGGTGCTGCTGTGCTCCTCTTATTAGTAGTAATAGAAGTAGTAGTACTCTGCTGTGGCTGCTCTCTGATCAGCTGACAGGTGCTCATTTGGTTCTGAGAGCAGCTGGATTTTAATGGGCATCGGAGGTGGCTGCCCCCCCCCCTCCCTAAGCCACCAAGGTGACATCCGGTGCCTTGCAAATGAGCCTTTAAGTGTTTCCTTTTTTTTCCCCCTCCACTTCCTTCTCTGCTACGTCCTCTGGACACCACCCCATTATTGACGCCACTGAGCTGTTTCTTCTTCTCCACCCCCCCACCCACCACCCCACTATCTCCTCTCTCCTCTCTTCCTAATGTCGAGTGGTACACAACACGAACATCAGACGTGCCTGTCAGATTATTCTTTCCCGCCGCCCGGTTACCATGGCAATGCCAAATGAAGAGCAGGAGAGTAGGACAGAGCGGGAGGGTGAGGAGCTGGGCGGCCACATCCTGGGCAATTAAGGGCTGTTTGATGCCCTGACAAGCTGTTAGCCGTCACCTGATGGCTGGTGAGCGGTCTTTTCATTCCGCTCTCAGTTCCATCCCTCGATCCACTTCTGGTCGCAGTGTGTCGGCAGCCCGGGAACGAGAGAAAGGACGGGAGGGCAGGGGGCGGGGCGCGGGGAGTTTATCCAACAGCGTGCCCCCCCATTTGCCGAAAAAAAAAAAAAAACTTGAGCTCCGCCGCGAGGACGTGGCTTTCGTTTTCACTCGTAAGCCTCTTAGAGCAGCGGCTCGCGAAGGAGCGGTTATCGATGCAGAGAAATCTTTATATCGCGAGTAAATCTCTTGCGGGCGCCGCGGCTTGATTGCGCAGATCGGTGTTTGCCACGCAGGGCCGTGATTAAGGGCACTTAGGTGACGCAACCTGCCTGTGCCGCATTCCTGCAGCGGTCTTACATCACTGTCATATTCACAATCACAGGTTGCAGGAAAGACCCCCCGACCTGCACCTATACCAACTTACAAAAACACAGCACACGTGATAATGTCCATTAACTACGCCCTTTCTCCTCTCCTACCATTTCTGTCCATTTCACTGAGTGATGAAATCACTGGGGTGGAGGATGTTATTAAGTGGGGGGGGGGTAAAAAGGTCACCACACAACCTTTTGATAAATTGGCCACAAAGCCGTTTGACCTCTCGCTTTAGATAATGAGACGAGAACTGTGTGTTTTTTATTCCGTGCCCTCCATCTGTTTATGGAAATGATTAATTGAAAAGTCTTGAGCCATTGTGGAGGTAATCACTTGTGGATATGTCTAATTACTGGTTTCTGGTATCAGATCCGTGAGCAGGTCAGGGAAAGATTAAAAAAAAAAAAAGATGCACTGGCTGTTGCTTAAAAGATTTTTTTTTTTTTTTTTGCTTTAATCCCATTGATCTTGTTGATGACGTCCGGTGTCGCTCGTCCGTCGCCCTGTAGGTGACTCCCTGCAGAAGCACAACGGCATGAAGTTCACCACCAAGGACAGGGACAACGACCACTCGGAGAACAACTGCGCCTCCTTCTACCACGGCGCCTGGTGGTACCGCAACTGCCACACCTCCAACCTGAACGGCCAGTACCTGCGCGGCCAGCACACCTCCTACGCCGACGGCATCGAGTGGTCCTCCTGGACCGGCTGGCAGTACTCGCTCAAGTTCTCCGAGATGAAGATCCGGCCGACCCGCGACCCCGAAAATAAATGACACTGACAAAAGAGAAAGAGAAGAAGAAGAAAAAAAAAGGGGAGTTGTTTTTTTTTTCTTGAGAACCAGACAGCTACTTGTCTCGATATTGTTTGTCCACTAAAACGTTCCTCTTTGAGTTTCGTCGACTCTGCCGTTCGCCCCCACCCTCACCCCGATGTCTCTCTTCCTTTTAGCTCCTCCTCCTCCATCGCTCGGTCACCGCTCATGCTCGCGAGGTCATAATCCTTCCTTTTCTTTTAAAAGAGAAAAAATCATAACACATTAACACACTTATTTTGGATCACAAAAACAGACACCAACACCAGAGCCCTCAGTCCACTGCACAAGCTGTACTCCCTCTGACATGGTGGTCCAACTGAGGAATCACACACCAGTGATTTTCTCCTGGCATGTAACCCCCACCCCCCCACCTCCACCCCTCCACCCCTCCACCCCTCCACAGTCTGTGCTGACATGGCCCCTCACACTGTTGTTCAGACGCTGCCGGCTGCGATCTGTGAACAGAGATGGTAGAAAACCACAGAACTCCATCGCGACAATATGACCCAAAAAAGCAAATTCCCCTGAAACAAACCCCCACCCCCACCGCTACACCAACCCCCACCCAGCCCCCCAAAAGCAAAGGAAGTCTAGTGTTTCACAAGTGAGACGGGACAAACCCGGTGGTGTCACATCGGCTTCCTCGATAATGAGAGGGAGACGCAGACAGAGAGCGCGAGGAAATCATTTGACACGGGTTGAATTAGTCGAAGGGAAGCAGAGAGGTGGGTTGGGGGGTTGGTGGGGGGGGTTCACGCACAGCGAATCTAAGGGGAGAGCGAGGGAGGAAGAAGAGGTGAAGGTAAAAAAAAAAGAGGACAAAAAGGCAGGATCTCATCCGTCTGACGTGGGCCATTAGGGAGCATATTGGGCACTTTGTCTGATCTGCCTGCCAGCTGAGTGCCGGCCAACCGGTGCCGCACTCACAGACGGTAACCCAGCACTCTTTCTGCGTGTCCGTACAGTATATGTGTGCGTTTGTGCGTTTGCATGTGCGCGCGAATGAGTGAGAGCGCGAGAGTCGAGACAGACGGAGAGACACAAACACTGTCGGCTTCCTGTCACAGGGTTCAGCACAGCGTCTCCGCTGAGTGTCCAGAGCAGGCGGGCTTAACATGATGCATGGAGAGCACCCCCACCACCACCACCACCACCACCAACACCACCAACCCCCCCACCCGAGTCACTGACATGAAATAACGAAGCCTCTAATGTTACATGCATGTAATGAGGAAGGAGAAGATACCGCGAATCAAAACACCATCTCACACTTGCTCCCGCTGATCTCATTTTCTTGAGCCTGTTGAGAAAATGGTCCATTTTTTTTGCCAATACCCCCCCAACACACACACACACACACACACACACACACCTCATTCCCACCCTACTTTTCTCCTTTCCAGGTGACTATTACGGGAGAGTAAGTTGCTGTAAAATACGTTTTGATGCTCTCAGTCATCGTCTCTTTTCTTTTCCTTTGAGTAGGAATTCTGAAATGTGTTATCGCACAAACAAAATTGCCTAAAGCAAACAACAACAACAAAAAAATGAAAGAATGGAACAAAAAAAATGTTATGAAGAAAAAAAAACACACACACACACAAAGGCAACATGTGGGCGGACAGTAGCGCAATTTCGAATTATCCGTCTCCGTCTCGCCGTTTTCTTTTATCCGTTTGAAATCGGAGAATTGCCCCCCCAACTTTCATGGAGTTTCTTTGGATGTACTTAAAAGCTTTAAAGATATCTGTAGATTTTATTGTACAGTGTGTATGACTTTTAGAGCATGTGAATCTGTTTTCTTACTATGCTACGACACAAAGACAAAACTGAAGCACATGGACTTAAAAAAAAAGCCAGCAGTTAAAACAACAACAACAAAAAAGTGTGAGATGTATTTCCAGAACTTTGTTGGGTTTTTTTGTTTGTTTGTTTGTGTTTTTCCTTCCTGCTACCTGAGCGACAGGTGGCGCTCGCCCTCGCAGTCGAGTGAACGCCGTGCAGACTGGAGGAGCGTGAGTCGTCCCACAAAGCACACGCCCGTTCAAGATCTGCAGCACAAAATAGGAATCTTCTGTTTTTTTAACGGCGGCACAATGTGGGAGAGACCCGGATCCTCGCCGGACGTACACGACCTTTCTCGACCTCTTGGCTTTGGGACGTAGATGGTGCCAGAGGGCGTCACCCCCCCACCACCCCCACCCTCGTGGCGTTCTAACTTGTAGCACGGAGCAGTGTTGTGCACTGAATACCTCTGACGCTGGAACAGCTGTGAGTTTCGCTTATGGTTTTTTTTTCTTTCCCACCATCTCCGGTGTTCGGGAGGATCCGCGGTCGCGTTGCTGCGTTTGTGCGGCGACCTCGGCGGCGAGCGCACACGCGGCCGCGTCTCTGTGGACGACCGCCGCCACAGCAAAGCACAGACACGCTACAAACACTGACGTTACTGTGGCACCGAGGGGATGTGGAAAAAAATTCAAATGGGCCGGGAATAATGTATGAAGCCACATACGGAGAAGGGACGCGGACTGTGCGTGAGAACGTATGCAAACGTGTGTGTGTGTGTGTGTGTGTGTGTGTGTGTGCGAGTGCGTGTGCACGTGTGCGTCTCCAGTGTCTCTGTGTGTACACATATATACACATGCTTTGGTTTGTACATGCTGGAGAGCGGGTGGGGCTGGGGTGGGGGTGTGGTGATAGGTGGAGGGGTTGTGGGTGCGTGTGGTGGGGGGGGGGCCTGAGTGCGTCTCTCTCTGTGTGGAGTTTTGAAGTCATGTGATGCTTCTGTGCAACTTTGCCTCCCCCTGCTTTTTGTGTTGATAACAGAGAGACTTACATAATTATAATGAACTATTACTTATTGTGATTGTGAACCCATTAGAGTGGACACCGACTTCTGGTACTGTGTTGAACTGCGCTCGAAACACCATGTTGTGCTCATCGTTAAATGCTGCCCCCCCCCCCCAACACCATGTTGTGCTCATCGTTAAATGCTGCCCCCCCCCTCGTTGTGTAAGTGTAGCGACACCCCCTTCCTGCGTTTTTGTGGACGCTCTCTGCTGCTGCGCCTCGCCAACAGGAGCCATGACAAAACAGTGACATCTGAGGCGCCGAGTTGTCCTGCTCATTCTGGCGCAGCAGCAGCCCCACCCCCACCCCCACCCCCTCGCCGCACCCCACCCCACCCCACCGATCAATCCCCCAGGTCCCCAAACCTTCCATCTTTCTTGTACCTCCTTAATTGCCTTAGCCTCTGCTGCCGATTCCTCCTCACTCCATCCCTCCTAAATCCTCCTCTCTCCTCCAGACTCCCAGCCTCTTTATTGCTCTGCCCCCCCCCTTCCATTCAGCGCAGAACTAACTCTTGTTTTCTTTTCCTTTTCTTTTGGTGAAGTACTATAGATTGTTTTGCTGACTCTTGATAATGTGTTTTAATGTTCTCGTCAACATTCACATTTTATAAATGGGGAACACCCTGAAATGTGTGTCGGGTTTCTTTCTTCTCCCCCACCTCTTGGTGCCTGTTGGTGTTTGTGAGTTTGTTTTTTCCTCTGATTTGCTGGAGCTGGAGGAACGGTGCCAACATTTAGTCTTTTACCTGTCTGAGCCTTGTTCTGGGGTTTTTTTTGGTGGTTTTAGTGACCCTGTGGAGAGTTTTGGTTTAATTGCAGAGTTCTGAGATAACAACTTTTAGCTCCACAAACAAACAAAAAAAATCTGTTCACCTCTGTTGCCTTGGTTTGGCAGCATAAAAATTTTGTCCCAGTCACTCTGGAAGAAAGGTTTTCTCCGATTTATCCTCACAACTTACAATAACACTAAACCCAATGAAAATTAAATTATAGCTCATTTTGCGTTATCTACCTGCTTGGAGCTGTCATTAGAAATGACATGTGGGGCCAGGAATTGGTTATATATTTGAATAAAGATAATAACGATAAGGCAAGTGGCGTTATCAAAGGTAATTAATTAGCTTTTAATCAGCTTTCTTTATAATCAGGCACTATTTGAATTTCCATGGACAACTGGCCTTGGCACTGCTGATAACAGCTGCTGTGTGTGTTCAATCCAAGCTACCTCTGTACACTGAGAATGGGGTCGTCGCTGGTAGCAACACTTGAATTATTTGTTCATGCTCATGAACGCTGCCCCTTTTTGTTAATTAATAAGATGTCATCAGAACGATTAACGGGCCGGCCGCTTAACTCCGGCTCTCGGCGCCTCAGCTGTCTCTCTTTGAACTTGTTTTCCTCAGCACAGTAACCTCTGATCACGTAAGCCGGATATTTGAAGTCATGTTTCTGGCCAACAGATGCAAGTCCCGGCATTCATTCTCACTTAAGCGCTGGTTTGATCTCGCACCAGCCCTTCAGGGAAAATATCTGGCTCTTCACCAATTCATTGCTAACTTTGGCAGGAAGCATGAAGTGGCTTCTTAGTGTTTTTTGGCTGCAAACAGCCGCCCGATGCTGCGGGCAGTGAGGCCCAACCAGAAGTGAAACAACGAGCTGAAAGACACTAACAGACTGTTTTAATACTGCAGTTCATTCTTTTTAACGTGTGTCAGACTCATTCTTGCTCCCAACAGGGTTTCTAACAGATATTCATTCAGACATATGCACCATATAACGGATAAAATGTTAAAATGATGATTGATGATCTTTGATGTTTTTCCAGGATTCCCAGCAGTGATTGGTTCACTGACAGTCATATGACGACCTGTAGAAATAATAGTTTATAGACTCAGTGAGACACCTGGTGCACTTTTCCTCATCAAGGGAATTAGCTTTGCCACAGTAAAAGCCTTAGCAACATAAACAGCATTACTTTTAGCTGCTCGCTGCTGATACTTCTCCATTCGTTTGCTGTGTCGAGCCCATTTTTCCTCCACAGTCACATCTACAGCTGCGGAGGTGCTGGTGATGCTCTGGTATGTATGAAATTCTGTAATTCCACAGCTATTCGAGTCTTACCTGACTGATTTTATTGCCTCGTGGCTCTCTGCTTACTATACTACTATATCGCTTTTTATATTGCGGTTGCATCCTGTATCCTTTATCCTGCTCTGCCGAAACATATTACGTGTCGCAACCCCGACAACCCAGAGGGTTCAACAGTTTCATCTTATTTCATATGAAATACAGTTCTGTCTCTGCTGGAAAATGCAGCGAGGAGGTGACTTCTCAGAGCCCGCTGATGGAAAGCTGTACGACGGCGACTATCCGGCACCGCCGGCGCTTCACTCGGGAAATTCAAACGATTCCTATCCGCCGAACATCCTTCCCACAATCCCCCTGACGAAGCTCACGAAGCCCCGCGACACAATGCGACTTGTCACTTGATCAAATTTTAAGTGTGTGCACACGTGGCCAAAAGCCAGGCCAACGCGCCGCATCTGCTAATTGCCTTGAAGGAGCGCGAGTCGTGACAGGAAGGTCTGCGTGCCCAAGGAGCGACGGCGAGGGATGCCAGGCCTGTGATCTAGCACTTCAATTCACATCTGTTCAAAAAGCAGCAAATGATGTCGGTGACTGAGTTCCTCTGCAGAGCCGCGAAGATGCACGAGGCACCGGGGCCTGGTCCTGACTCTGTGTGTGTGTGTGTGTGTGTGTGTGTGTGTGTGTGTGTGTGTCTGTGTGTGTGTGTGTGTGTGCGCGCGCGCTCTGGCTGTGCGTTCGCCTCAGTCCCTTGAGAGTGCCGAATTGGCAGCCAAAATGTTGTTTGCATTCTTGTGGAGCCGTGTCAAGTTGTTTTGGATACCATGCCAACTGCTCATACAGAAATCCATGAAAGAAAGATGATATGATGCCAGGGTGCCGTCGTGCACTGTCCTGTCCTATCCAGTTCCCTGACTTCCTCCAGCACGAGGCCGCCGCTTTCCGGCCGCTCCAAGTTCACCTCTGCCCCCCCGCTGCACCGAATGTAATGTAATGTGTCCACGGTGATGCACGAGAATCGGATTTGCGAAGAATTGCACGAAGGAGAAACTAGAAAAAGAGGAAACCACGCTGAGCACAAGGAAGGAAAACATTCACAGACACATATGCCTCCTTGTGGGTCGTTCTAAAATTTCACTGTTTTGTTCTTATCGAGGTTTCACCTGCTCCACCTTACCCACATAGCTGCGGGTTTGGGTGGGTGGGTGGTGCAGGGTGGTTGTATTAGCATTCCTTCCCTGCATCTCTTTCCAGCGTGCCAGCGGGGTACGCATACAAATGACTGCGAAAAAACCGACTGAAAACGCCCGAGTGAAAGAGAGCATTGTACTCGCTCAGGCAGAGCACAGGCGCCATGCTTTGCTAATCCATCAGCTAATTGCTACACACACCAGTCTCCATCCTCCGCCGTAACAAAGCAGGCGAACGCGTTTAACAAATCGCTCGTTTAAAACAGGTGTCTCTTTGTGCGCTTTTAACTTCTTCGTGGAACACGTCACGGCTAAAACATGAAATTATTGGTTATACGTACCGTGCATTTGTTCACTAAGCTTTCACTTGTAAGTAATTTTGCTTTTTTAAATGTTGCATCTGTAAGTGGAGTTACAGTTCACTGCACTTCGAGCCACAGAGGCCTCGCTTTAGTATTGTTTGATGCCAAGTGTCACCTTCGTTCCCCGTCACTCACATGAAAAACTGGGATTTATCAGCGTGCTCAATGTTTTATAAATCTAAACAAAGTTTACAGCGTGTGGAAAGCAAGTGGGACAGTCTGAGTTTGTCATCGTGTCATTCACTTATACTCATGAATGTTAATCTTTAAGACAACAAAAAAAAGGAGCTGTCAACCTATTTATCAAACTATTTTCTCGAATTCCTACGGAGCGTAAACAAGCAATAAATTAACTTTGTTAGCGAGGGCTGCAGCAGAGACGTTTCATCAAGCCACAGCTGGTCCCTTTGAGCTTATTATCTCGTGAAGCGTTTCAGCACTGCTGAAACTTTCATGAATCCGTTCCTTAGAACAAAAAAAAGGGAGAAAGAAATAAAGCTCCTTTCTTCTGCAGCTCTGCAGGGGTTTCATATCAAACTGCAAATGTCGGGGAGAAGTCACACGCGTTTTACCACACCTTGGTAGTGCAGTGCGCTGCGACTAGCTGCCGGGGCTCTCGACATGTCAGCACCTTGATTAGAATAATAATCCCGCGGAGGGAGCAGGGAATGGGTGAGGAAATACTGAGGCAACGCTTTTATTCTGGCTGGCTGACAGACATCTTTCTTTATGAGTCAGAATCATGAGAGCGTGACCCCTGAATGCCTCTTCTGACTGGATGCATTTCATCTGACAGGTTTCCAAGAGGAAACCGGAACGTCAGTAAACTTCACATTGACTACATTAAGGCAAATGCTGCGCTATGAAATGGGTAGATCCATGTGATGCATTGTGTTTGTATTCAGGCCTTTCCTGGCCTCATTGCCGAGTGTCAGCGACAGGCATTTCACATAAATATCCTTTTAATTTTTGTTCTTTTAGGCGTGATCTTCTTTCAGTTATCTTGCAAGATGGTAAAACTGGCAAAAGAGAAAGCTTTCCCCAAAAGCAACGCATTTTACCTGTGTCCAGTCGACGTCCCTGCAGATGAAAAAGTCTCGACCTCGTTGCCGAACATCCAACCGAACCCTCCGAGCAACAGGAACACGCGACAACCTGTCTCCGTTTCAGACGGACAACCACAATTGGGGACTTTTTTCCAGGGTCCACTGCCGGCAGCGACGGCGACAACCCTCGTAACCAAACACTCACAGTGGCCGTGACATCGAGAGACAAATAGAGCACAAAGCATTCGCTTCAAATAAGTGCTCAGACATGAGGAGTGACAGAGAGGGGCTGAGCCAAGCTGGACGACATCATATTTTTAGAAACTGCAGAAACTTCTGGTCAGATTCAGTTTGAAGCAGGTGAGGAACAGATTGTTTGGCTTCTTTTTCTACTTCTATATTACAGCCTTAATTAGTTAATACTGCTGACTGTCAGAAATCCTGTCATTCATCATTCAAGACATTTGTGTCACTTCATGCAACTTTAAATCTACTTTGTGGCTGCTGTCAGTTCAGATTCAAGAGATAGTTAAGAAACAATCAGATTCTGAGGGAGATCTCTCAGAAGAAACGACCACAAAGGTCTCTAATCGTGTTTTTGTGTGTGTGTTTGTGTCTCCTTTCAGGGATGGATTCTGTTCTTGCAACCCAGCGGAGCTGGACCACAGTTTCAGAAGAAGAATGAAATTCTCCGGTTCCCCTTCTCCTGTTAAGGTCGGTGCAGCACATGAGAAAATACAATAGGTGGGACAGTCGAGTCTCCGAGCCGCTACCCAGGAGCCCCCGCGTTCCTTGTGGCGTGTGACGTTATTGTGCGTTATAGGCTAATTGATGGCACTGGCGGGTAGAAGGTGCCCGGCGGGGCCTCGTGGGAGCTGTGGATCCAATATTCTCCCTGACAGACACAGGCGGCAGTAACCTGGAACCTGCTTATTACTGGTGACACCTCACAAATATGGAGCGGCGGCTAATAACTAAGCAGACCCCACGAGAGCCTTTGATGGAGGGATGTTGGTGGGAGGAAAGAGAGGTTTCACCTAACAGGCTTTTATTGAAATCACACAAAGGGTTTGGCGCTCGCGCTTTGGGACGTGAGGCGTGAACTGGCCCTGGATGGCCAAACCGTGGTGTCTGTTTGCACTGTGGACACTGATATGAGCAACTCCAGGTGTCTGTGGACATCAACACGCTTTAAATGGAAGATCGTCCATGATACTGGAGCGTAAAAGCACACACACACTTCACTCGGTCTTGTCCGTGTGGAGTGGCCTGATTTCTGTAATGTATTCTGATGCTAATAAGATTTTTTAAAATCTGTAATTATTTTAAAAAGGCCAATGGTAGTTTTTCGAGCGTAACCTAGATTTTTTTATGGTCAGAAACATGGATTGGTTTATTGAAGAATCATTATTTACATCTGCATGTGTCTGTTTTTAGCCACACTGCAACAGCAAAGTGGCTTTGATCCACCGCTTTGGCTCCAAAAACCGAAACATCACAACAACTGTGTGATGGATTACCAAGACATTTGGTGCAGACGTTCATGTTCCCCAGAGGATGAAGCCCGTGGTCCCCTGACTTTTCCTCTGGCATCACAACGAGGTCAAAAAACAAGCAACTGATGCTGCGTGTCAGAATACTTTGGAGAAATACTTTGTAAAGACTGAGCTCGGTCTCCACAAAGTTTCCTGGCAGATGAAAAAAGGTGTTTTTTTCCTTTTTACTTTGCACAGAGTCCGGGATCGATATCTGTATAAATGTAAATGTAGCTTGAAACTAGTTACAAAGACAGACGTTGTGTGAAAGGTGGAAAGTAAAGAAGGTTTATGGTGAGGAACGAATTCAATTTCTAATTTCCATACTCGCGTGCAGGAGCGTCGACTGAGCGTGTTGTGAAATCCGTCACGTGAGAACGTCGCAAAACTCCAGAAATCACAAAAAAATCGTGTCACATGTCCGATGAGCTCGACGTCTGACGTTTCTGTGGGTTTTTTTGTGCACGACCGTTTGCTGGCACAGAAGAGATAAATGCAAAAAAAAACCATTCACAGCCTCGATGCCCCCCCACTCACTTTGGGCTGCATACGCAGTGCCACTTTAGGCCAGTGATACAGAAGTCTTGATGCTGGTGGGGGGGACTGAGCTCTGCAGCACTGTTGACCCAGTTGACTCACTTGATATTATTCAGACCGCCGGGGCATATCAGAAAGCGTGCAGCAAAGCAGGTATTGTCAACAAGAATTCAGATCAGTTACCAGGTACCAAAGTGTCAAAATCGAGTGTCGAGCAGCATAATTCTCTTCCTCTTCTGTCTGTCCTTCTCCTATTTCAACCAGATATGGTGAAAAAGAATTCACATTCAGAGCCATGGCACCATGTTTTACAGCTGGATGGCAGGACGCGGTAACATGAGGCCACTTTACAAGCCTCACAAACACTTACGCTGCACTGTAACCCTCAACGCGTGCTCCAGCGGCCTGCGTATATGGACCACATGGGATACACTGTGTGGTACGGTTGGTGCTTTTTTTTTAAGTGCATGTCATTTTGTTGGATTCCTGTGCAGTATCCTGTTTAAAACGGCCCTTTGTCTGCTCTTGCTTCTCTTTTTGTCTCTTATTGGCTTCCCTTTTCTCTCTCACACGTTCTTACACACTTGAGCACACGCAACGCCGGCGTGACGGCTGTGAACCCGGCGACGTTTTTGAGGTGTTGTTTTTAATGTGTTTCACGTCACTCGCGACATCGCGGCAGTGGGATGTGAGCTTTTCAGCTTCTTTCTTTCTTTTTACAGCTAAAATCAGACCTCAGGGATGTGATTTCTTTTTTCACCTTTGTTTCATTTACGCAGCTTCTGATGTGCTATTTGTTGTTTCTTAATGAAAGACAGCGAACAGATTGTTACAGCCATGCGAGCCATCTGATTATACTTGACTCAACAATATGTCTCGCCACTAAAATATTAAAAAAACTCCTTTTTTCATTGACATTCACCAACAGCTAGTGACAGATTTAGCGGTTCCTGTTTCATTCTTGTCGACGACACTGTTGCGAGGATGACTTCAAGTTTTTGGGGTTTTTTTCTCTTTTCAAACACGATACTTTGGCAGCCCTCCGAACACTTCAATTAATTCACAGGCTTGTAAGTGAAATGTCTCCCCGCTCAGCATGGCTGGTCGCATTTACGCTCGCAACGGTTATAAGTTCAGTCCTTTTATAAAACAGTGAGTTTGAGATTCAGCACTGCCAGATTAGCCTCATGCCTAATTGATTATGAGTAACATTTAACTGTGTTACAGCTCGTGGCAAATTGGCCGTTAATGCCCTCTCCTTTGTGCTAATACAAATGTTTGCTCCTCCTCTGTGTGTTTTCTTTCTTTTTGTACAGAATGCATTTATCTGCCTGGCTAATTCTGTCTTTTTCTCATTCACTTTGCTGCGCTGGCTTCGCCTTCGGGCCCCTCGCTCGGAGCTCGGAGGTGAAGCTCAGGATTTACCAGCTGATCTTCGCTCCAACTCTCACCTTTAGTCACGAGCTCTGAGTCGTGACCGAGAGGATGAAACCGCAGATACAAGCGGCTGAAATTAGGTTTTCTTTGCAGGGATAGGCTGAGGGAGCTCAGATTCTCTGATACCATATCTAAGCTCCTAACCTATTCTTGCAACAGTTGCTCCTTTATGTTGAATGGAGCCTGCTGAGGTGTTGGGGGCATCTGATTAAGATGTCTCCCTGAAGCCTCGCCCCGTACAAGTATTCTGGGCACGACTGACTGCGAGGAAGCCCCGAAGACTCGGGAGGGATTATGTATTCCAGCTGGTCCGGGAATGCCCCAGGATCCCCTGGAAGAAGCTTGGAGCACATGGCTTGGGAAAAAGGGATGCCTGCTTTTATTAGTCTGCTGCCACCGGAGCCAGGCCCCTGACGGAGAGATGGATTTTTTTAATGGCTTGTATGTTAAAAATTAATATTGCTGCAGATTGCATTGCAATGGAATAAAGTAAAACATTCATTTAATTAACAACTATCAAAAAAGAGCATGTTGAGGCTGTAAAAGGTTTGAAATCTGTTATTAATGATGTATAAAATATTTAGGAGATCATCTCTCTATGTGGACCAGACTTATATATACAGTAATCATGCTAATGTCTGGACAATAACTAAATCCTGGGGGTGGGGGGGATTAGCTCTGCCCAAAGACAATTGAGCGGCTGTTGGCATTTGCACTCGAAATTCCAGCAACATCTGCAGAATTGCTGGTTAGACTGTGTAAGAGACTTAGTAAAGGGCAAATGTTTGATGGAAGACCTGACTGCAACATCTCTGGCATTTTGTCGCAAGACTCTGCTGGAGTATTACATCTTGTCTCTCTCACAGCTGTTGCATTGCACAAGATCTCCAAATTATATAACAATCTTTATACTGTGTAAAGTTTTGTGTTCCCACTCGCAGCCGAACAGAGAGATGGGACCAAGAACAACATCCTAGTTGGTGGGAATATTAGAGCTTTCTCTCCAGTCAGAGCTGTGGCTGCTTTTTGTGTGTGTGTGTGTGTGTGTGTGTGTGTGTGTGTGTGTGTGTGTGTGTGTGTGTGTGTGTGTGTGTGTGTGTGTGTGTGTGTGTGTGTGTGTGTGTGTGTGTGTGTGTGTGTGTGTGTGTGTGTCAACAAAGAGGCAGTTGCGTAAGGGCAAAATCAGTCATTGCCTTTTTCAATTGAAATCCAACAAAATGCTGCTCCGTAACCTTGACATACACTGTAGGTTGAATAAAATCATCACTCTGCTGATGAGCTGGTAGCAGAACATAACAAACTGTAAGTGTGTGTAAATGTTTGTCATTACAGCGGCTGTCGTCTGTTTCCTGATTTACTCACAGTAGAAGCTGTGAGAAAATGTGACCCTTTGAGCTTGTGAGGTAAAAAAAAAAACTCAGATTCCTTCATGCTGGCGTTTGAAAGCAGCGATCTGCACAAGCGAATCTTTGTACAGTGCAGGTTCTGTCATATCCTATCAGAGGCCGTGCACAGTGATGCCCCCCCCCCGTGAGATCGGCAGCACGTACGGCCTGACCGAGTCCCACCTGACTCTGCACATATTACACGCTCACATTCACAGACTGCTGAGTGTTTCCTCGTGTCGGGGAAGAAAGCAAAAACTGAAGAAAGAAATAGTTTTTTTCACCAGAGCAGATGTTACTGTAGAAAAAACTTGGTATTTGTTCAGAGCAGCGGGTGGGAATTGATTGATAAATTGATACCTGTGACAGTCTGCCCCCCCTGACAGGATCAGGCCTCTGGTTCAGTGTTTCACATTCTTATTTCACCCATTTCAGCTTTTTAAGTGCGTGTCACTGCCCTTACTATACAGAGTTATATATTTTAGCAGTTCTTTTGCATAAATCCTTAAGGTGGTGCCATCAACTCAAGCAGCTCCCCTTGACTATATACCAGAAGTGTCAACACATTTGAAAAGATATCGCCTCTAGTGATGTGCTTAATCCCCCAGTCAACAGGTAATTAATATTTGAGCTGCCTGCTTGCTAATTAATGGCGGCAAGATGTCAGAACAAAGTCGGTTTTCTTGGACTCACTTACCTACTGGCCTTTCAGTGGACCTGATTTTTCACTTGAGTCTAATTTTTAATCTCATAAATTCCAAAAAAAAAACCAAAAACTAAAGACAAAAAGGGGATTTTAGAAATCAAAGAAGGTACAATCAATCTTTTAAGCGTTGTTTGGAACCGTTCTACTGAAGAAAGTGCTTTTACAAAGCTATGAGTCATGCTGACTGTTGAACTTGTGGAGCTGACCTTGTGCGGTTCCTCCACATAAGCCTTTTGGTGATAATGCATTGGATAACATTACTGGCCCTCTATTAGCTCAAGACACACCTGATGAGTATCTGAGGACATAACAGCTGCACATGAGGGAGCTCGGCGCTGCACACGAGAATTTTGGAGGTCCTTCCTCTGACAATCTGTTAGGTCCTTCACTTGATCTGATGAGGCTCATGAAGTGAGTTGCTATAGAAACTACATCAGTGCGAGAGGACAGGCCAAATAACAGCACACAATCAGCTCTGTGATGTTATTGACATTTTACTGTCTTTTTTCATTGGTGCATTCAACAGGAAATAAAAAAAAAATTGATGCGTGGTAGGTCTGAATATTGAGAGTGTCGACCAGAAATGTGAAGTCGTGCTGCTGCCATCCTCTGGATAATTGAAAAATGTAATGAGCATTGAACTAGTCACATGACATACTTAAAAATGGCCTTCATGCATGCGTTGTACAGAATACTTGTGACCCTGTTCCATTTGATCAAAAGCTTATTTTGAAAGAAATGTAAAGATGTTATGTGCGTAAAAATGTGGCACTAAATGTCCTGGCCCGCTTTCAGATATTGAATTCATTTTTTAAATATGCGTCACAGGAAAGTGCCACGTTCCAAGGCTCACTTAAACAAATCCCAGGCTGTTAAGGCTGTTACTGCCCTTGCTGATGATGCAGAGTCATTTTATTGCACTTCCTTACATCGTAACCGCCACCAGACCGACGGGACCCGACCGGTGTCGCAGAGCTCGGACGGCTCTCCGCACTGCGCCGAGATCAAGGCCGTAAATGTAGCAGAGAGAATTAAATTATGTGAAGTAGCCTTTTCCTGTTAAAATGGGAATCTGATGTCATTAAAGCCGCCATTCTTCTGGAAACGGCAGAATTCTGGCAGCCGTTTGCCCGTGTAAGAAGGAACAGGCTTGTTCGGGGTCTCCTGGGCCGATCGTACCAGAGCTGACCGGCTTCAACAGCAGCCTTGTCTTGTTCTTACTTCTCCCTGCATGACCCGGGAAATGACTTCACAGTTTCTGGCATCCTCTCCCCTCTTTTTCTTTCCTATTCTTTCTGTTTTGAGAGAGCACTTATCTCTATTTAATTTGCTGCAGAAAACATCTTTGGCTCTTTCATGCCGTCTCCTTTGTCCCCTCAGCTTCTCTGCACATCATGCCAGGCAGAGTTCAGCCGGTTCTTTCCTGTCTGGGCTGCTGTAAGAACAGCTTGTAGCTCTCTGTTTAAAGAAAATGCAAATGACAGAACAATAATTGATTTTTTATGTACGCCCCTTCCTAGTCTCCTCTGGAGTTCATTCGGGTGTATTTTCAGCATGTGAGCTCCAGACACAAGCATAATGTGTGGTGTAGATGTTTCCCCTTTTGACAGCGGCAAAGTCGCGAAGGCCCAGCAAAGTGGCTGCGAGTCTTGATTCGCACATGCAAAGTGTATGAATTTGCATGTGGAAGATTACAAAGGCTCACGCACATCGCCAACGCATGCTGAGCCGCGGTCACGTATGATGGATGAGTCGTGCAGTAGATGCTCATAATTTCCTCATTTGTTTCGGAGCTTCGGCAATCACCTGCAGAGTCTGCAGCATGCCGCTGAATGTCAGGAGTTCATCTGCGTCGCTTCCTCCTGAACCGTGTTTGCCCAGCGACTGCTAATGCTGTGCTGAAGGTTAAATCTCGCACGGGAGGTCTGAACGTGTGCGCTTCATCCCACTAAGTTTTATTGTGTCTCTGTGAGGGAGCTGTTTCTGTGAAAGATAAACACGCAGCTCTCACGAGACAGATATTTCACATGCGGTGCTCAATTTGTCATTCTTATCCACAATACTAATCTATAGTGAAGGCACAAGGGGCGTCGGTGTCAGCGTTGCTGGGTTTGGCCATGTTATTTTAATGTTTGTGGGCGGGTGTGTGTCTGCAGGAGAATTACATTTCATTGATCATTCAAGGTTACAGGCAGATAGAGAGGGGTGGAGCAGCAGAGATGGAAATAAAGTGATTTTTGAAAGAAAATGATGCTCTTTCACTGTATTCACATCGATTTTCTTTTTTTTTTTTTACTTTATTTTTCAACCCACTGAGATCTCATCAGTCTCAGCTGCAGATTACAGTTTCCCTCCCTCATCGTTTGCATAGCCTTCATCCACCCCACAACTGAATATATATTAAAAAAAAGTGTGAAGAAGCTTCTCCAGCAACACACCCCTCATCTTTTATTAACTAAATGAGTACTGATGCAGCTGCTGATGCGGCTCCCTATTAAGATGAATCTTCCTGGTCTCCCAGGACCCCCCGGTTTTTCAAATAGGATATACCCACATGTATTACTGAAGTTAATACTTTCAATATTGACATGTTCGCTGTTAACGCTGTTTGAATTGAATTTAACTTGGACTGGATCTTAAAAGGTTAGCCGGCTGATATTAAAGCCCTGGCCTTGGATCAACATATCTCGGGGGTGGATGGGTGGGGGTGGGTGGGGGGGCGGAGGTGTTTCGAGGAGATTGGAGTAATGCGCGTCCCCTCGTACGGGAAAAGTGACCCGAGGCGAGAGAGTTTGGCTGAGGCAATAAGGCAGAAAATCTAATATGGTGGCACGGGCTGTCCCACTGGGCTAAGCTCTCTCAAACAGTGGGTCTCACTCTGTGTGTGCCCCCCCACCTTCTTATCCTCACATCAGGCTTTTGGACACACACACACACACACACACACACACTGTTACACATACATAAAGCGATAAGCTGTGAGTCCTGTCTTGCTGTGACCCTAACCTCATTGCAGAGTTGATTGGGCAGCTTCAGCGGAGAAGTAACCTGGTTTTGCCTGTAGGAATACAGAGTCAGCTATTTGTTTGGCCGCTTGCACATTTCCAACACCCCCCACACACACACACCACCACCACCACCTTTTCCCCACTGTCCACCCACCACCACCACCACCACTGTCCACCGGTTTGTTTTCCAAATATATCAACCCACACACACACACACACACATCAACGGACGGCTTAGTGGCTTTCTGTGCACAGATGGATATGGTTCAATAGCTCTAGGCAGAAGAAAAACATTGTCCACTTTCTGCTGAATTGCAGACAAAGTGTCCACACACACACACACACACACATACACACACACACACAGCTGTCATCATTGATGGTGTGCTCATGAAGACCAATTGGGGCAAAGCCTCTGAAATGGTCGAGACTAAGCATAAAAGAGAGGAAAGTAACAGGAAAAACTTAAATTTATTATTCTTCGATAAAGTGCTGAAAGAGGCGAATTACCTCGCGCCACATTGCCATTCATTTTAGATTTCTTTTTATGCACTTGTCTTTCATCAGTTGTTTTTTTATGGGGTTGATTTTCTTTTTTATTCCCGCTCCTTTCCATCTCGCCACGGAGCGTCCGAACGCGAGGACGGGTCCCGTGACGGATTATTCATGCCGGCTCGTGAACAGACGTTCCTGCAGATGGAGAATCACAGGTTTATTTCCATACTTCTTTTTACATCACTCCCACTCTCTCCTTGCACAGCTGACTGCACAGTGACCCCCACCTCCCCCTCCAGGTCCTCAGCCTGTCCAGCCCTGCACCCTGGCTGTGTTCTGCACTTGATGTGGAGGGAGAACACAGATGCTCCATGTTCAGACTCTTGCCTTTCTGTCTCGACTCCGTTTTGGTCCATTTCCTGTTTTGTTTAGACAATGATTTCCTGATTTCTCTCTTGTTGTTTTACTTCCTGTGGTTGATTGTCTGCCTCGCCTTCATATGCTCCACCTGTGTCTGATTGTCCCCGCCTCCCCGGGGTGTACATATAGTATCTGTTTTTTCCTTTGCCTCCATCAGTCTGTCTGTTATTTACCTGCTGTGTTGTCGTAACGCCTCACATTCCTGTTGGATATATTCTACTCCCTCAGCCCTCGTGTTTCTGACTCTCCCCCCGGGTTTCGTAAGTTTTGTTGGATTTTCTGTTTTGCCGGCAGCCAGTTTTGTTTCATTGGACTGCTGGTTTTTGTTACCCCCAGCTTGAATCTTATTACCAGTGACCACCGAGGCCGGCTCTTGAATTTTTGTTGCTTTTCCCACCGACTGCTGAATTCTTTTGGTTCCCTCTCATTCTGACCTCCCACTGTAAACGTTTTCTTTCTGGAAGGCAGTGACAAACATCGCTGCACCACAACAGGTGGAGCCCAACCAGAAAACACTTATGGACTATTATGTCAGTTTTGGATGTCGGTGCATCAGTCACGTCCTTCAGCCATCTCTCTGTTTGTACATCTCTCAGCAGAATGGACGTTCTGTCAAACTGAAGCATCAGCTCAGGAGTGTGCAGCGTTTGTGTCACGCGTCTAATTACTTCAGGCGAGTGATTAAAAAAGAAACAATTTCAGCTGCGCTAAATCACTGATTATATTATTATCTACATTTTGGGCAGCGTGTGACAGTGACTTTACAAAGTACCTATTGAGGCACACAATGGCCCCATCCATCTTCTTTGCTTTCCTTTCAGCTCTGATTAAATGAGTGTGATGGATCTGGGCGTCATTAGAGAGACTGAGGGCCGGCGGATTGGAGCCGTCACAAATCAGCTTTATGCGGGAAGAGCATGGAGTGGTGGTGACAGCTTTACAGCTCCTGTGATATTAATGGACTGGACCGTTTTACATTGCTCGGCCCTGCAGTCCTTTTCACATCAGATGTATGGTAACCAAGGGTCATTATAGATCTCCAGGCTCCCAGTTATGAGTGTTTCCACTGGAGTTCTGCACCTGAGTCAGCACATCACTGCTTGGATATTACTGTTCCATCTTCTCATCCTGATTTCACCGTGTTAATGCTGATCTAGCACCTCAAGATGTAAATTATATCTAAAAGTAGTGAGCATATCAGATCTGTAATTAGAAAAAAGGAAAAGAAGATCTACCCACGTTTCTCTGTGTTTTCCGCTGCGACTGAAAGGCACTAATGAGAATATGCAGCGGCTCACCACTGGTATGAAAAATTGTGGTAAGCAGCACAAGAGGAGTCCGAGTTTCCTCGAAATACATCCTGTCATCTCACTACAGATGGTGTTCCCTCCGTGGGTTTTCCTCACCCCGGTTTGGTACAATCTGTGTTTTAAATCATTCAAATGTGGAGATGTTCTTAATTGCTTTAAAATGGACAGAGCAAGGATGCTGCTGTGACTACTGTGGAAAAAAAAGCTGGGTCTTCATCTAGCTGAGGAGACAGGCGTTAAGAATCTGCTTTCACCATCATGGTGGTTGCCATGGGAGAAAAATGAGAAAACTTTACGTAGCCGACGTAAAGATGTCAAAGTGATGTCGTTCCAGATGTGTTTTCAGGAGCTTTTTATCTCGCAGCTTGACTGACTCCACACTGTTTGATCTACAATGCAATATGTATTTAGATTTTTTTACCTCGTCTCGTTGTGGTATACATTAACATCCAGGTGTAGTAAATGTGCATTCACGCTGAAGTACAGGATGCCGCACATGAAAACAATTGATTTGACACGCTGTATCACATGTGAAACACGCATGAAAGTTTTAAATACAAGCACATGTGGCTCATTAATGCAAAACAGTGTTTCCCATGTGATGAATTCACAGAAATGTAGTATTTCCCATGAAAAGTATGAATTTTCCATGTGCTTTCAGCAAAGCGAGTCACACAGCGTTCACATCCTCGCCCTGCTTGGGAGAACATACAACGTTGGACACTTGATTGTTAGGAGAACAAGAAAATGGGAAGATAATGATGCTGATTCTTCAATTTGTGCCAACAACAATTTCCCCATTAACCAGAAGGACCCACTTTTCACCTCCATTACCACATTATCACGCTCTGATATTAAGACGCTAATTGGTCGAAAGGAAGAAGAATGTATAGTTTTTGTATAAGCTAAGTAAATATATTATAACCCACAGCAGACATCCAGCTATTTATATCTCTCATTAACACGCGTCGGCTTGAAATATTTCTTCAGTTGCAGAAAGCCATGGAGGAGACGTTCAACAGAAGTATTGCTGTCACCAGCAGCCTGAGTGGAAGTGGCAGAGACGCTATGACAGATTCACCACACCTGAGGTGGAGGTCACCTTTCCCGGGGAAAATGCCATTACAGCCGCAGTAAATTCAGGCAGATTGTTCTCAAGCGAGCGAGCCGGGGGAAGGCAATATTAGAGCCGCAGAAAAACAAAAACAAAAGTAAGCCAATAGGAGACGCAGTGGGATGGCTTGGCTTTTGCGTTCAGAAATGAGTTATAACCGAACCGCGGGCAACCGCTGAATACCGAGCAGCATACGGAGTCCCACGTCTGCAGTACGCCACCTCCAACCATGCGAGGTGTTCCCTAAATCTGTTTATTTCTGTGTGTGTGTGTGTGACTCATAAAACAATGGCTCTGTGTGAAACCTCTCCAGCAGAATGTGCCTGGTGTGAAACTCCATCCGCCCAACGTGAGTTAACATTTTATTCATTAATGTCTTGAGAGGTCTGCAGAAGAAATATCAAACAGCCCGCAGATTGTGTCTTTGTGCGACGACGACAACAGAGTTTGCGGCGTTTGTTTGTTCACTTAGTTGGTTTTGACATGCAGTGTGTGGATTTTTAAAAAATCTTTTATTTTCACGCCTTTGTGATGTTTGACATCCACATGATGTGCACTCAGTTGAGGGGTCGACTGTAATCTCCAGTCTGTTGCTGGTGAGTTATTCATACATATTCAGTGGACTGATTAAAAGGAAAAGCCCATGACAGTAATGTCACACAATGTGGAATCTTCATTTTTACAGAGCAAAGAATCTCATATTCCTAACTGGCACTAAATCCAAAGAGCTGATGATGATGATGATGATGATGATGATGATGGGATTGTCATTTGTTTGCAGTGTGGAACAAATTGAACATTTTGACCTGAAGTGAATGAAATGTCAAGGAACATGAATGTCAGCACCAAGTTTCATATCAAGAATCCAGCTCGCCAGAATCCAAAAATGTCAAGGTCACATCTACGGGAAAGGTCAGGGGGGAAGGTTTCACCAAAGTCAGCAGGATGCATCCTCTGGGGAATGTGAACAAAACTGCATGGCAATCAATCCAGATAAGATATTTCTCTCCGGACCGTGGTTTCCCGACCGTAATTGCATCCCTGGAGCTGCGCTGCCAGCGACGACTGTGATCATAACCTGATCACAAACTGACAGAACAGTTGAATGAATGAGAAGCCGAAGCTGCGTTAGCGCCACACAACACGTCGCCTGGGACAACGCTGGCACACAGAAGCGATCCACCTACTGAGCAGAGGGCGCGAGACAGCGCGACCAGGCAGATCTGAACGGATCGGCTCTGCGCCGCCCGCACAATAAATCTCACGCCCACTTTGTCTCCGCTGAGTCCTGAACGTGAACCGGGAGAGAGACCTGAGCATAACACCAGACTGTCGGGAATAAATTTCCAATCCCCACCTGTCCCTCCTCTCCTGCAAAGCGGAGCGTGGGCGGACGGTGAGCCAACAAAGGCAGGTCCAGTCGATGCGGCGCGTATGCCCTGCTCACTGATCTCGCCTGTTGACGCCAGCGGCGACGAGGTCCTCGTCTGCCAAAGTGTAAGCTTTGCCTTTGCAAAGACAGCGGGTGATCCTATGTTTAGACTGCGGGCTGAGCGTGTATTTTCACACCGTCTCCTCTGATGAGGGTGTTCATTTGAAGATGGCCAAGCCCATACCTATCTTTGTGTGCGACAGTGTGAGAGTGATGTAGTATCCGGTTCACCTGCTGGTGGTGATGGCGCTCTTCATGGGAGGGAGAGCGGTTGAGGTAAGCCAGGAAGCCACTGTGATGTCAGGTTGGAGAGAAGGCCACCGAGCTTCGTCCTTGTTGTCCTCCAGGCAGCGGAGGGGTGGGGTTTCCAAAAGGGCAGAGGGTGGCAGTGGTTGGTGGAGCCGCCCCCGCGTGGCATCACTATCATCAGAGTGCAGCCGCCAGACGGCTGGTGCTGTTGTTAACCAGTGAGGCACAACAATGCCAGTGTGGGTGAACCCCGATGACCAGGGTTGATCAGGAAGAGCACGAGATAATCCCAACTGGGCTCAGCGTGCAGTATCAGCATCATCACAGATGTGTGGGGCAGATTGGAGAAGATTGCTTCATGCACCTATTGCAACTGGGAACAAAAGATACCAAACATCCTTCTCTCCATCTACATCCTCCACCTTCTGCTGGGTGTGTATGTGGACTGCCCCACACGCTCACACATTCCCAGAGTTTGGTATTAAATGTCATCCTGTACATCCTGTTTGGATGCTGTGGACTGCTGTACCAGAGGCTCCTTCTGGGCATCGGAGGCACGAGCTCATAGATGCAAATTTACAGGAAAAACTACTTCAGTTAGTAGAACAATCATTCAGCAAGCCGCTGCTTTGATATGGCTGTCACCTCGCATACAACCCTCTGGCATCTCGTTTCAGCGGCGATGCTTTCTTCGGCATTTTTCTTTGTACATCTCAATGCAAACTCAATAAAAGAGTTTTTTTTTGCAAACTTGCAGAGCCACTAGAGTAGGACAGCCCTTGGTATTTCCGCTGCGGCAGATTTCAGCCGAACTAAGACGGAGGCTGTCACCACTAAGGGTATTAGCAGAATGTGATTTGGTATTTTCTGCTTTATGGGGCCCCCCTGCACAGTTATCTGGCAGTGGAACAGAGGACTTGGGGCTGTCATTTTGCATGGCATCAGCAGAGGCACTGTGCAGATAGTGTCAGCGCTGGGAGATCACAGGTAGAGCCGGGTCTTTTCCGCTGGGATGGGGAGCTGGGTAATAAGACAGCATTAGAAAGGCAGGAAACTACAGGCAGACAACTAGAACTTATCTGCACTGCCACCAGCTCACTGTGTCGCCTATATGAAATAAAAGAAAGGAGAGACATTGTGTAACAAAACTGTTTTTACATTTCTGTCACCAAAGCCACAGAACCAGATCCTCTGTATACAGCCATTTATTTAGACGTCAGTCAGACCCGTTATGCAATGTTCTTAGATTCAAATGATTTCAATTACAAGTTGAGAATATAATTCCAATTCACACAAGTCTACGGGAAACATTTGAGGAGAGAGGAGTGAGTGCAGGGAAGTTTGAAACCTATGAGATTGGGCGATAAAAGACGAGCAAAGGGAAAGCAATAATGGAATCTGAAAGTTAGAGAGAAATCAAGAGAAACACAGCCCACCGTCGCTATTGACAGGTTGTACCTTGTTTGTTTGACTGCAGAAATGTCAGACAGAAAACAGCCAAATGTCACTGCCAGACTGCAGCTAGCAATCTATCTATCTCTGTCTGTCTGCCTTTATCTCGCACACATACACACAAGTATTTCATATTTACACTGCAGTCACCCCAAGTCCACCCTCTTGAGAGAGACATGCATGTTTTTCTAATCCACCTGAAGAGGAGAAATCAATAGTGTTTTGCTCATCCACGCCGAAAAAGATTGAGAACGCAGTCTCACAATGGGTCCAGTTTGACAACTGAACCGTTCCGTGGTCCAAATATCAGCGGCAGTGACAGGCAGGAGCTGTGGGGTTGGTACAATGTGTGGAGCAAAATTTGGTTTTGGTTTTTAGTAATTACACAGATGATTGTCCTGCATTAAACAGGCAGGCAGTCAACAGCATCTAATAAAAGACACTATTGCATTGTGGGAAATGTAGGATCCAGGGTTTTAAAGCTCGAAAGAGTCTGATTATCCACATGGAGGCAGCAGAAGTAAGTTTATGACTTCCTGTGTGACTTCCTAGACTCTGTATTATTTCCTGTTGCATTTCAAAATTACAAATTTTATTATTAACGTTGTCTCTTGGTTATTTAACTTCCTGCCCTTGTAAGTTGCCCTTGAACCTGTTTGCCGTCCTGACGCCCTGTGTTCCCCCCTTGCCTCCTCAAGCTTCTGTTTCTGTTCCCAGTGTTTTTCATTTTTGACTTGTTCCTGTGTTTTGGACTGTGGACTCCTTGCCTCTCTGTCTGTAGTGGTTACCTGCTTTGAACACCTTCAGTTTTGACTCTTGTCGGCTTCACCATCAGGTAAGATTTTTGTGTTTTCTTTTTTGAATAAGCTGCATCTGCTGGTTTTGGTGTCTTTCCCTTGTGTTCCTGGTCTCACCAAACTGGCAAACTGTTTATTTGTTTATATTATGGAGAATTTATTTGGAGTCATGTTTCACTCTCCTTTAACTTGTTTTTTGGTCCCTACTGTCTGTAAATATCCGCCTCTTTTAGCTATGAAAAGCTCCACTGTGTTCACCAGCTGGTAGATCTGCTGTTTGCTGCTGAGCAGGTTGTGGACAGTGGATTTTTACAGCTTTGTCGCCAAAAACAGCTGCAGCCGAAATGGACACTATGACAGCAGTGAGAGTGACCCGAAACACGGGGCCAGACAGCTAAACGAGGATGGAAGCGCAGAATAAAATGTTGATAGCAGGCAGGAAATGAGTGAAACAACATTTTAAAAGTCAAAATACATCTCTGTCATCCTTTTTGTAAATCAAAAGAAATGCTATAATGAGAGCTGAACTGCTCTGGAGGTGAATCTTTGCATCAGTGTCAGGAGCCTGTGCAGATTTGTGCCTTTCGGGCTCCGAGCAGCAGCCGCACCGTGTCGTCTAAACGGCACTTGACCCAGCGTCCTCGCAGCGCCAGCCGCATTTGTATCTGCCATTGTTTGTGTCCTGGAGGATAATTTAAATGGGAGCATGAGTAAAAGTGGTCAAACGTGTCACTGTGCACTTCATGCTTCAACAGTACTGCGTTGCTGTGACTCCTGTCACGCTGCACTTTTTTTTTTTTCTCGTGCTTTTTTTTTTGGGACTCTCCTCTTTTTCTCATTTGTCTCTGGCTGCTGGGTGACTTTTTTCAGCATTGCATGTCTGCTCTCATAAACGCAAATGTTCAAAGGTTCAATGCTTTACTGGTCTTTCACGCCCCCCCTCCTTTGTGTGTGTGTGTGTGTCATGCTCATGGTAGACAGCCATGTAAATGAAGAGGCATTAGGCTGGGATGATGCTTTGATGCTGGTGATCCATTCTCATGAAGAGATGTCATCTCATCATAGTCTCTGAATGAAGCAACCTGCCATGTATTTTTTTTTCTTTCATGTATGCAGTAGCATGGGGAAGAAACCCTGTTTAGATGTATGGATGTGCAGCACCAAAATGACATCAAATATTACATTCAGTAGCATCGTCTCCGTGCGTCTTATTTGAAGCCCTGTGCAGCTTCAGACACTGAAGAGCAGAAATGTGGAAGTCTGTGATATTGGCTGCAGTTTGTACATGAGTGAGCTGACTCAACAGGTAACTCAGGGGCATGTGCTCCTGCTATTGCCAGTTTTGTGCTGTATTCAGCAGCACAGTCACAATGCAGCATGATCAAATGGGTCCTGTCGAGTCGCCCCCTGGTTAGAATGTTTCACCTCTCTGTTTTCCTCATGCCCTCCTCCTCCTCCTCCTCCTCCTCATCATCCTCGTCTCCAATTTAATGCTGTGGAACAAAAAAGATGAGCATCTTTTTTTGCATGACATTTGTGATGCCCCCCCATAATACTGCAATATGTGACTGTGATCTGATATGAACTTTCAGTGCCAATGCAGAATGATGTTCTTGGTTTAGTAGCAGTTAGATCTTATTAAGCGCTGATGAATGAAAGTATCTTAGGAGTTTGACTTTTCTTTAAAGCCATTTTTGACTTCACCCATTCCTACAACAGTAGATTGAGTTCTGCCTGAAAAATAAAAGCTACAGCAGAGCTAGATTAGTAGCTGCAGAGACTTTTTCCCACGCTTTAGTATGCAACAAGGCTGAGCATGAATCTGAAACTGCGAGAAATGAACAGCTCCATTTTTCAAAAATGTGCGGCGTGAGTAACCTTGGTGGTCACAGTTACGGCGGAGGCCTCCGGATTCAGTAACTTTTTCAAAGATGAACTTCGCAGTGACACCTTTACATTTTATCGGTGCATTCTGAATGTTGGAGTCAGGAGGTGTCTTTTTGAATGAAGTGAGTAGAGAAGGACCCTGTAGCTTGAGAGGTATTTATAGTAGATGGGCCAAGCACTCCGAAGACAGGAAAATTAATTAACATTTAACTGTCAGGCAGAAGATTTTTGTTAAAGCTGCATATTTTTTTTCTTTTTGTAGCGCTTTGGCTCACTGGAACAAGCTGTAAACCCAACACTGACATATTATCGCCTTTTATAAAAGGTGAAAAGCCATGGATTTATGATCAGACACGCAGACATCAATCATCCTGAGTCAGATGAGAAACGCTGCCCAAAGAAAGCTCAGAGAGACGAGTGAGAACCCCTGCAGTGTCTGGGCTCTTTTTACAAAATGTGAAGACTCAATTTGAAAAATCAGTCATGAGCAAAGAGGAGAGGCAGCTGACACAAACTTTAGATTTCCTAAGATTCGAGTGAAATCGTACTGTAGAAGTAAGGAAGAAGTCAAGAAGTCAAAAAATGCTGCTAAAAATCCATTACTCCTTTTTTCTTTTTTTTTTAGAACTCGGAACAATACAAAAAATAACGTGGGCCCGTGAAGAGTAACCTTTCCAAAAATAATAGGAAAACATCTCTGCAGGAAATGCAGGAAACACACAAGCCATTTTTTTGAAATTAGACTTTGACAAATTGAAAACAAAAATCATTTCCAACAAACATATGGTTCCCTGCTCTAAATTGACATATTGGAAGTGTGCACACATCTTGTGGAAATTGAAAATAATCAAGGTATTTGATACGTTTTTGTCCGTGTTTCATTTCCAAAGACTGCGTGTCGACATGTCGATATCTGTGTGATGTATCTATGCGGTAGCATATGGACATACATGTGACTCTACTATGTCTCAGTATGTTTGTGAAGAGAGTCCAGGACTCCGCTGCTGGCTTCACTTGACAGCATATGACTTGGAGAGGGAATTGTGTTCCAGACTGTTCTGCTTTAAGATGAACAGAGAATTAAGATGTTGTAATTACTCTGGAAGAATCCAGGAATCAGGAGTAAATCTGCAACATGATTAAACATGAGCCTTGTTGCTTTGTCTGTATCTGTAGTACACATGCATGGAAATCCCTAGTAGCTGTCCAAACAGCACTTGGACCTCCAATCCATATGCATCAGCTTTGCCTGCAGGGCCTTAGTCACTTGACCTTACTTAACTTCCTCTCAGGTGCAGATTTGAGCAGAGGGGAATATAATTCTGCTAAATGTCAAGGAGCAAAGCCCCAACGTATGTTTTAAATTTCAGTTTACCTTGCAATATGAATATGTAGCCAGTGGGCTGCCTTCTTCAGTTACTGTCAGGATGAAGATGATTTAACGCCCAGTCATCCCAGTATGAGAGACAGAAGATGCAGTGGTGGCAGGAGTGGAGGATGAGTCACGAGAGGTGGAGGAACCTGGGGGGAGGGGCATGAGTTAGCGCTGGGGCTAGTTGGTGGTCCCATTCTGTTGACCAGCTGATATGTGAATGTCTCACACTAAAAGACTTGCATATTGCTCCTTTTTAAAAAGCATTGTCATTCTGCATCACCCCTTTTAATGTCAAACATGAGCATGAAGGTGGATGCTAGATTACATCTCTTTTTTTCCCTCTGCCATGGCTATTTACATGCGAGTCACTAAAACAAACGCTGTCTTTGGTGTAATTTGTCTCGGCTAAAATGAGTGACAGTCGACGCTTAGCGCCGCCCACGCTTCTTTGTGTTTTAACACGCTATAACAGTGTGACTGACGTGTGCAGATGAGCAGATGATTGCGGAGTCAGTCTTCGCTTTCGTCTGATATACGGATGAAACAAAATATATACCACGTGCGCACAAAATGTCTGCTGGCCACTTAGCATGCAGGCGCAGCTGCCCTGCTGCACGGAGCTCAGCAGAACCGAGTCTTTGGATTGTGTGTTGATTCACTGAGTTTGTTAAATAATCAAGTACATGATTTGTGTCATTTGTGAATGTCTATTTGCTTGATTTGTTTTTAAAAAAGAAGCAAAGACTTACTTTGGAAAAAAGAAGTTGACCTCCACTCTGCCGCTCACTTCACCCTCCGTCCTCGTCCAGAGTTTTTCTCTACTTTGAAATATCTGAGGTTTTTTTGTGAAACCATGGCAGATGATTACTGAGCCTTGCAGGTTTCTTTTTTGTTGTTGTTGTTGTTTTTTTCCCCTTCGTCCACCCCGCTGGCTGTTGTTGCTCACCTGTTCTCCTGTCTTCACCGGCCCAGATAGAGCTGAGACTGATGCAACTGCCTCCTGCAAAGAGTTTGGCAAAGTACGTCTTCAGGCAAAATATCACGAGCATCCATCATCTCTTAATGCCATAAGGTTTTTGACGACTGCAGACTTTTCCACGGTGAACTTTCGAATCCCTTCTGTGAACTTTGGTAAAGTCCGAGAAAATCCGAAGTGCTGAATAGTGTATGTCGTGCGTGTACAGTACGAGCCAGGATGTTCTCGGATCCTTGCGTGCTCACTTGGGCGAAAACTGTTGTTTTAAAAACAAAAACCCACATCTCTTAGATATGAAAGTAAAGCTCCGTATTGAATGAGTGTCCATAACCCAGCTTATGTTGTGATTTTCCACATGTAAGAACTGAATTTTGGTCACTGGGTCAGTCCGTTGTGCGTCCCAGCTGCGATGTGCCAACTTCTTTTGTTTCCTCGCTTCCTCCCGCTCTCCCACTCCCAGTCCGCCACCCCTTCAAATGTCAGACAACGCCTGCCTGCCGCCCAGCACTGCCTCTTGGGCAGCGTTTGTGTTTTTCATCTAAAACTAATAATAACGAGACAGGCCCTCGGAGACGCTTTGTAATTTTTTCTTCCCTTTCTCCCTTTTTCACAGATCACTACGTTTCTTTTTTATAAGGCTTCACATAAAAACCCTATTATAGGCCAGTCAGGGAGTACTGTCATCTCTAATTTTCTCCCGGATAGTGATTTTATTCCAGTTTTATGTCACGATATTTGCTGCAAAGATTTCTCTGTTCAAGAGCCTGTGAAACTTACTGCCTTACGTGACAGGGAAGCTGAAATTTATACAAAATTTGTTAAATAAAAGGATATTTGCCTTTAGGTTTTTATATTTTTCCGCCCGTCAATCTTGAAAACAAGCTTTCTTTTCTTTTTATTCTTGAGTTTATTCTATTTGAAAAAATCAGGGAAAAGTCAACCCTGCTGTCAGATTTGCAGAACTTTGTGTCACCGGTCTCATTTTTCAGAACTTCAGGACACAGTGAGCGAGTGGTCGAATCTTTTCAGGTGTCATAAAGGATCACTGATATGTTTGACACCGGGTCAGTTCATTTGTTCTGCTCTACACAGAACGCACCGGGAGCGGCAATAAGCTTTCATTATTTTCGACATTGATTTTCAATACGTACGAAGAGGAGGTGGCAGGAATTCTCAAGTCCACTTGATATTATTAACTGCATGGCCCCACGTTGGTTATTACCTGGACCACTGCAGTCAGCAAAATGTTTTGACAGGTGATGAGATTGAGTGGGTGGAACGAGTTACTGATGGACAGACGTGAAACGGCAGGGGAGGGGGGGGGAAATGAAATGCCGTCGACGCGTTCTGTTTTCAATTTGTCCTCACTAGCCACGTTTTCCGGATTATTTTAAGGCCTGAGTGAAAATCAATGAACTCATTGTGCATCAGGAGTCCATATATTGAATCGAGAGTGAAATTGGAAAAGCAATATTCTCTCTATGTAGCCAAGTCTCCTGTGTGATGCAGTTAGCAATGACAACAAAACTAATGGTCTTCTGTAGTCAGTCCCATTGGGCCCGGAGTAGGCCAAACACATGAATCAAGTTCTATACTTGGTGCCCGGCTACTTCCTTGGAGTGTGAAGTACATCCTCACTTCATTACTCAAAGCCAATGACTTACATTCATTCACTTATGTAGCCTAAATCACAGGTTGATTATCTGAGGCATTAATAACACCTGGAGCTTGATCTAAGTTAAATATGATTGATAAAGCGAATGAGAAAGCAGTTTTGGCTCAGTCTCTCTTCAGGTACATGTATTCAAATGACATATCTTAAGGACTGGGCGTTGTTTTTAGACTCGTACAAGCAGATGGCCACGCGAAGACAGAGACGTGCTAGATAATGGATGTAACTGGATCGCGCACACCTCCGCTGACCCTGCTGATGGCGGCATGTGTTTTTCTTCACATCTGACGGCGAGCACGCTAATGCATGGCTGTGCAAGAAACCAACACTTTTTTTCTTTCTTTTTTAAAATGTAGTCCGTGCAGGTGTGTAACAGTCAGGAAGAAAGCCTTGGAGGGAAAATAACGGACAAAGCAGAGCAGAGAGAGCACATCTCGGAGCAGCTCGTCTGTCTTCATTGTGTCAGGCGGGAGAAGCAGGCCACCGGGCCACAGCGCAAACACGGCATACTTGTCATGTGGACTATGGTGGGAGAATATGAAGAATATCGCTTTGCCTCGCCCGGGTTTTTACCTATAGCACACTGCTGCTGCACCCACATTTGTTCATGCTGCTGTCTCTTACCAGGCTGCTCTTACAAACATAAGCTAACTGATGCAATAGGAAAACCTTTTAAGGTTTTTATTTCCCCCCCTCTCCATCTCGCACGCAGTTACACGGTAATGGATCTATTTTCCAGCTTGGAGCATATCTTACATAATGTCCTGTATGGGATTAATAAACAATTTATGACTATCAGTCCTCACAAAGACTGATAGGCAGGTTTTTTTAAGAGGATGTAAGCGGTGAAATGTCTGTTTCCAAATAAAACAATAAAGGTTTATGAATTTGCCATACGTGCTCATTTTTCCAAAAAAGGAGCTTGACATGCTTATTAATGTTTACAATACCTTTTCGGCTTTGTTTTCATTAGAGTCTCATTTGTACATGTGCATATCTTGTTACGCTGAGGTAGATCACCAGGTGGTGTTACATTTACAAATATATCATCAATTACCTTTCGCAACTGCTTTCTATTAGAAGATAAATGCTCTGAAATTGGATGAGCAGCTCCTCCAGAGATGGAGGCGCTAATAGTTAATGAAATGTTCTGTAGTTTCAAAGCCAACAGGGTGTACCCCTGTATAATTCATAGTTCCTGAAGATTGGTATCTGTGAAATAACCATATTATTGATACTCTTTAATACCTCTTCAGACCTGGAGATAACGGAGTTCCAGCGGGAAACCCCTGGAAAGGGAGTGGAGATTAAATCTCCTTCAGCAATCCCCGTGCTACTTTTACACACAATCGGCTAACTGGCTCTTTGCCAAGGCATCTCTGAGAACGGAGCAGAATTTGGGGAGCGGTGAAATATTCAACGGAGCGTCGCTTGCGAGTCTCTAGGTGTGAGCGAGGCGATGAATGTGATCCTCACGTTCCTGGAGGATGTTTTTTGTTTGCGACTCCCTCCTTCCCTGGCCATCTGCCGTTCTGTTCCCTCTCTCATCTATATGGATAACAAGACATGCATTAGAATAGCTAATACAACAGGCCTCATATGGTTCATGTGCACTAACAAGGTGGTACAGATTGTGAGGAGATTTTTAGAGGTTGTGCTCTGCTGAGGTTAAATGCCATGCTCGGGGCTGTGGGGCTGCAGTAGCTGCATTATCTGGTGTCATGAAATGATGGTTCATTATGCTCGATGTCGTCTTGTGGGAGGTCGCACATTACACGCTCTGGCCTAAAGATATGTACTTTTTGCCTGCAAATAGATCACGTTTGACCTTTTTTCTTTTCCCCCCAAACGATAAATAGATCAACCTTTTTTGAAACGGCACGTTGTAATGACATATTTTTCATTACTGTCAACAGCTGGAACTGCTGGAGAGGCAGGCAAAGTCCAGCCCATGGGAAGAGGTTATGATGGCGCTGGTCTTAACGGAGGAGGAGATAAATGGAGAAATAAAGAGATGGAGTGGGGTTGTCGTTTGAAGGAGATTCCTCAGTGGAGCCTCCAGTGGTGAAATAAAATGAGGCGGACCGGGGCGAGGCCGGGAGAAGAAATCCCTCAGGAGGAGCTCTGCGCTAAAATGGAGAGATATGAAGTGTTCTTGTCCTGAGGGAAGGACTGTCCACATCCAGATGTTGAGTGCACAGTTGATGACTGATGCCTGCAGGGAGCATAGTGATTGTAAATGCACGTGCGCACACACACACACACACACACACACACACTTAATATGTGTACACTGTATGTGTTAGTCAGGGATTCTCACTAAATATTTCAAAGGGCCAGGAGAGAAAACAAAGGGAGAATGGATATCAGAATCTGGAGCAGCGGTCCCAGAAGAGACACCGAAGGAGCCCCCTTCTCCCAGTTACAACCGAAATAAAATCGTTTGATCTCTGCCGCTGCCGCGTCTATTGTTATCTGCTGTAAACTTCCACCCTCCCAGCCACGCTCATCGCAGCACCGTGGAAAAAAAAAAAAAAACACTGGTGGAGCTCGACAAATATATGTGCAGATAAATAAGCAGAGCAAATATGTTTGCAACCTGCAAAATACTTGATATCGCCTGGGACACACTGCTAATTTGTAGCATTTCTATACACCTTCCCACTTTAATTAGCATTTTGGAAAACAGCCTCCCCCACCACCACCACCGCCACCATCTACTGGCTCACCTGACTTTGTTCAGCTTATCAAAGCTTTTGTGATTCCCAACAATATCCATTTCATTCTTCTTGTTCGAGCCATGAAAATCTCCCCTTAGTTAAATAAATGTTTTGTGGTTTCATGATGGTCCAGTGCAGCTACAGATGTTTGTGGTGCAGCCTGAATGTTGGTTATAAAAGAGCAGGAGCTGGAGGCATATTCAAATTTTTTTTCACACATGACAAACCATAAGTTTTTGGGGGTTTCTTGAGAAGTAGAGTAGACTAATGTGAGAAAACCCTACAACTGATGCATGTCGGCTGCACCTCGCTGAGACTGACTCAGAGATGTGGATGGTGTTAAAACTAAAACTATGCCTGTTTATTCCGGCGTGTCCGCACGTCTGGTCTACCGGTTTTAATTTTTCCACTGCTCAGGGTGACAGTACACTTCCTGCTACACATTTCCCCAAATTTTACAGACGCTCTGCAGGCCATTCATCAACAAGAGTATATTTGATGTTCTGACCAAGCCTGTGTGGATTCCACACGTTATCTGTATTGGCTGCATCATCTGAACCGCAGCAAAACCAATCGCGGTTGCCCAGTCGATTCGACACCCCAGATATTGACCCGGTCTTTAGCTTAGACCACTTCCTAATGGGTCAGGACACCTGTGTTTGCGTACCTTTGCAGAGTGGGTCGTCCCTCCTCAATACTAAAGCATCCTTATCAGTTTCTGGTCACACACACACAGAACATCAGAACAGCATCCTCTAAAGCTGGTCATTTCCTTATCGCCAAGTTGCACAAACCAACCAATTCATTAGCATTGATTTCCCTCTGAATGACTATAAAATGGTCCTCTCTTTCTCTCTCTTATTCTACCCTCCTCCTCGCTCTCCTCTAACCTTGCCTCCGCCCGTCTCTCCTCTGGCTCCGAGGGGATTCTTCCTTCTGGACGCTGTACAGTAGGTGAACTCTTGTTAATTGCTTACAGCAGTTCGAGGTTATCAGCTGGCTGGAAGTGAAGGGCTGAATAATAAGGTGAGCTGAACAAGGCCCAGGTGGAAAACAATTAATACGGGAAAAGCTGCTGCTTTTTTCACCAGACAGGATGAAGAGGGAGGAGAGGAGATTAGATGAAGTGTTTGCAGGTTTGGGTGGAGACTCATAAATAGGGTAAATAGGAGTGAAGGCGGTAGCTTGGCTGATTAGGTGCTGTGTATAAAAGGTTGCCCTGAGCATGCCTCTGGCTGCCCTTTTCATGGTGATTCCTGCATTTCCATAATGCCACTTTCTGATGGCTGAGTGTCTGAGGTTGAACCGCACACACACGCTCACACACACTCTCAGACGCTCACCCACATCCTAACGATACACCAGGCTCAAAGTTTGATCTGCATTGGACAGCACATCAATGAATGTATTGATTTAGTTGTTGTTTTTTTTCCCGGTGCCATGTTTTTTCCAAATGACCTTGCCTTCGCAGACAGAATTTATGCAGAACTGAACCATGAGCCCACTTGCGCTGGCTCAGTCAATCCTCACCAGAATTGTGTGTGTGTATTTCAATTCATTATTTCAAAAGTGTAAGAGTCATAAATCATATCATCCCTGTGGAAAATATTCAGAATAAACATGCACAGGGAGGATTTGCCAAATTTAAGTGAAGAAATTGTGCAGTCAAGAGCAGTGTTTTTTTCTCTTTATTCAGATGTAACCCCTCTTCAAACACACGCGCACGCACGTGTGCGCACGTACACTCTTCTTCCATCTAGTCTCCACTGTTCATCCTCCACTTTATGGCCTGCAGGCACTCTAACTTGGGAGTCTGAAGTTATTATGCTTCTCCCTTCTCTGAATTTTGGTGCACTGAGCTTGAGAATGGAAAGGGGAATGAGCTCATTCTACCTGCGTCAGCAACGAGGAATGGAGGAATGCTGCAGACGCCTCAGTGAGGAAAGCGTAATGAGGAAGCACAGGGGTTTTTTCTTTTGGGGAGGTGGCCCTCCATGCTTGGGTTCGGCTTCTCCTTCTCAACCAATCAAGCATGACTTGATTTAAACCTCTAGCTGCCGCAGGTGAACACCACGAGAACAGATTTATGAATATGTTTAACTTTTCCTGTAAGACTGCTCCAGGCTCTCTGTCCTTCCTCAAAACCAATCAACCAAAACGCTCCATTTGTCTCTCTTTGTCTCTCCCCTCATCCTCTCTCTCTCTCTCTCTCTCTCTCTCTCTCTCTCTCAGTTTTGGCCTTACTGTGTCTCTCCATTTTATCACACCTTTGTCCTCGCCTCCAAGAACTAGGGAAATGGGGATGACAAATCTTTCTTCTCAGCAGGGATTGCTGGAGGGATTTTTTCATTGATGGTGGCTGATTCTTTCACGCTGTGGTCAGGGAGGGCAATTTTCCCATATTCTGCCTCCTTCTCACACCAAGCGTCGAGGTTTAAATGCTAACCTGAGGTTTTTTCTTTAGATATAAGACATCTGCTTATGCTGACTTCTCAAACAAATAAATACTCCACTCTTTGCAATCTTTTTTTCTGGAGCGTGGAAAAGAAATAAACAACATGACAGTCACTTCAGTTTTCTGATAAATGGCCTGATGTGATCCAGTAGTTGTGACACAGAGATAAAAAAAGAACATTGAGGAAGAGAATGGATGAAAGATGACAAGATATGGTGTTTGTCTGATCCTTGAGAGGGGAGGTTTCATTACCTGAGGGACTTCAGCAGGGGTTGTCTTGGCGGTGGTGTATTTTTATTTTTTTCTCTCTCGTTGCTTGTCAGAGTTGCAGCGCTGCTACATAGACTTCTGTGTTTTTAGTCACTCTGGGATTTCAGTGGCACCAGCAGGAGCCAGACAGTGCAGGAATCAGCAGTGATGGATGGCTGCGTCTGTTCGAGAGGATGGAAGGGTCACGGGGGTTCACGGCGGTGATGGAGACACTTCCCTGCTCGGCCCCCATGACTTTTTTAATTAACCTCTTTGGGAGGACCAGTCTCTTCCTTTACAGATAATCATAGCTTGGAAAGCCCCTTCATTAGCACTTACCTGACCTCTATGTGGCCACGGTTTCTCTCCCTACATCCTGTACCTCCCATTCTATGCCGTAATGGCCCTGCCACACAGGGAGGGAGACAAGAGAAAAGTGAGAGTCGACAGAAACACCTCTGTGTCCACGTTCACACACCTCACTCAAGTCCTTGTTTTCTGCTCTCTATTCATCTCTCTAATTCCCCCGGCAGGAATTTGTTTTATTTCACAGCAAGTCAACTTCATTGATCCCACCGAGAGACAATTGCAGTTTAATGGCAAATTAGGCAAAGGCACCTCTTGCCAGATTCCTTTTGTACCTTTTTCTCTTTTCATCTCTCATTTTCTCCTCTCCAGTCTTGCTGTAGACCTCATGGCCTCATTACATGCAAACACATAAGAAGCAAAGACAGAAATAAAAAAAATTATCCAATTTCTTTTCCACATTAGACTTCTAAGGGACAAACAGGCCTCGGTACTCCTTTGGGGAGCCAGCCCCTCTGAGTGGCGCCCCAGAACAAGCAGATCAAATGCCTCTCCTCTGGCTCTTCGCCTTTCTTCCTATCTCTTTATTTTGGTTGCCTTCTTTCATGTCAGGGAACAGTGGCTTAAGTGGCTCTATTGGAGTTCTCTGATGGGCTCTCGAATGAAGCCCGAGTGAGCTCGGGAAATAAATTGGTTTGTTCTGAGGCTTGTGGACTTCAGTGGCGCCCCCTGCAGTTCTAGCTCTCTTCCGATACTGTGCCGCGTTCGATGAAGGAGGAGGTTGTTGTTGGTGGTGGTCATGAAGACAGGAAAAAAAAAACGAAGCACACAAGAGCTTGGCAGGGAAGGGGTCAAGAAAAAAAGGAATGGGATGAGTCATGCAGCATCCTGTGCTGGAGAATTTACATTTCATTTCAGTTGATGAGAGTTTTATGCATGCTAAATGCACACACTACATTTTATTTATCCACAATGGGGGGGAGGGAAGAGAAATGCATGGACCCACAGCTCCCTCATGTGGACGTCCTGCACAAATCCACCTATTGAGTGAAGTGACTACCATCACTTCACACCCTATCAAGGCCATAATACTGCATCTTACAACCAATCAACAAATTTAGCTGCAACGCTGAAATCCCTTTTCTTCCCTAACCTGTTCTCCTCGACAGCTAGTTTAACAACATGCCTCCGTATCACACATGCTAATAAAATGGCAAGCGGCCGTATCAGTCTGGTTTGTTCTTGCATCAGTAATCCCAGTTCTGAATTATTCATATTTCTTTAAGAGTCCTGTTTGACTGTATCTTCTCTATGCACACACAGGCTTACAGACTCCTCGGCTTTTCCTGTGCGGCTTATCTGAGAAGACAAGTTGCTTTACTCGCTGTGTGCGTGTGTGTGTGTGTGGGGATGTGTGCGGGTTGTGTGCACCCATGCTGTGTGTTTGCATGTCATTGTCCTGTTGCCTACAAGAGGATCTGTCTTTGTCGCTAAAACAGGAGGATACAGGGCCTTTTTCTGCAGTTCTGTATTTTTGTATTTTTTTTATTTGTGCATGTATTTTGTTCTGGTGCCATTCATGAACACGTTTTCAACATGTTCCAGAATTATCTTGCGTTTTCAGTGAGGAAAAAAACACACATCTGTCCGGAGCAGGCGCTAAGCTAACACTTCCTCTGTCCCTGACAGACTGTTAGCAGTTTTATCGCTTCGCAACATGCATCCTTTAAGCTGTAACATAGCATAAATGGTATCATGGTGCCATGTTGGCATTTGCTCATGTTTTAAATGTTCCCACTGAAAGCAATGGCTGAAGACCCTATAACAGTGCATTGTAATATTTTTTGCCCAAATGAATAATACAGTATATGTGTTATCAAATTAATTTTATCTACTCCACAACAGGAGCCTGTTATTGATCTTACAAAACATGCATAATGTTACTGTAAAAAATCTTCTCAGGACTTTAACTGATTTAAAAACAGGGTTGGGGGAATTTTATTTTTTCTTCAAATAGCCTATATGCTTTTGTTTTCTCTCCACCCTCATTAAAATTCAGTACATGGAGAAGTATTGAAGTGGTAATCGGCTCTCATTGCTACAAACTGGAGTTGCACAGTCAATACAGATTGCAAAATACAGAAATTACCATAAAGCTTTTGAGTTACTGCATCAAAAATGCAGTATATACTGTTGAATGGGTTATATGGACACGCTAAGGGAAATAATATCACTGGTAAAGACCGATGTAATGTAAAAAATAAAAAAGGAAGAAAAAAAAAAGAAAAATCATTCCACAGTCTTACATATGTTTGGTTGTAGAACCATCTGGCGACCACCGGAATTTACCTCTGGCAACCCCTTCCGGCCCGGGACCCCAGGTTGAGAATCACTGATGTAGGGGATTAAGTAAAATAAATCGTGCCTCACTGTAAAGGCTAAATTTAGCTTTACGGTTTATCAGAGCGGTGCAGTCTACCTCGGAGTCGGTGCCTTATATATGAACTCGCAGCGAGGCTGATGAGAGTTGTGATCGCACGGTTAAAACGCCAAAGCCGATTATGACCCCGGAGGCCAGGAGGGCGGGGCGGCGGGGGTGAACGGACGATTTTCATTGGTCGCCGGCTGTGTCAGGAAGTCCGAGACGCCAATCGTAGCGAGCGCGGAGATTTATCGCCGTCCTTGGCCGCCCGATACGACAGTACCTGTCAGCGCAAACGCGCTTCATCTTCCTTTAAAAGTAATGAGTTTCCAGAGGAGTTTTCTCTCACAAAGCAGCTGTTTAACCGGCGGCGAAGTGGTTATAAAAATGACAGCTCACCCATTATCCCGAGAGAAAGACTCAGCGGTTTTATGAATGAAGTTTGTGTTTGTTTTTTTTTTTTTTTTAATCTCCGCCCGCCGGACTCTGGGAATGACATTTGCTGCCACTAACAGGATGGAGTGGCTGTTCCAGCGATGCCATAAAGAGGCCGTCTTCCACTCTGTCTTTCGGTCGGTTCTCCTCATGTCCTGTATGGTGAGAGCTGCTGTGATTTGTTTGATGGACCAGTTGCAATCATTTGTTACATGCAAAACTTTTAGAAAAGTCTCAAGTAATCCATAACCAGAAGCCTTTGAAAATGCTAAATTGTCATTAATTGCATTCTTTTCCTTACAATTTATGTGCATCTGTGTCAAGCTGTGATGCTTTGTGCTGTGCAGAGAGAAGTAGGACAGATTATAAATTGGTCAGTGCATCCATGCCAAGGCCTATACTCCATTTATCTGTGACAGACAGAAATAATAAGAGGATAAATACTGAATCCAATCCAATCCAAACATAGCAATCCTTTCAGAGGGTAGGAGATAATTAAATTGAGTTATAACTTCCCCTCGTCCAGAAGTGAAATAGCATGAAACAGCCACATGTCTAAAATAATTTATGGCGGAGACAAACATCACCCTGGGATGCCACAAACATGCTCATGTCAGCGCTTTGAGATGTCTCGTCTCTTAATTGCTCCCATACTACCCCACCCCCCTCTTCCATCCTCTCCAGCTCTTGGTCCTGTCTGTGTTCATGTATCCTGGGCTGTGGTCCATTGGTGTCCAGCTTCAGTCAGCTTTCACAGGGAGCTACATACCAGGCCACCACTCTGTCCTTCTCCTCAACAGCCCCAATGAGCAGACGGCCAAGGACATCGGCAGGTACGGGGAACGACTACTCGCCACAGAGGTGCTAGGTTGCGTCTTTAAATCTCTAAAAAAGAGACAAGGCACTGGGAACAAAGTTCAGACACCTCAAAGGAATAGTTTTTAAGAGATTTTAAGGGATAGTTAGATAAGACTACCACTTCAGCGTCTCATATCTTGCTTAATCTGTACAGCAGCCAAAGTGTAAGATCGACAAATTGTGGTTCAGTGCCTACGTTCCTGGAGAGAGTGTGGCCTTTGCACTAACCTAAGATAAGCTGGCTCTGGCTTCACAGAAATCTTCTCACTCTCAGCAAAACCACAATTGAGTAAATTAGAAAAGTAAACTTTAATGCGGCTGGTAATTAAATTCTTGTGGTTTGGTATCTTGACTTATGGTTTGCAAAATTAGTCTTTAAGGAGAAGAAATACGGTACAATCTAGTCAAACCCAGGGCCGGTGGAGTTTTGTTTTAGTGTCTCTTGTCTCCTTGTTGGCCTTTTAGCTGCATGTAAATGAGCTCCATCTATTTACCACATGTCAAGACCCAAAGTAGCCACAGACCAGGGGCAAGATACAGTATGTAAATCAGCCCTGTCTGAGGAGATGGGGAGGGGGGAGATGGCCGAGCTGGTGATAAACTATATTATCAGGCGAGCTGCAGCTGAAAGCAAAGTTTACTATCTTTTTTAAGCATTTACTGCATTAAAGTGTTTTCCTGCTGCTCACATGAAGAGCATCATAATGAAGGGGCTCAGTTCCACGCTGTAATTTCCTGAGTGTTTCTCTGAATTTTTGTCTCTTCTCTTCCCACATGTCCCCCCACCTTTCTGTCTTTCTGGGTGGGGGGGTTCCAGATCGATCATGGAGAGGCGGCTGGCAGCCAGTGTGAACATTCTCTCCAGGACCTCCACAATGTAAATCATATTTGACCCCCATCTTCACAACAACTTCCTAACCAAGAACACAACCACAAGGACTAAGCTTGGTTTTATCGTCTCTCACGTGCGTGGACACTTAACACGCATGAGCACATATGTTCTTTTTATATAGTGCTGCATAGATGGTTGCCGAGGAAACCGAAGGTGAATGGGCTGCGTCTGAATGGCTCAACACCCCCCGTCACTAGAAACTAAATGGCAGTTAGCCCTCGGAGGGGTCATGTGTTTGTATGCATGGATTAGCCTGTCTGTTAATGCATAACTGTTGAGGAGCAGGCAGCATTAACCAGGTTTAGCCTAAAAATAGAGGATGTGGTTGGATTAGTCTGTGGGTGAGGGTGGTGACGGAGGCGGTCAGGGTGTGTGTGTGTGTGTGTGTTTGTGAACAAGTGAGTGCAGGTGTGTGCATCCAGGTGTATTTAATGTCACATTTAAGCATCTATTTTGACTTTTGTCATGGAGCATGCTTAAATATGGGTTCTTGGGTCTTTCACATTGTGAGAGACAGCACAGAGAGAGGCCTTTTTCGCACTTGACACCATAAAAGCCTGTCGGGAACAGTTTGACAATATCGCTGTAAATCACAGTGGCTATAATAAATGGGTGGCTAAGCCTTTATTGTTGTGTTCTTTCAGGGAATATGATTTACCTTGAAAGTTTTTTTTATGAAATATAAAGGCTCTGCACCATAGAGTAATTCACAGACCGTGATGTACCTGTGTGGTGCACAAAACAGTTGAAATGTCTTCTCTGGTTCTTGGTTCTTTAGGTACTATTGGAAAGGCGAAATCCAGGATGCAAGTGAGATCCTCATGGTAAGCTCCTTCTGCGATCAGCATGTTCTCAAACTGGGGTGTTGAACTCGGAGGCTGAGCTGTAAAATGAGATGTCACTGTCGTTGCAGCTGGTGAAAACAAAGACCTCCAGGGTCCCACAAGTCATAGATTACGTGAGGTGAGTTTTCACCTTATGTAATACGTGTCTCTGCAAAACGCACGTCAAATTACAGTTTCAAACTTAGCTTCATGCTTAAGCTGTGCGTGCTGCTGCATTAAAGGTTCAGAGTGGTTATTTTCAATGTGGGCCCTACTGCCTGCTTAAAATTACTTCACTCGAGGGGATTAACACAGCAGAGCTCCAGTTCTCCAGTAGCACTGTTCTGGAAAAGCAGAGATCAAACAATTGCTTTATTCTATTCATATAAACCATATTTGATACTATAGTGATGTTGCTCACATGCATCTTACCTCACTTTTGCTGTGCTTTATCTTAAAATATCTTAATCTGTATGAACAAATTGTTTTTATGGGGTCTTAAGGTTTTTTTGTTTGCATGGGTCCCCTCAAGGTCTGTCCACCCCTACGCAAACCCAGAAGTCCTCAGCTTCCCAGTGGAGGACGGCAGTCCGACATACATGAAGTGGATGGATGAAGCCATTCCAGATGACTGACTCATCATTACAATCGAAGCCAAAGAGAGGACACAGAGTCCTGTGTGTTGGTGGCCGAGTGTCGTCTGAGGGCTCCGGATCATTCTATTGAACAAAAAGTTCAATGCGTGACATTTACATTATTTTGTTGCCCTGACCTTTTTCCGCTGCAAATTCCACAGTGGGCTGTGAAGACTTGATTTCAGGGCTTTTTAAAGTGCTTTATACCACAGCTGCAGAAAATACTTGTTTGTGATTTGCCGCCAGCTGTCTGTTAAAATCATAGGATGTGACGGCTGCAGTGCATTATCAGTTCATTCTCAACTGTGGATTAAACTGACCACAATCTAACCTTTAAAAGTGGGTGACACTTATCTGTTTTTGTTCCCTGAGTATTTGCATTTGATGGAAAATACTCTATTTTTGTTTTTTTGCAATTACTTAACATGGCATCACTCATCCTGCAGCTTTAACATAGTAATTATTTGTGCTGGAACATATTGATAGGCATGACCATACTGTACTGATAGATATAGTACCAGGGTAATTGGTTTATCATAATCATGTGCCGCCTCTTACTTCACACAGCAGTGCCCATACATAAATATTTTCTTCTGCTTCTGAGAAGAACATTTAGTATCAGAAGGTCACAAGAGTCCAAACAGGCTGAATCATGATCAGCAGCAGGATGTCAGAGCAATTAACATGTGCCTACTGTTCAATATTTGATTGATTTGTCAGGCCAGAGAGAAGGGGCACACACAGCAAACATGTGTACGCGTGTGACGTGTCCTATGTGGCACAAACATGACTATGAAGATGGTTTGTTCGCGCTCAGAAAGAGCTTCGATGTTGTTAAAGAAAACAGAACCGTTGGGTATACCGTGGCGGGGTCAGCCGTGCACGCTGACCTCATTAAAATAAGCATCGGTCTGCAGAATGAGTTTCCGGCACGAGGCCCCAACAAAGAAAGTGCAGACGGGGTTTAGTGGAGTGTTGTGTCTGTGGAGCCAAAATAATCCTCCTCATCAGGTCCACAGATCAGGCCATTTGGTGGTTGTGTGTGTTTGTGCTTTGTGTGGGCTATTTCACTGAATATATACCCATTCATACATACAAATAGATGTGTGTGCTCAGCAGGCACACATACAAGAAGTTGTGTAAGTTTTTATGGCATCTGTTTATACAGTAGACACAAGTGGCATATGTGAAACTGTTATTACAGTTCATGTTGCAAAAACAGAAACTTTATCCTGCAGTTTGGTTAAATGATCACTAGATGGTAGTGTTTCAATACACATGAAAATCACATGTGAATCGCATGAGAATCATGTTTTTTTTTAATCGTCATTTTTGGTCTTCGATACCTAAACAAACCTCAATCTAATAATTTTACTGTCCGATATAATTCGTCCATGTTGAGCAGTGCGCTTTTGTTTTTCTTACATCTCTCTCTACCAATCCTCTTTGAAAGGTGTCTGTGCAGCCTTTCCCTCTCCTCCGTCACCAATGACAACAAGTACCATTTTCGGATCACAGAGGAACAGTGTCCTCTACGCCATAACTGCCATAACTATCAGAAGATACACATTTTGGGTGTTGAAATGCTTATTCATAATTAGCCTGACAATAAATTCCATTATGTCTTTCTCATATCATTAGTATTGCTGAGTGCTTCCAACCACAATGAGCACTGGTTACTTAATATCCATAACATAATTAGTTTTTCACTTCTCCAAATAATCAGACAGAATGAATCTCTCTCTTTCTCTGACAACTTTCTTTTACAATCTATTCAGTCCTAATTAGCTGAGCTAACTAAAGGAATTCTTAATATTTCCACATGAATATTATTCAAGTTGTGTAAACACGGAGACATATGGTAGGGTTTCTTTTTTTCCCCTCACCCTGTGTTTCATTAAATTCTCCATGGGTTGCAGTGGTAGGGACAAGATAATTAAGAATAAGCTGTAAGAAACAGACGCAGATAACGTGCTCCCACTGAGCAATTCAATAAACTGAGGATAATAACACACACACACACACACACACACACACACACACACACACACACATTTATCTGATCTACTGAGTCAAGAATGGTGAGGAAGCATAGTTTTTTAAAATGAAATTTTACATAGATTATGTATTTACTATAAATTTACAAAGAACACTATCATTGAAAATAGTCTGCAGCTTGTAGGAATATCTGGATGTGACAGCAGCAGTGAGGACAATGACATTTATTTTCTCCGTTTTCACTGCACATGTGAATATTGTGTTTAGCTCCAACTGAGTTTCACAGTATCACACCCTTGCAAGCTGTAATTAATGTTAATAAATCACTTACCAAGGCTTTATCGATCATTTATCAGCCATTAATAAGAAAAACCTTTGGGTTGCCAGGTTGTGGTAAATCCTCCTGCACTATCAACCTTCCTTTGTCTTTTAGCTCCTTATTAATTTAAGAGGCAGGTAAAAGGCTTCAGGGCATTGGTACCAAAATCCATCTGTTTTCAACAACTTTCAAACATTTATAGACTGGATGGATTAGTTGTTAATGATTTATTTCTATTTATAAATGCAGGTGACACACAATGTTTTGCTGGGTACTTGTCAGTAAGAAACCCCTGGCCCTGTGCTTTCTACCATCTGCCCAGCTCTTTTACTCTGCAATAGCAGCACTGGAATCCAGTTGAAATTATTCAGCACATCACGTCGCCTGGCCTTTTCCACTTTGAATTGCATTATTTTTTCAGCGGTCGTGTTGTCCAGCAGTGCTCCAACCCATGTGCGGGTCAAGAGGAGCAGCGAGGAGTCAAATTTCAGAAGACTGTTGGAGCTGCTCTTGTCATAAAAATGAATTTGGCTTGAGGGAGGCGCATCAATAAGTCTTACCTAACCAACACAGACATTGTTTTGCTTCCATAATCACAATGGTGTGTCTGAAAAGTGATTGATATTGCTTTGTGTTTCTGTAAGTGAGCTGCTTTCCTTCTATCACACAGAGGATAGATCTCAAATGTTGTGAACAAGTACAACATGGTGTGTGGCCCTAGATGGATGTTGATGGGAAACTGATGAGCAAGAAAATCAAGGTTCAACATTCAAATTACATTTTTCCTTTTTAGCTAGATTACTTTAATGAGGTCAAATCACACACAAAGGGCACAAGCAATGTAGAGATGATGGTGTACTCCTCCAGCAAAGATTGGTCCTTGGTCCTCCATGTATGATCAAGATTTGCAAATCACCAGCATGAGAGATAGAAGAATTTCGTTTAAATTCAAAGGCATGAGCGATTGATGTGTCACAGTGCTTTTCATACATACCTGGTTCATTTTGGAGGTAGGTGCCTGTACATCTGTACTCAGCTGACCTCTAGTGCAGAGTGGCAGAGGATGGAAAAGGGGCCGGAGCAGGGTGAATGCATTACAAGTAGGAGGATTATATTAGCCGCAGACAGTTTACTACTCCAAAAAACTGCTCTTCCCTGGGGAGGTGCAACTTGATTATACAGCACCCCCCACACACACCCCCAAGACCTGCTTCCAAGAGCAGAAAATCTACTTTTATTAATTCAAATGCATATTTTAGAATCAAATTATATCTTGCCTGCTTTATGAAAGTTTGGCTTTAAAGAAAAACTGAGCGTGTTAAATAATATGCCCGCACAGTGGACCAAGATGGAATTTTTTAAATCGACAGAGAATGGGCTTTTATATTCAACAGAGCAAAGGACATAAAAGTAGCCATGTCCACCGCCCACTTTAGATCTCCTCACCCACCACAGATGAAGAGGAGGAGAGGATCACTGGTTACAGCTTCTGCTGCCCCTTCTCCATGCTACAGGGTGGGAAGCTAACAAATATGAACTTCAGGCCAACTTATATGAGCAAATTAATCACAAACTTAATTTACATCATCAATTATTGAGTCCCAGAAGTGTCACGTTGGTGTTTCTTGAGGGCCATTAGGAACCATTTGTGAGGCCCATGGACAAAGTTCTGTTTTAAAACAGGACACCCAAGCATGCATAACGACTCGGGTGTAGAAGTCATGCATAATTATAGTGTTTTGGAAAACGCGGTGCATACCTTGGATCATAAAATGCAAATTGAATGCACAAGGTTGACCTGGTGTCACCTAATGGCTATGGGGTTTTAATCAACTGAAAGAGAAGACTCTCATTTCTCTTACATGCAGTCAAGGACGATTTTATTAAGAATCTAACCAAGTGATTCCTTTTCATTGAAAGAAGAGTGTTGGTGTGCATTTTAACATGCAGATGAGTGAAACCAAGGAAAATTTAACATACACCAGCACACACTAGCTAAAGGGCGAGGTTTCGTACTTGTTGCACAGTGTGGAGAGCTTTAATCATCAGCATGTGTGGACTTCCAGTCTGTTCTCATGTAGTCATGGTGGCATTTTGCCATGTAGGCTGCAGATTTACTAGAGTTCAGCTCATTCAAACGGAGCCGGACAGATGTTGGGGTGCCTGAATTGGCTTGGCATTGCAAGGTGACATGGAGGAGAGGGAAGAGCGATGGCCTGAGTACCCGAGTGAGTGAGCCTCAACTAAAGGTGATTGCTTTCTTTCTTTCTTTCTTTCTCCTCAGTACCTCCTCTACTTCAGCCTCCTTCCCCGCGCTCCTCCCACCTCCTTGCGCCTCATAAATCCTCATCTTGCGGCACGTGTGCTTTGTGCGAGACGTTCCCCACACACGACAAACGAGAGCGAGAATGAGAGAAAGTGAGAGCAAGATTGGAGACACTTGGCGAGGCAATAAAGAAGCCCATTCCTTCTCCCATACCTCTCCTCCTGGCTCTGTTGCTCTCTCTCTCCCTCCCTCCCTCTCTCTCACCCTCCCTGAGCTGCTACGCGGACTCCGTCATCAAAACACACACTGAGGCATGCTGGCTCGCTCACTCTCTGTGGCTTGTGGACACACAAACACGCACAGTCTCACAACACTGGAGCCAGCGTTCAAGATGCAGCAGCAAGAAAGCATGTCCTCTGATTCCCTGTCAGGTAAATGCAAAATGAGATATGTATCTCTGTCATCCCTCCCTTCCTTGCATCATTATCCATCTTGTTTCCCTCTTTGTCACGGTTAGATGCCACATTCTTTTTTTCTCCCTCTTTCTCTTGTTTTCCTGGCTTCTCTCTCCTATAATCATCATCATCATCTCTGCATCCATCTGCCGTTTTCATGTTTGTGTGTTTTCCTCTGTGCATTGTGCTGTAGGAGGTGATAACCAGGATCATTGTTATTGTAGAAAAACAGGAGGTGTACCTTATTTTCCATATGGCAGTGCTGGAGGGACATTAAGGTGGAGTAGCTCCTGCCACTACGACTGCTTCACAGCTGTGAAAGTGCATATGGACCGGAGGATATCGCTTTCTTCTGACCTAGATACAATGACAAGGCTTGTGCTACTTCAGCTCCTTGTTTTCCAGTGTTTAGTGTTGTACTTGATTGTCCCGAGCAGTGCTGTTCGGAGCGTCCTCATCATCATCCAAACGTTGATTGCTCTGGAAATGTAGCTCCTACATGAAATTTAAATCCAGCAGAGGTTTGTTAAACAGCGGAAGAGTCTGGTTACATGTGTTGTGGGTTGCCTGTGGAGGCTGGAGCTGTTGATGAGGACAGTCCTGCTGGGTATTGAGCTTGGAACTAGATAGTGCAAACTCATCTTTCATTAGTCACATAATTAAGTTGATCAGTGCCAGGAAAATGTTAACCTGGAGGCAAACAGGAATTGTTGCTTATTGTTTATTTCTGTGATTTACAGTAACTGAATGCTGGGCTATGCGGTACGAGTGAGAATTAAAGCATTTACAATCAGGAGGATTACCATAAGAACTTGTTTCTGTTTTATTTTCCCCCTCGTTGCACAGCATCAGGTTCATTAAGGCTGCTAGAGCCCAGCCTTCCTGAGAAGCACAAAAACCAGAGAATGGCAAATAATGAGACTTTTTACAGCAAAAATGTCTTGTCTTCTGGGCTCCTTGTTCAGAGGCGCCTTTCATTATCGGCTCTATTTTTAATCAAGTAAACAGTCACCTGATTTTTCTGCTAGAGTGAAAATGCATTTATTCGTGTATTTATGTTTTGGGGTTTTTCTTTGGGAAGCGTCAAGGTGATCTTACCCCTGCATGCTTTGGGTAGAAGGCAGGGATCATATCACAAATCAACAGCTTGGGATTATGAGAGAAAACTATCTAAATGGTCCAGTTTTATTTTTGTGCCATTTTCTCTGCCAGTCCAACTCGAAGCTGATAACGTTTATACCCTCTCGGTTTTATATCTCTTCACACCCAAGCTGTTTAATTAGAATTGTCTACACATTAGTGTATTAGCCCTTTTTACTTTGTTAATTTGGTCAGGCTTTCCCCCTTCAGGCCCAACACAGTGCCTAATATACACAAACTGTGTGTAATTGAGACTTGAGACTATTTTATAGTCTTGATGCATATAAATGAATACATGGCAATGACGGAAAAACAACCATCAAATATTTTGCTTCAGGTCAGACATAGTTCAGATTGGAATAGTAGTCTGTGTGTTCTAAAAACAGAAACGCAATTTCACAGCTGGAGTTTGGCGAAATGGCAACAGAAAATCCTGAGTTTTGAAACTTTTCAGTGGCATTGAGGAGAAGACAAAACACGGTGTTGTTGAGGCAGCGACGGCCTTGTTGATGATTTACTGACACTTCAGATGCCTCTCCTGTTCTGACACCTCGCCTGTCACCCATCGCCGGTTTCATCCGAGCTCCCAGGTGAAATGATTGTCGGTGCATCTCTCAGTTCAGGTTGATTCACGTCACCTCTGCTGCACTTAATTTGCGGGCAGACCGACGGCAGCGCGGCTCTGAGGTGGTACAGATGCACCGAGTGCTCCTCTGAGAAAGTCAGCTGTTATTAGCAGTGCAATCTCAGCACGGACAAGAAATGCACAATTTACCCTCAAGTGTGTTGTATTGGCCTACAGCAGTGACATAGCAGGTGGCAAGCAGGATTACATAATGTGTGCGAGCTGAGAACCAATTGTTTACTGTAAAACGGAGTTGAGCAAGATGCATTCTCAGCCTCTTCGAGCTACTCTGGTTCCCTTTCTGATGACAACACATTTTTCTTTTCCGATTGCCTTGGCACAGTTTCTGTAACAGTTTGAATGTGAGGAACTGTTAATCAAAGCGCCAAACTGCACAAAAGAATGGGAGAGCAAACATTTCCTGAAATATGTAGCATTTTTCTACAAGAATGAGCAGCGAAGAAGACACCAAACATTGTATTTGTACACGACAAACTGAGACACACATTCTGCTCAAAAACCTGAGCAGGTCTGTACCTGCAAAAAACAATACTGATGTAGATTTGAGCTAAATTTATGTTTGGCAAACTGATTTGTATTTTCTCACATAACAACACTGTGTTATTCTATTTCAGGATAGGATATGGCATCAATTTTCCTTAATAGCCAATACAACCATCAAATACAACAACAGACCGTGAATTCTTAACCAGGATTGGGTTGTGGTGAAAATTACTTGAGCGTAGGTGCAACTTATCAGGGAAGATATTCAAAAATGCATCAGTCAGGTATAGCACCGACACCAAAAGCTTATCACTGCGTGAACTGAGCTTATAATGGTGATAAACAGGCGCCAGCAATTCAGCATGAAGAGAAAGAGTGTCCACGTGGTGCATGAGCCGGAATTTCAAAATGGGACAGATTGGATTATAATTATATACACAGTGGAGCAGTTATGGAGATTTGGAGAGAAATGTTTATCCATTTAACCCCCCCCATCCTTTAGGGACTTACAGTTTTTTTCCTCTTCACAAAATCAGGCAGTCGATGTCTTCTGCATCATTTGTTTGGTGGAAGTCCATTAATTAGTTTCTGGAACAGAAGAATTTTTAGGTGCAAACAACAACATGCAGTTAGATTTGCAAAGAAGAGAAGAAATCAAAACTTATTTATTATTAGTTGTAATATGACTGAAAAGATGCCGTTAGCATAATGTGGTTTTTATTTAATGGATTAATAATTGTAATTTAAGACAGTCACTGATATCCCTGATTGTTTCTAAGAATTGAAGATGAAAAAAACATTACCACAGCATTGTTTTTTATGTGATTGCTCACATTCTTTCTGAAAATTTGCTTTCATGAGTCAACACCTTACTGGTTTATCACACCAGACTTACACAGCAGATCACTATCAACTGAGACGTATAAGTCTAGGACCAAATGTTCTCGTAGCTCATCCACTTCTGTGACAAACTACAGAATGGCCGTGATAAAGATTAATCCACTCAGTGCAGACAGTGTCACAAAGTCAGTAATTTTTTCCCCCACAAATTAAATTTGATGACAAAATATGGGGATGTCAAAACGTTGCAGTAGGTAGATAAAGGCTGTGTGTCACTTTTTCGTGCACAGACATTTTTAGGATCAGACGTTTGAGAAATTTCTGGGACCAGGCCTCTGAAATACCATCAGCCCCCGATGCACCCGGATCTCATTCTTTTTATGCATGCACGGCTGTCTTCATTAAGACCTTGTTAAGTAATGTCACAGCATTCTTTCTCCCCTCGAGACTCAGCTGAAGGGCGCCATCAGTCTTATTTTAATTTAAACCCCTTTTTTAAAAAAGAAAAGTAGGCTTGGTTTCACCACAGTGATCTGTTGTCCTTTCTTATTCATTCCTTGAAATTTTACTGAACTTACTTACTTATTTGTATGTTGGGATTTATGGAATCAAACTGCTTGATTGAACAGCTTTTGTTCTTTAGCACAAACACACTGGCAACCTCACGATCGTTGCTCAGCTGACTCTGAAAGCTGTTCAGATTAAGACTGAGTTTCAATTGAACCATCCTGTTCACGTGTCTCTCGGGTATACATCAGCAGCAGCTACACTGTAGGTCGTAAACCTCATTGTCCTGCGATATGGAGCGAGCGCTTCTCCTCCCCGACGGAGGACCAGACAAAGGATGCTCAACCAAGCAGCTGCTGACCGAGTTCGAAGTCTGGGTCAGTACGCATCCAATGAGAACATCCTCCATCGCAGTCTGGTGCATAGCACTGCCCACACAGCTCCCACTCACGGGCCACGAGAGATGACTCAAAATCTACTATTCATCCAAAGTTTGAACAGTGAAGGTGACTGGAGTTCACAGCCACCGAGCCACGAGGGCATGAAATGGAAATCAACTTTCTCTCTTATTGACCTGCTTGAAGTCATTGTTTTATATTAGTATGCAGGTGCTGTCCTTCCCTCCCACCTCATAGTTTCAATTTTTCTTTCGACCAAGTGCATTTTAGCAGTTTAGTTTTCACACTCCAGCTGTTCTTCAGAGAAGTTAACAACCGAACAGTTGATTTGTTTGCCCACATCCATCACAGTCTTTCAAATGTCCTCTCAATAACAGTTCATGAACTTAAAAAAGAAATTTGAAAAATGGGAAGCACAGCCGCTCCCCTGTCCCAGGTTGTGTGTGTGTGTGTGACAGTGAGTGGACGTGCTAACGAGCCTGTCAATCGGATCCTCACCTACAGTACATCCTCTCAGGAAGAACAGAACCCTTCACCGATCACAAAAGGTTTTCCCCAGATTCCTCGTCTCCAGCTAAAAGACTCATTTACAATCCCATTACATTTTCTGAATTCTGATCCAAATCCGTTTCATCATGGTTAACTCCTCCAGTTCCATGGCCATGCACAAATTCCTCCTTAATGCATATTCCTCTTGACATTTTGAATATTTTGTCCTTTTATTGCCTTTTTTCCTGCTGTTTCTTGCAAACTGTTTCGGTCTATTAAAATATAACCTCCAACACCTGATGTAATTGGTCTCCGACAATGTATGTGGTCATCCTACTCAAAGAAAAGTGAAGAAAATGAAAACGTGAACATATATTGTGGGATGGTACGTGGCGTTCCGCTGCCACTGTATCATGTTTACTTAACGAACCTCTCAAGATGTGGGTTGCCTGGGTTGTATCACCACCAGTGTCTCCAAGACAACGTCAGCACCCTGCGTGCTCTACAGTGACAGTGATTTGTACAGTATGAGCTTGAACACATTCTTATGTAGAGCACTGATCTTTGATCATTTCCTCCTTTGACTGAGGGGTGCAACTGCAGATTAAATTTTAATTGATGACCAGGAGCTACAAAACTGCTCAAGCTTCATATTAAAGCTGTGGGTGTCAGAAACAACAGCAGCTGCAGATGCTTTTCCCCTTCAGTTTTCCAGCTTGCTCCACTGTGGCACTTGACATGGCTCTTCTGGCCTCGTGCCGGCGGTATCTTCATGCTCCTCGAATGTATTTAAAGTGTAAATGAGTGGTTGTCAGTGGCAGCGCGACATCCTCTAGAGCTTCTGTAGGCTGCTGTTTGAAGTCTTTGTGCATTTGCATCCTTGCTGTTACTCTTTTACCTGTTACAGCCTCCAAGTTGTGATTTGTGGCAACTACTGTAGCATTTGTTTGCATTGCGCTGCAATTCCAGAAAAGCTCAGAGAGAAGAGGAAGTTCAATCAACTGTCTCTGCATGTGGGCTTACCTTGTGGCCTTTGCAGCGCTGCTTTCTATGAGCAGAAAACAAGATGAAGCTTCTCATCTGCAGTGAATCCAGGGTCTCTAAATCTCTCAAAGCTGCATCAGAGCATGCTGGTGTTGCTGGCGGCATGTGGACAGGCAGGATTTATAACTTACCATTTAAAAGGATGTGTCTGCTTCCTAAGTGCTTCTTCAGCGGGCTATGATGACCACATACCACTTTGTTCTTGTCACCATTCTGAATTCAGTTTGTATCTCTGAAAGTTTCAACATTTTTTCATACTGTTGCTTGTTTTTACGTCAGAAAGAGGCATTATGATAAAGATTCCAGGAAATCTGTGTGAATACAGCAGCAAGAAATATTTGGTTTTGGACTGTCACATCTATCTCTTAAGCTTGGCTTAATGTCAGTGCTCAGTCAGTCCACAATGTCAACCCAAGCTGTAATACACTTTTTGTGTGTATAGTACGAAAAGCACAGGGGTAACTAATAAAATAAATCATGGCTGCACTCCATTTCTGGTGTCAGAAGCCGTTCCAATTAGCCAGCGTGAGCAATAGCAGGGTCTTGGAACTGACACGGTGAAATGCAGCGCAGCCAAAACTAATGTGATTAGTTACACGTGTGTTCAGTGAGTCTTCTCCAAGAGAAAGGTCTTTTCAACACCTTGTGCAATGTGCAAGAAGATAAACAGCTACATCACCATAGGGGCTGAAATTGTTCAACACTGCACCAGACCCTGCTGCTCATGTCTGCTGGGGAATTCATACATTTTTAAAATGTGATCATATGCACAAATATGTGGATGCTGTTTACACGAAGGAGATAGTTGGAAATCAAAATATCTAAATCGAACCAGACGGATAATCCAAACCTCCAAATAAGACTCCTGCAAAAGTCTACTTTAGGTGTGCAGTGGGAGGCCAGAATTAACAGTGTGTGGGAGTGTTGTAGGTGCAGAAACTGTTATGTGATGGCAAGTCAATATTGACCTCTATACTTTCATAGATCTTAAGTGAAACCCATGTAGAAAACCCAAAATATCAAAAAAAGCAGTTGTCAAATTTAAGCCTTTAGATTTCCTTAGATTGCTCTCCAAACGGAGTCAACTTGCTAAATCAGCAGGGCAGCCTACACACAGCCTTGCATCTCCAACCACATCCTTCTCTCCCATGTTTATTTTCTTTTCCCTCCATCACTCACTACATTGTTACTGGAATGGTGAAGCAAACAATAATGTTTGTGAGGCATCTCCTCCAAATCTGAAGTATTGATCTAATACCATTAGTGCCTTTTTGTATATTTGTTCTATCAATACCTGACGGAAGGACTTTGTATAGCAGCCGGTGAAAGGTGAGGCTTAATGCCATATTGCGGAGCACAGCTATTGATGCAGGAGAGGAAAAGAAATGCTAATATGGTGCAGTTATTGATTTCAGTCAGCCGCTAATGTTTAAAACAAGGGAGGGAGCAGCACAGTATAAGTATATGCAAATAAAATGTGGCTGTGCTTGTCATCTGAGTTAGATAAGGGGCATCTAGCTGCTATCTGATTGGAGCACTACTTATCTTTTACACACAGAGTGAAACACGATCATCCTTGACACCACGGTTTCACGGACACACACGCACCAGTGCACGCATACACTAGTCTAATGAACACATGATCTATTGTCTCTTTCCCCTGCTGTTCATTTGAGCTTCAGTAAAATGTGCATCATTACATAACTGCCCTACAATCAAAGGTAACACAATACACAGACAGCAATTTAATGTGTTTCCTAATCATAGCCTCGTATTTGAGGAAAGGATTTTGTTGCTTCATGGTACACCCACACCCACATTCTAAATATATGGTGCTGTTTGTATTATTTGCATTATGGATTTTTTAAATTAACCATAAAAATATGGTTCTTCTTAGGAGGAGTTGAACATAAATATGTTTAAAGTATATTTTTGCATTTTGCCATTTCCCCCACATAGCTGATATCAACATGGTAGGCATTTTATATTAATGGGATTGGGATATAATTTGGAAAAGACTGTGATGTGAAGTGTGAAAGGAACAGTACGAAGGGGATTTGTGCATTGCACATTGTTGTCATAAGGCGGCTTATTATTTCTATAGGTTTTAATTTGGAAATAATATTTGCTCCAAAGTGCTGGGTTTCTGTTCTGGTTTTGTCAATCTCTTAAAAGTTCTTCTCATATGAAACTGATAATGCTGACGTACAGAGGTAGCCTGCTCTTACAGCTCTAAATGGGCTTTGTGGAGTATACTTATTACTCTAATTCAGTCTCCCATTAAAAAAAAAAACCTTTTTGCAACATGGCATAAAAGAGGCATTTTGCATCTACTTCTTGTGTTGCTTAAGTTTAAAAATGGAGAAAAGAAGGCTCATTTGGGTCCAATGTGACTATTTAATAATAAAGCCGACCCTTTTTTTAAAATTCAAGTGTAAAACATGCAAAAAAACATAGCATGCAACAAAAGCAGTTGCAACATGTAATTATACATTTTGATCTGTCACAGGATGAAAAGGTAATTGCTCCATGTTCCAGTTCTTGGACTGTCACTGACATGGCTTACTGGGACTTTAAATTGGAAGGGAGACCCTCATTAATCTTTTTGTAGTTACGCCACTGCTTTTCCTGCCATGGCTTTCAAATCTCTACTGCAAACAGACTTGTCTATAAGGACGACAAAGGCTTGAAGAGTTGAACTTTAACTTGTAACAGAGTGAGGGAAATGTCAGTTATGCCTGTGTGGGTGGGCCTTGAGTTTGAGATTATTTATGATAGTAATTTAGCTCAATATTTGCGTATATATATATTACACACGTTCAGCTACTTAATGTGGTCATTTTAACTGTAGTTAGTATGGTTACAAGGGTGGGGGCCTACAAACTGCATTGGTAAATTCATAAACACAAAAAGCAACTAAGAAACACAAAAGGAAAAAAAAATGCAAGACACCAAATTACTTTTTTTTCTGCGATAAAAGAAACATTAGATAGTTTATGATTGTGTCCTTGAGGACGGTCCCTTCTCTCGGGCTGTGTACCTGACAGGTCACTGTCAGGGTGAAAGCAACCCTGATGTAGCTGTCAGTCACCTTGATTAGCAAAATGGCGGTTGTAAAGAGAAGATACGCAGAATGACGCACTTTAAAAGAAAAGTGGAAAACGCTTTTTTCTTTGAAGTAAAAGAGAAACCGGTGCTTCTGGAACTGATGGGGAAAAGACGCAAAACTGAAGCGTCTTCGTTACGGCCGGAAAACAAAGTAAATTCGTTTTAATGCCGGAGAAGTGCTACTGTGAGCGAGCTAACGGCTAACAGGAGAATTCTCGGAGGAAAGCGTCCGTTGCCGCCGAGGAGTCACGAAGTGTCCCGAAGCGTGCCGAAGAATCGTGAGACGTGAGACGCCAGGCGAACTGCGGAACAGCTCCAGCTATCGCATTAAAGAGGTTTGCCATATATGTGTCAAATAATTTAGTATGGCCCCCGATGGATGTAATAAAAATTGAAAGTGGCCTTGCTAGGAAAACTGTTCAACCCACTTTACATAGAGGAGGTGTTGTTGAGAGAAACCGCTCTTATTTGGACAGAATATGGTTAAAACTGACATAAAACACGGCCCATAACGCGTGCTATATCAGATTAGTCCATAAACTATACGTTATGGTGGTATCAGGTTATTTTGGTCAACTCATTCCAACTGCAGTTAATGTGTTTAATGTCTCAATTCCCCTCTCGCTTGAGCAATGCATAATTTGCGTTTAATTTAACTTTCAAGCCAGTCACACGCTCTGTGACTTTTGCAGAAATCATCCATCAAGTGTCACAGATGCTGCATAAAGCTCGAGAAAAACATTTCTGTATTTGACACCTTTATGATAAACCGTGCAGCACAAATCTGAGACAGCTACTGTCACAGGGCTGCATATATTATTCAAAAGATTTTGTGAATTTTTGCCAAAGTCGATCTGATCATAGAAATAGACTGCACTGGGTGTAAATGGATCATTCTTATGCCGTTTGTTGTGTTGTGAAAATAATCTTTCAATAAATCCTTTAAGAACCAAAATATGGACATATTTGAAGTTTCAGGATCATCAAAGGGCAACAATATTAGTTTTATTGACAATATGTTAGGTAATGAAATAGTTTGTTAAACTTATTGCTGCTCAATCATTGTGGAGGGTTTCTTTGGCCTCACAGGTAATTGGTAAATGTTCTGCTGCTGCATGGAAAATGCATTTTGTGCCTACAAATCTTGCATCCTCTACCCCTGATGTCAGTGTCTGCAAAATATTGATTGAAGAGGTGTGGTTAACCTGAAATCAGGTCTTCTCTCATCTCCGTCTTTCTCGCCGCTCTGCCTCTCGCCTCGCCCTTGTCTGCTTTAAAGCTCGTGGAACCGATTCTGAGTTGCGTAATGTAATCAACAGCAGGATTATGCACCTGCCTCGAAAGAAGCTGTGTGCTTGACCTGCTCCTGTCCACGGCGTGACTGTAAGCTGATCAGTCAGATGTCGCTCTGTCTGTTTGTGTGTGTGCGTGATTGTGCGTTAATGTGACTGTGCACTTGTGACTCAACCTCTAGCAGCATGGTGATGAGGCTACCTGGGATAGGAAGCAGTCGCTCAGCGGAAATGATCAAAGCAGTTCCACTGACAACCCCTAAACTAAATGTGTGCGTTACCTGCATTTTTGCATGCATTTTGCACTGTGCACGGGAGCTCTAACTCCACGTTGCAAATGAGATGATTGAAAAATACATGACAAAGGAAAAGTGTCAGCGCATTGTATGAATAATATACAGTGCGTCTCAGTGCATTGAATATTCGCTTTGAAACTCGTGCATGGCTGAAGAGTCTGTGAAAGTACACATGGTTTTATATTCTGCTTCCCAAGTTTACATTTCCAAGAGCGGAGATGAAAACAGCCAGTTTCAAAGTCGATGCACAAACTCTTCTCAGCAAACTGTATTAAAACAAACTGTATAAAACAGGAATTCGTTTTTCGCACTAATTACCTGTATAAACTATATCATATGTTTCAGTGCCTTTTTCGGTTGATGCTCATCAAGTATAAAGATCTATATATAGTATGTGGCGCATTGTGAAATGGCCAAAATCTCATTTCATGATCTAAGTAATTTCATATCCAGATAAGCCATAATGGTGCCCTGTGGGCGGAAGCCGAGGGTTTTTTGAGGTCTCGACTTTACCGTCAGCCGTCAAAAACATATCTATCTTCTGACGCCGAGAAGCGACACTCTCTGAGATGCAAACAAGGGTTTGTTTCACAAAACCGATCTGCGCTCAGCATTGATTGATGTCGTCAGTGTCTCCGTACCGGTGACCGGCGTGCCGCGCCTGATGGATTGTATGTGTGGGGAGAAAAAAAGCATATGTGTGGCTTTTCTGAGATTTATGTCACCTCATCGTTGGAGATATGGGAGAACCCAATATATTGCCTTCTCACTTGCTTTATTTTTTCATCCAGTCTTCACCTGAGTGATTGAAGTGGGAGACGGTGGACAGACTGTGGTAGTCTTTCCCCTTCAGTAGAATTTCTAATTAAGGAAATATATTATTTTCACATCTTTCTAGGATGTCACTGTTTAAGCTATTACTCTTCTACTGTATTCTCAGGTGCCCAATCACCAGGCACAGTTTGTCTTTGCTCTACCTTCATGAACAATGTCTTTTCTTGTCCCCCCCAGATGTACGGTGTCCACCGAGACACGGATGTTGCGCGGCCACTCCTGTGAAGAGCGAACGGCGTGGACCCCGAAGTACTGCCTGGTCACGGACTGTCAGATGCTGCTTCTGAACGAGGAGGAGGCGGTGAGAGCCGTCAGTGCCGTCACATTGTCTGTCACGTCCCTCTGTGCCACCATCGTCTTTCTCATCTTTTTTTCCTCTTCTCTTTTCCTTTCTTCATTTTTTTGGCTTCTGCCTTTATAGCTCTTTCCAGTCCAAACATTCTCTTCGCAGACGGTATATTTTACAACTCATCTAGAAATACACGTGAATTTTCGTTTTATAGCAACGTGTCACTTCGGCCACATTTTAGAAGAAGATCAGAAGTTGCTTATGACATTGCGATGTGTGACTTTGAAGTTTCCCTTCCTGTTCCTGCTGTGTCAAGGCCTCGTTTTAATGACTCAATCTACTAAATGATTAGAGTAATAATAAAAATAGAGATTTACAATGGACAGACACTGGCTCCTGATCGAATCCTGTGTCATCGACATTTAAATTCATCCCACAGCTGAGACCACCAGCAGCCAGGTTAAGCAGAGCAAGCTGAGTCGGGCTCTTCGCCTCTGTTGTTTTGATTAGTGTCACGCTGGATTATGCTAGTTTCTGTGAGATTAGAGGTCCCGTTGTTGGGAACAAATCCGCAGTCAGCAGGGTAATCTAAATTACACCGATCTGTCAGCAACATCCTTCCCTCGCTTTACAGCTTTGTGTGAGCTCATAGTTAAAGCCTGCACGCACCCTACTCCCTCAAAGGTGTTCTCACTTGGTTAAATATCTTCTCAAAGCTCTGATTGGTTACCAGGGCTGTGGAATATTGTTTATGTATATCACAATATTTTTGGCATTAAGAATCCATGGACCTGAACTGGCTCAACACTCCCGTCTGGTGAGTGGGGGATGTTTTCTCGGCTGCTCTGAGCCTCTTATTACCGATCAATCACGGTTTGAACACCACAGCCTGTCAGAGTGCTGTTGCTGAACATGTTCATCCCTTTATGGCCCCCAATTTCCCTCTGATGGCTACTTCCAGCAGGATAATGCACCGTGTCACAAAGTAAAAACCGCCTCAAGTTCAGTCCAGCAGAACACCTTTGGGTGCAAGGCAGAGTGGCAGATTTGCAGCATGAATGTGCAGCTGACATCAACAGCTAAATGTTAATTTGTTCGAACAACAGATTTGTAGACTGTAACGTAATAGAACCATAATACCACAATAAGAATAAGATGAAATTTGATAAACAGTAATGCTGAGTTATCACCCACCCCTACTAATCGCCGCTTAATACAATCAAAAATATGTTAACTGCGCCGCGCGACATTAGCGCTGCATGAAGAGAAGCAGCTCCTTCATTTATTTGAATGAGGCCTCGCCGGCTCGGGAGAACCAGCACGCTCGTGGAGCCAGGAGTTGAATCTAAATCCACTTTTTTTCTCACAAATAAATTCTGGATAGAATATTTTGTAGATGCTCTCCTTTTATTTTTCATCACAACAAAAATAGAATCACTGTGGTGCCTCTCCAGAGTTGTAAAAATGTTCTGATAATGTGTCTAATTCCTGAAATGTATAACTCAGTGGATTATATATATCAGACGATGGCACGCACTCTTGCCACTGTCATGTGTGAGGTAGTGTCTGTGGCTGAGCCTGTCCAGCTGCACATACCCATCAATCACTGGCACAAGAACAACATCTGACTTCTGGGTGCTTTTAAATATACATCGTATCAGACCTGGTGGGGAAAATCGTGATGAATCGGAGACTTATTTTGGACCATGTGGGAGGCTCAGAACATTTTCTCAGTGCAACAGCCGTTTCTTTGGCGCTTGACGTGTAGGTTAAAAAGTCCTGGCGCGTCACAAGAGTTTCGACTACTGCCGCTATCTGAGGACCAGCAGCGGTGAATTAAATTAAACCGACATGGAATTTCTCAGGCCCTCTTCTGCAATTTCAAAGGTCTCGGCACAGCGGCAGGGACGTGACAGTGCACCTCTGTTATCGCCGGTGCCTTGCTTCTACTGATTAAACATTAAATGAAATTACACGCAAAAAGAGTTGAGCTATACCCCATCCCTTGACATAGCTCTGAGGGCGTCTTCGGCGCTCAAGTTGGACATGTGGTCGATGTCAGCGGTGCTCAAACATGAGTGCACTCACAGAAGGAGCCGGGGACCAGGCACACGTATTGGACGTGCCAAACCTTTATTCACACCAGCTGGAACTGGGGAGAAAAGTGTGGCTTCGTTTTCGTGTTGCACTGCCGAGGCGCGTGTCGCGGCGAGATAGAAGAATAATTGCAGGGAGGAACGAGTTGAATCGACCCGTCGGCGGCCCTTTCTGCTACAGCGCTTTTTCTTTTCCGCAGCAGCTTTTAAAACGCGTCCGTCGAGGGACCCCGACTCCGAGAGGTCACCCGGAGCGCTGCTGGATTCCTCTCGCGTCAGCAAACCGCGGGTCAAAACGATGATACAGTAGCTTAATCGCTCGCGCCAGACAAAGGTGGGATGGCGCGGTTTAGACGGCAGAACGAGCTCAGCCGAACGGATCGGAGCGGTCACGCGGTTGAGGTTGGACATTTACGTCCACTTCAGTTTGTCATGGCAGTAACAGGTTCTCAGTTATTTCAGTAAATCATTATTTCGTGACGGGACGATCAGACCCTGCACTCGCTGACAAAGTTAGCGGTTTGAGTCAAAGCCGACAGCAAATATATACAGATCTTCATTAAAGCTCGTCAGCCTCATGCAGCCTGATTTACTTCACACATTCCTCCATGTCTGTGTGACAGAAATCAGAAGTATTTAAATTCCTGTGTGCATCCTTCTGTTCTATTTTCATGTGATGCAAAGTCTCTGCAAACATTGCATAATGCAACATGTCTAAAAAAAAACACGTTTTTTAAAAATCTGTTCTGGGATAGTGAAATAAATTTATTTATTAACAGCAATATGTTTAAATGCTGCATATTCATTATCTTTATAGATTCATAGGTATCAGTTATAATTAACTCTTTATTTGCTTACATCCTGACTAAATTCCTACATTCTATACGGAAAACACTGGAGCGAACCAAAGCGAGAGGAGAGAAAGAAAAATCAATGTGCACAGCGAGACTGTGAATAAAAGTTGTGATTTATTGTTGGCTGTAGGGGTTCTGGTAAACACTGCCTTTTCATCTCACTCTGTTTTTTTGTCTTTATTCCAGTTGGTGTCTTATAATCTCTCCCTCCTCACTCATGCTTCTCTTGTCCACATATTATGGAACTGAAGCGCAGCATCACCGAGAACGAGCCAATGTCGACGTTGTCATTTGTGGCCTCATTTGACAAAAGGGGATCATGAGGTCATTTGTACAGCCGATGCTCATAAGTTATACTTCCACAAACAGAGAGATAAGCAGAGAAAAGGATGACAGTGAAGGCAGAGCCCTGCCAGAGGAGGGGATAACGGTCTCAACATTCAGCAGCTGTGTCGCATGTCTGGAGGGCTGCGACGATGTGAAGGCAATAAACCCGAGAGAGAGAGAGAGAGAGAGAGAGAGAGAGAGGTGTGATTCCAGAGGGCTTTTCCGGAGTTTAGACTTTTCTCATTTTCACCTTCAGCTCGTTGCAAAGTTCCTTCAGTCGTTTCCTCGGGCACACGAAGCTCCGTTGCTCTCATCTACATTTGCAAAGCTACACGTGGCCGCCAGCAGAGGGGGCTGGTGATTTTGAGACAAGTGCATTTTCTGTGGTTGAGTCAGCAGTCATCGTCTATGATGAACCGAGGAGACTTGCAGGAAAATGTGTTTAAATTTATCCCAAAGTGGGCTTGCTTCACCGTCGTAAATCGGATCAGCGCTTCGATTCATAGCAGAAGCAATTATCCTAATTGAGTTAGCAGAGAATGAAAGGATACATCACTGCTTCCTGTTTATGGTTCGAACTTGACCTTTTAGCCAGAGCGTGTTTTCTTGCAGTGTGCATGCTATGTTTCTAAGCAGCTTCTTTAAAAAAAAGAAAGAAGGTTGAGTAATTCTCCAAAACTTTCCTGCCTTGATATTTCCATCTAGTCTGGGGACTTTTTATTCAGCCTTACTGCCACGAGCCATCTCCTCTGACCTTTACCTGCAACTTCAGAGATTATTCAGTTGAGCTGTTTCGCTGTCGACTGGAAAAAAAAAAAAGTGAAAATGCTCATTGTGGCCTCGTCGCCTTATCATACTCTCCAAGCATCATTTAGCAAATTCTACCCTTAAATGTTTTTAAAACAGAGATTACATTAATGATTTGTTTCAAGCTGTAGGGCAGCATAATGCACATTTTTTAAAGTGATAAGCTTTGACCTTGGTTATACTCATAAGTAAAACTGAATATTACAAACTAATTGATCATTAATTGACTAATTGTTATAATAAAGCCACAGAACTGTGTACAGTACTATATATATATATATATATGCACATTGTGGATATATATATATATATCTGTCACCACACCTCAGAGTGGCTCAAGTTGCAGCTCGTCTTGCTTTGTGATTACGGCTCGGAAAGTGTGAGCGAGAGCTGTCCCCCAAAAGTCCCACGAGGGCCGAGCAAAGAGGGAGAAGCTCAGAGAGCGAGATAAACAGGCGGAAACAGAGGGCCAGAGAAGACGAGACAGACAGGGCGCTGCGTTGAGGTGTGAGGATGTTCGATAAGCCATCATCACGCCGCTTGGAGGACGCCAGGCCTTGTCCCTCTTTTTTTCTTTGACTCACCACTTTTTCACCGCAGCCATCCTTCTTCCTTTTGTCTGTTTTATCTCGTGCAGCCAAACATTTGGTATGCGACCTACAAGAAGATAGGGGCTGACGCAGACCGATGTGCTGCTAATGCCCGCTCTGTTTTAGCCAGTGACTCCTCATTTATCACGAATGCCGCGGCTTATTGTGCGCCACTGGCCCCAACACAGTGACCAGAATAACCACAACCAAAAAGATAAGGAGCCTCTTTCAATATTGTACGTGCATTTCATTTCTTACGGCTGCCATTTTTCTTTCTGTTGGCTTTCATTCTTCTTCTTGTGCACTCTTTTGTATCTGCACCTTTTGTTGAATTCATTCAACCCTTTCATCTGTCTTTGAATTTCTCGCTCTGCTTCCCTGCCTCCTCCCTTTCTCAGCTGATCTCTTCTTTGTTTTTGTTTTTTTTTTGTTTTTTTGCAGGAGAGACGCGCTGCATCATGCAAAGTCCATCTCCTGCGACGCACCATCAGCGTTCCAGTGGAAACGCAGTTTCCAGAGTTCCACAGCCAGCTGTCCACAGAGAGCGGTGAGTGGCCTGAGGGCGTTCAGTACTCTGCAGTGATGGGGTACACACATTGGAAATCCTTTTAATTGATTCCTTGACACAGTTTAATTAAATCAGAATGATTAATAACCCCCAAATCAAATGTTTAACACGGATGTGGACACTGGAAATTCAATTTATTATCAAGACTGCGGGGACCGAGTAGAAGTTTTTTTTTTCCCACAACATTTTGTACATGCAAGGCTGCTTCATATCAGCCTAAAGTCAAACAGAAGCACTCAGACGCTTGTTCTGTACGAAGTTCAGCGTAACACAAAGAGAAGCACCTCCTCAGCTCCTCAGTGACATAACAAGTCACGCACTTACACACATGCAAGTGAGCCTCACATCGTCTGGATGAGCATTTTAAAGCTGCTGATGCTTTAATTCTACCTCTCATCCACTAGATGGAGAGCTTGCTGCTTCACAGCACTCCAGTGCACTTAACATTTCATCATTAGCACTTAGAAAGACGCTGCAAAAGCCTTTTGTCTCTTTCAAGCTGCAGTTGTCACGTTGCTCTGTTGCCCTTATGGCAATGTAATGCAGGTAACATGATACAGTTGGTTTCTTAATGTCTGTGGAATAGTGTTTCAGGCTGTGAATGTGTGTGTAAGGGTGGAAACAGTATGGACAGACGGTAGGTGGCACTGACGTTTGACATTCAAACCTTTGTATCCCACAGTTACAGTTGCCGGGCTGTTAGCTGGCATGCAACATAATACGACTGGTCTTTAAGTCCGTGCATGCTGCTGTTATTTAGGTTAAGTGGCTTTATCATGATGTCATTACACAATTTTGTCTCCGCCCTAAATAGAGTGCCGTGCATTCAGTTTAGGTTTGATTAAGTTAAGTTAAGTAATTTCCTGAGGCGTCGGTGCCTACTATCATCCCGTCACGGTGGCACAGCATAAAGATTGTGTCACTTGTGACCTGGCGGTGTTGTGTAAGCGTTTTTCACCAAGATACTTGCAGTGGTGTTAGTGGTGCTTTGTGCTGCGGACAGAGTCATGCATCATGTCTGTTTAAGCAGTGATTTTCACGTCTCTCTGTCTAAACAAGTGAGTCAGTGAGTTTGTGGCTGGACTGATGTGCAGTGGCATCTGCAGGTCCTCCCAACCGTAGTGGGAAGCCTTTAAGGTCAGTGTTAATAATGGAAATATAACTGTGGGGCAATTTTTTTCAGCATCATGTCAGTTAATCGCAGTATCTATATAGTTGTCAGCTGTCAATCATAATGTCTCACCCTGTTTTTAAAGCATCAAATAACTGATTAAACCCAAAAAGTTTGTTTGGTCCATGCCCCGTCCGCTGACATTGAGTTTATGGCTTTATGTTGCAAACAAGATGTTTTAGCTTCACTTTTATGGAGCTGTCATGTCCATCCATCTTCATATACATTGTCATTTCATACAGATTTACAAGGCGTCCCTTCAAATGTTCACATTTTCATTCTGCTTTGCTGTGCTCGGCTCAGTTTTCTTCCTTGCTCTTCATTTTGGACTCATGTATGACTGTATCTCCCGAGCGAGGTCACATTCCTGTTGCTAGTACGATGGGGGCCAGATAATGAAATGAGCAGAGATGTCCTTCTGTCTCCTCAAAGTTATGGCCCTTACCCAGCATTCTCTGCATAGCACGAATTTGGCTGCAGCCACCCGGTGCTAAATCAAACATGCGCATGTGCGTCCCATTTTGTAGTCCGTACGGACTCACGCAAGGGACGAGCCGGTGATGGAAATGCAGCGTGAGATGCATCATTATCCTGGATCTGTATGATTACTGTCAGGTCAGGTTTGCTTATCTGAGAGGAGACAGAGGCTAAAAGAATAAACACAGTCTGCCAGCTAGTTCGCTAATTACAGAGAACCTCTGCAGCTCAGCCAATGACATTCTGAAACTTTTCCATGATTATTATGTAAGGTCATTTCTGAATCACCGATTCACATTTCCATAGTCGAGACATGCTATGCCACATTACAATACATGAATGTATTAATGAAATGGGGATTGTGTTACTCATTTAAACATAATTTCATACTTGGAGGCTTTTAAATTCAGTTGCAATAAAAAAATTATATATAGAAGATCATTTACAGATCAGAAGCGGCATTGACGTTTAATGGCTGCTATTACAGAAATCTAATACTTATTAATATGAGAAGCATAACTTAAAAAATACATTTTTCTTAACCACCAGGTATGGTTTTGGAGTAAACGCTGCAAATGTACAGCGGTAGCAATGAGGTAACCAAAAATGAGTGCAAAGTAATTATAAAATTCGCTGGAACTTCATTAAAACTTCATTAATTCTCACATGAACTCGAGTGCCACTTGAAGCCCCACACTGAACAGGAGGGTTGTTCAATCAATCACTGAAGACCAAACTGTAATACCTGTTGAAGTCGCCCCTTCGACACCTGTGTGTGTGTGTGTTTCAGGTCACAACGCTACAAATGCTCGCATGGTCTGTGTTTTACTAAATTATTCATCGGCAAAGACCCCCCCCACACACACACCTGCTCTTGTCCTCATGTGACACTGGCTCCAAACAAGCAGCGCGATGAATAAAAAAAAAAAACTTCCATTGAGATGAATAGGAATCCACAGCAAATCAGAGCGCGCTCTCATCTCGTCTCATCCGCCGACTGAATAGCGAGCGGCTGCCTCCCCGCTCCTTTTGAACTCCTCGAAGTTTTGGCACGAAACATACCAGAGACGGAGAGCCGCCGTTGTTACGCTTCCACCAGAACAACGCAGCGTACTTTCACCGAGGTGAAAGTTTCTCTGGATGCAACTTTGTAAAAACTTCTCAGAGCATGGTTCTTTAAAGATGCCGGGGCATACGCTGCCCTATTTTTCCTTTTTTTTTTTTTTTTACTTCTTGCATAAATATTTTCACAAGCTCTAACATCTTAGATGGGATTAAAAAGAGCTGGATAACTGACCAAAGGCTGCTGGATGATTCGTACATGCCTCGTGGCCCAAATACTGCCTCACATGTATTTTAAGTATCTAAATATTCCCTCTGATCTTTAATTTAACAAAGTCCGCCTCGCCTCCTCCTCTCTCCCCAGAGATGATCATTACAATTAGCCATCATTAGCCAGAATGGTTGACTTTGTGCTTCCAGTCAATTTTGTCAGCACATCACTGAATAATGGATAGCTTGGCCTTGTCAACGTCTTAAGAAAAGAGCTCAAGACATCTCAAATATGACTTCAGATAAACGTGTGTTCAAGGTAAAGGTCGGGCCGGGCTCCATTTGGGCGCCACATGGAGCTGAAAGGGCGGGGAACCCAGATGAGGCAGATGTGATGGAGAATCACTGTCAGCTGACTATCAGACGGTGGTAACACATATTGTGGAGGAGTTTTACTATTAATACATGATAAGCAGGCAGCGTTGTGTAGCTTTTGTCTGTTAGAAACCCAATCCAGTGATTATTGATGCAAGATTCTAGGTGTTGGCAGCACCATACTTCTCTACATTCAGATCCACCCACGAGTAACAATGAATTGAGCTAATATTTAATTGTTTTGACACAACGAGATGATTAAATTGTTAGCTGATCAGCCGAAAATGCATCGAGAACCAAAAACCGCAAACTTTCTCCGGTTCCAGCTTCACTGTAGAATAAATATGTTTGGGTTTTGTCGTATGGCTGAAGTTTGGAGAAATCCTTCTGACAGTTTTTGAAACTTCACAACCTGTGTGGCTATTTGATAATTAGCTAATTTAAACTTGCGGCACGAGCCGTCGGTCGGGATCGATGCAAGCAACATCTGCTGTCCTGCGTGCCGAGCCGGTCGGGTCCACCCATTGTTAACATTCAGGTTGCAGTTCAAGGGGAGTTCCTGAAATTCTCCTGCCATGTAAATGTTTTCCAAAGTGATGTTACCGAGTCCTCGTCATGATGAGAAAAAAATGTGCTGAGAGTTAAAAACTGATCAAAGTGGAAACATTCAGCACGGCCGCAAGCCACCCCCCCCACCACCAGCTCATCCCTCGCTCTCCCTCTCTCTCTCTCTCTCTCCACCACTGCTGCTGCCGCCGCCACAACGTGGAAACTGCTGCTCTCTCTCTCTTTCTCTCTCTCTCTCTCCTCCCTCCCATCCTGTGCTCCGTTGTACTCTCTCGCCCTCCCTTCCTCGCTCTCTCGCGCCTCACTCTCCAGAGAGGGGGCTCAGCGAGACAGATGTAACACAACAGTGGAAGCCTGAGCTGAGCTGGCAGGCTGCAGGGGCCAGACCAGAGCCAGCAGCAGCTCTGACTGGAGAGAACAGCGAGGAGGAGACGACGGCGGTGGCGGCGGCAGAGAGGGTGGGGGAGGTCGAGGGGGGGGGGGTTAAAAAACGGCGGCCGTAGTAGCAGTTTCCAGCAGTTGCAGGGCTGACTTTTGCCTCAGGATGTGGGCGTGCTGATCGCAGGCGCTGGTCACCCTGTGAATTTAACATGGACCCTGACACCAGCACCCACCAGGAGACGCAGCATGGTGAGTCGGGAAAAGATTTGGAAACACAGAGAGGGACGCTGTGGAAAAAGTGGAGGAGCGTGTTAGCGAACAAGGGAGCTGGGTCACATGGTTTCTCTGTTAGGTTGCTATTATGACTAGGCTCTCCATTTGGCTCTTGAGCTGTTGACTGGGGCCTCTGTGGTCAAATGAATAGGACTTCAGTCCGTCCTGTTGGGCAGGGGGTTAAGGGGTGAGGGGTGTTACATGGCAGTGTGATGAAATCAACTGCCTGCTAATGGCATTTAGACCCAATGACCTTTTTGGTCATCACTTGAACAGAGTCGTAAGGTATTTGGCTTTTTTTTTTTTTCGTGTGTGTTTTCTCTCTCTGTGTTTGCTCTGCGGAGCGGGAAGCTCTCCTCTCAGAACGGAATAATCAAGAGCGAGGGCCGTGGGTGTACCGTTTCTGCTCAAAAGCAGCAAGATAATTTGACGGTCGTTTGAATCTGTGTGTTTGTAGGCCGCGTAGTGGCGGCTGCATGTGGGTGTTTGTGTTAGAGAGTGGCACGAAAGAATGAAAGTGGGAGACGGAGGTAGAGAGAAGGGGAGAGACAGGGAGAGAGAGAGTTATGTACACAAATAAATCCAGGGGGATCTCGACTGCACTGTAGGCCAGTGAGTGTGCTCGCTCTTTCTCTTCCCCCTCATTTTCTGCTGCCTCTTTTCTTTTCTTTTCTTTTTTTTCTCCACTGATCCAAATGTTACAGCCCAAACTAGATAGTTAAAAGGCAGGGGCAAAAGAAAAAAACAGTGTATTATTAAGTGGGCCAGAAGAGACGATGTTTTGTCTCGATGGCCGATGGGAAGGACTCTGCTGTGCTGCCGGTGAAGAATGCGGTTAACAGAAATGAGTCAACAGAGAACATATTTCCAAGAGACCGTACGCTTCTCTCCGCCAGCGTCTGAGCCACATCGCTTTATGCAGGCGGGCTCTCTGCCAGGCCGGGGAAGGAGAGACAAAAAGTGGGGGAAGGAGAGAAGTGCCAGAGATGAAACTTTAGCGTTCTCATCTGTCTCCATAGACACGAAACTTCTGTTAGCAATCTGACCAAAGAAGTGAAAACACTTTCTTTCTTCCCTTCCACCTTTGAAGGAAGCTTTCCCAAAAATAAAATGCAGTCATTTTCACCTTCTCCCTTCAGCCGGCATCTTCCCAGCGCATACAGCAGGAGGAGGTCCCTTCTAAAGGTCCGCTATAAATGGAAAAAGTGAGATGAGAAAGGGCCAATAATCTGATACCGTCCGATTACATCCTCACCTCCGGCCGGCCATCTGCAGGAAGGTCTCACGCTTCCTCGAGGCTCGCGGCATCGCTTTTCGCTCTTTCTCACACACACACACACACACACACACAAACATGTGCAGGCGCAGAGATACTGTATCACTGCTGTTGTATGCAACAACTCCAGGAGCAGATTGCTTTGCGTTGCAATTCTTTGTGCATGTTTTTTTTCCCCCCGCCCATTTATTACACATTGCTTTGTGCAGTCGCTGCAGATAGTGCTGTCACAGTCGTTGTACACGTGAACCAGTAGTTTTGTCAGTCGTAGTAAACTGAGTTGTTTCCTTTTACAAGCAGCCGTGCCTAATTCAGGCCTCAAAATGAGCATAACCACGAGCTTATAGGAGCACGCAGAGATGAGAAGAATGTGGAGGGAGGAAAGTAAAAAAGGGAGAAGCAGACAAAACTCCTTATCCGCAGCCTTCATTGACATGTAAATAGGTCTGTATGTTTTTTTTGTCCTAGTTGGGAAAAGGTTGCTCGTGTACTGGAGGGGAAAACATGGGGACGGTTGTTTTTTTTAAATCTAGGTGTGTGTATGCTGGTGTCAGAAAGAACTGAGATTCCAGTTTTTGGGGGGGAAAAACAAGGGTTTTTTCACTTATTTTCCATTTTCGAGTGAATTGGGGTTTTCTGACTGCGCTTCTAAAATTCCCAGATTCTATCCAGATGAAACTGTGGCCTTGTGGGTGAAAGCACTGTCGGGCTTTGTTTTGAAGAATGTTTTGATAAAAAAAAAAAGAAGAAGATTTATCCTTGCTTTTTTGTCATGTGCTACAATCCAGCCAGACTCTGGAGCTGGGTGGGTACAGGGTGTGTAAATTTAGGAGCTGGGCTGTCATCTTACAAATGTTAATCTACTTTTAAGAGAGGAAAGCGTTATCTCAGGCCAGGCCTCGTGGTCAAGTCAAGTTCACTCTCTCTGAGGTTGCAGCCTTGGCAGATGTGTGGTGTCTAAAGTGTTCAGAGCCTGATGAAAACATGATGTTAAGTCTTTCCTGTTTCCAGCTGTAAACGTGTTTGTGTGTGTGTAGGTGTCTGTGGTGTGTACAGTATGCAAATGCAAATTTGGGAGGCAAATTGAGACTTTCAGTGGAAAGACATTTTAACAAAGCAGGCTCATTTTGGCATGGCGCGCTTCTAAAGGACTATTTCAGCATTTTTATGGACTTGGGTTTGAGGATTAAAGGTTAGATTGGCCCTTTTTTTAACTTAGCTGTTTTCTTTAGTTTTTGCTAACTTTGTGTGCCTGCTGTTTGTTGCTGCATGGCCAGGCAGTGTGCATTATGTCTCTGTTGAGCTAAAAGAGGCTAAACAGCTCAGGGTTGGCAGATTTTTTTTCTCTCTGTAGGTTCATTACCACAATTACCCCAGAAACAATCAGTGACTTAACATTAAACATTAAGAATCCAGCGCTGAATGTTGAGTCCATCATTCATGCCCTTTTAACTCTGTATTTGGTCTCCACCTTCTCCTGCTCCAGCATTATCAGAAGCGCTTATAATGCATGAGCAAGTAAAAATAAAAAAAGCCAGGCAGCTTGTCACACTCCTGCAGAGGTCAAGGCGAGTGGCACCGTTCGCTGGGCCAGACAAGAATGTCAGGAGCAGCTTTAAATAACAGGCTGGGCGCTGTGGCCCGGGCTTTTCTAAACTAAACTAGCTCTAATGGCCTCTGATTGGTGGGTTAGATGTTATTTTGAGATGCAAACCGAGTGTGTACCAAGTGTTTTATTTGAATAAGCCGGCCGGCCGCCTCTCGTCCGTGGAGAAAACTCTCTTAACGCATCTCGCACGAACGCATTCGGATTGCGTCGACTCCACGCTCGGCATCAAAACTCTTGAGTTTTGAGTGGCTGCTGCGTGTGATGGGATTTTCCTTCTGTGCTTGTGTTTGAATTTATTTGTGGGGAGGGGAGGGGGGCTGTGAATGTTTCTGAAGACAGAGAGAGAAAAAAACATGCACGCATTGGCAGCCACACAAGAGGAATGTTGTGGCTCTCTGCATAATGGATAGTGCTACCCAGAGGAGAAGTCAAAAAAGAGACATGAAAGAAGATGTTAACTCTCTTCCACGGGTGGAAGCTTTTTTTCCCAGCTGTATATTGTACATATACCGCAGACTCGACTAGACAGTCCTTCCTGGAGGTCAAGGACACATGTGTTTGACACTACATATCTGGATAAATGAGTCCCTGACGGTGTCCAAGTGTGGCTTGATGCATCCTCTGTGGATTCTGGCGTGCTACTCCACATCCTCTCCAGAGTGAATCGAACGGATCACAGATTGTAAGCGAGCGCTCGGTTTGGTTTAAATATAGACCAGGTAGAAATCGCCGTGTCGCTCTGTGTAGTTTGCAATTGTGTGATTTGTGATGAATGTTGTAAAGGAGACGTTCACAGGAAGTCACGCACACCCCGGAGAGACGTCTGTCTCCAGAGTAGCAATCTGCTCTGATTGGGATGTTCTGTTGTGGTGTGTAATTTGTCTGTTTACGGTACACAACCACAGCCAAGCACTCGACAAATAAATTGAAATTTCGGTTCAGCTTCACCTCCCTCCCTCACACTTTGCTTGTTTTTTTAGATTGGTTAGTTTTCAGATACATAACTTTCATTAAACTGTGAGTAACATCAAATAAAAAAGCAACACTTGAGGCAGGTCTTTCCTATAATCCCACTAACCAGTTAGTGATGCTCTGAATGGTGCAGCCTCCACCTCCAGTTCCTCAGAAGCAGACACTCAATGTGAGAGTAGCTTACTCTGATCATGACTGAGGAGCTAAAGCTTGTGAGATCCTGAAAAATGCTCCAGAGGTCAAAAAAGCTCCAGCGCTCTAGTTCCTGACCAACTCTATTTTGGATTTACACAGGAGCAAAGACAGCGGCCATAAAAGTGCAAGAAAGAGGAAGCCAAATGATACAGAATCCACAAATAATGTTTTATTTACTGTATTGTTCTTACGCTGAACTGTATACAAATGCATCTGCGCACACCTGTAGGTCACAGCAGATCCGCCCGGGAGACGACAGATGAAAAGTTCATCAAAGCGAGCCAGTCTGGTGACGCTGGATATAAATAACGCCCCAAGAAGCAGGGCTAAGCAATAACCTCAGAGGGCTGAACCGTGGCCAGCAGCAACAGTGGCACGACTCCATTTGGCCCTGTTTGTCAGAAAGCCACCCTGATGGGCTGAGGGTCGATCTGCGGGGAGGGGGGGGCAGAGAAAAACGACAATAGAAACGAGGAAAATTGGGACGTGTGCACAACTGTCAATCGCGCCTTTGCCTTTGTGTGTGTGTGTCTAAGATGAAGCGACTGAAACTGAGCCAAACCCATGCTGAGCCGTGAGCTTGTTCTGCGCTTGAGACAAATTTACGTTGGTGGTGGTGGTGGTGGTGGTGGTGGTGGTGGGGGGGTGTTGTGCATGCCTGTGAGCCTTATGTAAATGCGCCGGTGTCACACTGTGCAGCTCCGGGTGAGGGGCCGAGCTGGAGTCGGGAGGAGCGGGAGCGCGAGCCTTTTCCTGGGAGATTCCTATCGAAGCGGGGAACGCTGGGATCGTGCGATGAGCTGATCTTAATCAGCGCTTTTTGTTTGCCCTCTCCTCGTTGTTTGTGCGGTTTACCCGGCGACAGATCCGTGATGATCCACCCAGGGGGGTGTGTGTGTGTTTATCTCAGCACCCAACACATGGTGGGAAAGTGTAGTCATTTGAGCCTGGAATTAGAGCTTTGGAAAAACTTGAGATGGTTTGATTTAAAGTCTTCTGCCGCTCTCACTGCTTTGTTTTATTACCATCAGAATTAAATCTCATGCAGCCCGTGATCGTAAAACTTATTTTTCTGCACGATGTCACTGCATTTGTAAAACTCCCACATGTGAAGACGAGTTATATGAGGTTATGATATAACAGCGGCAATACCGTCTGTGTTTTTATTCATTTTTATTCATCAAGTTGTTGCGCTGGCAGGTCTTAAAAAATACATTCTCAGCTTTTGGATCCAATATGTATATGTGTTTTCCTGTAAGTTCAGTCAGAGACATGTTCATCAAAGAATTTACAGCAAAACGTTATTACGTTTGGCAGCGGGAAAAAAAAGCCTGTGCTCTGAGCGAGGACAAGGATTCTGCTAAAACTAATCCTCCCAGGCTTTGACGATGCCTTACATGATCAGATCTGATTAAAGTCAACAACAGCTCGTGTGTGTGTGTGTGTGTGTGTGTGTGTGTGGGGGGGGGGGCTGCAGAGTTAGGGCCTATGCTTAGGTTCAGCATGGTTCAGGGGTTGGGGTGGATTTTGACAGTTGACAGCGGTGAATAGTCGGCAATAAATGCCGCTAATGAAACCGGGAGGCCTCGGCGGTCACGTGGGCCCCCGGGCCCCCGGGACGCCCCAGTTCCAGCCTTTTTATAAGTCCAATTCCCTTTGGAATCCGTCCACACAGAAAAAAAAAGCACTTGCTGCTGGCATGGCAGGCATGGCGGCGGCCAGACCCCACGTGCCGCACACAAGTGCCTTTGTCTCCGAAATGGCAGATGTTGGCATTCCTGACTCTTCCTACAGCTGAAACGCACATTCCTGGTTCTCTTGCCTTTATTGGGAAGGAGGGAACAAGAGGCTGCGGATCTGCAGTCGGACCGTTTCATAACTTTGGTCTGACTCAGCTTTCTGAGGCGCGCGGCGTCAGTTGGTGCATTGAGTTGTGCCTCGGCGCCAACACTTTGTTTCGTGTTTTTCTCGACAGAGTGTAGGATGACAGAACCACTTCTCAAGGCACATCATTAGGATACTGTAGGTAGACTCTGGGCGGACTATTTGTTTCCCGTGTTTGTCACTGATGGCTCGGCTCCTTTGTCACACTGACGCTCTCTGTTCTTTGCTTCCCGCTTGCCGCAGGTATCTCCTCTTTTCTCCATCTCCCCTTTGTATCCTGAAGTTTTTTTTGTTGTTTTTTTCTCTTTCCTCCACTGCTGCTGTCATCCTCTTCCGTCGGGTTCAGTGGTACCGTACCTGCCTGTTTCTGTTTCTGAAGATCCGCTTGACAAACTTTGTTCTGAACCTGACTCTCTTCACAAACACAGTGTGAGTGTGTGTGTGTGCGTGTTCTCAACTTTTCACACGTTCTCGGGACGTACACACACAGAAACTGAAAATCAACAGAGTGGCGGGGGGTGGGGGATTAGCGAGACAAACAGAGGGGCAGATAAAAGCGGAGGCGTGACGGAGTTGTCTATAGGAGTGGAATTCACTGCTTCACTTTTTGTCCCAGTGTAACTCTATAGCCCGCATACCAAAGCACTCACTCACACTGTCACTTCAGCCTCCGGGTTTCTGTCTCCCCCAGTTTTCCTCTCGCTCTCTCTCCGTCAGGGGTTTTTCCTGGTAATTGTCTGTTGAAGGTGGAATTAGACTCTTCCTGATTTGACCTCGGTCTGCTCTGAAACACTTTGCCAGTCCGCGATACTGCTAAATTTGATTCGAGAGTGTCGTGCAAACTCTGGGTTTCTGTGCTGAACTCAAGTTTCACTCTCATCATTTAATCATCACCTAAGATACCTGGGAATACCTGTGGATGTTTGTCTCACGTATTCCTGTACGTAGCTCTTTTCAAACAGCATGTGAAGTGGTAAGGCTAAAAAAAGACGAAGCAGTATTCACATAACGCTCCTCAATAAGCTTTGGTGCAAACTCACAACAGGATGTTTCATCCAAGAGATGAATATAATTGTGCCGAATGCCTCCGGAGCCAGAAACAGATGAAAGCAATAGATCAACATATTTATCCCATCCTCACGAATGTCACACGCTGCCGCTGCAACACTGCAATTTGTATCATTTCACATTGACGGGATGTATGTGGAAACCGGGCTGTTTCCAGTTCTCGGGGTTTTGTAAGCCAGGAAACATCAGAGCTGCCTGTCATCAGTTTACTCTAACCTATTGGCTTTCTTAATGCTCTGCTGCAGTAATTGTAATTAGCCTGATTGTCGGCGTAGCTCAGTAAAGGAAACATCTTGTCTCATTAATTATCTGCCAGATCAGTCAGTGGAAGTCTGTTGACCTTACGCACAAAGGTGCTCATTAATCAAACGAGATGCTCTATTAAAGGGTAAATGAATGTAAATACATCAGGAGTACAGCAGTAGCGGGAGCAACAGTTGAACCACACATACAGAATGAAAACAGGTTTTCTGTCCCAGATTTAATCTGCGTTTCCTGTGAAGTCTGGTTTGATGCACTCATAGATGATTTTGTGGATGTTTCTGGCTCGATTATGTGGATCTGTCGGTCCAGCTCTTTGAGCCAGACTGAAATGTCTCGACGGCTGTTGGACGGATTTGCATGAAATTTCATACACTCGTTCATGGTTCCCACAGGCTGAATCCTGTTGTCTTCTAACATCCAACATCTCAAGAGAAACAGGAAGAACGCTGGTTGTTGCTTCTCTTGTCATCTGGCTCTTTCGGGCCAAAATTCAGCTACAGCTGGGCTTAGTGTTTAATGATGATTAACATGCTAACATGCTAAATTGAGATGGTGAACTCGCTCAGTGTTTTAGATGTGAAACATTAGCATGTTGCTGTTAGTATGTTAGCTTCCCACCATTAGCACAAACTCACAGAGAGGCCAACGTGACTGTAGACTTAGTTTTTTTGGATTTCCATCTCTGTATTTCTTTCACAGAAACTTGCACATGACACCATTAAAAAAGATATTGATGCTATAACAGCAGACGGAGTAAAAATATAACACGCTTTACTACAACGAAAGATCATCACATGATTTTTTTCATACTCCGCTGCCCTCAGGCTTTAGCGTGACCAGATGGAGCGAGAGGGAAGAAGCTGAAGTACAGTGGTGTGAAAAGCAGAAGGAGGTTGGTGGTGGGGGTGGGGGGATCTGATGTCACCTCTGTGGACAAATGTCCTACTTGACAAATGTCTGGCCAAGGACAGCAGCAGTGAGAAACATGAGAGTGCTGTTCTTGGGCAGGAAGGAGGGAGGGACGTGGGAAAAGACGAGGAGCCGTCCCAGCAGGGTCACGTCTCAGTCAAACAAACCTGTTACCTGTTTTATTTACCTGTTTACTCACTGGTTAATCTGTAAGAGGCAGGAAACCACTGGGAACAAAGGCCTCATGGATGGATGGGATACCTTACACATCAAACTGCCTTTGTGCCTCAAATATATATTTTTACTGGATGTTGATTATTGTTAGTAAACAAAGACAGGTATAGGGTCGTCCATAGGGACACTGTTGAACTTGCACAGTCGACTTCAGCCTAATGCTTTAAAGCTGGAGTTTGGTAGCGAGGCCCGGCCTGGCCCCGCGGTTTTTGGTCAACCGCAACAAGCCCTCCGATTGGCTGGACGGGAGGTAGGAATTCAGCTTTTCTGGGGTCTAAACTCCACCTCCTTCTCCTTCTCCTCCTCCTCGTCCTCCTCCTCCTCCTGAGCCCCGGGCGCTGAGGCACGACGGCATTCCCTGTGCACGCGCACACACACACACACACACAGTATAATATTGAAAGGGGGAAAAGGGACTTACAGAGAGTTTGAAAACACAGATCAAGGAAGTGAGAGAAAGCAACAAGAAACAAAGAGAATGTCCTCCTGCCCTGTGTGTGTGTGTGTGTGTGTGTGTGTGTGAGCTCTCTCCCGCGCTCGCTCTCTCTCTCTCTCTCTCTCTCCCTGTGTGAGCCCGAAAAGGGGGAGGACCCGAACCCTGCTAAGTGCCCCTGCAGGAGTCCACAGGACCATAGACACACACAGACACAGACACACACAGACACACACACACACACCACATGCATACTTTCTCAGTCCACTGCAGCTACTGCAGCCTGAATGAGTGCGGGGCACAGGAGGTAGGAACAGAGCGAGGAAGCAGGAGTGTGAGAGAGGGGAGGAGGAACCGCCGGAGTTACTACTTGTTGCTCTCGGTTTTCTGCTCGGATTAAGGATGATATCACTTCTTCTGCTCTGTCCGTGGCACCGGGAACTTGTCTGAGGTGAGCGCTCGCATTTTTCCTTTTCACCGGCCGGTAATTCTGCAGGAGGAAAACTGGGGTCTGAGTTACAAATGTTGTTTTTTTTTCAGTGTGATTGCTCTCTTGGTGGAATGGCGGAGTTGGTGGGGTGGGGGGGTAGTTTAAAGAGAAGGTGTGGAGGGAAGCTTTTCACGTGCAACACGATCACACTGATCTGTCAGCAGCGAAGTGGAGGTAGAAAGACGCCGAGCCGTCCCTTTCATCCAGAACAGAAACAAAAGAGGTGGTAGATTAAATGTCAGAGACACCAGGAGCTGGAACATGTGATCCTGAACTCTGCTCCCACAAACCGCACAAGGCTCGCCAGAGCCTTCCTTCGCTGAACGTGACATTTATTCGCAACCTGTCCGGTGCGGGGTGGGACGAGCGCGCCTTCTCGCCCAGCGTACAAGGGTGCTGTTTAACTAAACCGGTGCAGTGTGCAGTCTTCATTTATCAGCTCCGGCATGATTACAGTGTGCGACTCCTCTACCGCAGATAGTGCCCCGGTCGAGTGTGCGGCCTCGTCATCATTCCTCCACCAACATGTGTTTACACGCTGCAGTCTATTACCCACACACAGAAGTGCTGAATGTCAACAATTTGGAGAGTTGCTCGGCTGGAGTTACACGTCAGTAATTGCAGAGAAGTCAAAGATTTTTGTTACGTTTTGTGACCTAATAGCTGTTTATCTGTTAAGGAAAACATGCCTCATACTGAGGAAATGCTTTTAAAGTATCTGGATTTGATGTGAAATATTTTTAGACATATAGGTTTTTTTTTTCCCTATTTGCAGTAGTAGTGCGGTACTGTGTGTCCGGGTATGGGGCGGGCATTGTTGTCCTATTATTAGAGCGAGCCGGCCCAGCCAGCAGCTGTGGGGAAGGAAGTAGGCTCAGAACAGCCGGAGAAGAGGGATTACTGGGGGACACTGAGCGGGAATTACGGACCGACGGCTGGAACGGCATTCCAAAAGGTGGCCGAGACGGTGGAGGGGGAAGACGAGTGGGCAAGGACACCAGTCAGGGGATAAGTGAGAGTTTTTTGCTCGAGAAGTGAATGATTTGGTGATTTCCCTAATATCAGAATAATGGATCAATTTCCTGCCTGTCAGCTAATGAGCTGTTGACACAAAACCCTCCCCAGACCACATTTCCCCACTGACCACACAGCAAGCGTAAAGAAAGGCCTCTTCAGTTTGAATAAAAGGCGATAAATTAGAATAAAATAATCCACGGCCGAGTCTTTGTAGCATTTTTATCTGCGGTGGCGCAGGCCGGCGACGCTGACAGAGTGTTGTGCGGCAGTGAAAGTGGAAGGAGGCGCTTGCTGATAGTGACGACTCGGTGATTGACCGCCGTGATAAACGCCTGCCACACTGGCTAAAGAGATAATGGTATCCCAGTATTACTCACATATCCCAGCTAACCCCCCCCCTTTGTTAAATCTCCAGTGTCCAGTGCATACTTAAGTGCAAATCTTAATGTTATGACATAAACAGGTCAAGCAGAGCTGGGACTTTTGACTTCTTTTTCAATTTCTTTTCCAGCATGTTTAATTTGTAACACGTATGACCGCCACCATTCAACATCTGTGTGTGTGTGTGTGTGTGTGTGTGTGTCTTTTTGTCTGTTCCTGTAGAGCTGAAAACAGAGCAATTGTGAAACTGACTCCAAAAAAAGAAGACTGGAACAGTGTAATTGAGAAAAGATTGGAGATGAACATCTCTTGTCTTGATTGTACTTGTTTCAGTGTGTGTGTGTGAGCGATTGTGAAATCAATGATCAAACTCCAGCTGCGTTTGCTCTGGACGAAGTGACTGAGACCGAGGAGTCTGCTTTGACAAGACTCAAAATTCACGTGTGTGTACATGTTCTAAAAACCATGTGATTTTTAAGCGATATTTAATTCTTCAACATACGGGTTTGATGTGTGGCGGTGGTATCCGTGTCCTTTACTGCACACAGCAGTGCTTCCTCCTTGCACACACACCTCACTGTAGCTTGCAGACTTTTAGCAGAACAGCACCTGCCCTCACCCTGCCCCCCACCCTCCAACCCCCCACTCTCTTTCCAGCTTTCCTTTACCCCTCCCACCTCTGCTCTGTGAAGAACAGCTTGTAATTAGCTGGAGTCATAAATCCCAGACAACACAAGGGATTCTGATATATGTTTGACAGCGATGCACGGGGGGCGGTTTCACCCTGCGTGTGGATTCTTTTTGGGGTTTGCGGGGGCGGGGGAGGCTTTGCCGGCACACCTCACAGTTGCTTTATGAACATGGGTTTTGCAAGAGGCGTCGTGTGCGTCCAGACACATGTGTGCCGTGTGACCGTGTGTGTGATAAACAATCTGGTTGTTGTGTGTCTCGACCTCCTTATTCTCATTACGTGTTTGGGCAGGTGGGGGCAGCTGTAGCTCTCGGCCCGCGCTGGCACACGCGGCTCTTTAAAATCCGCATTGATTTGCCGATCAAAAAGTGCGGACGACTGCGGAAAATTATTCATTGTGTCCTTGTTATGGCAATAAAGCGCTTGACGTTTGAATTTAGAGCCACACAAAGCCTTACATTCTTTGATTTGTTGCCCCAAAACAACAAATTACTCCGGCCGCTCACGGGAACACACCCTCTTTGCGCTACACGGGCTCAGGAAGGGGCGTCGTCGGCTGTTTCACATAATGACATAATAATATGTTGATATACCACCCTCATTATTAATCCAGCTGGAGCCCATATGTAGTTGTTAATAACTGAATTCTGTGACCCCCCTTCCCCATCAGCAGATGTGGCGCTCCAAACCTGACACACATGCCCTCCAGCGACGCCGCCAGTCAAAAGCGTACAGGCTCGGCGTCTGTCTGACTGTGTCCACGGAGCATTTCAATTTGACGAGACGCACAGACGTGACGAGAAAGCCGCTCTCAATACGTTTCGGGAGGAGCAGGACAGCTGTGACACTTTCTGGAGTTTGTCGTTGTTGACTTCTAATGATCCTGCTGCGCGTCAGAGAACCGTCGCTCGACTATCCGAATCTGTTCGACTGGAATGCAGCACTTTGAAGCTGCGGATCTGTCGAATCCCACTACACTTACCGCAGCAGCTTTTCCACGTCCCAGGAGTTGTTCCATTATTCACCGTCTGTGCAGCAACCCTGTCATTTTTTTTTCTCCCTATGGATGAAATCATCACGGCTGTCTGTCTCTCTGCTCCTTAGATTAAGTCTGGTTCCGATTCACAAATTAAACCTGAGCGATATCCCATGGACATGATCCACATTTGGTCTTGGTGGTGGTGGAGCTCCATTGTCTTGAGTTTGGAGACAGGAGGTTGAGCAAGAAGGTGTTTTTGACATATGAAGCGTTATGATTGCCCAGCCAGTCTTTCACATTGTGTTCACAGCTTCACAGCATCGGCTATTTGCTATGCTTTTGTTTTGTAAAGACAGTTCTGGGATGCGAATGCCTCGACAAGAGTTGATGGACGCATTTATTTGCATGCGTGATGTTCCTGTTCATTCGACCGTATGCAAAGGTGCGCACCACCTTGACTGATAAAGCTGCTTTGTGTTGCCTCGCCAGGGGCCAACGGAGCAGGTGTTTCATGGCTCTTGTCTGCGGGCGACCAGCTTGGGATCAGTCAGTTTGTTTTGCAGTTTGTGATGATTTTGCTGAGATGTGCGAACGTGGCAACACTGCAACAGAGGCTGACATGGCAAGAAACATGTGCCAGGTACAATGTACACAAGCCAGCAGCTTAGCCGTATAGACTATAGGAAACCACTCTATTTGGAGGGAAAACAGGAAGTGAGAAGAGGAGAGCATTGTCTGTTAACGCTCCACTTCTCAGTGCTTCTTTTGATGGGTTCTGTTTTATTATTACAGATAGGAATGAGAGTCAGGGTGATGAATATAAGACGCAAGTCACACTAAACTTCAGTTGCTCTTCAATGGAAAATATACTGAGGATGAAAATATCCCACAGCAATGCTAATGGGGAACCTTTGCCCGTCCCTGTTCTTTCATGTTTGTCTCCATCCTCTTCTTGAATCGGCCTTAAAGCTGATGTTGAAGTAAACGGGCTTTCATCGCAGACTTCTAGAGCCGCCGGTAAAATCTGCGGAGACAAAAGCCCGCCGCCGAACCGGGTCTCTGGCTGTCAAAACAAAATTAAACCGGAGTGCAGGAGAGGGCGTCCGCCGTGTCTGCCCATCGCATTCGCCGAGGATTTTTAAAGCTGCTCCCTAACGGTAAAAAACCCAACAAAAAAACCTCATGACACGGCATGACGAAGTTTTTCAGCTGCAATGCTGCGTAGCTCCATCGCTACCTAAGCGCACCTTTCCCCGTTCTGTAATTTATGAGGCAGCGCGGATGAAAAGCTCTTTGAATTTGGGAGATTAAAGTCCTGCTGACTTTGTCTCGTGTCACGAAACGACTATCAAACTTATCAATATTCATCCGAGGCTGGTGTGTCGGTGGGAGGGAGCGGCTGCAGCGTCCTGATAGAGCAACGAAGCGATGAAATATTAAAGCAAACAAAAAGCTCTTCGCTATATATTTTACGTCTCCACTTGAGAGAAAGCCGGGAGATGAGGGCTAACTTGAAATGTTAAACGGCCACCTGTTCAGCGACTTCTCTTTGACTGTATTTAATATAAACACAAATGGTTTCTCACAGGGCGATGCATCACAAGGCTTTCATTGTTTCTATGGCAACCAGTAAAGGGATAAGTAGATCTTCCTTGGAGTTGTTCAAATCAACAAAAAGACACGTGCTGCCTCCCAAAGGGGGACTGATTAATATGCGGCCTGCACGCTTACCAGACAGTTTTCATTTTCAGAAGTTTATCTCCTGGACGTGGAGGGGAACTGTTTTACTTCCTCGTGTTTTGCATGACAGCCGGGTTGGTTGTCTTTCACGCAAACGAGAGAGAGCGAGAGAGAGAGCGTCCCGATGGCAACGTCACTGTTTAAGATAAATTTCGTGACACGCCTCTCTTGATGGATTACCGCGCTCGCTAAGGGGAAAAAGTATTCGCCTTTTCCCTGTTTATCAGTTCCCCTGCTCGGTTCATCCTTCACATTTGGGAGTGGGAGTGAGAGAAGTCGCCCTGATGTGCCGAGACAAAACAGAAAACAGGAAAGAGGGGAAAACGAAGCCCCCTCCCAAAGGTTCCCCCTTTCCCTCCGACGTACCTCACTTCCTCTCCCCACCTCCCAGTCTGACCCTTCACACACAACTGCAACTGCTTTAATGAGCAATCAGAACTCGTACAACTTTTTTTTTTTAGTTTATAAAAACCTGAGGTTGAGCTGAGACCATAATAACCTGATTTCCTCTGTAACGCTGAGCTGCTGCTGTTGTGAGTTGCTTGTCGGTGTCTTTGTGGAACCGACTGGCGGAGACCGCAATGTCCCAGATAGCTGTGCTCCTCCTGTGTCCTGCCCTCGATCTCTCTGAATAGCTACACAAATAACATGCTGCATGTATGCGCATAAACACACACACACAGACGTGCACACACACACACACACAAAGAGGGAGAAGTTGCACCTTTTGTCATCAGGGCGAGAGATGGAGGAGTCGAGATACAGAAGTCGAAATATGCCCGTTTCCTCCCCTTTCGCCTTCCTGACGACTCCCGTTTCATCTGCGGAAGGACACAGACCGACACACAAACACACCCACAATGTGTCTGTGCATGTGTGTAGGCCTGTGAGATTGCTGTTTATAGCTTGGATGTGGATTCCCACGCCAGATAAAGTGTTGCTGATCAGAGGGACGACTGCACTCTGAGGCAAATAGAATTCACTTTAAGTGCCTGTTTTGATGTTTATCTTTGCTTCACCTTACAGTACAGCTGTGTGCGTCCTCTTTGCCCACACGTCTGTGTCTGTGTGTGTGTGTGTGTGTACTTGTTTGCAGAAGCCCACTGGCTGAGCTGCCTTCGGCAAGGCTTTCTCGCCAGCTCTGTTTCCACATAACAGGAAAAGGTGCAGCTCACCTCGATCAGCTGTTCGAGCTCTAGGATGTTAACAAACTGAAATAAGCGCCTCTCTGTCTTCCCACTTCACCCGTTCCTCTTATAACCGGACTATTTATCTGACAGGTAGAAGGGAGCCACGCTGTTTCCTGAGCCGCTCTTTCCCACTGATACAAAGCAAGCATCTAAAAATAGAGTCAGACCAACTTTTATGGTGCAAGGAACTCATTAAGACATGGCAGCCAGGAGTGAAATCTAAGTTAACGCTTCTGCTCCTCAGCAAATTTGTTCCTGCAGTTCAGGGACTATAATCCATTCTGTTTCTTAAATAATCTCCATGACTCTAGTGCAGTAAATGTTCTCGGGATGCATTCAACAGTCTAAAGCCATGCTGGTGGTTCTGTGCAGCGCTCCCACAATGCTAGCATGCTGATATTAGCAGCTAACCAAATGTTAGCCAAGTTTACCAATCTTAGTTTAGTTTGCTATCATTTGCTGATTAGCACCGAACAGGAAGTAGAGCTGAGCCTGATGGGAGTGGCTTCAGTTATGGTAGGACCTGCAGTATAAAGAACAGTTTTATCTGCAAAGAACAACTTTAGGGACAATAAAGCTGCAGTTTCCACCTGACTACAAATGTCTGTGCAAAATTTTGCGATAATTCCAGGAACAGTTGTTGAGATATTTCAATCTGGATCAATGTGTCGGACTGACGTTGCCATCCTGTGCAGCTAGCATGGCTAACAAAGTACTGAAGAAGAACATTGTCTCCTGTGTTCTGCAGGAACCACAGAACAACCAAAAACAGGACATAACACATTTCTTTAATGAGTATCTTCTCTGGTGCTGTCATCTAGTCAAGGTCCCTGCAGGTCAGCCCAGAAATTCCCTGCTGTGAATTTATATTGAACACAGATCAAAAAGGATAAATTACAGTATGGATGGCTCTGGGGTGCAATAGCTCCGCGCAGCTGTATAAATCTTATGGTTGCCCAGGTCCCGGCCTCTACGCTGCAGGCGTATTGGATGTTGTAAACAAACGAAAAGGAAAGATATAGTGGGGGTAAAAAAAAAAAGTGATATAGTAAAGAGTGAAGATATGCATTGATTTCTGGGGGTGCGCAGACCTTGCAGGGGGAGATAAAGGGGAGAAAAAAATGGATTTTGAAATACGATGTTTTTGAAACATGCGCCCTGGGCTAAAGGAGCATTCAGCAGTATTTCATCCAACATGGTCATGGCTGTAGTTATAACATGGTTCTTGGAAAGTCAAAGCAGATTTATATTGTTTTTAAGGCAGAAAAAAATTAAGTAAACGTAAATACTGTCCATGATATTTGCATCCTTCATTTAAATTATCTTCATAATACGGAACATTGTTAATTTGCCTTGGTTTGAGAGTGTGTTTCATGCGTCATCGCACTACACTGCCTTACTGTACAGCCGCTGCAGTTCGTAGGCCAGACTGCGTGTCCATGCAGGTGAGAGCTCAGTTAACCGTTGGCACATTTGCTCCTGGTAAAGGTCGGGCAGCTGATGGACGGAGACGTTTTTACAGGGCTGCTAATTGCCGCCCTCCGTATCGCCAGTACCGCGGCCAAATCGCCAGTCGTGCCTCTTTCACCTCCCTCTGTGAACCACTTAAATTTCACATGGCCATTTAACAAATTGTGCCTATTGTTCATGTGACAATGGAGTCTCTGTGACTGAATGGGACGTGGTGACCCTTATGTGGGCTGTGACTGGATTCCATGAATTCCAGCGTAAAGAACACCATGTATTACTGAATAAAAAAAACAAGATCAGGTGTTATCTTTATTTAAATGAGACACATGTAAGTATTAAAGAGGTTAAATACCTGCATAATTAATGCCACGTCAACATATTCTGTACAGGCGTGAGTGGGAACTGGCGAGCGAGCAGTCAAAAGAAAGTGAGCACTTAAAGGAGGAAAAACGTTGCTTCTTCCTTACAGTTTCAAAGGGAGGGGGGATGTTTTAAAGCAATAAAAAAAACCCTGAGGAATGAGGAGGCTGATTGAAGCACTACAGTCCCACTTCTGTAATGACACGTTTCGTTACCTATAAAACCAGCTTCCTGGCCTCTCTGCGTCCTCCCAGTCTTTCCTGCTAGAGCAGGAAGAGCTCAAGTTTTCAGCCCATCGTTGTGTTACAGTCGATGTTACAGAAAATAACATCCAGAAATCTGTTTTATCAAAACTGTGTTCAGAATCCGGTTCGAATCACAATCCTGTCCAGGACAACAGATGCGAGTTTTGAGTTTGCTCTGTCAGTCACGCAACAGCAGCCTGTTTAGGTGATGTGACATATTGGAAGGTTTTTGGAAAAACACAGGACAGCACTTATTTCTACATTTGTTCCTCCGTGTGTTGCGTGTTGTTGTTGTCGGATTTGGGATTTAAAAGTGGAGCTGCCACGTAGATTAAATAAGAGCGGGATTACCAAAAGGAGACGGACAACGAAAACCTGCGGAGAGCTTACGCAACTTTTACGTGCGTGCGTTTTGTGCGCGACTGTTTAAATCTGTGTGTTGTCAGTAGGGCTGATTTTGTCTAGCGGTCCTTGGTCCTTCCTTATGTGTGTTGTTTTCGCCCGTGTGTTTGCACGCCGGGCGCTTATTTGTTTGATCTGCGGGGGATTTATTGGAACAGATTTCCCTGTGTAAGCGTTCGCTTAAATGTCAACAACACAATGTGGGCCATTCACACTGTAATCCCAACATTGTCTCTTTGATGAGCAGAGCACACGGCCTTGTGTGTGTTTACACTCAGTGTTTGTGTGTGTGTGTGTGTGTGTGTGTGTGTCAGTATGGGAAAGACAGTGTAAAGGTCCATGCTATGCTGGTAAGTCTAAGCAGGGTTTGAGCTTCTTACATGTAATGGTTTGCTTGATTCCTCTGTTTTATATAACTGTAAATTTAATATATTTTTTAATTTTTGGGACTGCTGATTAGACAAAGAAACAATCTGGAAAAATTAACCGAGACTGGAACATTTTTGCACGTGAATAATGAATGAATGTCGAGAGAGAAAAACTGGTATTGTGCTTCTTGGTAAGGTGAGCGGGAATGGTGTTGGCAGACCTTCAGCTCAGAGGATTCCCTCTCTGGTGTTTGTGGCTCTGTTGGGGGTGGGGTGGTGGTGGTGGGTGGGGGTTTAAAATCTGAGGGCCTCTGGTTGAGGAGGGGGGAGATAAGAAAACGAGTACTTGGCCACAGGAGGGAGACCACTGGCTGAGCTTAAACCCGCACGGTATGGAATAACACTTAGCAGCGACGAGCGAGCAAGTGACACTTAAAATCAGAAGTATTTCAGCGTCAGTTTGGTGGGAAGTGGAGCGAACAGCTGCTGCAGCCGTTCTTCAGCTATTCTGTTTGAATTTGACTTGTTCTCCTCCCGTGTTAGCGGCTCGCCAGAGGCGGTGCAGCCAGAATGAGCTGTGGTCATCTTTTTTTGCTTTTCGTTAAAAAAGTGAATCTCAAGTATCACAGAGAGCTGAAAGCCTTGTGAAGGGAGTGCTTGTGAGTGTGAATGTGTGAGTAATGGTCATGTATTTTTTGCTCTGTCAGCCAACTCTGCAAATCAGAATTATGGATTATTGATCATCCAGGGCAACGTGAACTATCCCGGTATCTCGGAGGATGACGTCAGGGTGGCTGGTGCAGGACAATGACCCTCAACTTCGAAGTAAATCTGTTTCAGGATGGCTTCAAACGAAGGAAGTCTGGCTCCAAATGGCTCTTAGCTGGTGACAGACAGTGAGAGTTTATCAGTGTGCGCATGTACAGTACAGTTGTGTGTGACTGTGTGCGATGGTGCATGAATGCATACGTCTGCGGCGCCTTTGATATCGCGTCTGAAAAGCAGCGCTGCCAGAGGTTTCTCTCTGTGCTCGTCTGGAGCGGTCACTTCATTAGCCAGACCTCTCTCATCTCGTCCTCCCTCCCTCGCCTTACTCCTTTAATCTTGGTGAGAAAGAGTTCCCTCCTCCTCCTCATCCTCCTCCTCCATCTTGTTTGTCTCGGGCCAACAGTGCCACACAGGCTCCTCTGTTCTCTTTATACTGAGTTCTGCTCGGGACGAGGCATCCGAGGCGGGTCGGCCTTTACTCGGGAGGCCTGGATAAGAGGAGGGAGAGGAACCCAGCGTGGAGAAGCGGCACCGGTCTGTCACCGCAGCGGAGCGCTGAAGTACAGTCAGACTTCAGAGAGAAACTCATTATTTGCGGCCGTGAACTTTAATGACTGGCTCCAGATATGGCAGCGGTGGACGTATGAATAATTACCCGTCATGCGCACGTTGGCGTGGATATCTCACCGTTAATCATCTCGTCAGCAGCCCGTCGATCCACAACCCTGCTGCACTCCCTCCACTCCCGGTTGGATGTGATTCCATGTTTTAAGTAAACACTGAGCTGTTATTGTTCATATGTACCGTAGAGTATTAGGGTGAACTGTGTGGATATTATTTTTATCATTTAGTAGCAACTAGCGTCATGCTAACCTTCATGACCCAGAAGTTTAGTCTTACCGCAGTGCCGTGTCTGCACCAGAGCGAATGAAAGGAGCCCGAGCAGAGTTAAAAAGATTAAAAAGATTTTGTTACTGGTCCTGTCCCGCATGTGATGGATGGAAAACCTCAGCTCCAGGTCCACTTTCTTCTGCCGCTCCGTCCGCTTTGTTGCTTACAAAAGCGTGCATTTTGTTTGTGCAAAGGTTTTAATCAAGTATGTTGTTTTTATTCCACTGATGCCACTTTGTTAGCCGGAGGTTTTTGAACCCAGCTTTGATCCGGATGTGGTCATCCCTTTAATCCATTCAGAACAGTCCAGGTTCCCTGAGATGGAAAACGTTCCTCATTTATCTGTTTGATGGAGAGCGGCCGCTGATTCCTGATTATGAGGTGATTGGGCAGCGCCGTCAGCTCGCCAGCGTGACGTATGGAAGTGGACCACGACAATGTATCTGCTCTCTAACTTTTCTTACTGTGTTGCTGTACAAATCATCAAGGAGGGATTAAATATGGAAGTGCAAGAACCGGAGACATTTAGATTTAAGTCATCTGGCACCTTCAGGAGAGTTTGTACATGAGCACGTCTTCCAGAAGGGGTCAGTGTTGGTTCAGTTTTCATCCACTGACAGGATGCACTGTGCTGTTACGTGTAAATGCAAATCTGTGTTTCCAGACTCGGACATGTAGTGAATAATTTGCTTATCAGATCCATTAGCTGAACAGATATTGCAGTTATTTTGATAATGGGTTGATCATTTAAGCGATTCATCACTAAGACTACCCAGCATCCTCCGGCTCCAGCTCGTCATTTGTAGGAATGTACAGCTTTTCTTCCCCTCGCTTGATAGTAAACTGAACACGTTATGATTTCAGACTACTTGTCGGACAAAACAAGACATTTAATGCCGGTGCCTCGGGCTTTAAAAAATGGACACGTCCAGACTGAGGGAGTAACAGAGAAAACAACCTGCAGACGAATGAAAATGCAGCACATAGTTCACCTTTATCAGGAGGGAGACGGAAAGAGACTCATGTTCTGTTCTCCTGACGTCTTTAGGAATTTGTTGCCTTTTACTCCGAAGCAGCAGTGACTTTATTATGTATATTAAAGTCAAGTTGTCTTTTAGAGGGTAAACTATTATCTCCCCAAGGAGATTCAGGGAGCAGCAGCTATCAATTTTGGCTTATCCCCCCCCCCGCTCGTAATCCATACTAATATGTTTAGTGCGTTTCAGACTGAAGAAGTTTTGCCCGCACTCTCAATCTCCCCGAATCTTTATGGTTTCTTATCGCACGCTGGTCTGCGCTCTTATTTCAGAGCAGTCCCTCCGAGGTGTTTGGCTCTAATGGCAGGCTATATTTCAGGTGTAATAGCCAGTGTGCGCGCGTGAGATCCGCCGTCCACGTGAGTCGACGCGTCTCTCTTTGTCTCTTTTTGTTGTTGTCGACGTCGTTGTTTGCTCTGAAAGTGGATTTGGTTTCCATTTTCCCCTCAGCTGGATGCTTCACCTGCCGTATCTGAGAGATGTTTTCCAGCTTAACAGGTTCGGTGACCTTCCAAGTTTTGGAACGTTTTCTTCAGCAGCAGTGTATCTGCTACTCTCAGGGGCCTTTTTATGTTGTTGTTTGGTTGTTTTCTTTGCTGAGCAGTTGAGTCACCAGTGTTTTAATTTCTGTCTGCATATATATATTAAGTATTAATTTACCAGCGCCAGTTGATCTAACGTCCTCTTCTCTTTCTTTCCATTTCACTGCGCCCGACCCTTCTCTCCATCTCCATCTTCTCTTTTAACAGGTAACACCTATTTTACTTTGTCAGTCTGTTTGACTCCTCATGTGCTGTTCACTTCTTTTCACATCCTTCGTCTCCCAGGTCTCACTTGGTTCGGTCGACGCCGGCAGCGAGCATGTTATTTTCTCCACTCTCTGAAGGATTTTGTTGTGCAGGAGCAACACAGACACACTTAGCTCCATTGATCACTGCTAAATGTCAGCTAAATGCATTCATCATGGCGGATTTATATTCAAGTCATTAGTTTGTCTGCATCCGCCTGCAAGACTTTGCTGTTTCCAAACCTTCTCCACTCTGCTATTATCACGTCAGCTTACTGCTGACTGACTGGAAAGTTACGCTGTCAGGCTGCGGACAGGAAGTTGCAAATCTGTATTCAAGTAGAAAGTGAATTTGAGTACAAAACACACCGTGCTACAGCAGGGGCAGAGGCTGCCAATAAACAACTTTTTCCTCAATGTCAACAAAAAGACAAAATTCATGTTTGAATAATTTCCTTAGAAGAAAGTAGTGTGTTTGTTGGCGGGACAGTGTGTTTGGGGTTGAAATAACCAGTGTTGGTGCTCATGAGGGGATTATCATCCGGCGAAGCAGAGTCACTTCCATGTGTTTTTAATAATCTCTGGACAGTAACGGATTGAATGATCTCTATCAGGATTCAACCACACAGGAAATACTTTTTACTTGGTTAGTTTTCGCGGGGCTGTGAGAAAAACACCCACACACAACACAACATCACAACATCTCAGATGTGTTTAACAGCAGTTGTGTAAAAGCCAGAAGGCTAATTAGCTTTAGCAGTCTAATGTTTGCCTTCATTTCAGGTAAAACACGTTTAGGACAAAGCAGTGATCCACCTTTGGGTCCTGCCCCAGACTGTACGAGTTCGACCGCTGGCAAACAAAAGCCCGTGGTTTACGCCACTTATTTTTCCTGACCTTTTTTGGCCCTCTCACCGCTCACTGGCGTCGTTGTCGGGGAGCGACGGGACACCGGCGGCGCACGAACTCTACGTGACCCTGGTTCTCTGGTCCGTGGACGCCGTCCAACAAGAACTCATTGTAGGTAGCCGTTCCCACGGCAACTGTCTATGGCGGCCGGGGACCAGTCGGTTGCGCAGCCTCCTCACACGCGTCTCCTTTGTTTGTGCGCTGAATAGCGCTCCCTGTTAAGCCGTACCAGCTCAGCTGTAACTTTAATTTGTGTGCGTTTATGTGACATTACAGCTACAGACGCACTGTGTGTGTGTTGAAACATATCCACGGTGTCCTCAGGGTGTTTTCATGCCTGAAGACCTTTACATTCCCTCTGCTGACCCGGCCCGGACCGATGCGTACCTGCTAATGGTCTCGCTAAATGCTCTCTGCGGGGCTGGGGGAACAGTCCGGCCTGTGTCAAAGATTTACAGACGTGTACACACACACATTCATTCTTTCTGGCCACATTCTTTCATCGGGAGTTTATGGGCTGAGATAATGACACAAACTCCACACGGCGTGCGGTGTTACTGTCCTCGCTGCTCTTGCTAGCGGTGAGCGGCGTCGCGGTGAGCAATCCTGCAGCCGCAGAGGGATGGAAATGTAAAGTAGACAGGGAGGAATACATTGATTAGGTAGAGTCAACAGATGAGAACATTCATCTTGGGACTGTGGGAAGACGCCGGTTCTTATCCGGCGACACCTCTTTGGTGACTGCCGATTTATTTCTGCTCTTCCCAAAAGTCACTTATAAATCGCAGCGTGGTCTCTCATCTTCTGTCCTGCCCATACGTATTGATTGGACCCACGGTGCTGCTTTATCAGACGCTAACGCCCCACTTTTTCCTCTTCTGTGTTTCTCAGCTGTGAACAGAAAGTCAACCACTAATTTGATTTGATTTGGTCATATAATCCTCAGCCACTTCTCATGGCCTTCATCGGTGGATGGAATAATGATTCAGTTTTATGAGCATCTATCGTCATTGATCGCTGTCCCGGTCGTTCTCCCAGGACGTGGCATGTTTGACATTTGAAACGCTGCAGAAATGTTTAATCCCAGTTTTGCTCAGCATTCATTCATAAAATCCCAGTCCTGTTTTCACGAACTGGATGGCGAAGTGACACTCTGGACCAAAGCCATGCGACAAAGACAGGAAGCACGCGGAGCTGCCTGAGCACCTTCTGCTTCATCTGAGGAGTGTGATTGGCATGGAAAATGATTTCCTCAGGTGTTACATTTCTGCATAAACTTTTTACCAGAACAGAAAACGGGAGAAATCAACGATGTCATCCTTGTGGTACATGTGCATGGTGCAGTATTAATATGTAACACTCGTCATGCTTCGTGATTTTTTTTTTTTGGTGAAGAAGCTAACATGGCTTAACCCCGGCGTGTCATGACATATGTGCATCCCTGCAAATTGTGCGTGCATTTCATTGTGTGTCTACTTGTGGACTATGGTCCATCTGCCTGACCTGCTCCCTCAGAGCACTTTCTGATTGGCTCCTTTGTCACTCCTGACACCCCATTTGCATACATCTGCTTCTGATAGGCTGTCACATCCCTGCCATGCCTTTCCCTGCCTTGGGAGGCAAATTGAAGCGGCCGCGTTATAAAACCTGGAATCTGAGCGGGAATGGATCAGGTATCGCTGATGGTGGGGTGTGTGTGTGTGTGACATTTATACAATATATAAGTGTGTTGACTGCACCAGACGCCGTCTTTTCGGTGTAACAGGGAGCTCTCCACCAAGGCAAGTTAAACGCCGTGTTGTCCAACAGCCGTCCTGCTAACTCCATTCCAGCAATCCGCCTTATCTGTGCACGTTTTCCCTGCAGCCCAAACTTTTTCTCCTGTTGTTCTCAACTACACAGCTCACACTTTGTCTGTAACACACACACACACTCACACTCACACTCACACAGAGTCTCAGGAGTTGAGGAGAGTGGTGTTGGTCGTGTGTAACTGTTGTTACACGAGGCTTAAGGACAGCTCTATAAAGACTGTCTATAAAATTCCTCCAGTGCGCTTTGGCAACTGGGAGCAGGAACAGCTTTCCTGTCATTCAGGATACACAGTATTCCGGACATCATGCCTCTGGGATCTGGCTGTGGGAAACTCTGAAAGGGGGGGGTGTTCAAAGGTGGAGCAAAAGCCTGAGCTTGGCAGGACGGGACACGAGCGCAGAACAGAAGTGGATGTTAGACGGTTTAATCTTTCAAAATGGATCTGATCCTGACGCAGCCCAGCTGGACTTGAGTCGGTGCGAGTGTCTGCCAGAAGACCTTCAAGCCAAGTTTGCGATAAACAGGAGTTGCGCTTCATGAGAAGTTTCCCTTTGGGTGGGGGCGCGGCGGGGGGTTATCTCCACTGATACCAGATTGAAGAGGACTTGCTTGAGAGATATCTTGTTGCCAGTGGCCCCCTCTGAGCCGGAGCTTAGCGCCATGGCTGGGGTCATCAGGAAGGGATCCGGGAGACCCTCCTACTACTACAGATTCCTGGGCAAGTCCCGACTGCAGCGTCAGCGAAGCCGGTCCCGCAGCCGCACCAGGCCGTCTGCCAGCAGGGGTAATAAATACTTCCACCGCGGAGAAAGTTCGCCATGCGGCAGTTTTAGCCTTGTTTACAGAACAGCAATATTGTTCCCACAAGATGATAAAGGAGATGGATACTGTAACAGTCCAGTAATGGCTTACAGTGTATTTGTTTCTGATTGGCACGCTCGTATTTGTGTTTGTGGTACTTTAAAAAGCCCGTGTAGGCTACACAACCTGCCACTGAGACGAGGCAGTTCCCCATTTTGAACCTTTTTCCCTTTTTGACGTCCATGTGACTAAACTGCATGTACAGTAAAGCTCTTGTGTGTATGTTCACCAGAGTGAGATGACAGTTTGGTGACACTGTTCGCACGTCGATGCCGCTCTCCAATCACGCCCCCCCGGCGGCTTGGCGTTACCTCGCCGCGCTCCTCCCGTTTCGCAGTCAGTTCATTTGCTGCAGCGCGTAACTCCTGCATCTGTTCAGTCCTCCAGCGCGCGTTCTTTTTTCTCGGTTTCGCTGCTTTTCTGCCTCTTGAGTGGCCTACCGCGTTTGAACTGCAAGGTTACAGTGATAAGTCTGCCCCCAAGGCTTAGCTCAGCTTACTCGAATTCAGAGAAAAGAAGTCGCTCTGAAAATCTTCACCGTATTGATTTTTTTTTTTCTCCTCCTCCAAGTGAACTGTTTAACTTGCCAAGCCAGATATTAAGTAGAAGTTGCTCTCTCGCTGTGGATGTGATACAAACTTTCCAGAGACAAATTGTTCAGTCAGGAAACCGTCACCCTCGTTTTCTCTCTCTTTATCTGAAAATGGACCTTACTTGTGTTATTTTTTTAAGTAACTTGCAATTTAAGTAAACGCAGTGAGTCTCTATAGTAAGAGACACACAAGGTTGGTGTCGGTGCTTGACTAAATGTGCAGCCACCCGGCTTGTGTGGCTTCACTCTGCTTCTCTGGCTGATGAAAGAGACGCTTTGAAGTCTCCCCTCAGCATCAGTCAGCTCTCAAAAGACCACACATACACACACACACGCACACACACACACGCACATGCATTTGAGCTTATGTACAAAGACGCAAACGCGCCCGGCCTTGATCTCTGCGGCTAAGTGCAAGCTCCCAGCACGACTTTTTACACAGTGCGGCGATGCACAGGCCACAAACAAGGAGGCCGCTCCTACATCTGGCAACTTCCAAGAGCAGATTGCGCTCTTTGATTTTCGCAGCAGCAGAGATGAAATAGTTAAAGGAAGTCGTCGTGCCCTTTGTTTATCGGCGAACTGGTGGCCTGCATAGAACATTAGAGCGGCTGCCTTTGGATTGGCTGACACAGACGGCAGTCTTTTCATGTCACATATTCAGTCATAGCTGCTTTTCTATTTGCACCGGATTTCTGCAGCGATATGAATAAGTGCTTTTGTTTATCACATATTTCATTCACTGGATTGGCCAGAAACAAAGCTTCCCCTCTGTCATATATAATTATTATATTATTAAACGAGTACGAGCATATACCAGTGTTTCCTGTTAGTTTTATATGTGTATATGTTCTTTTAAAAAAATATTGAAATGAGGTTTTTTAGGAGAACTAAACTTGACCAGTAAACAGCTCTGTGTGCTCACAGCCACAGTATATGATGGTGATGTGTTGTCGTTCATCTAGAGGAAGTCACCATTACCCCCCGTCCTACATGGACAACATCACAGGGACGGGTCAGGCGGCGGGTGAATGAGCTCATTTGTTATTGTTTTCTCAGAATGTGTGTGTGGCACATGTGTGTGTGTGTCATTATCAGTACGTGGAACATCTTATGTCACATCGCTCTGATTGTGTTTCCCCTTCTTTTCTGAATTGTCCTGTGACTGGAATACTGTCATTTTTCAGAACATAACACATCATCTGTCCCTTTTTTTATCGACATCAGCACAGCCTTTGTGTAGCGCACAACCGTTTTAAATTGCAGAAGTCCCTCCTTGGAAAAGTTGCTTTCCTTCTTTAAACTTTTCTATCTCCTCTGAGACATTTTGGTGGGAAAAAAAATCTCTGAAAGAATGGATGATTTTATCAAAGTTATGCTCCCGTCTCATATTTCTCGCCACTTGTTTGGGCTGATTACTCACTTGGCAGAGTTCGGCTGTCGTCGTGCTCGCCGTCGTATCTTTTTTTCTTTTGCACGATATCGAGGCTCGCCGCCCTCAGGAGTGTTTACACAGAGTTTGTGTTTTTCTCCCCCTCTGGGTAAATCAGACAAACCCCGCTGGTTATTCCCTGACAGAAATAACTCGCCGCTCTTCTCTTCTTCCCATTGATCTCGTAGTCTATTCCCACTGACCCGTGTTTTCGCTTTAAAAGCTGGCAAAAACGTCATCTAAACACAAGCTGGCAGGTTTGTTACAAAAAGCTCACGCACTTATCTCACCGTCCTTCCAGATTACATTCACTCACAAAGAACTTAACCTCAGTTTTAACCCTGATTCTAAGATTATTATTCTCGCTATTAAAACTCAAAGGAATACAGTGGCATTCTGGGAAATATGACTTGCAGAGACAAGTCAGTGAAAAAACTCTGTGAGGGGTGTTGTTTGGGAATATTTCTTGACAGAGCCAGGCTCGCTGTTTTCCCATTTCATGTCTTTATGCCAAGCTAAGCTAACGGTCTGCTGGCGTTAGCACCATATAACATAGTCGTGTTATTCATCTTTGTCCGTCAGGTCAGGGCTCATTATCAGTTCCGATCTGTCAGAGGGCTTCACGGGTCCTCGTCGACAATGGTCGCAGACAAGGAAAAGAAAACAGAAAAAAAATTACAGGAAATACAGGAAAGGAAGAAAACAAAAGTACAAGAAAGTTGAAGAGAGGAAGTTCAAGCAAAAACAGCACAAACAATAGGATTGTATTAAATCTAATTCACAAGTAACCAGACGGGATGATGAGTAGAAAGCAACAGCAAGAAAAAGGGAGGGTGTTTGAAGCATGAAGTACGTATGAAGCTGAATTATGAGGTTTAAGTAAGAGAAGTAGTAGCAGTAAAAAGCACCGAGCACGGGCAGCAACAGGAGCAAAGTAACAACCGTGAAATATCAGCAGAGAAAGGCGCACAGTGCCGGCAGCTCATGAAGAAGGCGTTTGAACTCTCCATAACAACTCAATAATGCATTACCACTGACAGTTATTGCACGTAATCATATTCTCACCGGGTCGAGAACCACTTTTGATCCGCAATACTGCGTCACGCTTAGTTTTCGTCCGGCTGTTTATGATGTAGCCATGTTTTCCTGCGTGTGTGTGTGTGTGTGTGTGTCTGTGTGTGTGTGTGTGTGTGTGTGTGTGTGTGTGTGTGTGTGTGTAGAGAGTGTGTGTGTGTGCGTTGATGGGAAGTGAGGACAGAACCCGTAGATGGGAAGTACTGGGAAGAAAGAACACAGACAAACATAATGACTCCGGCGGCTGAGTCACACTTTACACCTACAGCACAGGAAGGCTGGAAACTAGTGTGTGTGTGTTACAGCGACTGTGTTTGTGCGTCAAAGGTGTCGATCTGCTGAAAATGTTAAGATTTAGAGCTAAGTGGTGTTAAGTTCAGACTGTAACTTCATTGCCAGTAGAGTCACTTTGCCTTTTTTAAACTCTTTTTTTAAAGCAGATTAGCCCTTTGATCGCTTTTTGTAGCTTGTGCATGAACATCCTCTCTGTGATTAAGGTCGTGCTTTAGTAAAACAAAGACTTTGCTAATCAACGCACGCAGCTCTCCATTCTTTGATCATTCTGACTTAATTTCCAACACGTTCAGTCGGGCCGAGGGGCAGGACGGCGTACGGCACGAGATAAAACCGTCGGCGACGAACAAAGATAACACTGGGTAAAATGATTTCCCCTCCACTTAGTCAGCTCTGTGTTGCAGGAGGAGAAGTGAGGATGTAATCAGTTTGCCTTGGAGATGACATAATGGGAAGCGGAGCCATGAGACGGAGGTTAATAAAGCAATCAGGCGGTGAGGCGAAACCGCAGGAACCCTCCACATCATCTTCGGTGTTTAACCCAGGATTACTTTCTGATCTTAGACTCATTTCTGGAGCCCGCGTCCTTGTCTGCCCTCTTTCCCCCCACGCCCCCCGCCCACCCGGGCGGATCGTGGAGACGGGCCAGGGTGACGTTTCTGAGCACCCGAAAAGACTCCAAATAACTGTCGGGGGGGCGACAGGTGTGGGCTAATGCCTCTTAATCCGTAGATATCCACCAGATGACAAGACAGAGCCAGGGAACGGTTTTGGAGAAAGAGCTTTGGAAGTAGAAGTAAGCATTGTAATTTTCACATGCGCATTCACGTGCAGGACGTGAGAATACATTTTCAGAAATGCATCCATGGAGGCTGTTAAAAACCAGCCCACAAGTTCAGCACAGCAGCCGTGCAGTGTGATTGTGTGTGTGTGTGTGCGCGAGTGGACGTCATTGAAGTTAGTGGGATCCCGGAGTCGGCATCGCAGGAATGCTGCTTGCCTTGTGCGCCCTCTGCACAAACACAAACTTCCTCCTTCTGCACCCCGCTCCCCTCTTCCTCTTCCACCACTTCTCCTCTGCATTCCCACAATGCACTGCAGACAAAGGCATGCGTGTGCCAAACCAAACATGAAGCAGGGTCGCTCTATCTGCTTGAATGTTTTGTTGTGTTTGTGGAAAGAGTCCAGCTGGGGTCCAGTGCTGCTCGATGCCCCGTATATAAGTGTAATAGGTGCCTCTGTATCTCAACAGATTGGTTTCATATTCCATCTTCAGGCATTAATACTCAACTCTGGCATAAATCCAGGCTGCTGTGATCTCATTTTATCACTTCTGAATCAAATGAAGTCAGCGACAGTGTCTGCACCGGAGGTGGTCGCGGGATTATTCCCGCTTACTCTCCCGGCGTCTGCCGCGTCGCTCCCAAGGAGACGGAGCAGCACCTCTTTATCTCCCCATCACTTCTGCGCTGAATAAACAACACGTCTCAGGGGTCAGAAGTCCAGCGCCATCCTCACGGCCTCGTGTTAACACATTATAGTCTCTGTGTACACTGCCCACTCTCCGTCTCTGTCACACACCAGCTACACACGTGTTCGTCAAACTGTGAAGCCCCTTATGCCTGTAACACAGTACGGGCCCGGGCGGGCCCCCGCGCCGTGACCTCCATCACAGGGATCACCATCCAGCTGGGGGTCTGACATTAACTAAGCCTTGTGATGAAATTTAAAAAAAAAAGGTCTCTCTGGCAGATTGTGCTTCAGTTGATATGTTTTATATTCCTGAGACAGAGGCCGGGCCATCAGCGAGTCAAAACAAGTTCTGGATGCCTCTCACTTGAGGGGAAAACAGAACAGCGACGCACGTGAGGACGAGGGGGGTGGGGGGGGGTGGACCATCAGAAGATAGAGTGAACGCAGTAAACACAGCCTGACAGTCTATGATTTCTCTGCTGCACAGCTCACCAGCCCACCAGAGGATGTGTGTGTGTGTGTGTGTGTGTGTGTGTGTGTTTAGCTCAGTTTTCCCTCCTGTCATAAGACAAGAGCTCTGCGTTCTTGTCGGAGGCCATTTTTCCAGCCCTGGAGGAGCAGACTAATTGAAATACCTCTTTAAAAGCAGGAACCTGTACTCTGTGTTCGCTGATGTGTGGTTCGTTCTCGAGCTTGTTCACATGCGCACACTTTAAAGCATCTCCAGGCATTAATAGTGGATCAAAGGTCTGTCACTGTTCTCATAACGACATTTTGGCTCACAACACGCAACTCGAAAAGTCTCAAGAAAAGAAAAATGAAGTCAGCTAGAAGGAGCTAGAACAAATGAACAGTAGACTTTCAGCAGATGGGTGAAAACAAAAACTTCCAAAAAAATGATGATCTGCTGGATGTGTAACTAAGCATTAGGTTCATGCTAATCTAAAAGAAAAGGTGTTTTGTGATTTCAGCTCCTGCCTGCTGCCTCCAGGTGTCCAGAAAAAAAATTAAATAAAATCATGCTGCCTGGTTGACTGACAGCGAGTTCAGGTGATGTGTGCGGCAGCGAGGATGACGGCGTCTCGACAGCAAACACCGACGTAAACAATGCAGGCGTCAAATTATTCAGCAAATAAGAGATGCAAATGTTGCCTATAAACACGCAGCACTCAGCGTGTTTATAGGCCTCAAGAGCATACACAGTGAATTTAAATGTCGCTTTGTTTGTAGAAGACTGCTCCAGGGAATACCTAGCAGATAATATGCTCTTTTTGTCTGCTGCGACTGAAACAAAAATCTGGGTGGGGGGGTGATTACTACTTACTTTGTGAATTATCTCTGTCATCGTGGAGCCACTTGGCGCGGCCACAAGAGATCATAAAGTACTGTACACCACTCCAGGCAAAACACACGGGTGAGCTCGGAAAGTTCGCCGTTATTATTTTCATAATTACATCCTCAGGTCGGCAAAGCCACACCAAAGACGAGCAGTTATGCAAAGTGTTCATCACCACCACGTCACCCCCCCCCTTCATTAGATGTTGTCAGTCGCCCGTCTTTTGCCACCTTCCCATCACCTGCGTGAATACACTGCGTTCATCTCGCCTTGAAAAAAAGGAAAAAAATGGTGCGTTGAATCTCACAGTAGGAGGAGTAGGAGAGGCTTTGAAGCCCCCCCCCCTCGCCTGCTGCAGGAATTTTTGCAAACTGGAATATCCTGTGCTGGCGAACCCGGAGAGGAAGGGAAGGTTTATCGGGCAGTGGATGGAGTACGCCAAGCACTGAGGAAATATGCGGTCTGACCTTTATTTCCGAATGTTCACGGAAGGAAGGTAGGTAGGTGGTCTGAAGAGGCCTGGACGAGGGCGGAGTCAAGACAGAGGGATCATTCCATTGGCGGGCAGGTGGTGATAAGGGTGGAGAAGTGGTGTGGGAGGAAGGAGAACAAAAGGGAGGAAGAAAAGTGGAGGATGAGGAGCAGAGGAAGGGATCACAGGGAACACACTGGAAATAAAGGCAGATCCCTCCCCTTCTGACACCACAGCTGCTGTCGGCGGACCCCCCCGACCCTTTGTTTGACCTCACAGATAGACCCCTCACACAGTAGCCCCCCCACTCCAACACACACACACACACACACACACACACACCTTCAGATGGCAAAATAGTCTTTAGTCAACAGCTGTTAGACAGATGCCTCGAAAACAGGAGCGTTAACGGTCTGAGATCGCGGTGGTAAAAAGCAGCTCCTTGATGATTTCCTTCAGTTTGAAATCAGTCATTTTAATTTAAGCTTTGTCGAGCAGGGTTGTCTGCTCGGGTTCGTCAGACGCCAACTTTTCCGTGCCTCTTTTCGGAGAAGCGCCGCACGCAGATGGCGAAAGCATGTGGAACGTTTCACACGGCAATTAGTTCACAACTAAACGATGTGTGCGTTTGTGTGCGAGCTCTGCTCCGCGGAGCGCCTGCTGCAGCCAGCTGCGCTCATGCGGGGGCCGATCCCCGTCGAGAAACGCAGCAGACTGGATGGGGGGGGGGTCCAAAGAAGCTGAGCGCAGGAATAAAGAGCGACAAGAGGAAGAGAAATTCACACTCAACTCGCACTTAATTCTTATCATCGCTGTGTCCCCATGAGTGATTCTCTGATTTAAAAAGGATTAAGTGCACTTGTTGTCATGGCAGCAGATGTTTCAATGCCACCACACTGGTGGTTTGTATATCGTAAGGATTGCAAAGGGAAGTCATGTTTTGGATTTTTAGCTTTTAAATATCAGGTTAATATGTCATTTTTTTTAAACAAACTTTGTGTGATAATTGATCAAGTGCTTAGATTTTAGAAAAAACTCCAGTCCAGACAAAGATTAATCATGTGTCGCTGTGCTGATGATCCCAGTTGTTTGTTTCGTTAATGCATTAAACAGCCAGAGTCCAGAGATGGTGCACAACAAATCTGGAGGTGATTGGATCAGCAGTTTGCCGGGAGTTCCCGATAAAATAAAACGAAACACTCCTAATACATTATATACTACAGGCGTGTGTGTGTGTGTGTGAGGGAGGGGGATTCGCCTTATAATGCAGTTTCATCCTGATTAGAGTCACACGGCTGCACATTTTCAACACTAATTTCATTAGTTATTAATGTTGTGGCGGTCAGAGATCTCATTTAAATGATCTAATCTATGTCCTCGGCGATGCAGTGACCGCATGTGTTTCGCAGAGACTTGGGGATCAGCACATCTGGCCTAGTTAGACACTTCTTCTTTTTGAAGGGGGGGGGTTTCTGTGCGTCTCCCCAATGAGTAAATCTGTTGACTTGAGAGGGTCTATAATTGGAGGCTTTAAACTGCGGCTCCGCTGTGAAACGTTAAAGCTGCGACTTGTGCGCACATCACAGCCGCCTCAACAACTTTCCATTTAATGCGGGTTTACATCAGTTCACCAGCTGCTCAACACACTGGTCCACTCTGCACCGGGGAGCTAGCAGCTAGCAGCCAGCAGCCATGGCTATCTGGAATCTGCGGGGACTTGCAGACTCGACAGCGCGCTCGCATTCCTATCGGACGTGTCCGGATCTGCCGCTCCCGCACGCGCGCCGCAGCCTTTGACTCCGGAGCGCTTTCGCATCACCGATCTCCAAAGCCGCGCTGAACCGTGCCCGCGGGTTCGGAGAAGTAATCAGACAAATGCGCACCAGATAAAAAGATAAACGGTGAAGTAAACAGGGAAAGGATGGGGGGAAAATCAGGAACAGCCTGTTACACGCTGAACGAGCTAACAGATGAGTGGTCACACGGGTCCGAGTCCAGGGCCCAGACTCCTCTTCTGGTTCAAGCTCTGTGTCAGTGGTGCCTGATTTGATCTGCACGAGTTTCTTCAGGCCGTGTAGAGGCAGGTCCACTGCGTGAATTGGAAATTTTTAAGAGTGATGACACACTGACGGCCAATCACACACAGGATGTGCGCTGCTCTGGCGCAATGCAGAGATATTTTACTCGTTAAAGGAAGAGTTTCTGGGAAATTGATAGCACAGCGTTAGACGAGAAGGTTGATATCATTCTCATGCCTGTATGCTAATAGGTAGCTTTGTTTTTTCCCTTTTCCTCCTTTAAGCATGAAGCATTTTAGCATCAAAACCAGGGGGAGTCAAAAAGACCATTTCTTTACATTTCTCACAGTGTAAAGACCGAATCTGCTCTCTCTGTGTTTGCAGAGTCCCCTCCAGAGAGGACAGGACGCCGACGCAGCATGCCAGGCAGCTCCTCGGACAAGACGGCGCCCACCATGGAGGCCGCGTCCACCGCCGCGACGCCGTTCAGAGTCACCGTGAGTACTGTGAGTGTGCTTCTTTCCTCACGTGTCGCTTCCTCGTCTGTCTCTTGTTTGTTTTAGTCTCCGACTTTCACCTCTGCGTGCGACTTAGCGTGGCTGTTAGCTACGTCCGCAGAGGCCCAGTCTGGCCTCCAGATGGACCCGCGCCAATCTGACAGTCATTCACTTCAAATATTGGAATGGGACCTTTGATGTCTGGCATCTTGGGCCTATGATCCGCACACTATCCCCCACTGACTTTCCACAGCCTGTGTGTTTTTTTTTTCATCCCATTTCACACTGAATTATATTTGCATGCTTGGAGTAAAATGAAGGCTTCCACACCTGCGCACACGCAACACCTGTCACTCACTCACCTGTCTCTCTTCCTCTGTGTCTCTCACACACACACTCACACTCACACGCACACACACACACACACACACACACACACACACACACACACACACACACACACACACGTCTGTCATCCTGCTCGTATTCAAACCCACCCTCTGCTGTGTTTAGCTGAACAGATAAACAGCCAGTTAATGAAGCAAAAAATTCTGCCATGAGTCATCAATTTAAAACTAATTGCCAATTAGCAGGGCATATTTCCATCAATAAATAATCAGCGGGGAGATGACGACCCAGAGGTGAACTGTAAACAGCGGACGTGAGGTCCGCGAGCGCTCGGCGCTCCGTCTCTTATAAATACTCCTCCAACTTCGTGTAAACTTTCAGGCTTCGTGGCGGCTCGTCATGTCACACAAATGGGCTGAGTTAAGTGCTAAAAGACATTATCCTTCTTTCTGAGAGAAGAGGCCTTTTTCTTTTTATCACACCGTTCAGACGCCTCCGAGCTTTAATAAGAGCCCGCAGTAAATAAAAGAACACAAGTAGGCTGGGTCCTCTGCCGCTGGGACCACCAGCAGAGTGAGAATGAAGTGAAGCGAAGCGGCTTTAACTTTATCATCAGATTTAACACAGAGAAAATTACCGCAGCTAAGACGAGCGAGAGATTGCCGACCTCTGATCTGTTCAGATAAAAACGAAACAGCTACCTGCTGTGTGTGCGACTGCGTGCAAATAGGCTCTGATTTTTACAGTTTTAAATTCTTTTTTTGTTTTTTTTCAGAGTAGGGATGTGGATTTAGACACTGAACAGCCTTTTTTATTATATAAGCAGGAATGAATGAGTAGATACAAAGAGAGAGTGAGAGAGATGTAGAAAAAAGGAAAAGAAGAGTGTGTAGGAGACAGAAAGGGTCAGATAGAAGGGCTACATATTGATTAAGTGTCTCTTAAGCAGCTCGTTGGACTCCCCAGGGAAGAGCAAGCGAGCAGCACTGCAGCAAAGTCATCCCGTCTCCATCACATGACCACTTCACTTACTTCTGTGGGCTTATTTGCTAAGCAGCACCATCTCAGTGTTCGACCCCCGCCTGCACGTTTCCCCACACTGCCCCCCTCTGGCCTCTGATCGCAGCGCAGCAAACTAAACCCCCCCCACGCACACACACACACACACACATAACAACTTTTTAATTAACTTCTGCTGGATACAGACTAGTAAACAAACGAGGTTTGACTTGATCTAATTGTTTAATTTTAAGGACAATACATAGGCAGCGATACAATATGCAGATGGATGGACAGAGGACGGCAGTGGGAGCAAATGTTGGGATGAAAGCAGGAAGACGAGTCGGCGGGCGTCCACGTTTCCGTCTCCCACTTTTAGCGGCAACATCCCGCCCCTCGCTTCTCTCCCTCCGGTGAAAAGGGGTTGTGGTGACATCTAAAGTACCCCTCCTAGGCCTTGAGCTAAATCTGTCAAAATGCTTTTCTCTCATGGTCTCCTGCAGACCGGGCTCAGTGCCTGCACACACACACACACACACACACACACACACACACACACACGCGTACGCTCATCCATCAGCCCTCCTCAAAAACTATTTCTTACCAGCGGGCTTGGACAAAAAAAACCTAAAAACAAACAAACTAAATGCTCTCTACAGCCTAATCTTCCACAACCGATTCAGGAATAGCGGAAGATTGCATCCATTAAATATGAAAGCTGCGGCGTTTGTTTAAAGAGCTGACAAACACAACTCATCCAAGTCCGTCACGTCCACGTCCTGCTGATTGCGCTCGCCGGCCGGATTGATTCTCGATTGAGACTTAGCTCCTTGTCCAATCTTCTTGCTGACTCTGCCCCCCCCAGATAACAGCGGGGGGTCTAATTGGACAGGTATGTCTCTTGTTTTTCATCAGGTTGTGCTAGAGGAGGGCGAGGGAGGAGGACGTGGAAGCGGGGAACACCCTGCTGATTGTCCAGGCACTGATTCTATCAGTAACACCCCCCCCCATTAAGAAATCCTGGAATTGCCAAGCTGAGGGAATAGAATTAGCTTGTTGCAAGCGTTTCTTTTAATTTCCTGGAAAAAAAACACACACACACACAACTCAAAAAAGCAGAGAGATAAAATTGAGCTGTCCTCTTAGTGCTGATTTAATGGGCTCGGACAGGCTGAGATTACAATCAAGTATGCGTGTCTGTCACACACACACACACACACACACACACTCAGGGGTGTGTGCAGAGGCAACACATCTGCACTGTAGTAAAAACATTTTACCCATAGACATCTAGTTCCCGTCAGAGCCGACGTGATTAGCCAGGACCGGAGGGTCACTGAACCACCCCCCTACTCCGAGGTCGCTCGTTGAAATCAGATTATTCCAGCACACACACACACCCCTCCTCTAATAAGCTGTCAACCTTAGAAATGTGGACTAATTAAGGCGCTCATTGAAATTCAGGCTAACATGTGACACTGTAATGTCCGCCGTCAGGTGGCACGGGGGCTGTAACGGCCTTATCACGATTCTGTGTGTAACGAAAGCAAAACGAAACGCAAAGGGCCGGTGAGGAATTCATTAGCGGAGGGATCTCAGCGTAATTTACGCCCTGTGTTCATTTCTGCCATCATTGACGCATTGATATTTATAGGGGGGGGTTATTATTCAGCAGGAAAACATATTCCCACGAGTCAAATTGCTCAGTCCTATGCCACACAATGGAACAATGACATGATGCACGACATCTCATCAGGTGACACTTTTCATTGTGTGTCGCTGGAGCCAATCACATGCACGCGCGATGACCAACGTCGTAGGAAAACATCAACATTCTCCTCCTTTAGTCCCGCTTTTTCTGTCGACTTGCACTGTGCCACCTCCACCTTGCGTTTTTTTTTTTTTTTTTTTTTGACTGGTCTCACCTCTATTTCTGTCCTCACTCTCTTCCTCTCGACAATATGTGTCTCTCTCTTTATTTGTCTCCCTGCTTAGTTTTCCCCCTCTTGCTCGCTAACATTTTTTTTTTGCCCTCAGCTCCGTCGGGGTTCAGTTGGGTGTATAATATAGGCATCGCTCGTCCTTACTGAGGCCATTCATATCTGCTGCCCACCCCCACCCACACCCCCCAATCATGCACATGCAGGGTGAAAGACACAGCAAGGAATACAGAATAATCAGAGAAATGATTTTATGTATGGTTTATGTACCCCCAACCCCCACCCCCTCCTCCTCCTCCTCCTCCTCCTCTCTTCAGAGTCCATCCATCAGGGGAAGGCAGAGAAGTAAAAACAGAACAAGCAGCCACTAATCAATCCACCTCGCCTGCAGGGACAGGCTTCTGGGGGTGGAGGAAAAAAAAAGAGAAGCATTTTAATTTGCAGCAGGAACACACACACACACACACACTCTCTCTCTCTCTCTCTCTCTCTCTCTCTCTCTCTCTCTCTCTCTCTCTCTCTGGGGGCTACAGGGAAGAGACATGGAATTACTATGAGTTTGCAGGGGATTGTGAATGATGATATGCGGAAATGAGGAGAGAAAAAAAAAAGTGCGTGCCAGTGTTTGCGCGCACGTGTGGGCGTTATCGATTTTCCCGCCGCCAAAAAGTCTAAATCACCTGACGTTCTCTTTGTCACGAGCCGAGGGTCACGCCAAACACAGTCCAAGGGACGATGATCCCAATCTAATGCTGATTAAACCACATGCCCACACATTCGCGATCGCGTTCGGAGCGATTGATGTATTTCTGTGGCAGACAGCGGAGAGAGGGAGTTTGATTCACAGAGCGGCACTTTCGACAGCCTCGGGTCTCTCGCTCGTCGATGGCGGTGACTCAGCTCCGTTCATTTAGATAAAAGCCCCTGAACCGAGCTCGCCGGTGGCAGGTAGCAATCGTAAGCCATTTGCTACCCACTTGTCTGCAGACTTGCGTATACCGTGTCATCCTGTCGGGCTAAAGTAAGCATCACCGGCATAACGAAAGAAAATGTGATCATTATCGAGCATGCAGATCAGGGCCGCCGCTGATGATAAATGATCTGCGCTTTATTTGTTCTCGAGCAACATGAAAAATGAAAGTAGAAATGAAACTGGATGAGATCCAAACAAAAAAATCTGCGGCACATAATTACGTAGACTTTGTGGGATACTTGTTTTCATAGTAAAAAAAAATGTGTACGCAAAAGGCAATCACTGAAATTTGAATGTCGATAAAATAAGCGCAAAAGGTGTTTGCAGCGATCTGAAGCGTTCGACTCTTATAACGTTCAGACGCTAGCAACAGACGCTACGAGCTGTCACCACCACCACCAAGTTTGTGTAGCTCCTCCGTCTTCTTTGAGCAATGCATTGTGGGACAGTGTGAACACCAAAAATGAGCAGGTGGTCTGGAAGTGGGACACTGCTATCGATTGGGGTCACGTACACACAGACACACACAGTAGCGGGTCTCTGTGCGTTCCCGACGACAGATGCCGTCCGTCAGGATGCCGCCGCTCCTCCTTGATCTGCCGACAGGCCGTCTGCAAGTCGCTCTCTAATTAACCCTGCTCCTGCTGTTGCCGGGGGCGACCTGTTCACACTGTAGGTGATAATTATACAGGTGTGATAATAGCCTGACTGGGAGGGAGGGAGGATTCTTTTTGTTTTCTCGCAGTGCGTCTGCTGTCAGCGTCTTGTGAAATGCGTATCAGACACGTCTCTGAGTTCACGCGAGCGTCCTCGCCACGCTGCGGCTCCTAAAGGTGCCCAGTCCGTTCTCCAGCCTGCGAATCAGCTGCCGTGTGTTGTTCGATTGTGATAAAAAGCTGCACCTGAGCCTGGAACGCGACCTGGCTCTGTGCTTTCTCCTGCCAACGGCTTCCTGCTGCCCTTCGAAGTTACCCCACCTGTGCGCCATCTTGATTCACAGACCTTCTTTCTCCTCTTCTTCTCCCTCTTGATCCACTAAAATCTATAAAAAAAAAAAAAAAAGCTGAAAGGAAAATAGGTTTTTTTGTGTCTAAGAAAACTCGCAGCATCCTGCGATGTCTGCACCAGTCTCGTTCCTTCGTATCCCCTCGCTCTTTTTAATTCCAGCCAACAGTTGCCATGGAGACGGCGAGGTGCTTTGGGGGGTGGAGGGGGGTGTGTGTGATTGCAGATGTTAGAAGTGAACACCGGCTCAGACAAAGGGAGAGCTAATGAAAGGGTGTATCCACATGAATTAGTTTGGGGATGTGATTGCACGTCACGTAATTCACCACAAACGCCGACACAACTGTCGCCGTGGGAAACAACCTACGGAGTTTTTCCCCCACCCCGGCTCGTTATGGCTGCGCTCTTTTGTGAACCTCGTCGACGTCCTGTCTGTGAACGTGTGAATAGGTGGTGCTGTTGATGTTGTGTTGTGTTATATATTGTGTATGTTGTGCGTCTGACCTTGTGCGCCTGTCGTCTCTGCTGAGCATCACTCTCAGTCTGATATGAAAATCCATACTCGTTTGTTTATCCTTTTTATCCACTCACCAACAAACTTAGGATGCGGCGGCCGTATTAAAATGTTCTGTCCTGCTGCCAAGCCGGGCCGTAGTGATTGACATCTCACGGGGGGGGGGGGTCTTCCCTTACATGTTTCATTGACATGTGCATCTCTCCCTCCGTCAGGGCTTCCTGAGTCGGCGGCTGAAGGGCTCGATAAAACGCACCAAGAGTCAACCCAAGCTCGACCGCAACTCCAGCTTCAGACACATCCTCCCCGGCTTCAGGAGCGTCGACAGTGACAGGTGGGCGTTTGTTTTCTCATGCGCTGGATTCGTCCACGCTTCCTGTTTCTGTTCAGTCCTCCTCTCTCTCGTCTCACGGCTGCTTATTTGGGTCACCGTTGACATTTTTTGCATTGTGTTATTGTGAAGGCCAGCGAATTCCGACTCTCTGACCTGTCACTTTTAATAATGTCTCGCTCTTTCATCTCTGCTCTGTCACTGGCTCACGTAACAGTCATATTATTCAACCCCGTCGTCGCAGCAAGGTCGCGCTATCGCCGAAATGTAATTTGTTTTGCTTTGTTTTGACGCGAGGGCTCGGCCGCGGAGCTAATATAGACGCAGATCGCAGCCGGACGTTCCCTCAGTAAGAAAATCAGAAACTTTCCGTACATGTAAATATCTGTCCAGCCTCGTCATCTCCGGCCTCTCTTCTGCCCACGGCCATGTGACGGTGTTTGGCCTCAGGCTGTGATAATCGCCAGTTTCTCATAACGTCTCCTGATTTCCTCAGAAACTCGCCCACTTGGCAGACGTTCGCCCCCGCCCGGCAACGTCGATTAGGATTCCAGACCAGGGCGCGCGCTGGCTCATAATCGCTGCCTCGCTCGCTCTGGATTTTGCTACCGTGTGTGTGCAGGTGTGTGTGTGTGTGTGTGTGTGTGTGTGTGTGTGTGTATGTCTGCCTGTGTATGCCATCTGCAGGTTTTAATTAATGGAGGTGCCGCGTTTGAAGGGATGTCTTTCGGTTTCAAAACTCACTCTGCAGGCTTTTAACGAGGCATTAACGTCGCCGTCGCTCTATCACGAGGGAACGCCACCGATTGTTCGGCGGGGAACGAGCTTGTGCCTTTGATCTTTGGCTCCGCTGTCTTTCCCTCTCCTGCTAATTTTTTTCTCTCCATTTCAAACCCATTACTCTCCGGTTTCAGCCCTACAGTGGTACGATCTTGTCACCGCTCAGCGTCGACGTGTTTCCCTCTGATAAAGCACTCAGGGGAAGATGGCAAATACCGGACAGGAAATTGGAATACCCAGTGAGGGGGGGGGCTTATCTTATTTTCTTATCTTACCTGGTTTAACACAGAAACACACTTCTGTGTTACAATGCGCACACGTAGCAAACGAAGGGTAAAAAAGCAAAAGAAGCTTTTCTATATGTTCTATATGTATGAAAGCTCGCCGTCAGCCCGGGGGCCGCCTCCCCGCAGGGCAGAAAACACCGCAGAGGAAGAAGACGGGCAGAGATGGAGGGAGGAGCGAGGGAATCCTACGCCCCGAAAACTCCCCGGGGGGGGGCAGATGTGCAGCCTTGAACATGAGAGAGGCGGCGCATGCAGACAACATTTCGCATTCAACGTGCGTCTCCAGCACTGACCGCTGTTGATACGGTGTGACCTCTTTACTTACAGTGAACCGTAATGTAATCTCCTACCACATCCAACAGCTGCATCTTTGTTTGTGTTTTTAATAACGGTCGGCCGGGGAGCGAGCTAACGCCCAGCATCGCGTGGACACGGTTTTGCGGTGTGTGCGTTGGCTGCGACTGCGAGGCCTCAGGCCGTCTCAGGAGAGACAGACCTGCAGATGAGGAGCAGCTGGACGGCAAAAAATGAAAAATTCATCTGTGTTAATCAGAGGCCGGACACTCGCCTTATCTCGCGCACCGCAGGAGCGCGGCGGCGCGTGGGCGTGCACGTGGGAACAAGCGAGATAGATAGCACATATATTCATAATTTAAAGTCAGTGCTAAAAACACAGTCGGGTTGTTTTTTTTCAGGGTATCATCCGGAGAGGGAGGCACAGCTTCCACTCTGGCTTCTGCCACGGCAGCCGAGGTAATTATCAGGGCAGCAGAATGAGAACCGTGGTCCATAATGCAGGGTACGGTGTTGAATAATCGCACGAGCGCCGCTGCTAAAAAGCTACGGACAAACAGAAGTGCTGAAATGAGGACGCAACAGATTCAGGGATGCGTTTGTGTTGGGCACAAAGAATACAACATGCTAGTGGACACACACATGCGTATCTGCATCATTTGATGAGTTGTGTGCATCACCGTCCAACTCCCTGCATGTTTCATTTGTAGTCAAGGTTCTCCGTGTACTTTTCCTTGTGCGATGACCCTGTAATGTCCCGTGTGAGACTCTGATCTCCTCATCTCCTTCTTTTCTCATATCAGAGATGATCTGACCCTGACTAGCCTCTGCGCTCTCCTCTCGTCTGCGCCGGCCTCGGCCCGGCACAGGCGATGAATATCACAGCGGTCGGAGCGCGAGGGCTTTTAGGTCCCTTTAGCAACAGCTGAGTGCCGTGCCGAGTGCAGTGTGCGGTGGAGTTGATCTCATCGTCGTGTTTCCGTAAGCAATGGGCGGATTGTTTTTTTTTTTTTTTAAATGACTGGGTTTTTATTCATCTCGTTCAAGAAGGTAGCGCTTGCTTTTGCCTTTTTATATTTGCAGTTTGTATTCCTGGTCAGGTCATATTGATGGGTCTGTGTTTTGATTGTATCACGCGTGAGGCTGTTCCTCTGATCACCAATGGGTGGCGGTAACATGCAAAGCAGCTAATGAGCAGGAGCAGGAAGCTGCACGGTGCAGGATTTTAAATATTTTTGCAACTTGTTTACATGGAAGGAAATTGACTCCTTTGTTAGATCAATGCCGTACATTTTGCTGAAAATGCTGAATGCAAAAATGTTTTGTGTTGCCAAGGGAACTTTGATTATCCTGTCCTGTCCTGTCTAAGACACCCCCCCCACACACACACACACACACACACACACACACCCCTTCCAGTTTCTTTGTTTCCTGTGGTCATGTTCCTGTCTTTCACTCTCTCTTCTCTGTGTTGCATCATGCCAGATGTTGCTGCCGGCCATTGTTATTCAGGGTTATTTGTGCATTGTTTGACTCACTAAGTGCACAAGTAAGCAGTGCTTCAGCGTGCGTGTGCGTGTGTTTGTGTGTGCGTGTGCGTGTGCATGGGCACAATTGTGTGTGCTGGATCTTGGCTGGCATTGGCAGCACTGTGCTCCTGTTGGGCTTATTACATCCTGCCACACCTATGAAATCTCTCCCCCTACATAAATAAATACACAGTTGCACACACACACACACACACACACTTTTTATAGACTGGTGTGCCCCCCCCGTATGACATCATTGCTGTGGACAGTACCCACCCTCTGTCTTCCTGTCTGTCCGGCCCGTCGCTGTTGAACACTTGTCTGTCTGGGTTGTGCGGCCACAGTTGTAGCTGGATGGAAGTGATTGATTGTGATTATGTGTCTGCAATTGTATGCATCTGTGTGTGTGTGTGTGTGTGTGTGTTACTGCAGTTCTCAGCACTGTGGGCACCAGTGACTCATACATACATATATATATATATTTTTTGGAAACCTTGCTCCACAGTAAGAGAGCTGCCCCCCCCCTTCCTTCACAGACTCTGAATATCAGCAGATGGATGAAATGGCTGGACACAGTCGTCCATATTTCTCTTCCCGCTTCCTCCGTCTCGCACAGTCTGCTCAGCATGTCCTTTAATTATGTTTGCATTGCAGGGAACACAAGCTGAACCATCTCACCACTGAGGGAGAGGCTGCTGGACTAAATAAAGGGGGTATAGATATTAATGGATGTGATGATTAAGTGGAGAAATTTACAACTAGTACAAAGGCTCTGAAGCACAGGGAACGTACATCAACACAAGCTCTGACTTATTAGGACTTAACATGGTATTAGCAAAACATATCAGCATAATATTCTGATTAGTTTCATAATTATTTTCACATTTTATTAATTTGTTTGTCTGTAAATGATATCTCCCTATATGATGCTCTGCCGTCTCTCTGCAAGGAATCATAATCCTGCGGTGGAGAAACTCTTAATTTCTTTTCATGTTCTCTTCTCTCCGTTTCCCCCGTGCTGAAAATCGTCTGCATTTAAAGATAAAAACTTCACGTGTGTAATTTGTGCGTAATTGCAAACGCCTCCTCAGGTCATTAAAACACCTACATGCGCCACAAGCAACGCCGCGGACATAACCCCTTAATGGCGGCAGCGGCCCCAGAACCGTGAACGCGGCGGGGTCGAGTTGTCGGAAAGTCCCTCCGGAGACACAGCGGCCATTTTTAGCTTGTAGGAGCTTTTGCTCATTTACTTGCTGTTTTGCAGCCTGCTCCTCTTGCTTTTGATTGGCAGATATGATTTTACACGTAAGTGACCGCGTGAGCAGGAAGTTTCACCTCTCGCCGCCTGGCCGCCTGTAAACTGGATTCGAGAGCCCCTCGACGCCCCTGTCATCTCTCCATAAAGCGTCTGCAATGGGCGCCGTGGTAATTGTTGAAGGTGGGGGTGTCGGATTGTGTGTAGAAATGTGTGTGAGAAAAAGAGAGAGCAGGGCTGTGTGTGTGTGTGTGTGAGAGAGAGAGAGAGAGAGAGACATCCATCCATAAATCCAATAAAGTGATGACATTTAGAGTTATTAAATTCTGTAAACATTCCCCAGGTGGTACGACTGTAATATCCAACCTTTTCTATCGCTCCCTCCCTCCCTCCCTCTTCTTCTTCTTCTTCTTCTTCTTCCCTCCCTCCCCTTTTCGCTCTCTCAGCATCCCGACGTCCATTAACCCTTCGCGTTACAAGCCCCGGCCTCTCACTGTTTCGTTTATCACTTTGCGTCCTCTCGTATCAGCTCCTCTCAGTTATGTCACGAGCCGGTGGATTTTTACGCTGCGTTGAACCCGGCCGAGCGCTCGCGGACTCTCCCCCTCCCAACCCCCATCTCCTCCCTTCTCTGAACTGCACCCTCTCCTCCTCGCCTCCTCGTCTTTTTCACATTCCTCATCGTTTGCGTTCTCCAACTCCTCATCCTCCCTTTTCAGCTCCCTGCATCACGCCGTCACGCGCTGTACTCCATTCATACTTCAGATCGGTTCGTTCATTCACTTCTTCGTGTGCTGAGACTCGTCCTGACTCATCATCATCATCATCATCATCTCCCGAGACTCGGTGTACGTGCACCCAGCGTGGATGCCGGCCTGCCAAGTGCCCAGACGAGCAAGTGACAACAGTCACAGATATTTTTAGGGTTTTTTTTTTGCCCAAACAGCCACGGCGCTTTGATTCCGCTCGTTGCAGCGGTGTAATTAGGCAGAGGAGGAGTGCATCCGTCTCTGTCTCTCTCTGGCACCCCCCCCCCATCTCATTTGCAGTGTATCAGCGTGATTTGGTGAGGATGAAACAGAGCTCTCGGGGTAATAATGCATTGCACCGAGCAGGTCTCAAACTACCACTGTGCATTATGATTAAGCCGCATCCCGCGCGGGCGAGGACGGCTCCGATGAAACCCATCAGTTAACACCTCCAAACTTAATCCCTCTAATTTAGAGACAATTATGAGGCTTCGTGGCATTACCTCTCTGAATTAATTCAAGAGTAACGCGGTGTTGCTCAGGTGCCTAGGCAGAGGTGGGTGTGTTTTTTCTTTTCTTTGGAGGGGAGGGGGTGTAAAGGTTTATTTGTCCTGCTTTCACAAACAGAGTGCTCTTCATTTCCCTCAAGGACAGGGACGGCTATTCAGTTTTCAACTTGTCAAGAGAGTGCGTTCCTGTGTTTGTTTGCTCTGACAGAATTAAAAACAAGTCTCATAATTCTCACATCCAAGGTCAGACCCTCCCGGCGCACGGTTGCGTCCCTCAGACCAGCTGGAGAAGCCTTCGCAGCTGCAGTAACCTGCATTTAGCTTTTTGGAGACGCGAGAGAACCTTCTGCTTGTTTTCTACCTCCATTGTCTTGCAGTCGAATCGACCACGGAGCTGTCCCAGCGTTGTTGACACCTGCCCAGCTGGTGGGGGCGGTGTGGCAGCTGGGTTGATGTTTAACCCCGCTGGGGGCAACTCCTGCGAGCGTGGCCGAGGGTCTCCTCTCTTTCATTCCCTCCCAGGGTAATGAGCTGTAATGGATAGGGCCCCGGGCGTGACGGGAATACCGGGGCCCCATCAAAGCGGCACCCCGCGCGCCCCCTCTTTAAAAGAGCTGCTCGGCACACATGCAAACACTCATTTACTCGTTCAGCCTCCCTTTAATCTGCCGCGGTCACTTATTTATCACGAGCTGGGATTATAAATATTAGAAAGTGCGAAGATTTTCCTGGAGAAATCATTGTGTGCGCGTGAATTTCAGGAATGCGTGACGACAGGGAGAGAAAAAAAAAAAAACAAACAATTTGGCCAGAGACTACACGTGTTGGGGTAGGACGTCCAGATAATTTCTATATATTGACTACACACACACACACACACACAAAAAGAGTTCAGTGGTTCAACGACAGTCCAGATGGCACTTACAGAACCACTAAATTACCATGGTGATGACACTAGATGCTTTTCCACCACTTTCACTTCACTAACAGGCCTCTCTGCCACTTTACTGCTCACCCTCCCATTCACTCATTTCTGTTGTGTGTGTGTGTGTGTGTGTTTGTGTGTGTCTGTAGTCTTTGTGACGGGAGTCCACCAGGGTTTTAACTTTGCCTCGGACTAATAAAAAGCCCATATATTGCTAAGAAAAGTGTGGATCTGACATGGTGGAGTATGCATTTCACTGCACTTTATCCAAACTGACTTCTCGGGAGTAAAAGGGTAAAAGGATCTTTCACCGCGTGCATCACCGCAGTCAGCTGACGGCGATGATCCTTTCACGAGGCTGATCTGCAGAAATGTGTCTGAGTGAGGTGAGGAGGACTGTGAGGTAACGGGTGATGCTCACTGCGTCCTAACCCGGTCACCATCTGCCTCTCCGCCACATTCAGAAAACACGTGAAAGGAAGCCACAGCTGGATCGGCATCAGCTTCTGTTTCCGGGGTGGGGGCGGGGGTGTAAGCCAGCAGCGGGTTGGATCGGCGAGTTGCTAATCACAGGCGAGCGTGTCTTTGCAACCTCCGGTCCGTCTGACGTCAGCCGAGCCAAGCGAACTGACCTGCAGCTCAGCGCTCTCATACAGACAGGCCTGGCTCTGGATGCCCCGCGTGGTCAAACGTGCGTGCAGAGATAAAAGAATCACCTGACCGCCCCCCCACACACACACACACACACACACACTCCCGCCCCACTGTCAGCTCACATGAGCCAGTGAACAATCTTTATTCACGAGACTTGAGTTACTTACCTCTCCCTAAAATCCGCCCAAGCTCGCGCTTCAGTCACGTTAGCGATGCTGTAAAACTCTTATCACCTGCCGTCTCACATCAGTCTCTTTGACCACATCTGTGTGTTGTTTTTCTTTTTTTCTTCCAACTTTATACATTTGCACTTTGCGGCCATTGTGCCTATTTTTGGCTTTTCATTAACTAAGTCTCACATAAAGTGTATTAAGGAACCCTGAGACTTTGATTCGGTGCTGATGAAGCCTGATGGGTTCCTGGTGTGCTTCATTATCCTCCACTTTACTCGGCCTCCTCCAGACGCTGCCTCATCAAGGTCAGACTGTCAGACCGCCGTTGGGCGGGCGCGTGTGCGCTCGGCCGGCGTCTTCATCGAGCAAGCGCATCGACAGAGAAGAAGCTCAGGCAGGGATCATCTCTTCTCAAACACCGGAGACCCTCCAGTCTGAATCTCTAAATTTCACTGTCGTCTTCATGCACTGAAACAAACATTGCATCGCGCATCTATATCAAATAGCATTTAATAAAATTGACCCTGCTGTTGCGATTTATCATTCTTTTTTGATAAGATACCGATTTTCAAGCTCTGTTAATAAAACAAAAGGCTGTTGCTGTAATATTTATCTGATATGGGTTGGAACTGAATAAAAGAGGAGAGAGAGTGGCATGTGCAGTGTAACGGCAGCACAGCTCCACCGGTGCGGTCTGACCTAGTTAGAAACAAACATTTTGGTAGCAAGGTGTCAAGCTGTCTGTCTGTCTCCGCCCGCTCACGGCTTCTCCTGCTCCTCTGGGCGCCAGCGCAGGTCGCCGCTGAAGTCAGAGGTACATTTCAGTTCACGGCGTCCTCCCCTGTCGCTCCCGCTGACATTGTCAGGAGAACCGCTGTTACAATAGCATTTATTTTTTCTTGTCACGGACGAGAATCAGTCACAATCTATCAGACGGATTCCTGCGGCGCTGCATCCCCACCCCCCCATCCCCCCGGCGGCTGTCGTTGCGCTGCATTGCACGCTCGCCACGTGGAGAATTTTAAATGAAGGGACGGACGCCGAAGTGACGGAGGGGATGAGATGGCACCAGACAGTTGTCAGTATCTCTTTTTTAAGAAATAAAAAAACAGGCTCTGTCGTCGTGAGCCGGGTTGTGTCTGGGTCAGACGCTCGGCAGCTGCACTCTTTTCTCTCGCAGCAGATTTCTCAACACGATGCCGTCGATGCGTGTCACTGTTTACGTGTTTTTGCACTTATTTTGTGTGGACATGACACAAGAGTTTTCTATTTTAGGAATTCATACATTTATTCATCATTTCGCATGTGCAGATACAGAGTATGTTGTTCGACCAGTTATTTTATGGTTTCAGGTGCTTTCATTTTGCATACGAGGGCAGCAGCTTGGCTATAAAACACTCCCCACACTTAATTGAATTTATGGCTCATGGATATACACGTGCATTAACACACCTTACTTCACCTCGTTCGTGAGGTGATGTCACAGAGCAGCCATGTTTTCCTTTCCCCATAGTTTGCATGTGATGAACTGCAGACCGGTTTATGGACACTGACTGCAGCTGGAGACTCGAAGCTGGTGGTGGTGGTTGGATGTTGGCATCAGCTGTAGCAGCTGGGAGCGGCGTGCTACAGGTGCAGCTAATTGGTCTGATAAAAGGCGACGGTGATTAGCCATTGGCTCATGTGTGGGATGCGAGAGGAGCGGCAGCTTTAGGGGCTTACCTAACTGGATTAACCGAACCAGAAAAGCTTTTACTTCCCAGATTCTAAACTGATTGGGAGACGGTGAAATATACGAATGGACGGGAGCCAAGAGGCTTTGCCAAGAGGAAGCGATACATGAAAAATCATTCCTGATAAAACATTCATTAAGCTTGAATCAAGAAGGGGGGGGGCGATCTTCAAAAGCAGCCACACGTAGCGAGCTATCATAACAGTTCGGGCCGTGCTTCCATTAACAGTGAGGAGAGTTTGATCAGAATAATAAGCAGCACGGTAGAAAGAGCGGTTCCCCCGCCATTTATGAAAACCTCCAAACTGTTCGTGTTCTTACCATGTGCGTAAGTATATCTATTTCCTGCTGAAGGAGAATGTATAGCAAAAATAAAATGTCTTTTTTATCCAACTTGGATTTGTTGATGAATGCATTAGGTAGCGCAACTCAGAAGCGAATGGAGTGACGTTCCATCACCTGTGTGGAGTCGCACGTTTGTTAAACGTCTGTTTAATTCTGGAGTTACGATATCCGGCAAGACCTTACAATGGAATGCAATGCAGTCCAAACACACTGCAAACTGTGGTTCTCAAACAGACCATATTGTAACACACACCTCCCGGGGTCGCAGTGCAGTTCTATTGGATTTCACCTGACATCGCTCTCACTGTAAGAATAAATAAGAAGATATGACTCACAACGGGTTGTGGTCAAAAGTGTCAGTAGTAATCAAATGCTGTTAAGTTGTTGAATTTCTCTGCGATGTATGACGAGATTCAGATTGTGTAATTATGAGAATTATCGGCTGTATCGAACACATACTGCAGATACATGTTACTGTAAATTCATTATATGCTGACGACGACATCTCAGTGATTTAAAATCGGGAATGCAAACCTGAGAGACTGCGACTAAAGTGGAGCACAGCGAGGATGGTTTCAGGAGAAATGTTGAAGGTTGAAGCTTTTTCATCCTGAAACAGGTGGCGAGCAACAAGCTGCTGAGATAAGTTGACTTAACCTCACAATGTGCCTGTGACCTGGTTACAACCGAGGTGATCTCACCCTCCTCCACACCCTAGTGCGCGGTCGTTTAGGTTTACTCATACACTTGTGTGTGTGTGTGTGTGTGTGTGTGTGATGTGTCGGGGAGAGTGAGGGCTCAGGGTGATGTCATATTTGATGACATCATTGCAGACGTGCAGAGAGTGCAGATTAGAGGCTCCTCTGAACCCAGCTCTCCACAGCTGCCCAGCCTTATCGGTGTGTCCCGCCCCAGGCTCTTTACCCCCCCGCCCTCGTGTGCCAGCTCTGCCAGCGTGCGAGCTCCAGAAATAACCTCGAACTCACCCCCGTCTCCGCTCTGCCAGTCCACCAATCCTGGCTCAAATTGAGCATGGCAAAACCCTCCCACCCACATTCCAGTCCCGCTACTACCAGCCCTTTGGCCGGCCCCACCAGCCAAGTGACTTTGCCAAAGCCGAGCCTCATATGTGCGCTGTTTTTTTTCTGTCTGAGCCCCAGCACGAGTCCTAGCCTCTCAGCTGAGCTGAGTCCATGGTCTGGGCTGGTTGCCCCCCCCCCATCCCCCCATCCCCATCCCCCGGCCATCCAGTCCCAACCACAGTGGTGGCAACAGAAGCAGCATTAGTGGCCGACAGGGAAAGGAGCACACACCTCGCACCAGAACTGACAGGACAAAGAGCACAAACACACACACTCCCACTGGAGCCACACAGGGATGGGGGGCAGGGCCAAGCTAGGCTGCACCACACACACTCACACACACACACACATATGTGACCCCCCCCACCACCACACACCATATGCAGGCTCCTCCCTGCACTAGGAAACAGAGATGGGAGGCACAGTCAATTACTGACAGTGAAAGGGACGGGGTTTAACTGAGGTTAGTAGGGGGGGGGCAAATCCTCCATCACTCCCAAATCAGAATCCGGATCCTCATTGCCCTTAAATTCATTCATGCGCAGTGAAAGAAAACAAACACAAGCGAGTGTGTCCCGTGTCAGAGACAACACGGGAAGTAGGGCATGCTCCGTGCAGGCTGAGCGAGCGAGAGAGAGACAGAGAGAGAGAGAGAGAGAGAGAGAGCATTGTAGTGCTCATTCTCCACCCCTCGCCTTAAAGCAGCAGCAGGAGGAAAGAGAGAAGGAGTGAGGGAGAGAACCACGAGTCAGGACGAGCAGCGGTCTGCAGGGGGAGAAAAATGGAGCTTTGAGATCTGCGCTCATCCATCCCTGCATTTCCTCTTTTTCTCCTTCTTCTTCTCTGTTTCCTCGCCTCCCCTCTCGTTCTGGGCCAGCGTCGGTTCCTCTCCCCGCCTGCCTCCGATTGTTCTGTGGAATTCTGACAATGCCTGGTGAGTGTTATCCTGCCGTTTCACATGTCACTCGCCGTCCTTTTGCGCCGTCGGTCCGCTCCGGGCCGGTGCCGGCGGGAGGTTTGCGGGCCGCCGTCAACGCTGGGAAGATGCTCTTCGCCGAGACGGTTCACGCTCCCCTGCCTCTGCGCTCCGCTCGTACTCCAGCTGTGCCATCCTCTTCTTTCTCGGCTTCTCTATGTCGGCGACAACGCGAGGGAGGTTGCGCACACACACACACACGCTCGCTCCATCCTGCTTACATTCAGGATGCTCGGTCATTATTCTGTAATTGCTTTTACTAACTCCCAGAGAGCTTTCGATCCGAGCAGCTCATTTATTCTGTGGGATTTGTGGATTTATATAAACGATGATCGCGCGCACAACGGGATTTTGTTTGTGTGTGTGTGTGTGTGAGTGTGTTTTTCTCAATGGCCTCTGTGACAGAGGGCAGCCAGCTAACACAAGTCAGGTGACCGGGCCACGCTGTGAGGTCAGCCGCTGATTTTGGCCGCCGTTCTCGAGTCCCGGTCATATGTTCAGGGGGGAATTTGGTGCGAGGGTTGTGTGGCCCATGGACGGAGAGTCAGGCAGCATCGGGGAGCAACAGCTCCTTCCACCGTAGAGCCGTTTTAACATCTGCACAAGAGAAATCACTTTCGTCCAGGCCTCGGGAGTCTGTTGTTGTGTTGAGTTGGTCAGTAAGAAAAATGTCATTTCGTCTGTCTTCATGACGATTTGATGATCCAGCTCACGCATCACACGTAGTTTCACAGCCGTGACAGAAATCACACGGGCGCACAACACACATATGGTGATAATGAAGGTGTTCCAGTTCAGTGAGTTATTTGGTTTTGTTTTGTCATTTTAAAAGTTACTAAGTGTTTTCCTGCCACATCGGGGGAGGGGGGTAAGTTAAACAGTTTGCACCGGAACTACCAAACATTTATTTTTCCCCGGAGGTGGCTTCACGGGCGAGAGCCGTCTTTAGTAAACACGCAAATGATAGTTTGACGGTGTTTTTGCCTCCTTGTTTACCGCGGTATCCGGACCCGTCTCAGTGTGAGAGCTGAGCTGGTGGTCCGGCCAGAACCGAACCACCTCCCACGCATCCTGCGTCCAGCCGCTGTGTCGGCCGTGTTCGGATGCCGGGTTGATTCCTCTCCCGCCCCCACCTGCCCGGCCTGGAGTGCTGTTCCTGCAAATGTTTATTAATACACTCTGTGCACATACCGAATGCAGTTATGCAAATGTCCTGAGTGGTTTGCCTCCTTTTCGGTGGAAGCTTGCTAACCAATGAGACGAGGGATGGCAGAGCGAGGAATAGAGTCGTTTTTTAAATGTGCGGTTGGAGCGAATAGGCGATGTGGGAGAAACGAAACTGCGAGAGAGACGACTCTTCAGGCTCCAGTGTTTTTTACGCACGAGTTCACCCGCTCCTGAACCGAACGTCGGTTTTGCGAAATCGAACCCCGACGTGCTGCGATGTTCATTTTCACGACCTTTGTTGGAGGGGGGGCGTCTCTCTGCCGCTCCTTCACATCCCGTCACGTCATCCTCCGAGCGTCCCGCATCTGTGTAATTACTCTGTCAGCCGTAATCTCTGCCATGTCCATTGATTTGCTGAGAGCTGATGAAGTGGAGCAGAGCATTTGATCAGACTCATGTACAGGGGAGGGAGGGGGAGAGGGAGGGAGGAGCGGGCCGAGCGAGGCTGCACCCAGGGGCCACTCCACTCGCTGGGGGTCAAAAGGTCTGAAGCACTGGCTGTTTGTGAGAGAGGGAGGGAGAAACGGCCGCAATCACTCCACCCGATGATGAGCACACAAACAAAGGCTCAGGACTGAGCAGTTCCTGGGTCAGTTCATCAAATCTCACTTTTCCAACGCATCATGTGGCAGTTTTATTGTTGTTTTTTTTTAAATCCCCCACAAAGTTTTGTATTTGCAGCAGTTTCACTCAGAAGCAATTTCTTCTTCTTGTCATTTAATTGATCTCCAAAGATGAATCCATTGATTCAGACATTCGCAGGAGGTTTTCTGTGAAAAACCGAATCAAACATGATCAGTCAGAAAAGGCTTTAGAGAGGCAGCTTTAAATGTTGCCCAAGTATGGGAGGTCGAGCGAGAGCGACCGGCCTTGTGCTGAAATGTCTCATTTCCAAGGGGCTTTAAAATTTGAGTTCGCTGCATCGAAAGGCGCTCGGCAACATTATTATGGATCTCGTCAACCCCCCCCCCCATCGGCCTGGGAGAGGATGAAAGAGAAGCATATGCTCATGACGGGGCAGAGTTGTGCGTCGTCAATAATTGAATCACTCATTCGCCGTGCCGTGCCCCGCAGGCCGTGGCGCAGAGTCAATAGGAACAACAAGAGAGGAGCGCTCTCGAGCATCGGTGCTGCACGGCTCTCCCCGTCCTCCTGCGTCTTCACAGTTTCTTTAACACCGACACAAAGACGGAGCCGATTCTGCCGCCCCGGCTCCGCGTCTCCAGGCTTCACAATATAAAATGGAGTGCCTAAAATAAATAGAGGGATAAAGGGATGGAGGAATGCCTCGCACGGTTTCTTCTCCTGGAGGGGGAGGCATTTGGATCTTAGCACTTTAGCAGCTATTGACACAGTGTGCAGCGGCACCACATCCCATTGACTGGGCGCTTCCCTGACATCACAGTGATTAGTGATTCTGGGAATCGCAGAAGACATTGAAGGTGGGGAGTCGATGCACCGTGCATGCTCCGGTTTCACTCAGACCGCTGCTGAGTTACGGTCGCACTGAGGTTGTACGGATACGCATTAATTCTTCAAATGTCCCCGACAAATACACTGTTCCTGTTTCAGTAACTTTAGCTTCTCTTTTTAAAAACAAAACTATATATTTTAGGTCTTTAGTAGAAGGCTGGGGAAGTCAAAAATGAAATATTGATCTGTTTTGGTCCTTTTTTGTGTATTTTCTTTTGACAATAAGAAAAATGTAGAATAATACCAGCCTCACACTTTTAGCCACCTGACTTGTCTACGTGCAAAAGTGGCATAGCGCATCTCTGACAAACTTCAGTATCATCATAATGCTGCAGATGACACTTTGAGATTATGCAGCAGATTCTGATGAAACTCGATCACTCGCCCCCCCGATTCGGTGACTCCTCTCCCAGTCCTCCTGATTGCGGTCATATCCATATTCTCTTTCTACGTGAGTCATCACAGCCTCGATGTTTGTTCAGTTTCGCTCTTCTCTTTGTCTCCCTTCGTGGTTTTTTCCCTCTTCTTCTCTTCCCTGCCCTCTATCAGCATCTTGTCCGACACGTCTCACTCACATTCGCCACCCACCTCTCTGCGATGCAGACTTGTGGCGGCTCGCCTGGAATGCACCGTATCCACCGATTATTCTACCCCTCCCTCCTTCTTTTTTTACCTGAGAGTGTGGAGCAGGTGGTGCTCTAGCAAACAGGTTGGTGGTTAGCATGGGGCATCCCCGGTGGGGGTGACAGACAGTTTCTGTCACCCCGTCTGTTTGCCGTACACTCGTGCCCGTGACCTCAGGCGTACCCACCCGCACGCTCCTTGGCGCACACATGATCACGTGGAGTGCAAATACATGCGTGTAGGCGAAGAAAGCACATGGAAACAAAAAAAAACACACACTTGCAGCCACGTGACTCTCTGAAGGTCTCAGAAGGCCACTGTTTAGTGTTTTAACTATTTCCCAAGAAATCACCGAGATTTGAGATATTTTTCCGCATTCCTCGTCCACTGCAGTGATTACAAACAAGCCCCCCCCATCACGCTGTATTTGGGAACAGTAACACTCCAAACAACCCTGTGAGGTATGATAATATCATGACCTCGAACAGAGGAATGAGGAAATCCCCTCGAGTGTTTAGTCTTCAGGCTTCGCCTTGGCTTTGTAGTTAACCTTTACCCAGCCCATTCTCCGAAACAGCGAGGCATGCAGGTCTGTTTACTTGTGATAAGAGCAAGCGACTCTAATCCATCGCATCGGGGAGGGGGGGGGGGGTAAAAACATTAAACCTCCTCCAGTTTCGCCTCCCAAATGATACTTAAATTGTTCTGGGGCTGGAGAACCGGTCCACCTATAATGGGGTGCAAGGACCTCTCCGTCGCACGGTGCACAATGGCTGCCATTGTTGGAGCGAGCGCCCGCCGCCTGCGGAGCTCCACTTAAGTGCTTTTACAGCACGACGCACGTGTCATTTCTGCAGAGTGATTGAGCTGAAATATTCTCCTGTCCATCACCAAGCGTTTTTAACGGGAAATGCTGAAGCCGGTCCTGCGTTCGTTCCCATGCGTTTTTTTAAAATAGAAGCATCTCTTGACAGCGTAGCTCAGCTGTGATATCAGTCTTCCCTCACTGGGTCGCCAGCTATGTGAAAACAACCATACGGTGCATCTGGCAGTGCATCTCCTCCTCCCTAAACCTGGTTGGCCTCATTTTCTCCCTCGCTCCCGCTTTCTTTCTTTTTTTCTGTGCCTTCCCTCTCTCTTTTTTTTTTTTCTTTTCCTGGACTCCCTCTCTCCAGCCAAGGGCCCAGGATTTTCCCACAGAGCATGGCGCTGAAGGCTGAGCTATTGTTTCCAGCTACAGGGAAACGAGGGAGGGAGGGCGGGAGGCAGGCTGACTTCCTGGCTGCCAACTCGGGGTCTACATCAGTGTGAGAAAAAGCAGGGGAGACAGATCTTATGATGACAGAGCAAGCGTGCATCCAAAGGGACTGACTTCAGCGAGAACAATATAGATTTTGCTCCTTTTCCCAGCGAGCGGCACCTGAACGACTTCATGACGGGCCGTCGGCTCCTCCCTGTTTCAGCCCTCTTTGGCTTTAATTTGCTGGTGTCCCTCCGTCCTGTAAGGTAAATGCATTGTGGGCATTTATTTTGGCAGATTTTGCAGATACTGCTGCAGAATTGTATAAACTACACAAAAAAACATAACAAAGTAGACAGTAGGGTATGTTAAGCTTTAATATGCTATATGCTTCAGTATAACGTATCAGCTTTACATTATTCTGAATCTGCATTAGGTAGAAGCACCACATCCACCCCAACCCCCCATTATCTTACCTGTAGATCATTAATTCATCACAGTATAATGTTTGACTGGAGCTTGTTCTAAATAACAGCGCTGTCTTTTTAAATGGGATGTGGAGAGGGGAGTGTTTGTAGCGGCAGACATCCTTTGGGAGTGGTGTGGTGTAGCGCTGAGGGCAGAGGCTCCAGCCACGTTCCCAGAGACTCAAAAATAGTCAGGAGTGGTGGTGGTGGTGGTGGTGGTGGTGGGGGGACAGTGAGCGCAGCCACCAGCGAGGAGGAATGCGACCCAAAGCAAAGCGTTCTGGGGATCCGGCTTGGAGAGGTTCCGCTGGACCATGTTTCACATATTCAGTAGATCGTAGGTGTCCTTTTGTTTGAATACTTTGCGGGTACGCTTGTTCACGGGTGCGCTTGTTGCCATGGATGGCTCCCGCACAGCTGCACGCTGTGGTTTATTGAAAGATCTGTCTCTGCATCCGCCCACGGTTCACCCAGGACCGTGCGCCGCTGCGCTGTCCCACTATTTCTTCTCTTTCTGCATAAATGCCATGAAGTGCTGTCTGTGGTGGATTCTAAGTGTAAGGAGCAGGGTCTGGACAGTTAATTAAAAAATAAGAAAAGAAAAAAAAAGAAAAGAGGAAAAGTACAGCTGAGTCGCTGGAGAGCAATGTGCCGAGAGAAAAACCAGGATACGTTTAGACTTGAACACGAAAACTATTCACTGCCAGAGGCGAAGCTCGGCTTCACAGTGTAAGTATTGACAGTGCGCTGCGCAGTTTAGGACCAATTATGTTGCTGAAGCTGCTCACCTGTCCAAATGTGGTATTCATGAATCTGGTACAATTAAAGCCAGAGCTAAGTGAAGAAAAATAGCGTTGGCAGAGTTTAAGTTTTGCCCTCATTACGTGGGAAGAAAGAATCTGCCCTCTTTTTTTTCTTCTTCTTCTTCTCCTCGTGAACTTGAGTGTTTGCCTGTTTCTTTGTCCAGTGCCACAGGGGTGTTTGAATATTCAGGTCAAGAAAAACGCACTTCCTCGTCGCCTCTGCCTCTTTGCACATGTTGTTATCCGTTCCCTCAGCGCTGCACAGTTATGCGAGAGAAAAAGCCTTCTTTGTTCATTTCATGCTAAAAAAAAAAATAGAAAGTCAGTTGTGCGTTTTCATTTGTTGTTGTTGTTGTGCAGTGTGTTTCCTATGCAAACGCACGTGAATGCAACAGTGTCATTTTAACCTACGGACACAGGAACTTGAGAACATTTTCACGGATGCGTGCACCGTGTCCATGACCTCGGCACGCCTCACACGTCCTTACGGTCACGGCTGAGTCGCTGATACGCAGCTGTCCCGCACCTAATGCTCTATTACTGCTGCTGTGGAGGTTTGTGGTCAGAGCGAACTCATATTTCCACAGCTGATGTGATTAAATGACAAATCAATAAACGCTAATGATGATTAACGAAGCGGGTAACGTCAAAGTCGAAGCCAAGAAACCGATAATGGCGTTCTGCAGCGTGACGCGTTCCTCTCAAACTGCTCGTCAACGCTCGGGGTTAACCAGGAAGTAGATGGCTGCGTGGCCTGAATCCACAAGATGAGTCATTTGATTGGACCGACACCGGCCCAATTAGGCCGGCGGTCTCGCTATCCCATGACGACTGTATTAACTTGCCCCATTCTTCTCTCGGCTGTGGTATTTCAGTGCAGAATTAATGAGTGTTTGAGCGGAGCTGGTGGTCACAGGTGCTCCAAAACAAGAAAAGCTGCGAAAAATGAAGGGACGTTTCCTTTGTTTCAAGCGATGAATCATCCCTGACCTGTCTTGGTTATTTCTCTGCAGTTTCAAAGTGGACTGAGTTGGCTCGGTTTAAACCCCCCCCCACAAAAAACAGCTCCTGTAATCATCACTGACGTGTACAAATCAGGTTTCTGATTCATCCAGGGCAGATTTTCATTACCGCTCACCGCTCAGACGAATGCGGAGGCTAGTTATGTGTTTTTTTTGTTTTGTGCTCATTTTGCTCTCGCGTATCATAACGTGGCACAAATTTAAAACAGTGCACAATACGCTACCCTGAACACAAACCACTAGAGTAACAGTAAAACGCATCGTATTGATTTCGGTTCATTTCGCTCTGCATGCTGACGGAATAATCGATCTGTGGCCGATGAAGTCACCAGTGCTCTCACTCACATTGTTAATAGAGTATACAAACATAAATATATATACATAATGGTGTTTTTAAATATTGGATTTTAGTAATGAAGTTATGTTGGACAGAGATGGAGATTGGCCACATGGTCGAGAAAATTAGAAAGTACTGATTTATAAACCATTTGTCTTGATGCTGGTACTTCAACATGTATAAATACTGTATGTATTGTATGACATGTCAGCACAATACATTATTCATCAGTCATGTGAGAGGCATTATTCTACATTTAGTTTTTTCCTGCTCGTGGGGGGGGGTGTCACTGCCAGGAAGTCACATGATGTCACGGTGTATTCCAGCAGGCTGTACGACAAACAGATTAGTAAAGCTGCTCTCAGCCGTGATGTGTTTTTTTTGTGCGTTGTTTAAATCATTGGTTCCCATTAGTCATTGGTATGACGTTCGCCCTTTGACCTCCGACCTTAGCTCCTGTCTAAGCAGTCGCTCATTACAGTGACCTCTGACCTCCATGTAATTTCACGTCATCGCAGTGTGTTGCTGTTTGGAAAGTCCTCACGTTTACTGTAACAAAACTCCATTATACTCCAGAGGTTAGCATGATTTGCTCTGATGACTCTCCACCTCTCCCTGGGGAGAGAAATATGATGAGTAAGAAGGAAGTACAACCCGTGTCACATCCTGCGGAGCTCGTCACCGAGCAATATTCTCATGAAATCGCTGCCGATCAGCACGAGCGGTTGGCACGCCGCGTCCTGCAGCTGCGGGCGTGAGCGTCCGCGTCCGTTGGATTCGCGGCCAGTTCCCTTCAGCACGTGACCTCGGAGCCGTCACCCCCGCCCCAGCCGAGGCTCGCTCCGGAGAAGCTTTTTCATGGCTCCGTGCTGGTTCCCCCCCCCCCGCGGTGAGCGTCTCAGCAGATGTTACATCGAACTGCCTCCTCAGCCTTGCAGGGAGGCTGCACTCTCACTGTAATCAAGCTGTGTGTGTCTGTGTGTGTCATGTGTAACCAGACCGGCTGGCGTTAGCTCCTCCAACAGTTGTCCTCCAACCACCTGATCCCAGTCCCCGCACCAGCCGCCCTTTTCCCCCAGCGCAGTGCGTCTGGCCGCGCTCCGAGTCAGGCATCCCCGCGGACCCCTACGAAAGAGGGGCCCGCCGGAGCCGATCGCTGGGGAGATACCACAAGCTAGCCGCTAGCTCCCTCCTCTCCCTGTGTGTTTGCGGTGGGAAGGGGCATGGCTCTCATTCTTGCCTTTAAAAGCTTCCTTCCTCCCTGTAAATGAAAGGCCGTCTTTGTGTGGAGCTGCTCCCTCTATACTTTCAAGTAATGTGCGTTCCCATCTATAGCTCCCAACTGCTTCTTCACAAAGGTTGTCGCACCATAGCTTTTTTTTTTTTTTTTTTTGGTGCAGCGATGCCTCAGGCAGTGTGGCTCTCACTCTCTCTCTCTCTTCACTCTTTCCCAGCGTAATCTCTTTCTTTGTCTCGTGTGCATTAGACCGCCGGCGGTGCGGGAGCCTAAAGACCCGACGCCGTCGACGCGCTAATGCATTGGATATAGACCGACAGTGAGTTGACGATGTACATTTTCACTTTTTTTTTTTTTTTCAATCTCCATTCGCTGTTGTCGTTATTGTTTTCGCGGCCATATGGTGCAGCCAGTCAGGAGTTCACGGATGGATTAACAGAAGGGGGGGGCTTTTGATTAAGAGTGTCAGTCTAGATGTGACGCGTGGAAGTTTTTCCCTCTCCGGCTGTAAAGGGAATGGTTTAGTTGGGCCGTCAGCTCCGACTTCAAACTTTGCGTGCGTCTCTTGAGATCGCTCACTCTCTCTCTCCGACTTCAGCGGTGATGGAAGTTCACTCCGCTCCGCTGTTGACTGGGTTTTCCAGCCGTCCTCATTGGAGCCCGGGCTCCGAGGCCCGCGGCCGCACGTCAGCGGTTCCGCTCGCACGTCCGCCGTTCTGCACCGGCAGCGTCTGACAGGATCCTCCTCGTCTCGTTCCCTCTGCCTCCTCTCGCCTGCTCCTCCTTCAGTCGCTGGCGGTGGTCTTGTTTTGTTGCCTGTATCCCTCCTGCCACCCATCACCCAGCTGTTCTCTCCAGAGAAGTTGACAGCTGACGGCTGGCGGCGTTCGGGCCCCCAAAAAATACAACAAGTATTTTCACGGGTTTACCTGAAAATATAAATGCCATTTTTTTTGGCTGAATAATGTTAAAACAAAGACACAAAAAAATCCAGAACTCCTGAATCCTGACTGAGATTCTAACTTCCTCCTCGAGATCATAGTGCCTCATTATTCACGCCGACTTCTGAGAAAGACTAACCACATCTGCTTGGATCAAATGAGCGGTCAGCCCGTGACAGACACTCGCTTGTTTCATCGCGGCCTGTGGTCCTTTCCACTGAGTCAGCGCCAAAGCAGCGGGAATAATGGACACTTTATCGTGAGAGGCTTGATGCATGAATAACGGCTTATTTGTCCAGGGTTTCATAATCAACCTTGAGCAACCGCTGTGCGATTTGTGTGTGCGTGTTTCGCCGGGAACGCTGATGTTTTCCGCTTTGGTGTTCGACTCGGGGCCCAGGTGGCCGCAGCGCCACGTTACGCCGCAAGCCAGCTGTTCGGCGAGCTTCGCAAGCGGGACAAACGTGAAGAAGATTTTGCAACCTTGCCTCAAGTGCGCGGTTACACACCGCTCATCTAACCGCTGTGCCGCAGGTCTCACCAAACAACTGCTGGCGAAGCTTCTGCACGTTTTCTCTCGACATGATTTATCTGGGCGCTGAGGGTGATTTTGGTGACAAATTAAAGATAAAGTCAAAATAAAGTGTCTTCACCAACACAGAGCAAAGCATTTTCTGAAATACAAATCTCACCACTGATGAGATGAGACTGCAGGAACCTTCTGGGAGGAAAAGTAGATTTTTTTAACTCGTCTTGAGTCAGGTGTAGCATGACTCATCCTATCCAGGTAGCCCAAAATTATATATTTATATCTTTTGGGGAGACAATTATGAAGATGCACGACCTGGTTCTAATTATATGCCTAATTTTTTGCGCCCAGTGACCCACAAGTGCCAGGGCCTGCTAACTTGTTGCCGCGTGGCCCGTGCAGCTGGAGCGCGCTATTTCAGCACCCGTCTTTGCGCGGCTCTACTTGTCCATGTACGGCGCGTCTGCCGGCGCGCAGGTCTCGTGTGTTTGTTCGCCACAGGGCATTACCAACAAGTAATTGCCGTGCCAGTCGTCAAGTGGAAAGCGAATCGATCGCTTGTGAGCGCCGTCCGACAGCCGAGCAGAAACGCTGTGTAAACACAGTGTAGGGCGGTAGCCACAGTAAACACTGTTAGCAGGGAGATTGAACATGAGGTCGCTTCGCTCTGGCATTAACTTGAGGCCTCTCCCGAGAGAAGTATTTGTTTTCTTTTAGGTTATGTCAGAAGCTTAACTTTGGCCATTAGTGTAATTTTGCATGTAGGGTAACGTGAGTGAAAACAAAGCAACACAAAGAGGGCATTGTTTCCTCTTGCACATGCGCTGTGACGCGCCGCTGTTGTCGTACATGGGATTGTAGTGTAGTAACATGGGCTCACGAAGCAGCCCGGGAGGATGTAGACTTTCAAAGCACCGATATTTGGTGTTGCACTGCATTAATTCAGCCTATCTGGAGCCATCAGTGCAAAAATAGCCCCCCGTGGCACAGCCAGCCAACAAGGCAGTGTGTTAGATGTCTAAGTGCTCCGACGCCTGTATGGGCCCCAAGGTTTCAGACTGCATCAGCGCCCAGACAGGCTATCAGATGAACTCTGGTGGGGGTTTTTTTACAGGATGCAAAGACAAAGCGCGCTGGGGCGCAGTCCAGACACACTCAGAATCCATTACTGCACTCCGTCTCTCTCCGGTGCTTACACCTAACTGGGTTTCTATCGAACCTCGGCAGGACGGCAGTGCATCTGCTCCTCAGACGGCGCTGATAGGATTTGTCCCGATGCGGCGGCAGTAGTGAGCGTGCATCAACGTCCGCGGCCGACCAGGTGTACAAATGATCTACCAGGTCAGAGGTCACTCGACAGCGCTGATAAGCTGGTGCGGTACTGTTTTTTTAGGACAGGTTTTTTATCCGCTGTCATTTTGGACTATTTTAAAGTTGGAGAACACGAGTACTGATATGTTTTGATCCACTTGTTTTTATTAAATGTTTTTATTCAATTTTTTTCAAGATAGTTATGGTGAAACAGACATGTCGTACTGAATTTATCTTCTTCTATTTTGAACAAAAAATTCATGCTACCGTGTCCCTCACTGTTTCCTGCGTCCCTCGAACAGAAGGTAAAAAAAAACAAAACAGAGAATAACACGGGTTTATCTGCAGCAACACCCGGATTTTGAGTTCAGATGGGGATCCAGATTTTAAACAAAGACCACAGGGATACACATTCAAGTTCTTCTCTGTTTCACACAATGATTTCCTGTATTTACAGTATGTCTCCGAACATAAAGACGATGTGAACTGCGCCCTTTGAAACATCTGTAAGTCCGACTCGATGCTCTCCACGCCTTTAGCTTCTCAGTTCAATATATTTTTCCTATGGGTCTTTGTGTAGGAGGAAGTGTCGGAGAACCGCGGATCTCCTGCATGGCGTCTGAAATATTTAGACAGAGCGAAAACAGGAGCCCGGCAGACCAAGAGAGTCGCATTGATTGGCAGCCAAGAGTGGAGAGGGGGAGGTAAACACGGTTAAACAGACGAACGGAACAGTGCGAGAAGAACGAGGGCAGGCTGGAAAGATGTGCAGCGAAGAATCCACCCAACATAAACCAACCCCCGCCCCCACCCACCCCCCACACACGTCAGGTAAACACTGAACGAGGGAAAGACGGGGCAGGCGAGGAGCGGAGGCGGAGTGTTGGAGCATTGTCAAGGACAAAGAAGGACATTGGTTTAGAATAGCTGGGGGAAGGGAACCAGAGGGCAGAGAGGAACGAGGAGGACGGGAGGAGACGGGGACAGCTAGCCCCCACCCCCCACCCCTCCAACCCCACCACCCCACCCCGCTCGTGATGCCGGTTATTTGCAGGGGCTGACAGAGACAGCATGTCAGACTCGGTGATATAGGAGGCGGGAACGAGTTTAACGCGCCAGACAGTCTTTCATTGTCATCATACCAAGTGGCCCGCGATTGGCTTTAAATTACACGTTACAGTGCGATTTAATGCAGCACCCTACGGAGGGCACTCGGTATTATTATTCATCAATTCACGCTTTCGCAGTCTCTCAGCTTTTCAGACACTAATGTTCTCATGATGTGATATGCTGAGAAAAAGTTACAATCGAAGAATAAATTATATTCCTGTTTCAGGATACAGAATATTATTCCAGGTGATCTCGTTTGTTTTGACATCGAAAACGTCACCGTGCAGCTTTTGAGACCGTAAAGTTCCCATCCCTTCCGGTCTGTAACAAGCACACACACACACAAACACACACACTCCCCATCCTCAACCCTCCGTTTCCCCTCCTCTCGGCTCGTTTGACTCGCTCTCTGTTCTGCCCGGTACCCAGTCAGCCAATCACAAAGCAGAGCTAGGTGCAAACACGCTTCCTCTGCAGCTGCTGTGGAGAAGGGCGAGGAGCACCCAAATCTGGATGCTCGTATGAAAAGCTGTCCTCGAGGTGTTTGCACATGTTTTTATTTTACCTCTGTGTGTGTGTGTGTGTGTGTCTGTGTGTGTGAAAGATTATCCACTTCACGCTGGACAGTGGGTTTGACAACAAAGCCAGCTGACTGTACAAAAGGGGGCTGCACTCAGTCGCTAATCCGTCATTACGGCTGCTGCATTTTTCCTGGAATGCTCTTCTTTTAGTCCGCAGATGTACAACGTGCACACACACACACACACACACACAGGCATGAGATTAGCGTGTAAGCCGTCCACAGAGGGCACTATCGAAAGAGCGTCCCTTCTCATTACACCAGCAATTGACCCTCTGTCTCCCGCACCCCGCCGGCGTCTGCGTGTCAGGGGCTCGTGTTAACGTAGCTGCTCACATCCTCGACGACCACATTTAGCTCGCATTCATCCTCTTATCATCTGCAGGCTGAGTGGAAGCCAGGCGAGGGCGACGGCGGCCCGGCGTCGGACGTGCTTGAACACAACGCAGCTTTAAACACTGTCCACCGGCGAGCGTTTGAAAAGCTAAATGTTGGCCTAAGCCAACTAATGTGGAGGCCTGGCATATATACACTGCACAGACAACATTTGCTCTTTCCCGGTGACAGCCGCTCACTCTTGACTCTAAACACAGAAAGTAGGGCGACATCAAACACGGCAAACAGTGAAAAGCTCTTTACTTTGTCTTCTTATACTCTCTGGCTGAAGAACGGCCAAGGACGAGGCTTCAGGGCCGTCTCCGTGAGGAGGACGTGCGCTCCGGGCTCTTCTCCACACCGCTGCGAGAGAATAGCGCCGTGTGTGCGGCGCCTGTTTGTCGAATGAATCCATCACCGTGAAGCATTATCACATCGTGGAAATTGTCTAAGCCCGACCATTAATGATAATCAATGACACAAATCGCTTCCTATTTATAGCGGTTCCACTGCGCCGTTTTTGCTTTCGTGCTTTTTTTTTTTTTTTTCGTTCACTCATTGATGTTTCAGACCGGAGATGAGAGGCCATTAAGCATCCGTTAGCAAAGCGGGGCTCGGAGGTGGGCGCGTGAGATGCGCGAGCGTGCGATCTGGTCCTGCTGAGAGCTCGCTGACTTCAAGGCAAAGTGGATCATCCTCTCGTCGCCGTCCTCGCACCCACTTCCTTCGCACTCACCATGACGGCTGGCTAATACGTGCCGCACATATGCTGCCTTCCTCTGCTCAGACTTCGCAGGGGTGACTCAGTGCTCTCCCTCTCCCTCTCCGCTCGCAGATCTCATCTGATGCCGAGGCTGAAGGAGTCTCGCTCCCATGAGTCACTGCTCAGCCCCAGTAGCGCCGTGGAAGCCCTGGACCTAAGCATGGAGGACGAGGTCATCATCAAGCCCGTGCACAGCAGCATCCTCGGGCAGGACTACTGCTTTGAGGTGAGGTGCCCACATGTCCTCCGGTTCCTGATTTTAGTTCTGCAATGTGCATTTTGTGGTAAGAAGCATCATCACCTACCTGTTTAAGTGTCGTCTGGCTTTTTGTCCTGGTTGTACCATCCACAGATAAACTCCATCAAGAGGAAAAGTTTTTAAAAACTCACTGTTAGCTTAACCCGCCCTGCACCATAGCAGCAGAAAGACAGAAAGAAAGTCAGCGACTCGCGAGTGAACAAAGTGGAACACTTACCTGCTAATGAGCCACATTTGACACCCAGTAACTGCTGGAGATCAAAGCAGAGCGCATATTGGACACGCATTAATCAGCCAGACACGTGACACCAAACGAATGCTAATGTTGCTCCATATCTGCTGGGTGTGTTCAAAAAAAAGGCCAACAAGCTCACCACAACAACTCTAGAAGGAGATTATATATCAATGTTGTGTTCACAGCTCGCTTTTTTTTTTTTTTTTTAATTCCTCCGCGCACACAGCAAAGAAGGAGAATAAAACTTTCAGAAGTTTTTATCAGTTTGCTTTTGGATTCTGGGTCATCTGAAGTTACGATGCTGCGTTTCGTTCGCAGTTCACTTTGAGTTCAACAGTTCATCCTCAGTTCAGTCTGAGTCGAGTCTCCAACTGGCTTTTTTTTGCCTCAGAAGCCAGTGCTGCAAGTAATCATTATTTCCATTACTGACTTTTCTTCTTCTTTGGTTAATCATTTGCCCCAGAGAAAATGTGAAAAATGCTTTTCTGAAGTCCAGCGGTGCAGAGATTCACTTTCTGGTCACATGTGACAGAAAAAGGTTGCAAATCGTTGTATTTTAAAGAGTCGGCTTCTCTCACTTCACATCACTAATGCAACCGCAGTTCTTGATTTCAGCTGCTGATGGCCAATTAGAGCACAACAGGGTTTTTTGTTTCTTTTATTAAAAAACACAGAAGCAAGCAGCGTTGTATTAGCTGCAGCTGACATCTCTCTGCTCGTAGAAAATAAATTGAAGTACAGCAGAGCAATTTGTTTAGTCGCCGCCTGCGTGAACTCTGATGTGTCCCCGCGATCATCAGTGGACTGGGCTAATTTACATCAAATTATGAACGACGTTGCCTCTAATTGCCGTAAGAAGTCGCATGCGCGTGATGCGTCGGCAGCTGGAGCCTCTGGCGGAGAGAAATCACCAAACACTTTTGCGTTGTGCACCGTGGAGAGCAGAAATCTCCTCTCATCTTTATCATCCTGCTCTTTTACATCATTTTTCTCTCTGTTCTCACTGCATTTTTTAATCATTCAGTCATCGCCCAGCCTGCCAAGCACTCATCTCCCGTCTCTGTCCATTCAAACCACTCAGGCATTTCCTCAACCCTGCCAAGTCATCGTCAGTCTCCTCATATCCACTATTGTGTATTTTTGTGTGTGTGTGTGTGTGTTTGATAAGCTTCTTCGCAGAAGTGCATGAAATTTTAGTGAAGCCAATTTCTGCTCCGCTTCCCCTCTCTCATTGTGTATGCACCGGGTTTTGATCGGTAAAGCTTTCCTTTTCTTTCTCTCATCTGTTTTTTTTTGTTGTTGTTTTTCTGGTGGCGGTAGGTCACCACCTCCACAGGAAGCAAATGCTTCTCCTGCCGTTCGTCAGCCGAGAGGGACAAATGGATGGAGAATCTGAGGAGGGCGGTGCAGCCCAACAAGGTGAGCGTTAATAAGTTGTCCCAGACTCTCACGCAGCAACGCAATCTGACATCTGTGCTGTACACCTCAAGAAAGCATTCCCAAACTCCCAAAGTCTTTTGTGCATCGATTCCATCTGTATCTGTAAAAACAAAGCTTCGGCAGAGCGAGAGGGGCGAACATTTCAAGCCAAGAAAGTAGTCCTTATCTCACAATGTCTTCACTCCTTCGTCTGTCATTATTGAGCAAATTACTCACTAATTAGAGCTCTGGGGTGGGGACGGAGTTAAGAGTCGTCTCTCTCTCCATCCCTCTTGGCAAGGATGCCGAATTTCTGTCTCTCACTATTTTTGCTTTGCATCTTTAATTATTTGACGATTTTGGGAGATTAGTTGCAGCGCAGTGTTTTCTGGCAAGCAGAGAAACTGGAAAGAGATGCTGGAACTCTCTGGGAATCGATAAGGAAATTGCATTGAACAGGTTTTTGCACTCCTGCCACTGTCGTTACCGACATCGAGATCTGCGTCCAGCGAAGGGAGGGGGAGCAAATGCATCCAGAACAATTTAAGTAAATAAACAAGTCATTTATTTTCATGCTTCGTGGTGGAAGCACACGAGAGTCGACCTGTTAAAAGTTGTGGTTTTTGGTCAGTATTGGTTAGGAAAAGGAAAATACGTCTGATATGTATAAACAAGGTGCAACAAGGTGGTCTCAGTGCTGAGCCCGCAGCAAGATGATTATGGGTAATTATGATTATAGGTAATTTAGGTGTCATCATCGTGGGCCGGTATTTGATGGCAAATAAAGTTTCTGCACGAATCAAACAACGTGCTTGGCGAGGGTTCGTTTCTGAATGACGGCGCTGCGCACCGTCATTTACAGTAAACTGTTCTCTCGGCGTACACTGGGGAAATTTGAAGAACCGATAACGGTGCCGACAAGGCGTTACTGAACGCTGATCGCATGTGTCACCGAGACTGAAATCCTGCTCGTAGCGTTCAGGGAGAACAAAGGCTCTTTAAGGCGTCGCGCTGCAAACGGAATGTGAAGGTGCGGGGATGGAGAACACGATGTTTATTGTTAGTTTGTCCAAATGGCAGGGCTGTCCTATCCGATTAGGATGTGCTGGCCGACTCAGCGCATGAATCATTCAAGCCGAGGTATCTGGCGTCTTTTGGAGAGATGAATTACTGGGGGGCTGTAGGAGGGGTTGTCCTCTGGCTTTGTGGAGGATGGATCTGGAAACGGGAACAAGAGCGATCTCGTCTCGAGATCTGGCGCGAGGACGTGATGCAAGTGGACGTGCACATTTCTGGGTAAAATGGGGTGAAGAATGTGGGAACTGACAGGAAGTGGAAAGCATTTCTCAGAAAAGCAGGGGGGCAGGTTTGATTTGGGATTCTCAAACCTTTTCTGATATGGTTGAGTTCTGTATTTCAGTGCATCCTTGTGATTACGAGAGGTTTGGATGTTTCTTTCTAATAATGTCTTCATTAGCGCCTCTCTTCCTCACTTCATTTTCAGAGGTACTTCTCCAGGCATTCTGAATAATGGGCCAAAAAAGTGCCCCACTCTTGGCAAAGTATGCTGATGACATAAGAATGGGTTAGTGCTCCTTGAAATGATGTAGGAGTGAGCTCTCTTAGCACTTTAAAGACTGGAAACGAAGGACGGAGCGTTTTAAATTGATTCAGAGAAAACTCAGAAGTGAAGTTTTAAATGTGTCTGTTATTTAAAGTGGAGAAACTCTGGTTTGAGGCAGGTTATTCCTGCAGTTATTTGATTTTTATAGTCTAGCTTTGCACTGGGGTTGGTTAATTTCATCCAGTCGCTCCCTCTGATTTTCAGTTTTGCGTTCACGTTTTCAGCTGTGTTCAGTCGGCAAATTTGTTCTCTCACTAAGAGCTCACTAAACCGCCTCCTGTCGTCCTCCCTGTCTCCAGGACAACAGTCGCCGGGTGGAGAACATGCTGAGGCTGTGGATCATCGAGGCCAAGGACCTGCCGGCCAAAAAGAAGTACTTCTGCGAGCTCTGCCTGGACGACTCGCTCTACGCCCGCACCACCTGCAAGCTCAAGACCGACAACGTCTTCTGGGGGGAGCACTTCGAGTTCAACAACCTGCCCGCCGTCAAGAGCATCACGGCCCACCTGTACAAGGACACGGACAAGAAGAAGAAGAAAGACAAGAACAACTACATCGGACTCGTCAACATCCCCGTCGCCGCCGTCACCGGGCGGCAGTTCGTGGAGAAGTGGTACCCGGTCAGCACGCCCAACCCCCCCAAGGGCAAGACCTCCGGACCTATGATCAGGATCAAGGCGCGCTATCAGAGTATGAACATCCTTCCCATGGAGATGTACAAGGAGTTTGCAGAGTACACCACCAACAACTACATGCTGCTGTGCTCGGTGCTCGAACCCGGGATTAGCGTCAAGAACAAGGAGGAGATGGCGTGTGCGCTGGTCCACATCCTGCAGAGCACTGGCAAGGCCAAGGTCAGTACCCCTGAAAACGCTTGATTTCCATTTTCCCCACATTTACTCTCTGCACGGAGAAATAATGGGTAACAACAGCGGAAAAATCCAGACAGTTACCTGGCCACGAGGCGCTGACGAGAGGTTAACTATTCCTCCGCTCCCCGCGACCCTTTGACCCGCTCGAAGAGCCGCGCTGCGGCGCCGACAAAGACCAGGCGGAAAGGTGATCTCTTCCCCGCCACAACAGCCTGTATTACATTTTTAACTCGAGCTAATCCCTCGCACGTATCCCCCTGCGGCTCTTCACGGCGTACCGAATCAGGACGGAACTCGCAACACGTCCACAGCCGTCTGAGATTAGTCTGCCACAGCGGGAGCTAAGTCTCCCCTGACAGCGGGCTGTTCGTACCCAAATAATCCTCCGCCTGTCCAAAATAGCTGCGTTTTACTTTATTTTGGAACCACGGCGTTTGTCTTTTGAAACAAACGCTGGCATTTTAACCTTCTGTATGTTTTCTGCTCTTAGTGGAATGTCACTTCAAACAGCTTCTTCTTCTTCTTCTTCGCTGCCAGCGACAGATCACGCCTCAGCTTTCCTCGACGAGGTCTCGTCGGCAGAACTTTGAAACTTTTCTTTGACTTTATCGCGGCTCAGCGGAATGACGGATGATTAGGGCTTAAGAAGTGACGTCTGTCCTCGCCGTAGCACCGGTCTGCCGATTTAGCCGAAGCGCTGATAGCTGCTGATTGATTTCGGAGGAGGTGGGGGCCGCGAGTCCCCCGGAGAGACAGTCACATCCTTAATTACTTTCAATTAATCCCCACCTTCTGAGCAAAGCGCTAAAAGTTTTAACTTCTCTCTCACCTCCCGACATTCCCTCCTCCCCGCTGGATTTCTGTCAGCCGGAGACGCGCTGCTTGTAAGACGCCGTGTGTTGTCTCGAGATCGCTAATCGCGAGAGGGACCCTCGCGCAACGTCCTCAATTCAGCGCGAGACGTTCCTTTTAATACAGGGTTTTGTTTTGGGGGCTGTAAATGCGTTGGATGCCGGCGTTGCCTCCAGGAGAATAGCGAAGCAGCAGCAGCCTTTGGAATGATGTAAACAGGAAGAATTAAAGAAAAAGCTGCTGTCGAAAGAGCCGGGTGTCAGCGCCGGTGCAGCTTCCTTTTTCTGAAGAGGCTTTCATCATTCAAGGCTCTGTGAAGTGGTCTGACATATTTAGGCAATACACACACACACACACACACACTGGAGTACACGTTCCTCCTTTAGCCTTGATGGATAAAGCAGTCATGTCGTGCCAAACACAGGAATTATCCTGAAATATTCCGGAGGCCTAATTAGGATATTCCTCTCCTGCATGCGTACACGTTGTACATACACACGTCTCGGTTCGTTCTCGGTCCGACAATGAAGTTCCTTTCTCATGCGTTGCCAGCTCGAACGCCGGCAAGTTATATTTAGAAGTTGGGCGATTTGAGCGAGCAAAGATAAACTCTGGGAAAATCCAATAAGCCTGCTTTTATTGTTTCCCTGCGAATGTTTTTAATAGGGACTTCGGCTCTGTACCCTCCCGCTCGCCATTGTTTCCTCGTCTTCCGACCGTCCCGTCTCGCCTTAAATCCGTGAGTCAGTGTCTAATTCTCCCGGCACCGCGGCAGATCTCTATAGTTCAGACGGAAAGACGGATATTAGATTAGATAGTCACAAAACAAGGCACGGTGCAGCATCTCTTACACCCACAGCGGGAGGTGGAGGTGGGTGAAGTGACTCCTGGTCGCTCTGAAGGTGCGTGTGGCATTTAATCAGCCGCGTGCAGGCAGGAAGCGGCTTCTAATTGCAGCTGGCGATCGTCGAGAGATGCAGGTTGCGGTTTATGACGTCCATTAGTATGAGGCAGACCTCGAGACTTCCTGTGTCATTTTATCGCCCGCCGCCACATAATTACGCCCCAAATATTCTGCTCCGCCGCACACCCCCGTCTCTTTTTGTTCCTGCCCAGCGCTCCGGCTTTGTCTTCCTTCATCTCTCTTTCACGCTCCGGCGCGTCCAGAGGCCGAAGCTCTCTGGAGAGACGCCGTTACCGACGCTGTATCGATGTCTGGATGCGTTGGCGAGCGCGACAGGGCGCGCCCTGCACTGCTGCACAGATACGCTAACTTCATACACACACACCTACATGCAATCACAAGACATTAGCAGGTGCCTGCAGGTCATTTATTCAATTTTATGCATGGGCAAGTGAGCGCTCAGTTGCATTAAGATAATGTGCGGCCTTGAGAGAGCGCTGGACCAGGTCAGAGGTGCAGAACTCAAATAAACTGTCTACTTCTTTATGTCCACTGATCTGATTTGATTTGGAAGCCGTGAGACCGGCTGAAATCACATTTAGAAACCCAGTCATGATATTTCTGCAGAACTCCTGCGTTGTGAAGTCACAACACCAGGCCACCCCATCCCCTGTTGGACACGCTGTCTGTAGACCGCGAGACGTCCCGGGAACAACAACAAGCGCTCTGCTGCGTCAGAGCCGTCTGCAGAAGTTCACCTCTCTTTCATCTGAAAATATCCACTCCTGGCAGGACTCCTCTGCGTTATTGATCCAGTCTTCTCGCTCCGCGGCAGGAGATTATGTTCTAATTTTGTTGCCGCTGCTCTCGGCCGCACCGACTGTCGGAGGATTTATTCCGACGACGGCTGGCCGGAGGACGGATTATGCCGCCCGCATTTTCACGTTACAGCTCGTCGAGGTGAACTAACAGCTCTGCTTAAGAGGGCGAGATACGCCAGTCTCTCCTCGCCGCGCTTCACGCCGTGGCGAATCGGGCCGCAGCACAGCAGCGGCGACGCCGAGCGCAAGCGTCTCCTTAATGCATCCGGCGCTGTCATCGGCAGGCAGCGATGCTCATCGCCACAGCTGTTGCACACGGTTTGTCGCACGTATATAATGTGGCGTGACAGACGATTTACTAACATGACGTGAAGGCCTCTGGTGGCTCCGTTTGCCTGCGGGCTCTTTTTGTTTTAGCTTTAAATGAATCAGCTGCCCCCTGAGAGGGGCCGGCAAGTGTTCACGACGTGCTCGCCCCTTTCTAATACCCTCCCCATCAACAGGAAGTTGTCAGCATTTTTTTGAAGTTGACGAAAACCCATTTTCTTTCATAAATGGGGCAACATCGTCTGGGCCACCAGACTCTATAATAGCTGTAATGTTATCAAGAGGTGAACCCTCTTATGATGAACTGGGATGAATGTTGAATGAGACAGATGAGCAGCAGTGTGTGTGTGTGTGTGCACATCAACGCACTTGCAGAGGGGAGAGAAATGAAGAAATGGAGGTAAACTCCGGTCTGCAGCGTCTGGATGTGGAGCAGCAGCAGCAGCAGCAGCAGAGGCGTTCAGCTCTGTGGTGATGCTCAGCACATCAAACCTCTCCATGTCTCAGCTGGCGCCGAGATTACACACACACACACACCCTGTCCCTCCCCATCAATGATCAGCATAATTTACATAGATTATTTCTCTGAGAAATAGAACAGAAAATGAAAACATCGCTCACATGAGTGCGGTTTGTGAAGAAGAGCCGGTGATCATCACTCAGTTCAAAACAATGACTTGCCTCCACTGTTGCTTGTCCTTGGTCGACACTGAGCCTCAGCCCTGCTTAATATGATAATCCTTCACTCTCCTAAACTTTACTGAGATGCATGACAGAGTGAAACAAGAAAGGGGATGTATGCAGTGAACGCTCAGGGCTGGATTTGAACCTGGAGCCTCGAGATCTCAGGGGCAGGTGCTCGACCAGGTGAGCCACTGAGGTGCCCTCCTGAGTTTCTTCTCAAATATGTCTTCTGAAATTATTAGCAACCCTGGAAATAAAAACATTAAACTGCAATAAAAAAAGAAGTGGAAGTATCTTAAACGGCTGTAAGAGTTCTTCAAGTAAGATTTTAAGACTGAAGCGGAAACATAATGTCTTGTTAAAATGGACAAATTCTCCCCTCAGTCATCAAATATGCATTACAGGGCCTCGCAGACTGATAGCATAAACATTTAATAAATGCAAGACAGACGGTCGTACAGACAAACACGGGGGGGTCGGGGGAGGATATGCGCAGCAAGTCAGCAAACATGATGTTTGGAAGCTGATGACACTTGCTGTAAGACCCCCTCCAGTCAAAACCTATCTGCGTAATGACGGCGCGCAAGCAGCTATATCAGGAGCGCCGCAGCCTTTCCTGTTTTCCGTGCCGTGAATGACAAGCCGGCGAGCCTGCCGGGGGGAGGAGCCGCCTCCGGTCCTCGCCGTCAACCCAATGTGACCCTCACAGGAAGAGCCGCGGGCTGTAATACAAGCCACCGGCCTCCAGGGAAGGAGACCAGGGGAGGCAGGTGGAAAGACGAGCAGAGTAAAGGATGGAGCTACCGTCTCCGACCCCCAAATCTTCCTTCAGCCCTTGCCCCAGGCTGGAAAACCAGGCTCATCGATCAGTCAAATTGTTAATGTTAAACGGGTTTCCACTTTCGCCTCGCTTTCACGCTTTTTTTTTTTCTTCTTCTCCATCTGCCACAGTTTTCCGATGGTGAAGACCGAGCATTGTGATTTCAGAATCGTCTTTGTCGCCTCGTGATAAATATACACACCTGAATATCAGTGTTCAAAAGCATCAACAAGTCATTTCCGTTCTACTTGTCCTCTAATGAGTCCCATTAGTTCCCCAGTCAACGACTTCTTAAGTAACGTTGTTTTTTTTCTTATCCACTCACAAAGTGAACACATTCTGTGAAGCCAGGAGAAGCATTCATGCCAGTATGTAAATCTTTATTCATGCTACGCACAGAAAAAAAAAACACTCATACATTAAAACAGCAGGTCGGCAGCAGGGCTGCACTGAATACACTGAATACATTTCAATATTCTGAACACACAAGATCCGCATCACTTAGCCGCTATATCAGCTTCTTTTTCTTTTCTTTCTTTTTTTTTAACATTTAACGCGACATGCATTTATTTACATTACATCACATCACATTACATCATCAGCGATATCTGAGTCCGCACGCTCTCAGGTAGACGGTCTTCAAGAGGCTGAATGCCCCAGCGTTATCCTTTTAAGGCATTTTATTGCTCTCCCTCTTCTATTTGTCTTCTGTATATTACCATAGAAACACAAACACACACACACACAAAAAACCTCTGAGTGAGTACAAAGCATAAACGTGACGTCTTTTCTTTCTCAGCCTCGATGTCCCACGTTTCTGAGGCGCAGTAAATTGGAAAGCGCTGCGTTCCAGGCGTCGCTCTGTCCTGTTCTTTGTTCCCGTTCGTCCGACATGTTTGTCTGACAGTGCGTTGTTGTTGGTTTTTCGCAGCTACTAAACTTGTTGGCGACATGATTTGCAGTGGAACAAAGCCAAACGGAGACGTGAGCACACGCCAGCGTCACTTAGATCGCTGGACTTTATGAGTTTTTACTTGCAAGTAGCCCCCCATCTACAGGGAACTTCATCTCTTTCTCTTCCCTGCTACTTATTAGATGTGATCAGCCATGCTGCACCACCTACCCTCCACCCCCACCACCCATCGACCCCCGTCTTCCCATCAGCCTCCTCCTCCCCCTGGTGCACTGTGTGTTTGGGGTGGGGTTTTTTTGTTTTTTGTTTTTTTGAGGCATGGATTGGCTGATGAGATGTGGCAGCGATATACAGAGCGCTCTACTTCTCCTTATTAGCACTGTAGCAGGGGTGGTGGGGTGGTGGTGGTGGTGGGGAGGGGAAAAGGCTGGCTCTCCACTCTCTTTTGCGGACACGACACACACTTGCAGCCGGATTATGCAGCGCTACATGTTAGCTGCACTGATTTTCCTGTATTTATATTTTGTATTTATATGTCAGTTTGATACAAACTACACATGAAGAGGCTTGAACATTTTGGCTTTAGTTTTGAGTTGCACAGTTTCAACTAACACTAAATTCATTCACGTCTCCCTCGCTTTATTTACTTACAATTTAGAGATGTTGACCGTGATCCCTGAAATTTTCCCAATGTTCCAGTTGCGGCTTTGAAAAAACTAAATAAATAAGGAGGAGGTTGCAGCAACTGAGTTTTAGTAGTGTACTGAAGCAAGAGCCAGGGAAGTAGTTGACACCTGGAAGGTAAGAGTTACGGTATGCGCTGGAAAAATACTCAGCATAATGTATGCAGTTTGTTTTTTTTCCCCGGGCAGAGATGAAATATGCAAATCCACCATTACGATCCCTCCCCGCACAGCCTGTGTGTTGTAATTAAGTTTCGAGCTTAGTGTGTAAATACTGAAATTCACCTGTGTTGCACAGCGACACACCTCAAATCTTTTGCCCGCTCGTGTGAGATTCCTCTCAGAGGCGGTCGGATCAAACTTTTGTTTCGGCTGCCGGCAGAAATTATTCTGTTATTACTCTGGCTCGCTTTTTGATGTCTCTCTCTCTCTGTCCCTCGCTCACTCCCTCTCTCCCTCCCTCCCTGTCTCCCTCTTTCCTCGCCCATTTCATCCGACCGTCCTCTCTAATCAGGCCCGGATTTGCCTCGCCTCAGTGGCCACATAAGGAGGGCAGAGCAGAGAGGATGGAGGAGAGTGGGTGGGGGGGGCACAGAGGGGTAGAGGTTAGAGGAAAGATCATAATGGGGATGACATTTATTTCCCAATATAACCCCCCCCCCCCCACAAGACCCTTTGTTTAACGATGGGCTGAGTGTCCACACACCACAAAAGGCCGAGTCTTATTTATAATGACCGCGAACTCGTCTCTGTCCAGTGAGGTTTTTACACATTAACTAAAGAAAACAACAGAGCATCATCAAAAACACTAAATATATAGGGGGGGGGGACGACATGCCTGCCAGACATGCCTCTAATTGTATCTCTGCATTTATGTGTGTGTGTGTTAGTGTGTGTATGTATATATGTATACACTCACACACACTCACAGGCAAATGCATTAACCCAAAAGGCTTCTTTCGATGCACATCAGCGAATGATTGGCTCCCCATGGAGGACCTTTGATCAGGCTCTGTAAGCTTGCTTCGTCGCCTCCTCCTCCTCCTCCTCTGCTCTTTAAAGACCACCGCTCTGTCTCTTTTTCTCTCTTTCCGTGTCTATTTCTCCCCGTCGCGTCTGTCACTCGCCTCTCGTCTCCCTCGCCGGCTCCCCTGGTTTAACAAGCTGCCGGGGGACTCGCACGAGAGCGCGCCCACAAAATTTGTTGAAGGGATCTAAACGCGGGATGATTCATCCGCAGATGGCTCCGCTTCCGTCTCCCTCCCTGTCTGCCGCACACTTTTGGGAGCTTTAATACCCGTCTCCGCCTGTTATTTTTCTTCACCTGGTGATTAATATATAGTTCTCATTTATTTTTATATTTCATAACGTCACACCTCTAACAGCATTTCATCAAAATAATTCACACCGCCAGTTAAAAAGAGAAGGGTGGGAAAAAAAGCACATAAAAAAATGAGCCGTGTGTTGTTTTATAGTGAAGAAGAACTGTGGCACAAACTTGACTTCCTGGCTACAAATCACAGTTATGGCTGTTTTCTGTTCCCTTTTGTTATCTGCTGCTCTTCTTTTGTGTGAGTGGAAAACCGTTGTTTTTCTGTTTTCGTTTGCTCATTGTACAGGTGCCAGTGAAGCTCTTTGAGCATTCAAACGGGAGCATTTGTTGCCATTATTTGAAAACAGTGTTGTTTTTCTTTATCGCCCCTTCAGTGGTAAACACGATGGCGTCTCCCTCCATCTCTGGGAGATGTCAAATGAGTCGAAGGATGGTATGAATAGAGCTATTTTCCTTTCCCTTCGTTTCATTGTAACGATTTGAATTATTCTTTGTGCGTGCTCATTGGTTCGGGCAAATGCGTTTTGAAACCTGTCACACGGCGCATCTGCGGGCCGCTCTCTCCCGCTTGACGCAGGTGCGGCCGATAAAGCCTGTAAAGAGTATTGATACGTGGAATCGTTACCGCCTGTCCCATGACTTAACGAAGGCCGCCACGTTCTGGAAAGACAGAGTCTGTCGCTAAAACCGTTTTCAAACAGGGGGAAAATAAACTCGGGCAGCTGTGTAAAGAAAAAAACATGCTGCTGAATATAATGGTTAGAGTGATTGTTGGACTTCTGCTCATCTGAAAGAAAATGAGCGATGATGTCACTCTGGATAATCTGCCTGTGCAAATGATGCGACAAGTTTGCCAGATCATTTTAGAAGGTGAAAGCGTCTTCAAGCCTGTTTTTTTTATTTACATCGGCCCGACTCGTATTCAGGCTTGTGTCAGATCATTCTCCTCCTCCTTTGACTTGAGGAATGTCCTGTTGAGTTGTGCGTTTGCGGTTTCGTCTGAAGCGCACCGTTGTTTAGCTGTGATTTACTCTGGATTAAGTGTTTGCAAAGTGGCAGAAACAGTAAACGCGGAAAAATATGCTGGATTAAGGGGCATTTTCCCATTACGTCCCATTCTACGATGACAGCTGTTAGTGATGTGAAATGTCTCAGGCTTAAAAAGAGGAAGTGGATGAAGTCGATGACCTGATTTTCCATTATAATCCCCAATAATCCACCTCACTCCCAAGGATAATGCTCATTCACCATTTTTCATTTTACGGCTTGTTTTATTTCACAGCTTTACCAGTAATCACGTGTGATTGTAGCACTTGTTGACCTGTTGTTGTTTATCAATCCATTTATGTGTGTGTGTTTGTTCTTCTGCAGGACTTCCTCACGGACCTGATGATGTCGGAGGTGGACCGCTGTGGGGAGAACGAGCACCTCATCTTCAGAGAGAACACGTTGGCCACGAAGGCCATCGAGGAGTACCTCAAACTGGTGGGACAGAAGTACCTGCAGGACGCGCTGGGTGAGTCGAGGGTTTGCGTTACTGCTCGTTGTGTATTTTGACGATTTTGTCTGTCAGTTTTTAGTACTTATCTTGTTACCGTGGCCTTGTGCGTGCCTCTGCGCACATCCTCCTGCAGGCTGCAGGGGAGGAAAACAACAGCGGCGTTGTTTATTTTTCCTTTTACCGTCGCTTCCGACTCATCTTTTCTTTTGGTTGCTCTCTCTCGCCGCCGCGCTCGCCTCTGAGCTTGTTCGTTTTCTCTCACTCTGGGAAGATGTGAACTTACCTGAGGCAGCGGTAAATCAAACGTAGCAGCAGGCCTCTCCTTCCGGCTGCACGACTGTCTTTGCTTCGTTGTGAGCGACTCGCTTCACCTGCAGCTGGACCTCACAGCTGAATTAGATAAAAGCGGAGCTCAGTTAATTAAAATATCGCCACGGAGGAGTGAGTTAAATGAGACACGCTGGAGAAAAACATATACGCGCAAAAACAAAAAATAGATTTTTCCCAAGCTGTGATTATTATGACCACCATACTCCCACTTCTACAGTGTTAGCCCAAGGTTAGATGGGGCGTGTTTGTCCGTCTGCAGTCCTAACAATCAGCACTCTGTATGCCATACAGATACATGCGCCGCTCTCCCTGCCTGACTCAGAAATGTACACAGCGGTAGTTTAATCTGCCGACGGCACACATCCTTCCTGACACTCACCACCTGTACGCTGCTAATATTAATTCTCTGCGTGTTTGTCTTTCTGTCGATGTCTCTTTCTCTCTCTCTCTCTCTGTCTGTTTGTCTCTGCAGTTAGACATGCTGCCTGTTTCCTTGCATGCCCCTCTCCAGGTTGACGCACATAAACATTTGAGGGCTGGTGAATAATGCATCTCTGTTTCTCTGTTGTTTGACGTCCGGCTAAACTGTTGAAATCGTTGAAACCGCGCCCTGAGCAACACAAGGACAGCCGAGCTCCTCTTTAAACCGCCGGGGACAAAAGATGCTCCCTTTCCCCATTTCAATGACATCGATTAGAGTGGAATAATAATCTCTGATTCCTGCCAAGTTTAAGATGAGCTCCCTTTACAGGCTGTTGCCTCACTAAAGAGCTGTCTTTCATCCGAGCAGAAGAAAGAAGGAGGACATTTTTTCCCCACTGTTTTTGAGTATAACTTTGTTTGGTGTTCAACAATCTTGTGGAGCTTTTGCTCTTTTTCTGTTGCTGATTCAAAGGTCAGACGAGAGAGTGATCTGTCCTGAAAGAGAGGTTCCTTTTTTTTAGTTTGGCCTAATTAGTGTCAATGACAGCATCGACGTTTCTTCTCTGCTGTTTCGACATCATATGGTTCCTCTGTCCCAGCTCAGCTGAGCAGGATGGAAAAAAGAACTACCACAGTTCCCTTTTCCCTGTCTCTGTCTCACACTCACACACAAAATGGATCTATGAAAACTCACATGTTCCTTTTTATGTCTTACGTCTGTTCAGGTGAGTTCATCAAGGCTCTGTACGAGTCAGATGAGAACTGCGAGGTGGATCCGTCCAAGTGTTCGTCAGGTGACCTTCAAGAACACCAGAGCAACCTGAAGATGTGCTGCGAGCTGGCCTTCTGCAAAATCATCAACTCGTACTGGTGAATACAGCAGCAGCAGCAGCAGCTGTGCTTCCAACTTGATTTTTAATTTTCCTGAGAAAACTCCACACAACACCTACAGGTCCATAAACACTTACTGGACTCTTCAAGGCCAGGAGATCCACAGGAGTGTGCCCAGACTTCAACGTTATTAGAGTCCGTTCTGCTTTACTGCATGTGTGATACAACACAAAGAGGAAGGAGGGATTTGTAACATCTCTCATCAAAAGCAGCTCTTATTTCCCTGGAAATAAACCTTTATTCTGTAGGATCTTAATCACAGTTAATTAGGCTTTTAAAAAGGTTGTATGCGAGTTAGCAGCTGTTGTCAGTTATAAAAGTCATCTGTTGTTCACAATATTCATGTGAGTTTTTAAAGTAAGTAAAAGCACATTTATCGGGCAGCTCGCTTTCCTCTTAGAGTGAAGTGAAAAGGGCTGAAATGGAAACAAAGAGAAAATTATCGTTGTAGAAAATTCTGCGGGTGGTTGACAAAGTAGGTATAGAGCAGAAAGCAATGAGAATTTTAGTACCGCGCGACGAAGGCAGACATTAAAGAGGTATGGAAAGTGATTGCAATCACAGCAGCGCCGGCTTTATTCTTGTTGTTTGCGGCCCTGATGGATGCAAACAGGAAAAAAAAGGAGAAGTTGTGTAACGTCCTTTCAGATGTTCAAATGACATGCAAGCCTAATTTTTTATTATTTCTTTTTTACAATCCCCAAAACATTTCTCAGAAGCTGGTTCTGTGCAGCGTCAGTCTCAGTCCTGCTCTCAACCAACTTAAGAGCTTTCTTACATTCAAGAGCATTTTTAAGTCTCTCAAAATACGATAAACAACTTTTATTCTCAAGAGTGGGAGTCGGGAGTGAAAGTGAAGAATCATTCACTTAAGCCCAGAGCTCCAAAGTGACCACGCCATCTGTCTCATAATTATGCTTTGGGAATACATAGAGGAGAACAGGAAATATGCCAAAAAAAACAACAAACAAACGAGACACGACCCACTTTGAAGAGGGTGGGAAAAAAACCTTGAATTCAGTTTTCTCATGAAAAGACCCTGGGATTAGTGTTAGCATTAAGTTTTGTGTATAAATGTTTGTCCCATCCAGTTTATTTTTTCATACTTTGGACACGATGACCATGAAATGAAACTGTTCTCTGTGAGGTATTAAAATATATTTTTAAAAAATTAGTTTTAACTTGGTGAACTCTGCAGAAGCCATGTTAAAGAATCCCTTTGGTGTCTGTGCCACTGTCGGGGAAATTCTCACTGAAAATTTTGATTTCGGTGTTGAATAACAGAGAGGGCAGTACCCGATTTTTTTTTTCTGAAGAGTTGCACAAGCACACAGTGTTCCTGTGGTCCATCGAAGTCTGGCCTTGGCCAGCATTGATAACAAATAATGAGGTTTTTGTCTAGGGAAGAAAATTCACATCAGAAAGCTAATCTTCTTCACTGGCAGTGTCAGCATGCTTACAGTAGATACATAAAATCGCACAGGAAGAATAAGAAGCTCCCTCGCACCGCAATCAGAGATCATTTAATTTGGTTTTCCCTGTGAAATAAACTTCTGCCCTGTCTCTTTCTGTCCGCAGTGTCTTTCCGCGGGAACTGAAAGAGGTCTTTGCGTCGTGGCGGCAGGAATGCAGCAACCGGGGCCGGCCGGACATCAGCGAGCGTTTGATCAGCGCCTCGTTGTTCCTGCGGTTCCTCTGTCCGGCCATCATGTCCCCGTCCCTTTTCAACCTGATGCAGGAGTACCCCGACGACCGCACGGCGCGCACGCTCACGCTCATCGCTAAAGTCACCCAGAACCTGGCCAACTTCACCAAGTGAGCTTGCATTTTTAGCCGGAAGTTTGAAATCCAGGCGCACGCGCACGTACCAAACTAAGGTTTATAAAATAACTCTTTGTCCACGTTTCACTTCCTTGTGCCCTCAGATTTGGTAACAAGGAAGAGTACATGTCCTTCATGAACCAGTTCCTGGAGCACGAGTGGACCAATATGCAGCGCTTCTTGCTGGAAATCTCAAATCCAGAGACAATCTCAAACACGGCAGGCTTCGAGGGCTACATCGACCTGGGCAGGGAACTGTCCACGCTGCACTCGCTCCTCTCTGAGGTGGTGTCTCAGATGGACCAGGTAATGGACACAGCATACCGCATTAGCTGCATTAGTTTAATGTCCCTAATGGCTTCAGATCATTTACTATGTCATATGGACGTTACAGTATATAGCCTGTTTTGACCAGTTACACTCAAAATTTACATGCGGTAGCCTCGGTCAAAATACACTGTAGATGCTTATATATATATATAGATATTGTGTAAATTTCCAAGTAATAACAAAAGGTCCAGAGATCTTCTATGCATGATCGGCTTTAACTGAATAAACAGGATTTGAATGATGCTACGACTACATCAGGATGTTTATCGTACATGAAATCAATAATTTATTATTGCATTACATAAACAGCTCACCAGAGGAGAGAACACTGTGAAGCCTCAGAGGGTGGGTGAGGCATATTAATGGATTTACAAGGACATTTACATTAGCTCTGGGAGCAGATGGGGAGCTGGTAATAATGAGATGAAGGGCAGTTTTTTTTCTTTTTTGTCGAGCATCTACTTCTATGAAACATTATCTTTCAATAATTCAGAAATCACAATGAGTCTAATCCATTAGACTATCGAGCCTATTTCATTATTTATTGAGTTTATTTTAGAGCATTTTCGAGAGTGTTGAGTTCATGACATAGAAGGAAAAAACTTCTTTAAAAAATATGCAAATCCGGAAGTGAATCATCTTGAATGAAGTCCAGTGAATGCCGAGCTGAAGTGGCCCAAAATAATATTTAACTTGGCTTAAACGAAGTCTCTGTTTTTGCAGAGTGCAGCCTCCAAGCTGGGTCCTCTGCCCAGGATCCTGCGGGAGGTGAACGCGGCCCTGTCCAACCCGTCCACCGTCCAGATGACAGCCGGGCCGTCCTCGGAGCACGTGGGCTCGCCCCCCGCCGAGGCGAGCTGCAGCATCTCCACCGGCCTGCAGAAGATGGTCTTAGACAATGACCTTTCAGGGTGAGGGGTATTTTTAAGATCTCAGCTCCTGCACGCAAGGCAGAGTTTATTCATTTATGCAGCTGGCACTGTTTTGTGCTGTATTTTATTTTTGAATCGTGAATATGGGTTTGGATTGTTGTCAAACTTATTTTCTATTCATATTTACTGGAAAAGAAAAGAAAAGAGTCTAAACGCAGGACAGGTGGGTTTGAGGAAGCAGAAAACCCGCATTTTCTACTCTGCGCCCATTGTTTTTCAGTCAGCAACTGTGTTTCCTGTCACCACCAGTTCTGCTGAGCGCTCGCGTTTGTCAGGTGAGGCCACGGCGCCGTCAGAGCGTTGTTTACATCAACCAGATGAAACCTCGTTTGCACTCCTGCAGGATGAATACACCCTCAGACGGCACCTTATCTCACTTATCGCCTGTCCTCCCACTCCCTGGCACAACAATGGCAAGGTGAAGCTTTGAAAGATTAGCATGAAGGCAACAAGGGATCGGAAGGAGGAGAGGGGAACGCACCACCTCCTGCTCGAGAACACGCTGCATACGAACAGGAAGATGAGACGATGGGAGAAACGCATCATTATGCTCATCAGGCACCCAGGAGCAATAAAAGTAATTAGGCGATGTCCCTGTATGACATGATGTCAGAGCTTCTTTACTTTACCACAATAAGTGTTTGCCTCACATGCTGACCTGCGTGTGTGTCTGCACCTGTGGTGGGTCCTGACACAGCATTCGTATGAGCCCACCGTTCTCACCCGCTAACCAGCGACGTGAAGAGCAGGGGACGGAGCAGGAGACGGCGCCAGGATGGAGAAAAGGGGAGAAATCAAGCAGAATGAGGAGGAGAAAGTTAAAGGAGAGGAAGGGTAATGGAACAGAGGGAGAAGGACGCAGGAGATGAGCGTGACGTGACCAGAGTGTTGATGGATCTGGCAGCGACTCACGTTTGGGGAATCGGGGGCAAAGATGACCACAACCTTTTTTCCTTTGAACGCAGCGCAGCAATATCCACGAAGCACATTAGTCACGTGACGTTAGTTGCGTTCTGCCTCGTCTGAGCGAGCTGAGACGTTAACCTGCTGAACGCGCCTCATAAATGTCATCATGTTCTGAGGCCTCTGCAGCGCTTTCAGACTCCGCTGCTACAGTGCTAGCGCTAAAGTCGGCTTGCAGCATGATGTCCCACCTGCAGAGTGCAACTGAAGCCTTGGCAAGAGGAAGGACAGATTGTATTATTATTTTCATTTCAAAGGAGCGTGGTGACATGTTCCTGTAAATGCAGTAGACTTGGGGGTGGGGCGCCGTTTCGCTCATGGAGTTTTGATATTGTCCACTGTGGAGCAGCTTGAGTCAGATTTCCTTTTCATTTTCAAATTGTTAGAAAAGTCCTTTTAAATTTGACTTGTGACCTGAATGTAGCTTGTAGAAATGGAAACTGTGCAACGCTGTACAGCTTTGAGAATTAAATGTCAAACGGCTTTTCCATTTTCATTTTAATACGGCCGTGGAACGAGTATGTGGAAAATGAAAAAGCAAATTGGTTTAATTGCACTTTCATTTTTAGTCAAAATAATAGTATAGTCCCCTATAGGCTTCAATAGGTCAAAGGTGTGAGTCAGTTTGTGATTATTTTCTGTCTGTGACTTTCAGATTGGTGGACTTCACCAGGTTACCCTCCCCCACCCCTGAAAACAAGGACCTGTTCTTTGTGACACGGAGCTCAGGGATCCAGCCTTCCCCAGCGCGCAGCTCAAGCTACTCCGAGACCAATGAGCCGGACCTGGGCATTGCCAACGGCAGCAAGAGTCTGTCCATGGTGGACCTGCAGGACCCCCGCAGTCTGGAGGGCGGCCCAGGTCCCGGTACCTCCGACACCTTGGGTGAAGTGCCGACCTCTGCTGCTGGCTGGTCAGCCAGAGTCCCACAGGGCAACATCCTTGGAGGTCCCACCCTGAGGAGGCCGGGCCAGACCCCCACCACCCCGGGCGCGGAGAGCACCCCAGGTCGACCCGCCCAACTGCTTGCCCCCCTGTCCTTCCAGAACCCAGTCTACCAGATGGCGGCCTGCCTTCCCGTGTCCCCACGTGGAATTACTGACTCGGGCTCAGAGTGCCACAGTTCTGTCAGTTCCCATAGCAACAACGAGGAGGGACCGGCCGGAGGGAAGCACTCCTTCTTGAACCACAGCGGCGGTGGTGGTGGGGGCAGCAGCGGCGACGAGTACACCAGGCGTTCGGGGGATTTCAACCGCCGACAGCTGTCCCTCACGGAAACCCAGCACCAGCCCACCGTCCCCAGACAGAACAGCGCCGGCCCGCAGCGAAGGATAGACCAGCCCCCGCCTCAGAGCGTCAACCGGGGCCGCACGCCCCCGAATCTGCTCAACAGCGGACCCTACCCCCGGCCGTCCTCCGGCAGCATGATGACGTCATCGCCCGACTGGCCCGGCAGCGGGGCTCGGTTACGCCAGCAGTCCTCCTCCTCCAAAGGCGACAGTCCTGAGACCAAGCAGAGGGCTCAGCACAAACAGGTACGGGACCCGCTCCATCCTCGGCTGCAGCGTCTTTAATCTTACATTTATTAACACTGGTATTCATTAGGGCGCTATTCAGGACGGGCCATGTAATCACCTAAAATTACAGTGATAGGAACAAGTTGCCGTTGCAAACCCCCCGTTTGTCTCGTAGCATGCTGGGAAAAGGCTGCGTGGGTGGACAGACACTCTGCACATTGTGCCCTAATGAACTACAGCCACCGTGCGTGTAATGACAGTAATTTGCATACGGGCAGCTCTTCGCTTCACCGCTGTTCTACCGGTCAGCTTTAATGGGCTGAGAAGGAGCGTGGCGGAGGCGCGATGCGCATTTCACCGGCGATAGTTACGTGCGCTCACATGCAGGGGAGGCGACAGAGATCCAGTACAGATCCAGTACATTACCTGGTCAGCACATTGATGTAGCTCGGCGTCAGTTAAAATGTACGTTCTCCTCAGTGTCTCCGCTGGGTCGTCTATCGTCATTATTGGCAGGTCAGGACTGTAGCTTGTAATTAAAAACACTGGTCAATGGTTGCCCTTGGTGACGCGCTGGGGGGGGGGCTCTATATATTAACCATAATGCCTTGCTTTCCTCCTCCACACCTGAGCACTGCACCAATATTAAATTTGGATGTGAAGGGAAGTCGGCACTGAGTCCAGGACTTTTTCCACATAGTGTCTTTATACTAGAAACATCCAATGTTTCCACTCATGCACTGCAACATCCCCCCCCCCCTGCCCCACCCGCCCCTGCCCCGCCCCTGCCCCACTCATCCTTCCATCAGAAACGTGGAGCCCACACACCTTAGCCTCGACCTCAAGGCTTATTTCTGGTCCACTCATTTAACCTTCCTTACCACTAGTGCGGCACTGTAGTTTTACACGCTCACCCATGTGTAAATCAGTGCTTCACAGTGTGCGCAGCAGTGTATGTGTGAGGGGTGTGTATCCATTCCACCTGCCGCTTTCAGTCCAGACGAGTTGGTGCATCTCAAGCTTGTCTCTGTTGTTTCTGTGCCCTCCTTCCCCTTCCCGTCACTTGCACTCAGCTCATGTGTGTTTGTGTGTGTGTGTGTGTGTGTGTGTGTGTGTGCGTGCGTGCATGCATGGGTGTGGGGTGCATTGTGTTGTGTTGTGTTGGTTTCACTAGGCCCCCTCCCCAGTGAACCCCAGTGCGCTGGACCGCACAGCAGCCTGGCTATTGAATATGAATGTGCAGTATTTAGACCATGAGGGGATGGAGCCCGAGTCACTGAGAAACAGGGAGGATCTGACTCAGGTAGAGAAGGTAACCTGCCTCTTCATCTGACTTTTGACCTCTGCCAACCCCTTCCTCTCACAAATCACCCCGGCCCTCAGCCTAGATACTTGCACCTGCAATTCAACTACCCTTCCTCTCCTTTCCTCTCATTAGTTCCCTCACATACCTCTTTCCTCAAGAAATACTTAATTATCTGCTGTATCTATTCCTAAGTTGCCCCTTCCCTTCCTCTAAGCCTGAGGTCCATTAGACATACCCTCATTATCACTTAAAGCTATTATATGCTCCTTTATATCATAAAATTGAGGTAAATATGATGAGGATATATAGTGTTATGCATGTGACCCCATAATACCTTAATCTCCCATTTGCCTCAAATTGCCATTTTGCTATTTGCACAGCCAGTGGTGAACTGTGGCTATCAGCTGCAGGAAAGTCATGCAAGAGCAGCAACAGATAGCAGATAGGACTGTGTGACTAGATTAATCTGATTATCAAATTTTTTTCTCAATTAATCAACAATGAGACTGTCACAAAAGATTTATAAAGATGTCTTTTTTATTCAACCAACTGTCCATAATCCAAAAGAGTTTCAGATTGGTTTTATATGACAATCTGATGCTTTACATCTGATTTTCCAATTTGAGATGCTAAAATGTTATGAAATATGAAATGTTATAAAATGCTAAAACGAAAGTAATTTCAGATCAATTTATTTGTTGATTGGCGAACTGGATAATCATCGCATTTGCAGGACTTTGCAGACGACAGTAAATTTTACAATCTTAAAATGACTTTTAAAAATGGTATGCAAAGCAAACAAAAACATTTCCAAAGACACAGAAATGAATGATTTTAAAAAGAATTTATTGTACAGAGAGAACCATATTATTACAGTGTTCAATGTTGTAGTTCTGCCCTCCTCCCCAATTAAAAATACCTGGCTTTACCTCAAACAGTTCTACATACTCCTACGACCCCCCTCCCACACCATCCCCCCTTTATTAACATCTTTGGAATGAACTTAGCCCAAAGCAGGTGTGTGTGTGCGTGTGTGTTTGTATGCACATGTAATAGATCCACACAGACACGTTTGAGCTTGTGTGCATTTGCATCTGAGGCTTTTTGCTGCTTCCTATGCTCCCTGTTTCCCTTCTTAGCAGCCTTATATTCACCCTCAGCTTTGCTTCCATGCTTTAAATGGCTGCCACATGCTCCCCCATTTATTTCCCCATCCATAATGAATACAAACCTGTCATCCTAACATAGCTCATACTTTATGGAAGCCAGCAGCCCAGGCACAGAGAGCAACCAAAGAAGGGAATATCTTCAGTCTTAACAAAGAGGCCACAGCCACCTTAAAATAGCAGAGTAGCAACAAGAGAAGGACTGGAAAACAGTACGTCTTCCAGAGCAGCTTAGACACAGGATGCAGCTGATGAACCATAAAGCCTGAATATAGTCCCCAAAAGGATCATCTTAAACTTCAATGTTTATTTACATATACATATATTCAGAGCTCTGTAACAACTATAGGCTTACATTTGTCTTGTTAGGAGGTCTAAAAAGAGCATAAAGACCATTTGACCATTCAAATGAACACAAGCAAAATAAGTACATGATGTGTCAGCATTTTTAACTTTGAAAGAACGTTGAACTTTTATTTTTCACTTGAATAATTCTAGTGTTGAACTTCATTACTTGAAACAAGAAACTTCTATGTCATGAAGACACAACAAAACATCAAAGAGTACTGTTTTATAAACGCTCCATAGTATATCATGTGTTAACACTGCAGAAAATTCTCAAAAAAGCACATTGCTGCTTATGACATGAAAACACAAAATTACACGCCTTACTATATACTATGTCCAAAAAATGTCAAAAAATGTCAAAAAATGTCAGAAAATAAAAAGTGCTAAAAACACCCCAAAACATCAATGGAAGGTGTTTTAGACCCACTCCATAGTATATTATGTGTTAAAAATGCGAAAATAGGTCAAAAAAGGTCATAGTTTGTTGTGTCATGAAAATGCAAAAAATGTCGAAAGAATGCAAAAAATGTTAAAAAATATCAAAAAATAAAAAGTGCTAAAAATACCCCAAAACATCAATGAAGGGTGTTTTAGACCCACTCCATGGTATATTATATGTTAAAAATGCAAAAATAGGTCAAAAAAGGTCAAAGTTTGTTGTGTCATGAAAATGAAAAAAACGCCATACTATACTATGTCGAAAAAATGCAAAAACTGTCAAAAAATGTCAAAAAATAAAAAGTGCTAAAAACACCCCAAAACATCAATGGAGGGTGTTTTAGACCCACTCCATGGTATATTATGTGTTAAAAATGCAAAAATAGGTCAAAAAAGGTCAGAGTTTGTTGTGTCATGAAAACGCAAAAAATGCCGAAAAAAATGCAAAAAATGTCAAAAAATGAAAAGTGCTAAAAACACCCCAAAAAATCACTGTAAGGTGTTTTAGACCCACTCCATAGTATATTATGTGTTAAAAATGCAAAAATAGGTCAAAAAAGGTCAAAGTTTGTTGTGTCATAAAAATGAAAAAAACGCCATACTATACTATGTCGAAAAAAAATACAAAAACTGTCAAAAAATGTAAAAAAATTAAAAAAGTGCTAAAAACACTTTAAAAACATCAATGGAGGGTGTTTTAGACCCCCTCCATAGTATATTATGTGTTAAAAATGCAAATATAGGTCAAAAAAGGTCAGAGTTTGTTGTGTCATGAAAACGCAAAAAATGTCGAAAAAAATGCAAAAAATGTCAAAAAATGTCAAAAAATAAAAAGTGCTAAAAACCCCAAAACATCAATGGAGGGTGTTTTAGACCCACTCCATAGTATATTATATATTAAAAAAAATGCAAAAATAGGTCAAAAAAGGTAGGTCAAAAAGGTCCAAGGTTGTTGTGTCAAGAAAATGCAAAAAATGTCGAAAAAAATGCAAAAAATGTCAAAAAATGTCAAAAAATAAAAAGTGCTAAAAACACCCCAAAACATCAATGGAGGGTGTTTTAGACCCACTCCATAGATTATTATATATTAAAAATGCAAAAATAGGTCAAAAAAGGTCCAAGTTTGTTGTGTCAAGAAAATGCAAAAAATGTCGAAAAAATTGCAAAAAATGTCAAAAAATAAAAAGTGCTAAAAACACCCCAAAGCATCCCTGTAAGGTGTTTTAGACCCACTCCATAATATATTATGTGTTAAAAATGCAAAAATAGGTCAAAAAAGGTCAGAGTTTATTGTGTCATGAAAACGCAAAAAATGGCGAAAGAATGCAAAAAGTATCAAAAAATGTCAAAAAATAAAAAGTGCTAAAAACACCCCAAAACATCAATGGAGGGTGTTTTAGACCCACTCCATGGTATATTATGTGTTAAAAATGCAAAAATAGGTCAAAAAAGGTCAAAGTTTGTTGGGTCATGAAAAAAAACGCAAAAAATGTCGGAAAAAATGCGAAAACTGTCAAAAAATGTCAAAAAAAAAAAAGTGCTAAAACACACTTTAAAACATCAATGGAGGGTGTTTTAGACCCACTCCATGGTATATTATGTGTTAAAAATGCAAAAATAGGTCAAAAAGGTCAGAGTTTGTTGTGTCATGAAAACGCAAAAAAATGCCGAAAAAAAATGCAAAAAATGTCAAAAAAATGAAAAAGTGCTAAAACACCCCAAAAAATCACTGTAAGGTGTTTTAGACCCACTCCATAGTATATTATGTGTTAAAAATGCAAAAATAGGTCAAAAAAGGTCAAAGTTTGTTGTGTCATAAAAATGAAAAAAACCATACTATACTATGTTGAAAAAATACAAAAACTGTCAAAAAATGTAAAAAAAATTAAAAGTGCTAAAAACACCAAAACATCAATGGAGGGTGTTTTAGACCCTCCATAGTATATTATGTGTTAAAAATGCAAATATAGGTCAAAAAAAGGTCAGAGTTTGTTGTGTCATGAAAAAAAAAACGCAAAAATGTCGAAAAAATGCAAAAAATGTCAAAAAATAAAAAAATAAAAAGTGCTAAAACACCCCAAAAACATCAATGGAGGTGTTTTAGACCCACTCCATAGTATATTATGTGTTAAAAATGCAAAAATAGGTCAAAAAAGGTCAGAGTTTGTTGTGTCATGAAAATTTAAAAAAAATACATACTATACTATGTCGAAAAAATGCAAAAACTGTCAAAAATGTGAAAAAATAAAAAGTGCTAAAAACACCCCAAAACATCAATGGAGGTGTTTTAGACCCACTCCATAGTATATTATGTGTTAAAAAAAATAGGCAAAAATAGGTCAAAAAAGGTCAAAGTTTGTTGTGTCATGAAAATGAAAAAAAGCGCAAAAAATGTGTGTTTTAGAAAAAAAAAAAATGTCAAAAAAATGTCAAAAAAAATAAAAAAATAAAAACTATGCTAAAAACACCCAAAAAAAATCAATGGAGGGTGTTTTAGACCCACTCCATAGTATATTATGTGTTAAAAATGCAAAAATAGGTCAAAAAAGGTCAGAGTTTGTTGTGTCATGAAAAAAAAACGCATAAAATGCTATGTCGAAAAAATGCAAAAAATGTCAAAAAATGTAAAAAATTAAAAGTGCTAAAAACACCCCAAAAATCACTGTAAGGTGTTTTAGACCCACTCCATAGTATATTATGTGTTAAAAATGCAAAAATAGGTCAAAAAAGGTCAAAGTTTGTTGTGTCATGAAAATGAAAAAAAAAAGCGCCATACTATACTATGTCGAAAAAAAATGCAAAAACTGTCAAAAAATGTCAAAAAATAAAAAGTGCTAAAAACACCCCAAAACATCAATGGAGGGTGTTTTAGACCCACTCCATGGTATATTATGTGTTAAAAATGCAAAAATAGGTCAAAAAAAGTCAGAGTTTGTTGTGTCATGAAAACGCAAAAAAAAAAAAGCCGAAAAAAATGCAAAAATGTCAAAAAATAAAAAAAATGCTAAAAACACCCCAAAAAATCACTGTAAGGTGTTTTAGACCCACTCCATAGTATATTATGTGTTAAAAATGCAAAAATAGGTCAAAAAAAGGTCAAAGTTTGTTGTGTGTCATAAAATGAAAAAACGCCATACTATACTATGTCGAAAAAATACAAAAACTGTCAAAAAATGTAAAAAAATTAAAAGTGCTAAAAACACCCCAAAACATCAATGGAGGGTGTTTTAGACCCACTCCATAGTATATTATGTGCTAAAAATGCAAAAATAGGTCAAAAAAGGTCAAAGTTTGTTGTGTCATGAAAATGAAAAAAACGCCATACTATACTATGTCGAAAAAATGCAAAAACTGTCAAAAAATTAAAAAAAATAAAAAGTGCTAAAAACACCCCAAAACATCAATGGAGGGTGTTTTAGACCCACTCCATGGTATATTATGTGTTAAAAATGCAAAAATAGGTCAAAAAAGGTCAGAGTTTGTTGTGTCATGAAAACGCAAAAAATGCCGAAAAAATGCAAAAATGTCAAAAAAAAAAAAGTGCTAAAACACCCCAAAAAATCACTGTAAGGTGTTTTAGACCCACTCCATAGTATATTATGTGTTAAAAAAATGCAAAAATAGGTCAAAAAAGGTCAAAGTTTGTTGTGTCATAAAAAAATGAAAAAAAAATACCATACTATACTATGTCGAAAAAAAATACAAAAACTGTCAAAAAATGTAAAAAAATTAAAAGTGCTAAAAACACCCCAAAACATCAATGGAGGGTGTTTTAGACCCACTCCATAGTATATTATGTGCTAAAAATGCAAAAATAGGTCAAAAAAGTCAAAGTTTGTTGTGTCATGAAAATGAAAAAAAGCGCCATACTATACTATGTCGAAAAAAAATGCAAAAACTGTCAAAAAATAAAAAAAATAAAAAAAAGTAAAAAAACACCCCAAAACATCAATGGAGGGTGTTTTAGACCCACTCCATGGTATATTATGTGTTAAAAAAATGCAAAAATAGGTCAAAAAGGTCAGAGTTTGTTGTGTCATGAAAACGCAAAAAAAATGCGAAAAAATGCAAAAAATGTCAAAAAAAAAAATAAAAAGTGCTAAAAACACCCCAAAAAATCACTGTAAGGTGTTTTAGACCCACTCCATAGTATATTATGTGTTAAAAATGCAAAAATAGGTCAAAAAAAAAGTCAAAGTTTGTTGTGTCATAAAAAAATGAAAAAAAATATATACTATACTATGTCGAAAAAATACAAAAACTGTCAAAAAATGTAAAAAAAATTAAAAGTGCTAAAAACACCCAAAAATCAATGGAGGTGTTTTAGACCCACTCCATAGTATATTATGTGCTAAAAATGCAAAAATAGGTCAAAAAAGGTCAAAGTTTGTTGTGTCATGAAAATGAAAAAAACGCCACTATACTATACTAAAAAATGCAAAAACTGTCAAAAAATTAAAAAAAAAATAAAAAGTGCTAAAAACACCCCAAAACATCAATGGAGGTGTTTTAGACCCACTCCATGGTATATTATGTGTTAAAAATGCAAAAATAGGTCAAAAAAGGTCAGAGTTTGTTGTGTCATGAAAACGCAAAAAATGCCGAAAAAAATGCAAAAAATGTCAAAAAATAAAAAGTGCTAAAAACACCCCAAAAAATCACTGTAAGGTGTTTTAGACCCACTCCATAGTATATTATGTGTTAAAAATGCAAAAATAGGTCAAAAAAAGGTCAAAGTTTGTTGTGTCATAAAAAAAAAAAAAACATACCATACTATACTATGTCGAAAAAAAATACAAAAACTGTCAAAAAATGTAAAAAAATTAAAAGTGCTAAAAACACCCCAAAACATCAATGGAGGGTGTTTTAGACCCACTCCATAGTATATTATGTGCTAAAAATGCAAAAATAGGTCAAAAAAGGTCAAAGTTTGTTGTGTCATGAAAATGAAAAAAACGCCATACTATACTATGTCGAAAAAATGCAAAAACTGTCAAAAAATTAAAAAAAATAAAAAGTGCTAAAAACACCCCAAAACATCAATGGAGGGTGTTTTAGACCCACTCCATGGTATATTATGTGTTAAAAATGCAAAAATAGGTCAAAAAAGGTCAGAGTTTGTTGTGTCATGAAAACGCAAAAAATGCCGAAAAAAATGCAAAAAATGTCAAAAAATAAAAAGTGCTAAAAACACCCCAAAAAATCACTGTAAGGTGTTTTAGACCCACTCCATAGTATATTATGTGTTAAAAATGCAAAAATAGGTCAAAAAAGGTCAAAGTTTGTTGTGTCATAAAAATGAAAAAAAAAACATACTATACTATGTCGAAAAAAAATACAAAAACTGTCAAAAAATGTAAAAAAAATTAAAAGTGCTAAAAACACCCCAAAACATCAATGGAGGGTGTTTTAGACCCACTCCATAGTATATTATGTGCTAAAAATGCAAAAATAGGTCAAAAAAGGTCAAAGTTTGTTGTGTCATGAAAATGAAAAAAAACCATACTATACTATGTCGAAAAAAATGCAAAAACTGTCAAAAAATTAAAAAAAAATAAAAAGTGCTAAAAACACCCCAAAACATCAATGGAGGGTGTTTTAGACCCACTCCATGGTATATTATGTGTTAAAAATGCAAAAATAGGTCAAAAAAGGTCAGAGTTTGTTGTGTCATGAAAACGCAAAAAATGCCGAAAAAAATGCAAAAAATGTCAAAAAATAAAAAGTGCTAAAAACACCCCAAAAAAAATCACTGTAAGGTGTTTTAGACCCACTCCATAGTATATTATGTGTTAAAAATGCAAAAATAGGTCAAAAAAGGTCAAAGTTTGTTGTGTCATAAAAATGAAAAAAACGCCATACTATACTATGTCGAAAAAATACAAAAACTGTCAAAAAATGTAAAAAAATTAAAAGTGCTAAAAACACCCCAAAACATCAATGGAGGGTGTTTTAGACCCACTCCATAGTATATTATGTGTTAAAAATGCAAAAATAGGTCAAAAAAGGTCAGAGTTTGTTGTGTCATGAAAACGCAAAAAATGCCGAAAAAAATGCAAAAAATGTCAAAAAATAAAAAGTGCTAAAAACACCCCAAAAAATCACTGTAAGGTGTTTTAGACCCACTCCATAGTATATTATGTGTTAAAAATGCAAAAATAGGTCAAAAAAGGTCAAAGTTTGTTGTGTCATAAAAATGAAAAAAACGCCATACTATACTATGTCGAAAAAATACAAAAACTGTCAAAAAATGTAAAAAAATTAAAAGTGCTAAAAACACCCCAAAACATCAATGGAGGGTGTTTTAGACCCACTCCATAGTATATTATGTGCTAAAAATGCAAAAATAGGTCAAAAAAGGTCAAAGTTTGTTGTGTCATGAAAATGAAAAAAAACATATATACTATACTATGTCGAAAAAAATGCAAAAACTGTCAAAAAATTAAAAAAAAAAAAAAAAGCTAAAAACACCCCAAAACATCAATGGAGGGTGTTTTAGACCCACTCCATGGTATATTATGTGTTAAAAATGCAAAAATAGGTCAAAAAAGGTCAAAGTTTGTTGTGTCATGAAAATGAAAAAAACGCCATACTATACTATGTCGAAAAAATGCAAAAACTGTCAAAAAATGTCAAAAAAATAAAAAGTGCTAAAACACCCCAAAAAATCACTGGAGGGTGTTTTAGACCCACTCCATAGTATATTATGTGTTAAAAATGCAAAAATAGGTCAAAAAAGGTCAAAGTTTGTTGTGTCATAAAAATGAAAAAAAACGCCATACTATACTATGTCGAAAAAAAATGCAAAAACTGTCAAAAATGTCAAAAAAAAAAAGTGCTAAAAACACCCCAAAACATCAATGGAGGGTGTTTTAGACCCACTCCATAGTATATTATGTGTTAAAAATGCAAAATAGGTCAAAAAAGGTCAAAGTTTGTTGTGTCATGAAAATGAAAAAAAAACATATACTATACTATGTCGAAAAAATGCAAAAACTGTCAAAAAATGTCAAAAAAATAAAAAGTGCTAAAACACCCCAAAACATCAATGGAGGGTGTTTTAGACCCACTCCATAGTATATTATGTGTTAAAAATGCAAAAATAGGTCAAAAAAGGTCAGAGTTTGTTGTGTCATGAAAATGCAAAAAATGCGCGAAAATAATGTCGAAAAAAATGCAAAAAATGTCAAAAATGTCAAAAAAAAAAAAAAGTGCTAAAAACACCCCAAAACATCAATGGAGGGTGTTTTAGACCCACTCCATAGTATCTTATGTGTTAAAACTGCAAAAATAGGTCAAAAAAGGTCAGAGTTTATTGTGTCATGAAAACGCAAAAAATGGCGAAAGAATGCAAAAAATATCAAAAAATGTCAAAAATTAAAAAGTGCTAAAAACACCCCAAAACATCAATGGAGGGTGTTTTAGACCCACTCCATGGTATATTATGTGTTAAAAATGCAAAAATAGGTCAAAAAAGGTCAAAGTTTGTTGTGTCATGAAAAGGCAAAAAATGTCGAAAAAAATGCGAAAAATGTCAAAAAATGTCAAAAAATAAAAAGTGCTAAAAACACCCCAAAACATCAATGGAGGGTGTTTTAGACCCACTCCATAGTATATTATGTGTTAAAAATGCAAAAATAGGTCAAAAAAGTTCAAAGGTTAGTGTGTCAAAAAAACGCAAAAAATGTCAAAAAATAAAAAGTGCTAAAAAGGCCCCAAAACATCACAGGAGGATAATGAATAAAAATGTCACAGTATAATAAGTAATTAAAACACTTACACCGAAAAACATTGACAAAAAATTATTTATTAAACACCATTCAACATTGTTAATGTCACTAATTCTAAGTGTCTAAACAATTAATTTGGAATAACAGACACCATTTCTAAATTATTTTTTGCATTTGATGTTTTGTAACAAAACCTTGTATTTCTCAGTCAGAAGTGTTAATCATGCTCCAGTTAGTGGATTTTCAAATGCAAATCAGCAATCGTTATATATGTATATATAAGACATATGGTTATTTCAGAAATAATTTCATTGTTACATTAATGCAAAACAGTCAAAATATATAGTAACATTAATTCAAAGATATTAAGTCATGAAAATGTCATTGAATAATTCTTGTCATAACCCACCCACCCCAATGAATCCCCCAAATCATGAAATAATATCTTTTAAACAACTAAAAGAAAATTTAGGAAAGTATATCATAAAAACTGAACAAAACATCACTGTAGAATACATAATGGAAATACAAATAAAACCCTCATAATACCCTGCTGTAAAGTGCAAAAATTTTGTCATGTAGCATGTCAGAAAAATGAAAAAAAAAATCCTTACTATGATCATCAAATGTCATAAAAATGTGTAAAAATATAAGAAGTCACAAAATTTTATGTCAAGAATCACCATAAAACATCAAGAAATATTGTAAACACTGGCATAAGAGGTGTTAAAAGTGCAAAAAGTAGTCTAGTAGTAGTATAGTATCATATGCCTTAGAATGCCTTAGAAATGTAAAAAAAATTGTCATAGCCTAGCATATCATAAAAAAATTATAAAATATATAAAAATGATATAGTGAGATCTAAAGATTCCAAAACATGACAAAAAATTAGAAAAACATCATAATATAGTAAGTCATAAAAATGTCATAGTGTGCTTCTTTATTCAGTACCAGCAGGAGATTGCAGTGCTGCAGGAGAAGTTGAGGGCATCGGTGCAGAAGCTGGAAGAGTACGAGGCTCGTCTGAAGGGTCAGGACGAACAAGCCCAGAAGGTGCTGATGGAGTACCAGGCCCGACTGGAGGAGTCAGAGGAGCGCTTACGCAGACAGCAGGATGACAAGGACCTCCAGATGAAGGGCATCATCAGCAGGTAAGGAGAGGAGAAGAAGCTGTTTGGGTTGAAATACAAGAGTGCATCAGTTCTGTCATTTTAAATTTATCCTGTAACACTGTCTCCTGGTTGATTACATTTGCAGGTTAATGTCAGTGGAGGAGGAGCTAAAGAAGGATCATTCAGACATGCAGGCAGTTGTAGACTCTAAACAGAAGATCATCGATGCACAGGTCAGTTTGCTCTTTCACACATTCTGCTCTTGCAGTGCGGGTTGCATATGGTTTTGTTGATACTTGCTCTCTTTGTGTTTCAAATTTGTATGTGCTGTCACTTGTGTCTTCTGCTTGAGGAAACAAGGGGTCACTGAAATACAAAGAGATGTTTAATTCATAGCTGTCTCAGTCCTGGCACTGACAAGCTTGAATGGCTGAGCAGAAGCTCCCTTCCACTCTCCCTAATAAAACATACATTTCCAAATTTCTTATTTAGCTTTCTGTCAACAGCGGCTTTTCTATAATCCATGGCGGTTCCTATTCATGGAAAACTGTTTAAAATTCATCTTTGCAGGAAAGTGTTGCTTTAGATTGCTCTGATGGAACAAAATCTGATTGTTGATTGTTGAGAATGTAATTAGAAATTAAGTAGAGAATGATTGTGTAGGGATACCTGTCACCATCAAGGACTAAACACTGCTGAAGCCTTTGTAATGGGCGTCTTCTGGACATAATTTCTTCTATATTTTGGAAAAAGTGTACATTACATGCAGGCAAACCCACACTGACACATAATTAAGCTGAATGTGCACCTTTGGAAAGGAGAACAAAACTAGAAAGAAAATAAACAACTATGCTGCAACATGACATTTACAAAAACCCAGACACAAACATGCGTAGATGATTAATCTCCTTCACACCTAAAGTAATGAGGCTTTGTATCTGCAAATAAACACACCACAGTAATAAGTTGCATCCCTCAGTAAGCAGGCAGAGAATAAGAGTGTGAGCTGTGGTACAGCCCAGCCTTCATCACACTGTTAACACATGGTCACATGCAAGAAGACATTTGTAAGTGGCAAATAGTATATTGTATTTATTGCCCTTAGAATTTTCATTTGGGCACAAATACATCATACCAGTTTGCCCAGACCCATCATGCTACATTTTTGTCACAGTACGATGCCGCACATGTGACATTTCATTTCATTCATGTGTTAGAATTTTTTTTTATTTTTTGAACTATATTGACCTGTGTGTCTGCAGGAGAAGCGCATCGCCTCGCTGGATGCAGCCAATGCCCGTCTGATGAGCGCTCTCACCCAGCTAAAGGAGCGCTACAGCATGCAGACCCGCAACGGCATCTCCCCCACCAACCCCACCAAACTGCAGATTACTGAGAACGGAGAGTTCAGGAACAGCAGCAACTGCTAGACAGACTGGTGACTGCTGCTGAGTGAGTGACGAGCGCCTGCGAGTGTACAGCTGTTCCCCGAGAGGACGTCTACGTGCGTGCATGGATGCATGCCTGTTTGAAAGCCTGTGAGGATGTGCGTGTGCGGTATTTTTTTTTTTTTGTAAAAAGACAGTACCTTTAGAGGACATTTCCACTTTTTTGGACACCAGTGTAAGAGTAAGGACATCACTCTGAGGGGCCAGCCAGAAGAGGCGGGACTGCAGTGTGATGGACGGATTCACCAAGAGAACAAGATCACCAGACGGCCTTCGTTGCGAGGGTGACGGGCAGAGGAGGCGGGGCAGAGCCTGTACATATTAAAACTCAAAGCTGTCCATCAGTCAAACACTTCGCCAGTGGGTGCGCGCAGTCGCCGGGACACCGCAACCCCTGCCTACGCCTGGGACGAACCACTACACAACCACACACGGCGATGGCCGCTAGACACGGTCGCCCTAGCAACCCCTCCTCTCCTCCTCTCTCTTTGTTCTGCTCCCTCTGGACGACAGAGTGGACGCACTTACAATTACACGCATTGAGGATTATCACTTTAGTTTTCTTGAGAGGATTACTTTCTAGTGCTTTATTTTAAAATCACTGTTTATAAAGAACCAAATAGGAACTAAAAAAAATAGATATTTTTAGTCTCAAACAATCTTAATTTTTTTCCCTTTTCACTCCTTGGGTGTGTTCCTGAACATCCCGCTGACCCCGTGCCCCCAATCCATCCCTATGTAGTGCACTTTGTGAAAAGCTATTGGTACATGAAACGCCTTAAGAAAGGAACACACCTCGACTTTATCCTGCAGCTCCCCCGTTTCTGCAAAAAAACAAAAAAAAGGCACAACTTATACTGTGGATTTGTAAAGGATACAAAATAAATTGTACACACTTAAATGTACTATGAACGCTAAAGTAAATGAATTCTATGTGATGCTATATTAATGAAATTTAATATAGATGTATGCATTACTTTTTTTTCTTCTATAGAGTATACACACATAAACCTATATTTGATAATCTCAAATATAAAAGCAGCCCTTTATTTAGGAGTGAGATCTAGTTTTATTTTTCTTCTCTTACGATGAACGACTGTAGTGTGTAGCTTGCTTTAGAGCCCTGGAGGAGGAGACCACGCGGAGCAGTGATCTGCGCCTGTCGCCGCAGTCGCCCTTCAAATATCCACAGTGTTTAAAGCCTTTTACCTTCTGAGGGAAACAGCTCGCAGTGCTGGCGCTCATCACTGCTCTTAAAAGACACAGGTCAGTTAAACCCAGATTCGGGTTGTGGTCTCCTTTCTCTAGTAGCACAAGAGCGATTGAGAGACATGTGTTCTGACACACTCACTCATACTATACACTGGACTGGTGAGCCATTGTTGTGATGGCCCCCGTAGTTACAACATTTTCTCTCTTAACTGCTTTGTTTGTCAATGTTAATGAAGTATGCTGCATCCAAACTGTGACTCTATTAATCTTAGTGGCATCATCTCCCTCTCTCTTCTTCTCTTAGTCTATTTCTTACTCCCTCCCCCCCCACACCCTCCATTCTCCTGAATGTGAAGATGCTGACTCACAGTTGGTCTTAACATGAGGTTTAGTCCTTCTAAGCTCTTTCTTCATTGCCCCATCACATCTCTGCATCTGTAGTTTGTATATTTTGGCATCCATTTTTCTTACCTGTAACAGAATATATACATCCAGTGTGAGGCTCTGCATGCTTCATCCTTACTCTCGAGCCAACGGTAGCGCCAATGTCACCATTTGTTTGGTTTTTTTAAGTTGCCAATTGGAGGGTGGTGATGATGATGATGATGAGAATGATGATGAACAGCTTGCTGCAGACATACAGTGAACATATGATAACTGAGTGTATCAAGAGGCTGGACAGCCTGGGGAAGTGTAAATAAAATGCTCACATTATTTTTACCTAATGTTAACAGAGCTTTTTTGTAAATGTATCTTGTGCTCAAACTCTGCTGTATCATTATGGATATTGTAAATACGAAATAGCTCACTTGGTCATCTGTCCTCATTGGGTAGAACAATACAATTAAATTAACCTTTCAGTGTTCTCCCTGTTAAAGTTATTGTTTTTGTATTTAGAGTGTGATATCGCTAGCCAAAAAACTTATTAAGTAGGAGTTTGACTCTTGGGAAGTTGTGGAGGATGCCTAGTTGGTTTCGGGCCAAGCTGATTCCAGCCTCGATGAGATTCACAAGCACAACCATGTATTTCTCATCAGTCTAGCTCTATGCACTTTTACGTTCAATGGTCGGTGTTTATAATTAGCTTTTTTTCAGCACAGTACCTGTTTCAGGTGTTTAAAAATGTGGCAAAATTCAAAAACAAAGAAAGGGATTTTTGGTATAGCTCAGTCACAACTGTTATATCTGAACCTATTTACAACTTTTTTCCTGTTTGAATAGAAACAAATAGCCTCAGACTAAAAAAAAAAATCATACAGGAGTTTCCTCCTCATATCGTACAGGCATCCAATCCTAAAACAATATTGTACAACTGCAGAGATTAAAGCAAGAATATGTAACTTTTAACAGAACAAATACAACTTTCAGTTTCTCACACGTGAACAGATGAATTCATAAGCAGTACACGTTTATTTCAACACAAACACACTATTGATCCAGTAGCTTAGCATTGTAGCTAAATGCTAAACTAGTATTTGGCATTTACATTAGCTGAACAGATGGAAAATTTGATGCTATCATAACAGTCTTACTTGTTCTGTTATAATTAGATTGTGCTGGCTGAAATTAGCACAAGCTAGCAAATTTGAGTTAAATTTTATTGCATTAAGTGCATGACTAATTCAGGTATGACCTCTCCATCTGTGCTACTGTTACAGTAGCTTAGTATTGTAGCTGGAAATTTGGAAATTTTGATACCAAAGTTATAGCTTTATGTTATGTTTAGTAGCTTTGTTGTCTAAAGTATGATTCAGCATTTCTGCTAGCTTAAACAGTTGGAAATTTCAACTCTACTGTTTACAGCCTAACTTGCTCGATTATGGCTAGCAGCTTTTTTCTGATTAACATTCGCAAATTTCAGATACACTTTGATTCAGTTCAGACTCGACTTTTGCTACCGTTACAATAGCTTCAAAATTTTTATCTCAATGCTAAACTGCTGTTCAGCTAAACGGATAACGATGGCATTTCTAGTATTTATCAAAAACAGTAGCTTAGCATCTAGCAGTGGTGGCGGTCGTTCAGTAAAAGTAACATTGTTTTGCTTATAACCGCAGTGTACAATAATGAGTCATGTATGCCACATCTGTACATCTACACGGTGTAGAAGATGAACTCTATTGTTTGGTTTCTAATCTGACTTCTCAGCTATGACTGCATTTATCCCATCCATGATCTGACCTCAGTTCTGTTCCGAGTCAGAAAACCATGAGCTCACACAGATAAGCCGGTCTGGCAAAATATCAATCAAAATATAAAGCTATAAATAAAGTAAAAGATGTTGTATGTTTTCTATTATCTTGTAGAAAATACTTTTGTAAGTATGTTGAAAGTATAAAGTATTTGCTGGATTCTGCTTCCTTTGACGACAGTGACAAAACAATAATGTACAGAGGAATTTGTGTTGACAAAATGTGGCTGTGCAATTTATGTACATTCGCAACTAGACCTATTAAAGTTTTATTTAGCTATTTTAAAATCTCGTCCCCGTGTCTGTCTCTCATTGCCTCACACACATTGTCCTCTGTGGTGCTTTGCTATTATGAAATGTAAATGAAGCTTAATTTGAGCGCATGTGAGATGAAGCTTGTATTCATTACATACTCAAGCAGGCCTAGATAGATGACAAGCAGCTCGAGGGAACATATGCTCAGACTTGGGGTCCAAAGGCAGAGCAGAGGATATGATGGAGGGATGTGAAAGACTAGTTTGAGCGGCGCCCACTTCTCAGCGAGCCTGACCTACATACTGCCTGATTGTTATTCCCCACAGTGGGTAGGAGAAAGCCTGAAAGGGCCTTGACAACAAAAAAGGAGGGAATTTTGTTGAAAAATGTTCCTTTTTGTAAAACAGCATAGTGTACTAGTGCATGTCAAGAAATTACAATATGGCGAAAAAGTTGAATATTTACCATCAGTCATTGGTGGGATTGCTGTGCAAACGCAGTTTTTATCGATCATGCTGTGTTTTTTCTTTTCTTCATGTTTGATGAGTTTGATGTGTTGTACTACTACTTTGTTCAAGGGGTTTTTGATGCCTTACAAAACTATAAATGCAACATAGCTTGAGATGCTCAGATAGCTGACTGGTTAGTTAACACACCCTATAAACAGCTGGGTTAGTGTTCGGTTCTGGGAAGACACAATATTGTAACAGAATTTCACAACTGAAAATTATTTTTTTGTTTTTACAACATACTATACTGAGGCGTTTTTAGTTTTTTAGGACATATTATACCGTGAAGTTTTTCTGAAAAAATATCATTTGATGTTTTTGTGTTTTTACCATATATTTTTGACATTTTTCATATTTTTATGACATACTATTCTATGGCAATTATTTGCATTTATATGACATATTATGAAGTTGGTCATGAAACACTAGTCTTTGATATTTTAGGGGATTTTTACAGTAAACTATGCTGTGACATATCACCAGTAACACCTGAGCTCAGCCTCAGCTGCTGAACCACAACAACAACAACAACAACAACAAAAAGCTGTGGAGACTGAAGGGACTGGAGCTGCAGCAGTAAGTGGCGTTGCCAGACTCTGCGACAGAAGGTCGAGGAACCGTTGGCAGATGGTTGTGCTGTGGAACATGACTAAGTTCTTGAAACATATTTTAAAAATTATCTATTTCAGGATCATCTATCAGCCTTGTTGAAGACTGTATAGACTGCCAACAGTGCTGCCATTACAATACATATCCTCCCCTAATAATGCCCTTCAATGAGCCCATAGACAACATCACTGATCCACTGTACATACTGTATATTTTCAGCAACATCGAGGCTTCATGTTATTTGCTCAGATTTTGTTGTCAGTAGTGGCCACATCAACACCCACACCTTCAGTTTAAAGAGGAAAATGAATTTTATTTTTTTGCTGTTTTATTAATACATTTCAAAATCATACAACTGACAACTGTTGCTAACCATAATAAATTCTACTTTGTGTTGTTATACTGCAGTGTGTACCGTGTGTTAGTCCTACTGTACGTGTAGTACAAATGTTAGAGTTAATCAGCTGCCCACACTGCAGGCGTTAAAGTAACACGTTTCAGTGTTCTTCCTTAAAACACATCACACTTACCTGTTGGTGCGCATGTGACAAACCAGTCGATTAATCTTAGAAACAAACTGGGGGGGGAAAAAAATAGTTACAAGTCAAACAATAGTGTTCAGTGGGTAACTGTGGTGGGACTAATTGGAAATGACAGCAGCCTCTCTGGTTGGCATCCACACTGGATAAGGTTTGATCACAAAAGCTGAATGTGAATCATTCGTTATTATTAAACAGTTCTCCGTCTAAATGTTGGAATTCTGTGCTATCCAGTTACTTATGAAATAACTGTGAGGCTACAAAGAAATCATCCTAAGAACATGTTCTTTGAGGGTCTGAGGCTGCCTGACTGGAATAGCTGCAGAAATCAAAGAGGATAAGAGGCGGCGTGGCCTTTTCCCTTTGAATACTTATTCACTTAACTCGGCGCTAATGGGCTCACGGAGCTGGGACGCACAGCTGAGCCGCGGGCTGTAAATAGGCTTTCACCATTGAACGAAGCACAAATAAATACAGTACGTACAAAACGCGCTCAAACGTACACAATAAGCCCACACAAGTGCTCAGTCGACCCTCACAATCATTTCTGTGCAAATGTTACAGTTCAAAGAATCTTTGTGCAAATTCAAGGATATAATACACATACTGAGGGCACTCCCGTACCTCTATTTATTTGTGTGTGGTGTCTAATATTATCCCTGTTTCTTTCGGTGTATGCATTGCGGGACAAAGGTGACGGGAAGCAAATAGCTGCCCTGTAGAATCAGTAAGAATATTAACAGCAGCCATACCCCCACCCCCCACCCCCCACCCCCAGCCCTCGAGTGGACCACACTGTTCATATATGATCACAGCAGGAGGGGAGAGAGAAATGCATGAACCTCCTCAGAACTGTTGTTCTCTGTCCACTGCAGGACCCCCGCGGACATCCTGTGAAGAAAAAGCCCTCTCGTCAGTTCTCCACGTTGGCCCTGAGCGCGCGAGGCTTGAGTCTTTGATGCAGCCGGTAGTCCTGGCTGGCCGCCCTACGCAGGGGGGCCGGGGAGCCGAGCCGAGCGTCGGCGGGGCCCAGCGTCTGAGCCTTGACGGCTCGCGGCAGCGCCCTGCTGCAGCTCAGCGAGCGCCTGTCTTCCACGCCCGCCGGGGACTCGAGCTGAGCCTCGCACAGCTCCAGCAGCGACACCACCTGCTCCCTCAGCGCCAGCGACTTGAACCTGCGACCGGCCAGGAAGAAAAAGGCTTCCACGAACGCTTGTAGTCCCATCCCTGAAGGACAAAGGTGCAGAGTAAGGGGGGGGCAAGAAATACATAAATACATACACATAACTAACAACATGGGTCAGTCAGTGACATCACTAAATGTTTTCTGGATGAGGCTGCTGGTAAATTATCCACATCTGTGCCTGGAACATACATTTAATGTCATCTCCAATTAAAAACCATATATGGGATGCTGTATATTAAAATTTCAAGTAATAATAACCACATATTCAGATACTTCTTCACACATTAACTGTTAGAACAAGGAGCCAGTGAGGACTCTGCTCTCAGCTCATTGAACCACTGAGCTGCTGATGCTGTTAAGGATGCAGAAGTGTGATCATCTTATCACTGTGACTCTATAATTGTCAGATCTTGCTTTTAGGACAAAGGTCAGAGAGTGTGAAGATCAAAGACCAGAAAAACAGGATGAGCCAATATTTTTTAAATATAAGTTTCTGCTAGAAGACGATGACAAATGTGCAGAAAACTAAAGGAATCAATGGAGTGAAGAATCACCAACAAGAAGCCGGTTCCTACTGGACTAACACGGTGTAAGTTTGTGGGTCATCTGCTGTGGAATTATCAATTTTATTTTTAAAAGTTTTGTGCCTCTCCCTCGCTCCCACTGAATCCTCCAGCACACAGCCACAGAAAACATGGCCCTGCCTTCAGGCTCCCTGCATACGTATAAGCTCATTCCAAATTCAGCCCACAATCTCGTCTGTGCAGGCCCCTCCATCCTGGTCCATGTGATCTCCATCCGTCCGCTCCGCCTCACAAACATTCCTCGGAAAGGTGCAACGTCTGAATTATTCATGTCGGACAGTCTCTCTCCCGCTGTCACATTGTGATCTCAGCTCATTTCAATTATGGGAGCGCAGTGTCAGAGGCAACCTGACAGAGAATGACAAGCAATTATCTCCCAGCACATTATTTGTCTCAAGGATACACGGCTCCCTGTCCTCTACATGTTGTTTCCCCGCCAGGGTTGTGTTTTAGCACGTGTGTGTGTGTGTGTGTGTGTCTGTGCGCGTCATACCTGCTTCTCTGGAGTCAGGCATCGTTCCTGTCCAACGACGGGTGATGTCTATGTAGAGGATGTCCACCGAGGCCATGGTGAAGTTGCTGTTGCTCAGTTTGCAGGTCCTGAAAACAAACCAGGACATCGCACACATGCTGAGTGCGGACGTTCCGTTCGTCTCGATACTGTCATAGACGTGACTGTTCAACCACTGAGGTCATAGTTAGCAGTTGTGTTGTACCGTTAGCCTCTTGAGCTAATTTCTTTATTATGACAGGTTATTCTCAGCTAGCATCGTTCCTGGTTCGGGTGAGTTTCGTACATTTACTACACGTGAAGTAAAACATTGTCACACAAGGAGAAAAGACGCAGATCTTGCAGGGGATCCGAGGGTTTGTACCTGATGAAGGTTCGGAAGGCGGTGGGGCCCAGACGCATGTTGCCCTTCACCCCGAGGAAGCGTATGAACAGAGCTGCCATCCGCTCCACCAGCCGCAGGTGGTTGAACTGTTTGGTGTACTTGGGGTAGACCTGCTTCAGGCACAGCGAGGGCAGCGCGCCGTCGTCCGGGCTCCTCTCCTGAGGCTCCGCCTCCATGGGAATCTCCTCCCGGTGCTCCAGCCCACCGGCCTTTATCTGGGAACTGTTAGGAAAGAAAATTCGATTTTTATCAAATTTTGCTGCATAATATTTCAATGACGGGCATACGGGATGGTGGAGCATTTCGCCCGTAGCTTTGATAACTACATGTAAGTCACGTCATGTGCTGCTCTTTGCGCCGCCCAGGGCTGAGTAATGGCCTTCAGGCCCCGCAGGACACGTCAGGCCAACCCAGGGAGCTTTTGTCAGCTGAGCCACACATAGCCAAGCACCTGGGGGAGATAAGTGCACCGAGCTTTTTCCACTTGCACTTAAAGCCTGACACGGCAGGGGGAAAAAAAGGAAAAAATTATATTGTGTGAAGGACATATAACTCCCTCATGTCAGCCTTTTCACTTTCTGCGCTTACGTCAGCGCTGCTTACCTTCATCAGTAGCAACGCGCAGCTGCACGACAGAGGTTCAGCATTTAAGAGTGAGGAATCGGTTTTGAATTCTCACCAAAGAGAAAGGCACTTAAGTAAAACAAAGCCCAGAGAGGAAGGTTACTTTAGTTGGAAGCGGCAGCGGCGTGACTCATAAAGCGCTGCATACCCAGGTGATGCCTCTTGAAAAGCCACAGTGGATCTCTGCAGTGGTTTTTAAGTCTGCGCCGGGCATTAGTCACCGAGCCCGCACTCGCATTAAAAATCCACACCGCCAATTCTATTGCAGTGACTGATGGCGGGCAAATGGTGCTTTTAAAGACGCCGCGTTTAATCCCCTGAACGAGGGTGAAAAATGCACAAAAGCACTTATGTTGGTAACTTGCTTTGGCCAAACGAAGTCGATCGATTCACTCAGGAGATGAGAACTTGGTTTCCAAAGATCTTTTATAAAAGGGCTTCAAATATTTCATAAGATGTCAAACTGCACATTGTAAACTGAACATTGTTGGGTTTTGGATTGCTGCTCCCACAGAACAAGACATTTTTTAATTTTTTTTTTTTTTTACCTTCCCTTTTTTTAGGATTATTCATAACCCATCATTTCCAAAAGTTGCAGCCAGGTGTGGATGCCACGCTACAAATTTGCACCTATTTCTGTTCACTACTCGCTTATTTGAACTTTGCCCTCGACACACAACTACCTGTCCATCTCGTGCTTCTCCAGACGGATTTAGTCGTTCTCATGGAAAATGAATGGGAGCCTGACATCTCCCTCAGCGCTAGACTCTGTACGGCAAAACCAAGGGCACAGAGTCCCAGTGACCTCCAGTAACTGTGAATAAGTGAAAAGGTTCTTTAAGGAGAACTCGTGTGGTCGATGTGTGTGCAGGCGGCAACAAAGAGAGATACACAAAGGTGCTTTGACATCGAGGGCATACGGCACCGCTGACTGTTACGAGGCAGTTTCTTTCTCCATGAATTAGTAAATAGTGTCAATGGCACAGAGAGGGCGCTGCTGAATGTTTAATAGAATCAATCATCCCGGGGCCGCGAGAAGGACCACCCACATCTATTCAGACGGCTGGAAACGGACATGTCTCCGACGGACGCCGACAGCCGGACGGACAGTGAGGAGAAAGCAACGGAGGCGACGCCAGAGAGAGTAAAAGGTGAAGAGTGGCAGGTTATTAAAAAGACATTCAGAGGCCGGTGCCAAATGTTGGCTGAGCATACGTGAGTCTCATTCAGCTGTCATCAACCCGCGTAAACGCCATCACTGGTCTGCTGGGGAGTAAATCATCCAAAGCTCCTCACACGCTGTCAGAAGTCTTAGGAGGTGCCAAGAGTGTCGGTGAAAAGAAACCCAGGCGTCTGTACACGTATCTCACAAATCAGAGTTTACAGATTAAACGAGTCATACAAGACACACAGAGGAGATAATCTCCCACAGGTAACAAGGAAACTTTTTTCTGCCCTCACTTGTTTCCATCCACAAACGCACACGAATCACAAAACTTGAAATGTGGCGTATGAGCACTCAGTCCAGTGGATCTCTCTTTATGCAGATGATGCGTTTGTATCCTGCTTTAAGGCGCGTACACCTGTGAGTATCTCACCTCCGTCTCCTAACTCGCCGCATTTCTCCAAAATGCCCCCCCCCCCTTTGTTCTGCCATTTTATATTTACTTGTCTCTTATATAAGCTCTCAATCCGTCTTGCTTTAAATAGCAACACCATTCTCTTGCTCCGCTGTACCTTTGTGTTGCGAGCCTGCTCTGTTCTCAGCTCTCTCGCTCTTCATTTTGTCAGGTGAAATTCATTAGGGGGCGCCCCCGCGTTCAGCCTCGCCTCTGCGTTCTGAACGACTGAATCCCATCCATCCCGCTGCAGAACAGCTGTCAGTGACCGCAGCACAGGTATATTTACTGACGAGCGGACCATCTGTGCAGTAAACAAATGGTTTCACCTGCCGTACCGCGGCGGGAACACTCTGCCTGTGCCGAACGATCCTGAAAGTTAGCAGAAAAAGAGGAAAACGAGGTCGGTCCCTTCCCCATTAAGACAGATGAATATCTGTGAAGGTGAATGACAGGTTGAATCACGTTTTAATAAACAGCTATAATCCACCGGCATCCCTGAGATTCGCCTCGTGATGGCGTGCCATCAAAACCCCTGAAATGCCAATCAGAAGGCCGTCTGCTTCTAAAACAGTTACCCGACCCTCATTTCCGTGGCTTATTTCCCTCATCAGCCACATTTCTCTCCTCCATCAACATCCAGTGTGCAGACATGGACTGTGCACGTGGACGGACACGTCTTCCACACAAACGGCTCGATTTCAATCGGATAAAAAGTCCAATGCAGCATTTGTGTCCCGTCCAACATGCACACATATGTATGTGGTGTGTGCCCACGCAAACACACACACAAAGAACAAACTGTGGAAGTGAATGATTAATGAGTTCCTATTTAGCGCCCGTGTCATTGGCTGCAGTAATGATTACATTTTTCGGAGCATATCCAATCTTATGGCTAATTTAATAAACATTAGCACTAGCTAGTTGGGACAAAATTAGCATACCCCCCCCCCAACCACAAGGCTCAGTCGTTATCTGCACAGCTGACAGCACATTTTCCTGCAATCACAACTTGACATGAATACTAAAATGTTTTGGCCGCAGGTTTTGATCTTGAATCTTCAGTTTTTACTTGTGATCCGTACGCTAACAGGTTCAGCTACTGATTAGCTTTCACCTTCGGTCTGGGCGCCGCCAACACAGTGTGCTGCTAACTCATCGCTAATCAATTCTGATATGATTCAGCAACTGTAACTCACTCTGCTCTGTTCACCTCTCCACAGAAACGATGGCTCGTTATTTACACCCTGTGTACAGGCGTTGGTGCTTTTCTGCAAACATAAAGACGCATGAGGACTGAAACCAGGAGTCGCATCATAAACCCGGTCCTTGTCCTTCACGATGAGCGGCGCTTAAGTTTTACAGAGGCGCTGAACGACACCCTGTTAAAGCTCGCTCTGCTTGTTTCTCTCCTGACGTCTGGACTTAAGCCTCTTTTCGCCACATGGCTGCAGATTATAGATACTCTCACGCTGAGATATTTTATTAAGATGTTCTTCTGCTCTTTAATTGGCTCGAGGAGGCTTAAAATGTGGAGATAAAGCAGTCGAATAAATGGAGGTGTGTACACACAGTGAAATGAGCCAAATCGTTTCCATTAAAACACAATTAACTGTGAGTGACTTAAAGATTATTCTATATGAAGGAATCTTCTGATGTGCTTTGTTAGGCCGAATATTAACAACTATTACTTCCTTAAATTGATAACGTACTCATCAAAAATCACAGCAAAAGGCCAAAAAGTTCAAACCCTTCAGCTTGAAAATGACTTTTTATCAAAACTAATCAATGATGATTATAGTTTACAGGCCTAATTTACCGTCGACTAAACACTCGATTTATCATTTCAGCTCTAAACCTGTGTGTGTTGTACAGATAGAGATTTAAAGGTTTTCAACAGCAACTACTCATGCAGGGACTAAGGTTTCATTTAACACAAAATATATGAGGAACTCTTCATTAAACTATGTGGATGGGAATTAGTTTAAAGGAGCCGCATTTTAAATGTGCATACTGTGTTAGCCTGCAGTGCAATTCATCCACACACAAGGACGAGTTGTGGTTCTGCTGATCCGAGCGAGATGAAAATACAGCGATGCGGGGAAGACTGAGGATTAAACATATTATAAGGGGATTACATCAATACGTTGCTGGTCATGAATATAATAGTTAAGTGGGTATTATCCCAGAGAAGAGATCCCTCTCACTTCTGCAGAACAAAGCAGATCAGGTATCTGATATAACAGTTAATCTGGAGAGGAGGCGAGAAGGAAGTGAGGGAAGGAGAGAAACGGGCAAGAAATGGAGACGGTGGTAAAACAGAAAGAGCGAATCCTCTTGTCACAGAGCAAAAGCAACAAAACCTAATGGCGGAGGAGATTTACTGCCAGGCTCCACACAGGGCCAGTCAGCCAGAGAGAGGGAGCCACCAGACTTGTACAGTAACGTGTGAATTTCCACCACGGCTTAGCTGAATTGAATTTTTCCATCTAACAGGCTTATGGAGGAGCTGCTGGAGGATGTGCGGGGCAGGGGAGGGCATCCTGTCCTTAAAAGTAGACTCTTAAGACCGGCAGACGAACCAGGGAGGATGCAAGAACTCCAACTTCAAACCGTGCGTTGACTGTGTAATGTGTCTGTGTGTGTGTGTGTGTGTGTGTGTGTGTGTACCAGCGAGCTGTACTTACAGTTTCCTGTGGCCGGGATCCATAAGGCGCAGAGTGTCCCTGATCACCCCCACTTTGACCTCTTCATCCACAGGACTGGGAACGTATTCAAACACTCCCGGTGCTACCTGGAACAAACACAAAACTTTTACTGCAGCTCTGCTAATAACGACAATATGAGGATGACAACGACACTGGAGATCGACCGATGCTGACGTTCACCTCTTTTTCATGTTCTATCCTCATGCTGGGATTGGAGTTGACCTCCAGTAAAACTGGCTTCAGGTTCTTCATCAGCAGGATGTCAAAACCCAATATCTGTGGCAGAGACACATCCTTCATCACATACATACATACATACTACAAACTCCACTGTATACCAGGGGTGCAACGCACGGCTACTAGCTTCATCCGCTCATGCCATAAAAATGTGCATAGTCGGATATCCGCTGGACAACTGCACGTCTTATCCCAGAAATGGTTCGAAACTGGCTTGTGTACTTTGTGTTTAAGTTAAGCTAAACAAAATAACACAATGTAACATCATCTGAATTAGTGAAGCAGTAAAACACAGCCTGTATTTGAATCGTACCTTTCAACGACAAGGAAAAAGTGTAAATACAAGCAGCTAAAAAGCTGTGAGTGCAAGGCCTTGGCATCTGTTGACACGCCTAACACAGCGTTAACCCACCTGGAAGCACGTGGGTCCTGGTTTGCCAGGCGGTATGTCAGCCTGATAGTAGACCTTAAGCTCAGGCACCACGGCGATGGCGGTCTTGATGACAAGGGCGATGATGTCCGACCACACCTTCTTGATGTCCACGCCTTTGGCCGCCAGCCTGTAGAGCACGCTGGAGAGGGTGCGCTTGCTGCCCGTGCTCTGGCTGTCCGAGTGGACGAAGTTGCCGCTGTGGACGTTGAGGGAGTAGTTCGTCAGGTGCATGAAGACGTGGCTCAGGTTCTTCTGGCTTGGCTCCTGCACGACCGGAACGAGAGATGACCTCGAGTTGGCGTATGCCGTAGAAATGCATGTGCATGTTTCCAATGAGCTTCCAGCTAAACCTGCCAACGTGGTGGATACCTGGTAGGGCTCGGTGCAAAAACGTGTCAGGCCTTCCTTGGCGATGAAGATCTCCAGCGGCTCCATCGACTTGATCAGCACGTAGAGGCGGATGTCGAATTTGAGCTTGTCGATGAGCAACGGCTTCTGGATGTACTCCTGGACGACGGCCTGTCGGGCCTGTGAACCCGCCATGAGCTTGAGGTCACTGGGGTCACGGATGAGGTAGATGCCGTCCCCCTGAGAGCCCCCGTCCGGCTTGACGATGAAGGTGGGATTCACTGTGGCGTCGTTCTCCTTCACCATGCGAATCTGCAGCAGAGATAAGATAAAGGATGAGGTTCCTTGTTCCTCTGATTACAGTCAGACTTTTTATTGTCAAAGTGTCGTACAAAAACAAAACTAAAGGAAAGTCCCTCCTCTGTCTGGTGAAAAACAGTGATTGTCAGTGATATATTGGTGCCCCCTGCTGGACATTTCACATAGCTGCAGTATAAAATTTGAAATGCTCTAGCGTAAAAGACTTCAACTTTTGTCATCTTACTCTTGTGTATTTTAGGCTTTAGGCAATGGCTGCTCAATTCTGCTCAGACAACACAGCTAATCCAAAGATGAACTCCACCGGCATCACGTCCACTTATTTTGGTTTTTGCGCGACATGATCGCACCTGTGTGGAGAACTGCTGGTACTCCTCAGGCAGGATCCAGGAACGGGGATAGAAGTCGTACTCCTCCGGGAACAGCTCCTGCATGGTCCGCACCGCCCGACTCAGGTTGATCTTCCTCAGCATTTCAATCATCCCTGCAACGCACAAAACGCACGTTTGAGAGACGTGTCCGACTGTGCAGTTTGGAAATCAGAAGAAGATTCAAACACATTCTTGTGCTGCCGTCACATGTGTGGAAACTATCAGGAAAGAGTGTCCGAGCTGAAAAAGGAAACAGATACGTTCTTGTAAAATCTGAGTATAACACAAGGATGAGTGAAAGACAGGAGGTGATGTAGGTTTCTAACTAAAACAATAATCTCTCGTGTCCAAAGCAATCATTACTGCTGTGGCATGAAAGGTTCGAGCTGGAGCGATGAGGATCAGAGAGGCTTTGCCTCAATCCCTCCTGTTGTGATTACAGAACACATGAAGTGCTGCGAGCTGAAATCAAGCCATCTCTCCACTCGCACTCGTCAGGGTGCTCCATGTGAACAGGTGGTGTTGAGGCGAAGGCTGTGAAGTACCTGGGAAACTTGTTCACCTGCCCCGAGACAATATTTTCATTGTCGTGGAAGGAGACGCCATGCCAGTAGATGTCGCAGGCCGCTCGTCTTCCCAGAGGAAACTGGAGACACGCAGAGAAGGAGGGGGGCATTCAGAAAGTCCGACTTCTGCATCTGCACATGACAAATCTGTTGGTATGACTCAGGTGAACACAGAGGATAATCTGGCGTACAGATGATGGGTGGTGCGTGAGGAGAAAGCGGAGAAGAACTGATAGTGTAAAAGGATTTCAAGAGCTGAGAAATCCTGTTGGCACAAGGTGCAGCTTTCTGCCCTGCTCGCACACGCTGCACGCCACGTGTTACACGTAAAGACCAATCATCGCTCTGTGTGCAGAATCATTACAACAATAATGTTTCCATACTTTTCACGTTGTTTCCAAACTCATGTGAAAGAAGAGACGAGCTTCTGCAGCTCATCAAAAGATCAAGTCTTATTTTTAACTTTATGATATCATGACTCTATATCAAGTTGTACTGGAGGGGGGCAGCAGCAGCGTGGTGACACCCCTGCTACGCTCTGCCCTGATGCGACCTGTCGGACCTGCGACAGAATAAAATCTCGTTAGCAAGTTAGCATGAGGGCGTGTGAAACGGGGAAACCCTCGACAGCCAGGGTCCGCTATAAATACTGCCAGAGCCACGCGGGCGTATAACTGTATAATCACATCAGGGAAGGAGGTCAAATTAATGTGAGCAGTTTCTAAGGGATCGGGCCCAAACGTAGCCATGTTGTCCGCGCGTGGAGACGCACACATGTGGCACGAGGAGGCCTCTGGGTGACGGGCCTATCAGAAGCCAGAGATACTGGATTGCGCCTTAGTCTGTTGGATTCTCTTCAAAACACAAAGCCCCTGATTAAATGCTCAGTTATTAGTCTCACCTACTGAAGTTGTCACTCAGACCCCTCAGGCTTGTCATTCTCTCCCTGCCTCAAAGAGGACTAACAATCCACAGGATTAGAGGAGCTTAAGGCTAATCATTTCCCACTGATTAAGAGAGTGCCATATGCTGAAAGTCAGTCGATAGCTGTCGCCGGGCCAGAAATGAAGGCTTATCAACCTGGAGGTGTGTTACAATTTGTTAAAGCATTCAAGCTTCTTTCCATAACTGACCAAACAAACAGAGCCAGTCTTCTGGAACAACCCCCCCCCCAGATGCTGACAGGCGCTTTCAAAATGACACAGGAGCTATAGCCACCCTTGACTTTGCTATGGGGGTGGATTGTGCTGACAAAGCACCGTAACGTATAGTCCCTCTAACGTTTCTGACACCAAACCTGGAAGGGTTTCAGTGTCACGGCGTGGTCACCGCTGACAAGCTAGAGTCTTTACTTCTCCCGTCTTTACGCCTCATGCATTATGGAGAGCGCGTTAATAATGGCTGATGGCCGGTATTAATTGCATCGCATTCAAACTGACCAGATGGAGTTTGTGCCTCGGAGCGAGGTGATCAGCCTTCTCATCAATCTTTTAAAGTTGTTGCTTTTGGTTTGGAAGAATTTTCATCCTCTCTACCATCCACTCTAAACACATAGTCACAAAAAACATCATTCACCGTTATCTCAAACGTTATCTCAAGCTGCAGCAACACTGTGCAGGTGGTGGGACATGCAGTTACAGTAAAACAAATGTTTCCATGCACGTGTACTCGTTTCCCCGCACCTGAGCTGGTTGTCACCCCAACGAAACACTGATGCCCCGAGCGGCTGGTGTCAGGGTCCCACACTGAACCCAGATGTTCACCGCAGCTTCGCTGAACCAGTGCTTCGTAGGAGTGAAACCTGCACAGACAAGCGACGAGGTCTCTCATCCAGTATACCTCTTTCCATTTTAACTGCCTGATGCTTATCTTCAGCGCCTCCAGCGAGGTTTTGGCCTTCGACGTATCCACTGTCACCGGTCTCCTCTTCCTCCCTTGCTTGAGTCCGTCCTCGCGCCGTGCTTCTTGGATGTGTTTGGATGCTTGGACGGTCACATAGTTCCCGTTGGTCTCGGACTTGCCCTGCAGGATCTTTCCAGTTCCCCTGACGTGGAGTGTGCGCTCATGCCCGGGTCTGCTCGAGTTCTTGCCCGCATGAGCGGCAACCACCAGCCGTGCAGCGACAGGTCTGAGACGTGTTTGCCACAGGCGCTCTTGTCATCTTTCCCCTTAACGCGACTTTTGCCCCTGTGTTTAGAGGTGATGCAGTTGTTGGATCCATATCTTCCAGCTACGGTGTTGCCGGGAGGGTCTGGTGAGACGGAGGCGGGCGGAGAGGGCACCGGCGGCTGCTCCTCGGCGTCCACACCCTCCGTCTTCGCATCCTCCCCGAAGGATTTCATTTGCTCGAGTTGAACCTTCACTTTAACATAGTGATCACTCATTACGCGAAACGCTAAGAGTGGGCCGAGGACGGTTGGACCAACAATCCGACGCCGGCGGGCTGACGTTATGCCGCGACAGCGCGGTACGCATCGCTCGCTTAAATGGCAGATTAAAGACGAAAAGCCATTTTTCTTCAGCCTGTCGCGTCCGGCGTGGAGCGACTGAGCACGCCGGGGAGGATAAGACTCGAAGCCGGCGGCGTCACCGAGCTAAGAGCCGGCTGGCACCTCCGGGCTCCAGGAGTAACGCTAAGCTAACGCCGCCAGCCAGCCGGAAACGATGATTTAATGAGCTACTCCAGACTGCCAGCGGCTCTCACGAGCTGGCAGTTTACCCTAACCGCTGCTAGCTGCTAGCTAAACCTGACGTTAGCATGTCCAGCTCCGTTTAGCTAACATATGGTTCTGAGCCGCGGGCGAGCACGACCCGTTCAACCCATGTGGGGCTTCAACTTACGGGGACCTTAAGGAGCCTTTTTTAACAGACAAGCGCCGCGAAGGTTGCCACAGTGGTGTGTGTGTTGTCAGGCAGCAGCAGGTAGGAGAAGGCAGACCATCCCACCTCCACCCAGCCTCCATCTGGTGTTTTGATGCCGGCTGGCGTTGCCTTTCGAGCTTCTGGTTCTTCTTCTTCTTCTCTGAGTTTAACGGCGGGTCGCAAACTACGTCGAGGCGCAGTGCCGCCACCTACCGTACAACAGAGTGTATTACCATATTAATAATCAATGACTCATCGGCCCTTAACGACATGAAAGTCTCTCTCTCTGGCGATGTTAACCAGATGTAAATGTAAAATCCGTTTGAATTTTCAACTTTTATTCCAGACCCACAATTTCAAAATAGTCAGTTCATTTAATGATAATGAAAAATCAAGGAGTTGTGAATGAATAGGGATGTAACATTTGTACAGGCAGCGTCATCCACACACAGTATGTCACTCTGAGCTCTGCTGCTGTGCATCTTCTGACTATACAGACTACAAAGTCAGTCAGGGACGATTTCATGTTTTAACGTTTATTTAGAAGTCAGGGGGTGGGTGTAGATGGAGAGTTTTCTCTGGCAACCGCACATGTGGGATTACAGGGTGATGCATTTGCAGACACTAAAAGATCACTACATATGGGGGACATGAATGACATTCCATATGGAAGAAGACATGGTAAAGCGCTAATTAAAAAAGAAAATATCTGAACTTTGGCAGAGAAAGTGGGATGAGGGTAAGGGCAGGTCCTACTGTAGAGTATAAAGGATAGTTAATTAAGGTTTGATCACATTGTTTTAAATAAGACACTGATTTCATTATTCAACCCATTACTGTAGCTTAACTCTTCAGTTGCTAATTCATTTATTCACCGGAAACATCAGTGTTCCATGAGTATTTACACCCGTACAAAAACACTTCACACCCTGTCACAGTCTGTCTTTAGTTAGAGACGGAAATGAAACCCAACATCATTCAGTATGTTGGCCACTTCATTTCAAAAACTAATTATTCATTACATTTTCCAAATAAAATTACAGGCAGTACCCTGAGATGTCTAAACCAATGAGTGTGCTTCTCAAAATAATGCACTGGTAAACAAACACATAATGGATCTTGTACAAGGTTTTAAGAGAATAAGCCATCTTCATCTGCTGTTTCAGACTTAATATTCATTAGTTCACAGCTTCCTTTTGTCACAGTCAGTGGAGATTGAAAAACATGAATAATCATCACCCTTTAAAACATCTCACAGGTTTCACAAGAAAAAAACCTGCTTGTGTTCAGGTGATGAGTCACCCAATAATTTAAAAAGTACAGGTTGGATAGTACCTCGTTTTCACGAGTACTGAGTGTTAGAAATTTTCTTCCACAGTAAAGTCTTCAGGTTGTTGAGGACCAGTGAGTGATGCACCTCCATCTGGCTCGCCAGCCCGCTGAGTGTCACGCAGGTGCGCAGCTGCTTTTCCAGATCCCCACGGAGGTCCGAGGGCGCGCCAAAAAGAAGAAAGTCCTGCAACAGCACACACACTTTTGCAAGATTGGGTTGCACAACCTCAGTATTACACTGCTTCACCAGTCGATCACAGGTGGCCGTGCAGTCCCGGCCGTAGGTACAGTCCGCGTTAGTCTCACATCGCCGTCCCTTCAGGAATCCACGAACAACTGCCTCGGATGCCACGCTGTGCAGGTTGGCCATCTTGCAGTCATACTTTGCGTTGTAGCCCACATGGTGAGGACTGGCATCGCATATCAGGAAACTCCCGTAGGACCCGTGGAAGACCTCCTCCACGAACTCCAGCAGACCAATGGTGATGCGAGCTCTGCGAGGCCAGGCCGGTGCGAGCCAGTGGTTCAGGCTGGAGCTCAGCGCCTCTGGGACCAGAGCCCGCAGGTAGTGAGGCACCTCCAGCCTGTAGAGAGAGCTGTGGCCCACACGTTCTGTCACGTACAAGTCTCCACAGAAGCCCAGCAGCTTGGGGGTGTGCTCCTTCTCCTGCAGCGCCATCATCAGGAGGAACTCGTTGATCTGCAGAAGAGCCCAGATGGACTTGGCCTCTGCAAGGGACACTTTGCCATCCTGGTTGACATCAGCCAGATTAATGACCCGTTCCACCAAGGTGCTCAAAGACGGCTGCTCACCAAGATTGGCCTGCAAGATGGAGGTTGACACTGTTTAGCTGAACATAGACACAGTGGCATAAATAAAATAAACAGACGAGCAACCTTGAGGAAAGCGTGCAGCATCTCTTTAAATTCATCCATAGAAGTTCCACGAGTGGGTTTGTCGAATAAGCTCATCTCCTGTCGCAGAACAGAGTCCGGAGCACCGTCCGTCTTCTCCGGATCCTCAACACCACACTTGATCACAACAGGTTTCTCCTTCCACAGTCCACTGTACACCTGCAAATGTCCCAATGCAAGAACAGTGAGACAATATGTCGATTAATTACCTCTACTGCTTGTGTTTCTAACTCATACATGAGAATATTTCACAGTGAAAAGCATATTTGGGATTGTTTTTCTTCAGACAGAACTTATTTTACTTGTGTGTGCATCTTTGTTTTACCTGATGTGTAGAGGAAGTGGACATGCAGCGCTGCAGGGTTAGCGTTCTCTGATCACATAGCGCCTTGCAGGATGAGCCTGAGATTATGCCTCTTCTGTAGTAATTACACTATAAAAGAAAATAGTACATTCAAGAATATTACACTGTAAAGAAAGAAAAGCAGCCGGTGAGATGAATTAACTGTTCCATGAGTAAACATGAAGCAAATAAATTAAAGCCAAAGCCCAATCAAACCAAAATAAACTTTTGGGATCAGTGTGGCTGTATCTTTCAATAAGACATATTTCCAAAAATGTTCAGCTATTCCTTTAAGATCTTTCATGTGATCAAGTTTCATGACACCGTTGGTCTGGCTCATGTGCGTCACTCATTGTGGTGTGCACCATATGTCAGTGCTGAATGGAGCAGCCTACGGGCTTCTCTCCAATGTGAAAGTTTCAGTAAAGCCACCGAAACAGTGCAGAACATGAATCTGTCTCGTGACAACCCGGGTGACGCTTCACACCCAGAAAACAGCAGTGCACTGACATACACCCACACAATGCAGCTCCCCTCCGAGTTCATGTTCATAACAAGCCACCAAGATACAGACAAATCAATAAGCTCTCTGCTGATGGTATAAATCCTACCTCATTAGCACAAAGTGGCAAAAACACTGTTTCACTGAGGCCAACACCAGCGCTCAACTTTACATCCAGGCATGCGCAGGCACGTACACTGTTGTGCACATTTGATTACTTGTTGTAAGGAGGTCACACCACTGGACTGTTATTGGGCATTAATTACTTTCTGGTTTGCGCCAGTGCTGCTCACAGCAGCTGAAATTTCTGGAACAGCTGGGCACAGCGGGAGAGTAGCTGAGCCGCGGGCTGTATCTGAACTCAGCATCCAAGACCATGCATGATGGAAGAGGTCAACGCAAGCAGCCCCCATAACTGCCCCCCCTCCTCTAAAAACAGTCCTGCTGTCCCTGTGTTCCTTTATTTTGAAACCATGCCCATTATTTTGATGTTTAAGTCATTTACTGCAGCAGCTGGAACATCATTGTATTATTCTGCACAGGGGATTTCTCTGTTTCTGCCTTTCCAGCAACCTCAAATTGGCTGCTTACCGTCTCCTCCACCCAAAAATATTATAAAATGTGCCAAATGGCACACATATATATAATGTGTATTTTAAACACATTAACTTGTAAAACACATGGCACCAAAGCTTCTTTTTCTGAGTTTAAAACAAATCCAATTTAAATTGATTTGCAGGGATGAGATTCATAGTCATTTCATTTCACTCACTGACACAAATTTAATGAATGGTGCTGTGCAAAGAGGACAGGGGCTGTCATGCAGCAACGTGAAGGCTTGGTGATGCAGCAGTCTAAATGTCTGGCCCTTTCTGTAGCATCCTTAATGCTGACGAAGTTAGGAGTTTCAGAGTGTTGAGAGATCATACTTACGATGACCATATGGCAGACATGGCCACGGCAGAGTTCAGAGTAAGAGGCATACTGCATGTAGATGACCCAGCTGGCGATGAGGATGCCCAGCCACGCCAGGAGAAGGTACTTCACCTTGATGGCTGGGAGACGGCTCTTTGGGGGGTGGGAGAGGAGAGAGGACATGACAGAGGATCATAAAACGAGGCCTACAACAAAACACCACAAACAGCTGCTCACCAAACATTCAAGTACAACCAACACAGCTGATGTGCAGCGGTGGAAGGAGGATTCAGATCTGTTACTTAATAAGTAATATTACCAACACATCAGTGTAAAAACCCATCATTACTGCTGTCAGAAGCTCACTTAATACATAGGTATTATCAGCAAAAGGAATCTGAAGTATTCAAAGGACTGTAAAAGTACTGGAGCTGCAGATAATTAGCCCCTGTGGTGAATTATTACATTATTAATAGCGATGCATCAAGCTGTAAGATGTATTTTTAAACTGCTGAGGCTGGTCGTGGTAGAGTCAGTTTAGGTTTTATACAGTAAGATAGGAGGAACAGTCCTCGTGTTCATAAAAGTCTGGTTTAAATTTCCCAACCACAAAACCAAGAGAGCCGGTGGACTGGACGTGCTGCTGCGTGGACCCGGTGACAGCGACAACAAAAGCGGACCGGCATCACGCCGTCCATACGAACCTGCAGGCCTTTAGACAGAGGGCAGAACAGCACCAAATGGACCAGTCTCCTCACGGACCTGGGCATCATGGGTTACTCTGTCGGGAGGCAGCGCAGCGAGAAACCAGGGATCCCAGTCCGATCACATGCTCGCACCAAAACTACGCCATGCGTCGAAATACAAAATAAAAATACATTCTTTTAAAAAATCACTTCTAATTAGTAACCGCTTTAAATGCCATGGTGATTTTTTTTACAGGTTGTCTTTTCCCGCAGCACGGGATCTCCACGGTGGGTCTCAGAATGCAGCTTTTCAAACGCAAATCATCAAAAAATGATCAAAAGCGCGTCCTTGAAATTGAGCGATTTCGGATCGGAGCTCCATATGGGCCAGAAAACCTGCGTAACGCCCCCGACTGCGAACACCTCCTCCTCGGCGTGTAGCTGCAAACACCAGCAAAAAAAACAATCCGATTAATGGAGATGTTCATTAGTCCATCAGGTGAAAGTGGACGTGATTGTGCCACCGCCGCGGACAGAGGAGGGTCTCCCGATGAGCACAGACTCGCTTTCCCAGAGACTCTTCACCGCGCGTCTTTAAAGGGGAGGAAGCGGGAGATCAGCTGCGATGTGTTTTTATACCGCCGACATAAATCCACTCTGCGCTTCACGTCTGTCTCCATGTAAGGTGAAGAACTCGGGTCAACAGCACACCCTACCGTTACCTCATTCTGTTTTATTGTCCACAGCCTTTTGGTAACAAACCTAAAGGACAACATCTAATTGTTTTTCACCTTTCCGTTTCACTGTAACATTTGTACAGTGTCCTTTCATGTATTATTATGGATCACTATTAGGCCTTTGAGCTCTAACATTGATCAGATGTAGCCCTGTAAAAATGTTTGCAGCTAGTGGTAATGGGAAAAAATACTAATGTATTTTTCAGATTATTTTTTTCTCCAATTTGGAGCTGGTTTAAAGAACTTGAACCTGAGCTTGTGTCAGATTCATAGGTCTGAAAAGTAAAAATCTTGAAATCTTGAAAAAAAGTTCAATATTTGCAGGGAGGTTGAAATAATAAAACTACAACATATATTTTTTATGTTTCCTTTATTAAAAACACAAATCGCTGAAACAATGTTGTGATAAACTTTAGAGGAATAACTGTGAAACGTTATGGATATGTCAGATGAGACATGAAAAATAAAACCAAAATAAAGATGCTTGTTGAGCACCTATAGAAGAACAGGAATGTTTCTCTCAATGTCTTCAGATGTAAAATGCTCACGTTCTACTGTGTCTTCTAAGCATATCTGCAGATGGCTCATGTCTCAAGACTGAGGCAGGATGATGTTCAGGCACTTTTGGCACTAAATCTGTGAGGACACGACAAAAAGAGTTTAGTGGTTTTTGTTAGTTTCCTGTTTCAACAATCATTTAAACAGTCAGTTGTTTTCAATAAATTGATCTGTTGATGGTGTTGCAGGTATTGAATGCATTTGATAACGTTGACCTTTTAACCTCCACCACTTTGTGACACAAGCTCCACCCAGTGTCGGACTGTAGCGTCTCAGGGCTGGACGAGAACTCCACACCGCTGCTGCACAAGTTTATCTGATACATCAAGTGATGATGAAGACCTTCATTAGAAGGAAACAATAATTGTGCAATGTTTGAATCCAATTCATATTTAACTCAGGCCAAGCAATCAGCCCCTGCAGACAGGCACAGCACTGAGTCCGAATAACCAGGACTTTTGAATTACAAATACAATGCACAGGTGTACCTAATAAAGTGACCAAAAAGTTTTACAAAATGCATTTCATTGCAGTTCTGAAGGTACCAAAAAATGTTAATTTAAGCAGTAAATAAAGCAGGCAAAAATGATACAGTACAACTCAGATTTACTCACTCAGTTGTGTGAATTCTTTCTAGCCTCTTCCCTCATTAAGAAGAATGGGACACACACATACATACATACATACAGCCTTGTGGCAAATTGAGTATAAATATCTGGCCAGGTTCCATACCCAAAGCCCAAACAGTGGACCTTGAGCCATCGTGAGCCAGTTAATTTGTGCCCACTTACTGCGCAACAGCGACACCACAGCCAGAGTTGCGTCTCGAGGGGCGATATGACACGAAGGTGCACAGGTACAGAGCAAGACTTCAACAACTTACCATTTGTCACCATTCCCAGTCACTGAGATCATCCATCCTTATGGTGGCAAAGCCGTGCACCTTCTCACTCTGCAGGCAGCTGCAGCAGCAAAGCATTGCATCAGAACACAGTGAAGTTGTTTTATAAGTATTCCAATACAGAACCCAAACCACAAGCACGTAAATCATTTTACATACCGAGGATCATAGTCCAGTGCTGTTTTAATACTTGACATTCATGAGACGGAGTTGAGGGCCACATCTATGAATGAGACAGAGTGTACACATTTGGCATTTGTTTTTAGTAATAATCTGCAACATTATTAAACCATTCTTTGTTATTTACTGTTATAATACGGAAGGAAAAAAAACACCGTGAACGTGACACTGGGACAGTCTTAAAATAGCCTGTCGCTTAGCGCGCGGAAGGCAGAGCACAAACACGACACAGTCTTGGTAAAGTCACCCAGGCTGCTGTGAGTCACAGCTTTGGACATTAATACTCATACCGGAATAGGTGGTAAGTCTCGTTGGCGGAGTCTATGGAAACTGTTAAATTGCGCGTTAAGACATCAGCATAAGACTCATGTTTTGTGAGTAACGTGTGGCGACACGTCATAATAAGTTCAGCGGTTATGAAGTTGTGTGTTCAGCAGAAAAGGTCACACACACCCACTCACCACTCTTGTTTTCAATCCGTTGGTCCGAGAAGAGCAGAAGATCGATCCAAACCTGTTGAGCAGCTACGGAAGCCGAGAGCTGTCAAACTAGTGCAGAGTCACGTGGCTTCACATGCCCGCGACTCCATTACGTCACTCCCGGAAGCGAAGGATGCAAATTAGACTCAGCAGTCCTTTTACTTGAATAACAGTACTTATACGTCACTGTAGAAATATTCTGTATTCATTTTCTTGTTATTGGGTGATATTTAGTATGACTAATTATTATCTGAATAGGAACTTGTGAGTAAAGTGAATATAGCAGAGTAAAAAATACTGTTTGCCTCTCAACTATGGTGGAGTACATGATTAAAGTACCAGAGTATGGTACTTTGCAGTCAAGTGAATATATTTAGTTATATTTCAGTAAATGAGATCAAATCATGTTCCAGTTTTGCTGAGAGTTTGTTTTCAACCCTCCTACAGATGCCCTAAGTTAAATGGCTGTATATTATAAGTCACAACTAGCTACTTACATTGTAAAGGTAAAGGACTGTTAACAGATGGGGATGATAATGCAACTTCAATACAATCATGATCTTGATTTCTAAAAAGAATCATAAACAGTGGCTTGAATTAAACATTCACAGATGAACAGCGACTCAGTTTAATTACATTTAATGACTTTGGAACAGTGCACAACTCTTTTAATCTTACTGACTGTTGCATGTGCTGTTTATTTGTTGAAAGGCTTTATAGCATTCTGTGCCACACTGCAGCACATAAACAACCTGCTCATTAACTAACTGAGGAATGATGAGACAGACTTTAGTTATTCGCCTTATGTTTTACAGTGTGTGACTGTGGGTGTGACAGTGACAAAGTGCTGTCTGATTTAGAATGACAGTAGTCAAGATGATGGGAGTCAGTGTAACACAGACATTGGTTAAATGGGTACACAACTGCTGCAACATGAAGAATCTTTTAAGGGCCTGGTATGAAAAAAAATGATAAGTTAGAATGAGTAGACCATATGATAGAAACAAGATTCATGAATAAGAAATATACAGAGCACTTCAGTCTTTATACAAGACAGCACTGCGGCTAATTCACCTCTGCCCCAGACACTAACATCAGATCTTTTGCGAATGCAAGTGCATGATGACAGGGAGCAGCAGACATTCTTCACTTTTGTCAAAGTCTCTTCTTCAAGAATATACTGTGTCATGAGCTTGGTGTGGAGGGAGCTGACAAGCCGTGCAGTAGCTCCATCTGTCTCCTTTTGTCTTTGCCACGGTTGATTGTCATCTTGAATAAGCGACAGTACAGCTCCATTGCAGCCGGAGTGTCGTCGTTGCCGGGCACAGGATACGTCAGCAGGGAGGGGTTGCAGTTGGAGTCCACCACTCCCACTGTGGGAATGTTCATCTTCGCTGCATCTCGAACTCCCATGTGCTGCTGAAACACATTGTTGAGGGTGGACAGGAAGATGACGAGGTCTGGTAAGCGGACGCCTGGGCCATACTGGATGGGGGCGTTGGTAAAGAGGCCTCCCTGCCAGTAGCGTGTGTGGGCATACTCCCCACAATCCTTTGCAGTGCTCTCCACCAGGTGCCCAAACTGACGGCGGCGGCTGACGAACAGTATGACGCCGCCGCGGTACGCTATGTGGGCAGTGAAGTTGAGGGCTTGCTGAAGGTGCTCCACAGTCTGGTCGAGATCAATTATATCATGGCCCAAGCGGCAGCCGTACAGGTATGGCTCCATGAGCCTGCAGAGAGAGATTACAGTGAAATAAACTGCTCCTGACACCACGATATACATTTTTATGCATGGGGATTTATATTAGTCTTTACATATTCAGTTACAGGAGCCTGTAGTTATTCCTTGTGCATTTTCCTTATGAAGCAGGTGAAGTCATACCAACCTGTGCCTGCAACCGTTTTTATGGCCAAGATGCACTCTGGCGTCAAATAGGTCTTTCAACGAGAAGAGCTCTGACACACGGAAAAAGTCCGGCTTCTCAAGTGGCAGGCTCATTATTTTTTCTGCATGAGAGAGAAATGGTGTTGATGTGAGTCGGAAGAGACAAAAAAGCCCCAAGAAACACGGGCTACCGTTGTAATCTAGTGGTGTGCGATACTGCGTATTTTGGTATCGATCTGATACCAAGTCAATACGGGCCAGTATCGCCAATGCCAATACCGATAGATACTTATCAAAAAATAAGGTGGATGCATCATTGAATTGCTAAATCTTAATTGATTTTCATGACCTTAAGTGTTTTTGTGATATTTCCTATTTTATTATTAAATAGTTAAAACCCAGGACAGAATCAGGACAAAGTTTATAATTAAATAGAAAATGCTTTACTATCAATGTTTTAAGAAAAATCTTTTTTGCTTTGCGCGTCTAAGTCACGTCACGTGACTCATGTGACACCGCAACATCTAAACACAGGAGGGGGGAGGGGGAAGAAAGTGTGCCTGCTCTGCGCTGACACAGGAGCGGCGAGTCCGGCGACCTGGCTGTTTCCTCTTTGCCGAAAACGCAGCATTGCAAACAAGAGCGGAACTTAAAGTAAAGAATCGATCTCACCAGGCTAGTATCGATCCGCCCACCACTATTGTAATCACACACATCCCTGCTACGTTAGCTCACCTGTAACGTCGTCAGTCTGGGGTTGAGGTGACTTGACGGACGCTGCGGTGGCGTACTGATGTCCACCACAGGGGAGTCCGACCGTAACAGCACGTAGCTGCCGTATCCCCGTAAGTCCTAAACATGAAGCGCACATTTCGGTCAGGACAGCGGACGTTACCTTGAAAAAAAACAGAAATGTATATGCTAGCTACCCAGCTAGCTACCGGCGTTAGCTGTACGCTAAGGGGCTAGCTTGTCGGTTAGCATCACGATCGTAAAAACACAACATCGCCTCCGCTGTGCTCGTATCTCGAAAGGATTGTGAAATGCACTCAAAACAAAACAACGCGACGACATTGTTACTCACTTGGTACAAATTTACAATAGTTATGAGGGAAATACCTTTAGTCAGTGTGCGGGCAGCCATGCTTGCTGGAGGAGGAAGGTCAGCAACCTGCGGCTGCGCGGACTTCTCTGATTGCCGTAAAGCCGGAGACAGCCGTGTCGTAAAGCGAACGATAGTCTACAATCCCCATGATGCCACTTTTTTTAACTTCAAAACTTTATTGAAAAACAAATACAACTCAACTGTCAGTTTAAACGAGCTCGCTATAAAGGTATAAAAATAAAAGTAGGACGTAACTCCAGTTTTAGACATTTTCCAGATGTTTGAAGATGCAGATGCCAGGAACAAACCAGTATGAGTTTTAAATAACAGCAACGAACTAAAAGCCTGCAAACATCAGGTCAAACAAACGGTTAATCACTCATACACTTCCTGGGATATACTTTTTTTTGAAAAGTAACAAAAAAGAGAAAATGCCTTTTGGTAATTTGTATAATGAATACACTAGTGAACTTAAACTTTCCTTAATGCATTGTTTGTTTCCATAATGCATATCTTATAACGTTACAGAATATGGCCTAGACTGTAATAAATTTGTCTGCACCATCAAAACTAACAAAAACAAAATAGTGTAAATCAATAGTCAAATTACACAGTGCGATATCAAACATCATTTACATGCATGTTTGAAACACAGAATTAACTTTTATTCTTCTATGCTGTGACGGCTGGGTGCTTCATTACTCCTGCAAAATAGATTTCAAATCAATGAGATCAGATGTTAATCAATTAGATCAATTAGATCAATGTTTTTTTTTGTGCGTGTACGATCACTCACTGTCAAGACAAAACCACATGGATGCAATCACATACCTCCTCATTGGAAAAACTGAAGCTTTCTTTTGACGTGTTGTACAGTCTTGTTTTGCACAAGAACACTGTTGAGGGCAGCTTTCCCCTGCAAGCATCATGGAAATACATATTTCACACCCCCAATCTGGGCCGTTTTTGTTTTTACAACCACCCAAGGGAAAAAGAAATTAAAAAAAATGTCCTTGCAATTAATGTAGATAAGTTTAACTAATATGTAGCTGATTATCACACTTCACTGTAAACGGATACAAAGAGTGAAGGGAGTTAAACTGTACAGAAAATTGGGGTTTTCTGTGTAATTGTACCTTCTTGCATTTCTCAGCCAGGCACCTTCTTTTGAACAAGCTGCTTCTCTCCTCTGTGGTAAGAGCTATGCAGGGACTGAAGGTGATGCCCGGGTCAATGGCAGTGGACAAAGACCTGGGCAAGACAAAGCAGGACATTTATCAGCATCAACTCCACCCAGCAATTCCTCAGCGATGTTAAAATTCATTCCATTCATCTTCAAGCCAGCGGACGTGATCTGGAAATCCTACTGTACATATATTATTATGACTTACCAGCAACCGCTATTCAAAATTATATATGAAAAAGACCCTGTCGTCGTTCGGTTTCCACTCTTTATTACACAGATGCACTTAAAAGACACAGCAAAAGTTTTTATTTGAAAGAGTAAAAGAAAGAAAAAACACTTCTTACAAAATATTTACAAAACCTGGCAATGCACAGCATGTTCAGTAACTTTTTTTTCCGATAAACAAAAATAAATAGCCTTCTTTCACATAGGAAAATTCAAGAAAACTTTAACAGGACAAAGAAAATTAACACACAAAATATCAAGTTTAGCAAGACAGAGAGGAGTAACTATGTGGCGTGTGTGGAATCTGGAACAACTTCAGTCGCAGAGGTAATAAGTCCGAGACTGTTATAGTGGCTTTCATCAATAACTGAGCTTTAATGTCCCAACATACAAAGAACTAAGGGCACTGCATGGAAAAACAACTGTTGTTGGGGAGATGTAGTGTAGTATATGAGAACGGATACAAGATTGTTCCAGTATCCTTCAGTATTCTACACTTGCTCTAAAAAGATGATTATCTGGGGTCAAGGGGGACATCTGTTTTAAAAGTAGCCCCAGGACCTTTTCTGCTGACGTGTGAAAGTTAGAACGTGTCGACTGAATCAGATTTAGAGCTTCAGCAGCACGAGCAGATAAAGATGAAGAGGTGGTGCGCAGACGGGGCGAGGGATTATGTGACTTCAGGGACACACAGACGTGAATGATCTGGTCCTACAATAAACGTTTTCTCTCTGGGTTTCACACTGAGCGCAACGATGGAAACACATTACAGAAGCATGAACAATGACATTCTAACTTTTGCACACTTCTTCAAGTAAACCTTCACATGGCAAATAAATTGTGTAAGACTGTGAGATAACAGTGTGTATTTGTTTGATTCACAATGCTAATTCGTGTTGTTCCACTGACACATAAAAAAATAACATCCTAATTTGAAGCATTTGGACTTTTTATTTTTCTGGGTCACTTTTTTTTTTCACAAAGATATTTAGGATGGTGTAATCTGCAGTCTGCCACTTCTACAAAATGTGTATTGCTTTTCACGGGTTCAGTGATATGGATTAAACCTCAGAGCACAAAAAAGTTCACGATGGCGCCATTATGTTACAGAGCTGTATAAATGTACAAACATGTTTAAAAAATGCCTGTTTTGTTTCATCGTATCAACAAACATTCCCTTAGAGCCTATAAATGGATGAGCCTGATCGTGACCTACCTTACCTCTGTTAGCAGGGCACATTCAAGACATGAACTCATATAAAAGTTGGATTATGAAGCTATGGGACATAGTGACCAAATGAAATACTTACAATGTGGAAAGGCCCTGCTTCTTCTCTGGATCTCTCCTGCTGCCTGACTCACACTCTGCCTCGTCTACAAACTCTTCCTCTGCGCTGTCTATCTTCGTGCTCTCGCCTTCTCTCTTTTTCTCAGCTAGCAAGTCTGCTCTGTCCTTTCCCTCGCTCCTATCCCTGCTCCGAACCTGGACATGGTTGGTCCTGTTAGACTCCAGCTCCACAAACACGCTCTTGTCCTTCGGCATGTGCACCATGCTCTCGGCCTCTCCTTCTATAGGGCACTGGGACCTGTGGCCAGGCAGCAGGTTCCGTGTGAACGAAATCCTCGGATGCTGCCTGGCGCTGGACAGAAGATTCAAAACGGGGGATCTGAGTGCGTTGTTGACAGTTGTCTCTGAGGACCAGGGCAACGGCGCTCCGCTGGTCCTTGTAGAGGACCAAACAGAGACTGGAGTCTGTGAGTTGAGCTGGATTCCCCTGCTCTGATACGGCAGAGCTGCTGACACAGTCTCGCTGATTTTAGATGAGGTGATGTGGAAGGGCGGTCGACTGGGAGTCCTGGTGTCGGTGACGGGGAGCCCCAGGCTCTGGCGCCACTTGATGGACTCAGAACGAGAATGAGCAAGGCTGGGCCTCAATGCTGGTCGAAATCTCTCCACCTGCGGGGCGACGTCGTGGATGTCGCCTCTCCCCGCGCTGGGCCTCCTCTGCCCGGTTCTGGCGGCCCCCGCCCCGTCCGCCGGCTCCAAAAGAGCGGGGCTGCAGGACTGGAGCGAGGTCACACGTGATTGTGCACCGACAGCAGAGGCGTCTGGCAGCAAAGCCCGGGGCGTAGAAAGAGTCTGTCTGTCCTGAGGCGGACTGCTCGGAGATTGTCCAGAGAAAGGGGCGGTGCTTTTTCTAGGAATTTCAGCCAGCTGAATTTCCTGTTGGACGTCCTCGCCTCGGAGCAGAGGACAAACCACGCTGGTACCGTTGCTCGACACATCTCCGTCTTTACTTTTCACCGCAGTCGAAACTTTGGCCTTTTCAGCCAGAAACCTCCTGATCTCCTGCTCAATGCTGTCGTCGCTGTCCACTGAACTGTCATCATGAACTTCCTTCATCTGAAGAGCAGGCCGACTGTTGTGCAGCGGCACGGAGTCTCGACCCTCAGTCCCTTTCATAACCTCCGTTTCCTGCTCTTTACTTTCATCCCTGTGTTTATGTTGAAGAAGGTGCTTGTCACTCAGCCCGGTCTTGTCTTTCATGTCACCCTTGAGCTTTTGGACTTTTTTCAAAGTGCTGCGCTTGGAAAAAGGGTCGGGCTTGAGCTTTTTGGTCTGTGAGGCGTTTCTTAGCAGTGGTTCTTCATCTTTCAGGCACTTCTTTGATTTCTGCTTTAAGTCTCTGGTCTTTTTCTTGGACTTCTTTTTTGTCTTGAGCAGGTCTTTTATGGCGGTGTCCAGGTCTTCGTCGCTGTCGAGCGAGCTGCTTTTGTCTCCACTTTGCTCAGCCTTGTGTAACCCGGCCACTGGGTGTGTTTGACTTCTGTGTGAAAATAACAGTGGGTGCAGATCTCTCCTCTGCTCGGGTAAAGATTTGGGGGGTGCGACTTTAACACTGTTCTCCATCCCTGACACATTGGACAGTTGACAGTTCTCCTCTTTCTGTTTCCTCCTCTGGGTGAAGGACAGCCTCGCAGGCTTCTTTTGGGCTGCAACTTGTTTTGTTTTGACTTTCTCGGGTTCATTCGCACCCTGAGGCTCTTGAGACGCGGCAGAACCCGATGGCTGTTTGTGCATTTGGGCCTTCTGCTCGAGAAATTTCCTTATTTCTTGCTCAATCCCATCTTCGCTGTCAACGGAGCTGTCGTCGCTCTCCTCCTCTGGGCAAGTGTCAGGAAGCGAAGACCTCAGGGAAGATTCAGCGGGCGCGCAGTCGCCGAGGCCGACGCCTTGATGGAAGGCCCCGGGCATGACGGTTTTGGAAATGTCCAGTATTGCCTCGGCACACATGAGCTCTGCGGTGGTGTTAACCTTTGGGGGAGCAGGTGCAGGCTGATCCTTCAAACTTTGTACTTTAAATGAAAGTAATCCGTTTCCTTTACCTCTCTGGCTGTCTGAGAGTGAATTCTTGGGCATGAAAGCAGATGAAGGAGGAACAGATTTCACTTCTTTCTCTGCTCTGGGCTTTTTCTTCTTCAGCTTGTGTTTCTTCATGTTTTCCGCGCTCGCTCTTCCAGCGGCTTGGATTAACAACTTACTGCAGGGTTTCTGTTTGTGGAAGAATGGCTTCAGCGCACTCTTCTCCTTGAACTGCTCGAGCTGGTAGCGGCGAATGGCTTCCTCGATCCCGTCGTCGCTGGTGGAGTCGGACTCGTTTTGCGCTGCATGTGGATGGAAGGCTTCCCTCCTGTTCTGCTGCTCCCTTTTCTCCAGCTGGTATCTTTGGATGGCTTCCTCGATACCATCGTCACTGCTGGAATCGTTCAAGTCTTCCTCCATCTTCACGGTGACCGGGCACTTGGCTTTGTTGAATATGCTGACTGGTTTAGTTGGGCTCTTGGTCTGCTCTTTGGGTGAGACCAGAATTTTGGCTGTTGCACTTTTCAATTTCTTCACCATGTTGTCATTAAGGGAGGCTTTGTTTTTGATGTACTTTTTTATCGGTATAACAGCCGATGCTGTCGGGGTCTCGACTCTGACGCTTTTTGGGTACTGGTTGCTCTCGATCAAAAATGTATTGCCGTCAGAGCTCTGTTTGGACACTTCAATGGGTGGATTTTTCCTCTGAATTTTGGATGATTGGAAAATCGCGGAGCACGGTTCAGCCTTGCGTTTGTGATCACCCTTCTCCTTCAGGTACTCCAGTATCGCTTCCTCAATTCCTCTGTCCACGGAATCGTCGCTGTCGGAGTCGCTGCTGTCTCGGTTGATCGGGGAGGAAACATCTGCCGGCTGGTTTTCAGTGGGACCTTTAGTTTTGGCCTTGGCTCCCACATAAGAACCCACCGCAACCTTGCAGACTTGGGGGGGGCCGTCTTGCCCGGACGGCAAGTTTCCCTCCATCTCGTCGCCCATCTCGAGTGAGGACTGGGTGCTCCTAAGGCTCTCTATGATCATCTGGACCTTATCCGAGATAGGTGTGCCTCTGGTGGACAACTCGGTGTCAGAGTCATTGAAGCACTGAAGGCTATAGCCTCCAGGTGGGCCACAGGCTCTCCATTCTGTTTGCGTCACTGCCACAGGAGGTATGTTCATCAAGTACATTCTAGTGAAGTGGAGTGAGGTCGTCGACCACTGGAGCGCGGCTGCCTCCGATCACAGTCACATTGTCCAATCTGAGAAGAGAACAGAAACACTGCAAATTTAAAATCCTGCACGGAGAAAAACTCTGTGATTCATCTGTGTGTTTACTCTGATGGCAAACATTATTATTCATGGCTCCTTCAGACGTGATTAAAAATCTGTCAGGTGTCTGAACATTGTCTTTGGAAGCACTGGCAGCTTCTGTAATATAAAAATGTGCCTTCATAGTAAAAATTATTTTGTCAGAAGCCCACAATTTGATTTAACCATCAAAATGAGAATAATCTCCTCCCAACTCCAGCAGAATAAGCAAACTCTGCGCTCTGCCTCCACCCTGTGGGGGAAATCAATGTGACCACTCTGCAGCAGCGAGTGCAAACTGTACTGTATGTAATCACATAAATGAAATGATGTTCACGCTGCTCAGGAGCGCATGAGTGGGGGTGTATTGTACGTCTAATGCCAGCGGCTTCTGCACAGTAACAGCCTTATAGTGGCAAGCTGTCATCAGTCTGCCAGTCCTGCTGGGGCCTCAGTAAATGTTTAGTCCAATGCATACAAGTGATTTCTCAGGCATTGATTTGGGCAGCCTGTTTGTTTTTTACTGTGGAGTCACTGAAGGAAGGTGCAGCAGTGAAGAAAAGAATTCATCACAGCAAATAACTTCAGAAACCACAAGCGAAATAAAAAAAATACAATGGTGAGTCTGCTTACACACGGATGCACCAGTATTAACAACTACACCATGTATAACATCATATCAGTTTGGATATTTTAAGTACACGTGGCTGATAAATGTGAAATAGTGTACTTGTACTTCAGCGGGATTCTAAATACTTGGATGTTACTTGTAACAGAGTTTTTTTTACACAGTGGTATCAGTAGTTTTACTTCATTAAAGCTTGCAAGTACTTTCTCCACCACTGTTGACTACAGTACTTGAGTAAATGTACTTTATTACTTTCCAACCACTGCGCACTTTGATTTTGGGCAGACAGACTTTGTAAACACAAAGTTTTGCTTTTTTTGTTTACTATATAAACACACTACGAAACTGCAAATGTTTGCTCGGTGCAAACACATAAATTACCATTTCTCGCACACAAATGGAAAATGGTACCGCTGTCACCTGCCGGGCTCCGGGGACACCGGCTCGTAATTGTGGCACATGTGAAACTGTTCTGGGAACAGCCAACGCGCTCCCGGTCGAACCCCGCATCAACCCCCACGAACACGCTCGCTTTCATGGGCACGAACCCGGACGAGGAGCCGCTGTGCAGTAGCCCTCCCCCCGCCTGCTAGCTAGCCTACCTTACCCCGAATGCAAACCCTCCGCTCCCGGCTCAGGGCGCAGCCTGCAGCGGGGAATGAGCCACCCGGCCGCGGCCTGACCCGAGCGGACAATATCCCCAACTCTTACCCCTTCTCACCGGCGATTACCGGCTGCGAATAACGTCACGAAACCGGGGTGGGTCACCAAGCACGTCCAGCTAAAAAAAAAATACTGGAAAAACACATGAACCGAGCTAAGAAAATAAAAAGCTAGCTTAAACGAGCCCCTAACGAACGCCAACTTTGTTTGACACATCATGTGTACAAAAGAAAAGTTTCCCGAGACGTGCCCACGGTAGCGGGTAACATTTTCTCCATTACATAACCAGAACCGTGTTGTTGTCTTCGTTCCCTCCCTCCCGGACGTTTCCCGTGGTCGCGAACCCCGACTGTCCCCGTAACCGTCTGGCGGCGAGGGCTGCACCGACGCCCGGCGTGCAGCGTCAGGAGACTCCGCAGAGCAACCATGTTTCTTGGTTACGGCCACGGTTGTCAAAAACCCACCGCGCCGCACTCGGTCCCGAACGCCGCTAAACGTGAGTACGGTGTCCGTTAACGCGTTTTAATGAAACACACGGGGAGGTAGATATTTAGTCGAGAGGGACGGGGTGAAGGGAAATGAACGAGAAAACGTTGAGGGGGGGATAGCCGCGGCTAAGTCGGTGACTTGAAAGACACAGGCGGGCCTCCCGGCTGCTGCAGCCCCGGCATTTTCTCCGGCAAAGAAAGCCTTTGTACTGGGCCACGGCTTCGCAACCCCCCAACGCCTCGGCCGTTTCCACGCAGACGGAGCCACCGAGGAGCCGAGGTTCCACTCACCTGGATAATATGACACAAAACGGCCGCTACAGTGGGAGCGGAGATCGTCGTCGTCGCTTGGGGAGAAGAGCCGCCGCGGCGGAGGTACTTCGGTTTGTCCGCCGCCAGCCCGCGCACACACACACACACACACACACATACACACCGCCCGGAGCTCTCGCCGTCGAGTCCCCCCTCCGCTCCGACGACCGGGCGGACAAGCTTCCTCAAAACCAGCGTCCAGCCAAGCGACCGACCCTTTCAAAAAAAAAAAAAAAAAAAAAAGACATCAGCGTTTTTACCGCCCCCCAGGAAATATGTGCGCGTACGTTTTATCTGATGACATTTTACATTACTACACCACAGTTTCATACTGCGTTAAAAACAGGCTTTTCCGGTAACATTTTTTTTTGTTTGTGCGCAACAACCCTTAAAAACATTTTCCAACAGTATCCCAGAGGATTTAGCGACAGTTACCAGCAGACGCCTCTTTAATAGAAAGTTTTATCTCCCGTGGCAGAGACGTTTGATGGATTAGGCAACTCCCAGTCCCAGCTGATAGGATGTTTAACAGTCATATCAACTGAATAAAACCCTGCTCATTATTCCACTGCCATACAATTTTCAGTGTTTTGTTTTTGTTTTTTGTTTTGGGGGTTTTTTCTGGGGGTCATAATTTGAAGTTTTACCATCATATCTGTATTATGCTTCTGGAATCATGTCTCTACACGATCATATACCAACAGTTAGGAGCCATTTATCCACTGATTTCATCTGTGCGTTGAACAAGATCAGCTGCGTCTGTGTTATACACAAAGATTATACGGCTAGGGCTGCAGCTATTGATTATTTGCATAATCAATCAATGAAAATTATCTAGGAAATGACAGAAGATAATGAAAAATAAACTCAAACATTTTCAGTTTCTTCCTACATAAGATAAAAATGCAGCAAATCACACTGCAGAGAATGTTACACATTTCAGCTTGAATAAAACCTGTACTCTGCTGTACTCAAACAGCTCCCAAACACTTTTTATAGTTTAGCGTGTTTGAATTAAATTCCAGATAGTATCAACATCAAAATATCTCTCAAAATAAAAAAAATAAAGAAAATTCAGTTCACAGTCATTGTCCGAGGCCCTTGGTGCATGCCTTAAATTGAAATGAATATTGGATATGTAAATGGATATTGGTACTTTACGCAATGTCTTACAAAAGCACTTCTGAGACTAAACTAAAGCACTTTACTTAAACTAGGATGCACGACTGTCACTTTTATTCAATATAACTCTTTCAGGAAGGTTGTTCTACATATGGAGGTTAATTGCAAAGAGGTACTTTGGCAGTGTGAGTACTATTGGATATGTCAGCACGTGGATAAAATATACTACTGTAAATGAAACGGTATTTGCCAAGACTCCTTCATCATGATCACTGTAACATGTTCCATAAGGAGTAGTTGTATTACAGGCCCTGCCAATGTTGGTTATAGCTTCAATAAGACAAAAAGGATCAAAATTCCAATTGAATGTAGCTGTACAGAGATTTATATTTGTGTTAAAAGCCAAAACGCTGGTGAATTATAGAAGGTACATTCACAGGAGAAGCTCAATTACCCACAGGATAAATTAAAAAATGCAAACTTTTGCAAATGTCTTCTGAAATTAACATGACATCTTTAGTCATATCTAGTATTAAGACATGGGATATCTGGGCTTTTAGATATTTATTTCAATGCAGAAAGAATATTTCAAACTCCAACCATGAACAGCATCTGTGATGTGTTTATAACAGCTGTGGACGTAAAAAAACTTTCAGCTAAATGATGTATGTCTCAAAGGGCCTTCTTCACAAGTAATACCAAAGCATCAGACTTTAAATAACAAGAACTGCAAGAAGCTGCTGCAAAGATGAGTGGATCAATCGAGTATTAGTTCAACAGTAAAATAATCAACAACTATTTTGATAATCACTCAATAGTTTTAAGTAATTTTTTAAAGAAACATGTCAAAGTTCTCTGGTTTCACGATTAATCAATAATTTTGAAAAAAGTTTATTCATTTAAAAATAATTGCCAAAACATAAGCTTTAAAAACATTGGTAGGTCATTCAGGGATTCTGTGGATATGATGTGTGATACAATTAAAAAGCAGACGCTCACAATATTCTTTTCTTTTATTCAAATTTAACTGAGTTGTTTGCACATGAAAACTTATGAAAGATCACACATATACATATATATACACAAACACACATTTACCTACATACTGTATATTCACATAAACTTGAATCCAAAGTAAACAGCAGCATGAGTGGGAGAGGGATAGAAAAGCTACTACAAAAAAGTTAGAAAGTTCATTGGACTCATTGGAATGACAGTAAAAAAGGCATTTTCTCCCAATCGTGTCCTCCTGTTAACATTAACATTGCACCAGTATTCCCTGCAGGAAATAACCTGATTTTGATTTGCACCGCTGGTGATGGGACTGAACTTAATTGGCTCTATTTTCAGGGGTGGTGCAAAGACTGGCACGAGCAGCACCCACAGCACAATTGAACGAGCATGACCTTGAAACGCATTTCGCCTCATCATTTGATGTTTTCATTTGCATGCAAATGAGGAAGTGGCGGGCCAGTTTTTGGTACCCGGCGACTAGTGTGTCCAGTGCTGCACCAGGAATAGACACTGAGGGGACCGGGGTCAGATCTCATGCCGCCAGCATTCATTTGATGACAAAACAAAAAATGCTTAGATGGAAATACAAAGCAGCCTCAGTCATCTCCTTTATTTCCCCTCTCAATTCAGGTTCAGCACCATGGACAGCAACTCTGCTTACTCCAGCCTCGGAGGGAAAAAAAAAAAAGTATGGAGACGTGCTCCCTCAGGTTTTATACAGACGTGTGGACAGAACTGCTGCTGGCAGTCTGGATAAAATTGGTACTGAATTCATAAACATGGCCAGACCATGTAGTTATTTGAAAGGAAAACGATGAGGGAATGTCAACGAGCTGATTCCTCGGGGCAGCTGCAACTTATAATTGCTGATAATTTGTGCTGACTTGAAATTTCTTGGATTTCTCTTTCTGGATCTTGATAATTTGCTCTCCTTCTCCATACACTGAGCAGCACTGTCTTGATTATAGAGCAGAGAATGATCCACCCAAGACTAACAGACTGAGCAGCCACACCTAAAAGGGTAGATGTTATTTAACAGACTCTCAATGTGTATTTATCACAAAGCACATTAGCCACTTTGATGCTCAATAGGAATGTTCCTGGTGTGGTAAAAAATGACGAACCTGCCCTAAATTAAACGTGCATTAAACACAATATGGAATACTTAAAACTGTCTTAACAAGTGGGTAGTTTATTGGAAAAAAGTCACACTGCATTAACTCCTACATGCTCATTGCCCAGTGAACCTGGGAGGCTGGAGTGGATTGCATGGAGTCCCTAATTTGGTGGAATTGGAGGAGTAAAAACAGAACAAGGCAGAACACAAAACACTGTGGTTAATGAAATGCTGTCACAACACTGCATTAGTTAACACTGTCATTTAGAAGAATAGAAAATAAAACCTGGGATTAACCTTGATAAATGCAGCACAAACAGACAGGTTTCTGTTTTTTTCCCCCGTCACCCCTGTCACATTTTAGTCTGCCCGGAGACAGCTCATGGCTGACAGAATCCTGTGCCTTAGGCAGAGCCATAAACAGGACAGCCCAGTGCTGCTCACAAGCAGTAACACTATTATTTATTACCAGCACTGTAACAGCTGTTGGGATAATTCATACTGACTCATGACACTTAACGGTGCCAAATTACAAATGCCAACAATTGTAGTATTTCATCTCCTGTTAAAGTCAAAATTATTGTCCATCCACGTTGGACTACAGCCGTTTTAGCAGCTTCTTGTGTAAAGTACCAGCAGATGGCGGTGTAGACCGATGTAAAAACACAAGTTGTTTCTCCCCTTCGTTTTTTAAAAAACAAAACAGCAACACAGAATAAAGGCAGACTGAAACTGAACTGAATGACCATAGATGAAATAAATTCAATGAAAATAAACAGAAGCTAAACACAAATAGTGATGTAATGTAGGGGAAATATAGCTTTAAGTTTCATTCAAAAAACATACAGTAAAAGTTTAATAACCTATCCCTTTTTGCACGCTTTCATTTGCAACTACCCATAATGCAGTGGGTTTAGATACAGCATCCTGAGCTAAAGTCTAAAAACCAGTATGCCCTTAATGTTAAGTTTCAGCACCGAGAAGGAGGATAAAAACCTCCAATGAGAGCTTATAGTTGTGTTTCATGTTGCAGCGACAGGGGGCAGCAGAGAACCACTGTGGAGCTTCTGCAGCATTTGTAGTATTCAAATCAGAGACAGGTAGAACATTAAGAACGTTTAGTACACCAAAAAGTTCAATGTTAATTTGTCTGCTCTCATTCTGCATCATCTCCTCGGAGGACCTCGACAGACTGATGTGGTGGCTACTGTTTTTTTCTCCATTTTAATTCAAAAATGAAACTGATCCAGAGCCTGAAATGTCGCTTGGCAGGCCCATTATTTTCTCTTAATGGGCTTGTCAAACAGTGCACATGTCTTGCTTGTATGCTTGCTATGTGAATTCAGAGCCGGTGGTCTGAAGAAAGAAGATGCTGCAAGTTCAAGTGCAGACAGACAACCTTTTTTTCTGTACAGGTGAGGGTGCAGGACTCAGCTGGTACTTGGTAGTTCAGGGTTCAGCTAAGCTAATACCATGAGCTATATATGATATAGGAGGTCCTGTATACGACATGACCAACATACAGCAGACAAAAAGAAAGAAGTCAGCTTAAGTCGGCACTGTACAGCCCCTGTACAGAGAGAAGACCTTACAGTAAGAGCTGGTAAGTGGAGTTTTTACAGTGAGATGTGAAAATGCTTGAAGATGCCGTTCAGAGAGAAAGCCAAGACCCCAGCTGTGCCCCCGCTCCCACTCGGCACACATGTACACACATATGCAGATCCACCCACACGCGCACAAGCACAGGAGGCGGCTGCTGATCCGCGTGGACCAAAAAAAAGCTGCATATCTGAGCCAACCACCAGAAATGGCTCTTACAGTATCAAACGGCAGAACCGTCAAACCCAGTCTCAGCGGAGAAGTTTACATCAGGTGCAGAACTAGCTATGTTAGCAAAAAAGTAAGAGAGGCAGAATTATGGGCAGACAATATAAACAACAACAAACAACACAAAGCTGGTGATGTCTCTCAGGCTAACTGAGCAGGCACACGTGTGAAACCTTGTGAGTGTAGGGTGCATTTTACTATCCAGCATAATGCATATTTAAGTAATTGAACTAACCTTTAAACATCCAGGTTATACACATGTGGCTGAAATTTGAATTCATGTAGGAAATTAATAAATGTAAAAACAGTTGTTTTTTTTACAGTTGCCAGAGGCTTCAGTCACTGCATAATGTTTTTTTTTCCTTTTTATTTTGATTGATTTGCATCCAGGCAGCTTCTTTCCCCCCTGAGCTTTCTATTCTTAGAATGAATGTAAGCATCTGAAAAAGAAAAGAGTGTGTTTGGCTGTCAGGTTTTGACGTGTAGCATGATTCAGTGTTTCACGGAGCTCCGACATCCTGTTCACGTGAGCGCCTCCAAACATGCACACAACAGCAGGTGGAGCCTGATAGTGGAGCTGTGGAATCAGGTTTGGGATGAAAATTAAACTTGTCCTTTTCTTTTAATTTTCAGACCTTCACCACAACTGCAAATGCATGTGCAATATTCCAACTTGATCCTTGTGAGAAATCTGCTTAACTCAGCTCTGAGCTCGTGCCGTGTTTCATTTGTTCCTGTATCCCACTCAGGGGGGAGGTTGTTTTTGTCAGCATGTTTGCTATTGACCAACAAGTGAACATGAGCAGTTGTTCCATTGCATTTGGCTCCCTTGCCTTTGCGCCTCTCTCGGGCCTTTACTGTTGTACGCCTATGTGTTATTGCAAGTTTATGCCCTTGCCTTTTTACATTCTGAGCGTTGTGATGCTCTGCACAGAGGCCATGTTACGTAACCAGTCAGAGTCAGAAGCTGTCTAAGACAAACACGTTTTTCCTTATAGATCTCGTAGAAGTTTCACATTTTTACAAAACAAAAAAGAATTCACGTTAATATTTAGAATTTCCTTCTTTGCACCAGATTTCATTTTTAGTGTGTTTTACTGCCTGTGATCATTTGATGGGAAGCATGGGAACGTGATGGACAGGCATACCGTGTTTGAAACAGCGTGGGAGGAGATGAAGGCTGTTGACACTGCGGAGGCAACCAAGTGATCCAGAATAACCTGACATTTCAAATACATAGGCAGACTGGATGAAAGAGAGCAACATTGAAAGAGGAAGGTTGGCAGTTATGAATTATTATAAGGGACTATATTGACATGATAATGCAAACATGACAATGAAAATGTAATTTAAATTTCCGCATATGTTCGTGTTACATACGTGTTCATTTCCACATACTCAATGTCTCGATCCATGATCACATTCAAAGTTTCCATTTCTACAACCAATATTTATCACAGTTAATACTGAAATTATTTTTTTAACAGTTAAAATGACATTTGACTTAACCTGCTCTGCATTGGACAATATTGAAACTGAACAAGTGTGTTTACACCCAGAGCTTTCCCTATAATTGAGTGATGGTGAAGTCTGTAGAAGTCTGCCACTGACTTTCAAAATTAACCCTGGAGTGACACAGTCAGTGGTCCCTTATAGGTTTCCATAGGTGGGTGGGCCACAGGATATATAGACACATGTGTTTCATCACTACATACTTGGTTGAACTTAACCCAATCTATTACCATCAGTCCCTCTCATGGATGAATTTGTCGGGGGTCACCCAGAGACAGATGAGATAACGGATGATTTAGTGAGGCTGTAATGCTCTTTAGCTAAAGTTTGCAGGTGCAGAGTGTGTAATCGCCCTCGGAGCTTCGAGGACATTGTCATGTCAGAAACACACTCCACGTCTAACCCCAACAACCCTCTGTCATCTCCACACAGCGGGGAATTGATTGGTGAAGAAAGTACATTTAATTTCTATCTCAGCAGGTTGGCTGAGCCCAGCTGTCCTTCAACACCCCCCCCCTTTTTTCCTCTGTTAAATGGAATATTCCAGGGAGACACACACACACACACACACACACACACACACACACACACACACACACGAGAGAGAGAAAGAGCAGAGTCGACGTGCGCCTTCAACACCTCCGCTCTGCAGGGAATGATGATTTGATGAGTTCCTGTCATGGAAATCACACGACACTCGTGCACTTGGGAGTTCTTCCACCACTCGTTCACTCTGTCATTTCAATGCGATTAATCCTTGGTGTAGGGTGCTGCTTATAGCAGATCATCTGCAATCATTTGTGCATAATGCAGGAAGCATTTTCTCCCCTGCACAAAGAAACGCTTTCCAAAGCTCATTATAAAATTCAAAAGCCATGGCTTTAAAGAGAAAGGAAAGTACAGAGAGTGGTGGTTTTCCTTTTCACAGGATGTAATAGCGGTCTTTCTCTTGCCCGGACAATAGCATGTCAAATTTCAAGGTGTTTTACATACGAATAGAGTGAAATTTGTGGATTTTGCCCATGAAATCAGCCACTGATGGTTTCAGTACCACAGTAAAGGGTCCACATTGTAGTGCACCAGTCCAAAAAAGACCTTTATTTGTTTTCATACACAGAGTGTAAAAAAACAGCTACATAAACCCTTTACATTATCTGCTACTAGCATAGCACACCTGAATCTCCAACTGAGCTGCCCATGGACGAGCACTGTCGGTGATGTAGGCATCAGGTTTGAAAAGGACGGTGCATTTGTAGAGTAAGAAAGATGATATCTCTGGTTTAATTTGTTCATTAAACTTTCCTAATTGTAAATAATCTGTTAGTAGGAGCAGCTCTGCGATCCAACAGCTCTGCCAAAGTGTAGAACTTGTCTGGTTTGTCTTCCAAGTTGTGCATTATGATGACTTATGAGCTTGTTTTTGTTTTTACCTCTGGAAGCAAGGGACACTCATTCTCCTTAATGTAAGTGGTCCTACTGTATATGAGGCAAGAGATACCATGCATTGTTTAAAAAGAGTGTCATTCAGCCTCATCATCAAAAAAGTTCTGAAGTGAAAAGTTATACATTTTCTGAGCTTTAAGCAGCTGACACTTTGTGCCTCTGGGAGTGTTTGTGAATTTCAAAGTATAACCATATGTCTCATACAGGGATGATATCCCCGTGTGGGCCTTTTTTTCCCTGGTAACCCCTCCTCTGGGGCTTTTACAGCCACATCCAAACTCATTATAAGCTCAGATGACATCATGTGCAGTCCTTCCTTTCTCCCCGAAGACTCAGTGTGGAGCAGCGTTGTTATGATCGCTGATACACACAGGAGAGTCGGCCCTATAGGGTGACCTACAAACACCTCTACATCTGTTCTGAAGAAAAACATAGGCTACGCTGTGTAACTCGAAGCTGGCCCGTTAAACTGAGCAGTCGTGTAAGTGAAGGTAATAAATGAGGTAACATGAGGATGCTACAGTGCAATGCAATCTAAAGCAATGTAAAAAACAATATAAGCTATAAACTCTTAAACTGGATGGCATGAAAAATCCTTTCATATATCTTCTTTGATATAATAGCACAGCAAGATTAACACTGATGGAGATTTTCACACATCCTGCCGACTTCCTGGCAGCCACGAAGAAAATGTTTGCCTAGTCGATGTGACTTTTAACCAGAAAGCCCCCTCGGGTTCAGGACTGGGATTGGAGTGAAAGGTTGTCTATAAAATATGCATGTCGCACTAGAGGCCAGTGGTAGTGTAAGTGTGTTGGGTTTTTTTCCCAGTGTGTGTGTCTTTGTGATTGTGCGGTGCTAAGGGGTTACTTGAGAAGTGGAGAGCTGTGGAAGTGCAGTGTAAAGCACGCTCTCATTCTGTTAAATTATTGCCAGTAAATTTATGCCAGAACTATATGTGGTCATAACATTCACTCCGTGGTCACATAAAAATGTTAAAAGAAGAGAGAGGATTCTACATTTTCATGTTCAAATGAACATTGTCTGCCAATATTAAAATGTAAATGTAAAGTCAACTTCACCTTTATTATTTTCACCGTGTTGGACAGACCTCTGTCATAATTTATATGGGAGACAGGGACAATCCAAACAGAATCCATCTGCTCTCTTCTGCACTTCAGTGCCCGTGGACCAACTTTCCTTTAATCATGTGCACAGCTGCTCTTTACTCTGCATTATAATTTGAATTACTTCCTACTTATGCCGCTCTCTTTGGATTTCAAATTATATGATGATATTTGCTGATAACCTGACTATGCATTACAATTAGAATATTTTATACAGTGTATATATAATTTTCTTATAGAAATCTTTGTTGAAGGTGTTAGACGTGTAAATACTTATTTACACATCCAGCAGACGCAGAGCAACATTGACATTCACTCGGAGTCGTGTTTCTCGCCACCTGATGAATTCAACTTTTAGCTCTGATGTGGTCTCCACCACAACTCCTGTGGGAAATATCTGGCTCTTTAGCAGCTAACTGCTCCAATATGTTCACCAGCTGTTTTTTAACTGTGTCACACTGTGCCATTTGGTGCTGTGCAGTGTATCATACAGTAGGTTTATTAGAGCACTTTTGCCAAAAAAAGCTCGCCTGCTGTGGCTGCAGCTATGGCGGAGAGACTGAGCCAGTGCAGTAAAGTTCAGAGCTGAAAAGATAAATCAGAATTCTCCGCGGCTTTGTTGCTTTCAGTTACACCTTTCACATTGCACGTAGTCATTTAATCCATTCTTAATATAAAAGTATTGATTAGCGCAGCTTTAATGTCAAATGGACTTTGTGGGTGTGTTTTGATATCGGTGGATAACGTGCATAATCCCTGTGTTAATCACTACCGAGTTAAAGGGCCCCTTAGAGTTCTGCTTCAACAGCCCGTATCTATGGGGCAATGTCGGGCTCAGCCCAGTGACACAGAACCAGGCCCTGGATTAGAAACTGACCGATGGGACGCAGAATATCCTCTCAGAAATGATCTCTCAATTTCTACGAAGGAAAGACTTTGCGTTAAAAATGAGCAGCGGATCCACAGATAGCTTGTTTGCTAAAGGTCGAGGATGAGAGGCGCCTGGCAGGCGGGCGATGGTCAGGGAGCCCCAGCTGAGCTACACTGCTCTGCTCTGGTCCCATTTCCTTCCAGCGGCACATCATCGTTTCCACAAGCCAAAAAAAACAAAACAAGGTAGGGCCGTTTGTTGTACTGTACAATGAAAATATCAAATCTCCACTCTGAAGATTTCCTGTAGCTCTACAGCAGCGCAGGCAGGCATGAAATATAAACTCAGCTGCTGTAGCAGGTAGAAATATTTGCCCCCCCCCACACACACACACACACACACACACACACACACACACTCCACCCATCTCCTGTATCAGGTAATGTATATATCCAGTGTGGCTCCAGGGTAGAAGCTCCAAAGTGTTTATCTACCTTTGTGTGCTCCCAGGTATTCATCCGCACCAAAAAGAGACACTTTATTTATAAGCTTTATCTTCACAGGACAATATCTTATCACACAACCTATAATGTTCAGCTTGGTTCAGGTGAAACAGACATTTAATCTATTTTTCTTTTTATTTTTTTTATGGCTGAGAAAAAACAGCCCTGTAAGATACTCCATTATTCAACCTTTTTTTCTGTTGTAAAGCTGATCTGGTAGCAGTTACAACAATATGTATATTAAAAAAGCAGAATATCTGCTCCCCTGTGGTCTTTGGACACATATTCCTCTCAGTGAAACATGGACATTCATGTGCTCCACCGTGCAGATGGAGTCACTGGACGTGCGGTTTGGGATAATGTCACCTCTCGCCGCACAGCCAGACCCCCCCTTTTTTTGTTGGTTGCTAGGAGACAATACTGTGGTGCCTAAAGGTTTTCAGAGATTGTGTGATGTTCCGGAGCCCTGCCTCTTCAGCTGAAGTGCGAGACACATGTTTGCCAAGATGGAGCCAGAGGAAACCTGTCAAAAGGGCATAAATGTTCATCGCAGGTGTGGGCGACTGAAGCACGTGGCAAAAACACTGCGTGCGAATACAGAGGTGAAGGGCTACGGTCGTGAAGGCAACAACTTTCACGGCAATGTCGTAGATTATTAGTGATTACATAAATGATTACATAATCTGCATACGATGTGCAGGACTTAAAAAAACATGTTTCTCTTTCTTTCCTCTCAGTGTTTGACTGTAGGTGACTTGTATGCCTCCACCAGTGGGGGGCAATAAAGGTCTTTATCAGGTTGACACTCTTTTACTGGCAACTTTGTTCTGCCCCCCACCCCCACCCCAATGCCTTTCTCCTCATTATGTTTCAATTTTCTGTCTATCCTCTCAAACTAAGTTCTCACAACAGGAGAGTGAAAAACAGTCTATTGGAAAAGACTCGCTGCAAACTCTAATTTGGAGAAAAAGGGGGGAATTTCCCAGGAGGCCTTTTTGTGTTCATGAAATCCACACCCCTCCTCTTGCAATCCTCCCGAAAAAAAAATCACATATGCAAGAAAATACTGTTGTTTCAAACAGCTCTGAAGATATTAAAAACTGTTAATCCACCAGGAACATCTCTCTGCAGCGGTGCCTCCTTTGTCTGTTTTTTCAAAGTAAATACCACACTAATCCGCTAACAAGCATTTAAAGCTTAATTTTTGGGGGCTTAAACCGCAGAGGCCGACACTATCTCTTCTCCAAACATCTGTTCGGTGACACTGCAAGCTTTGGCTACAAAAGAACAGGCGCTTTTCAGGAGAACTGATGGATCCCATGAGGTATGTATGGGCAGGTGCACACGGCCGGGATTTAGGGTTTAAGCAAAGGATTAGCAGTTCATGTTTTTATATTACAGATGGTCAGGTAAATGCTTAACGCTGTAATGAAACTGGACAGCACCATCCCTGCACGTAACCATGATGGAATCCATAGAAACAGATAAATCTTAATATAAGTCACTATGTTTGCCCACTAAAGATCCATATGAAATGCTGCTATGGAACCTTCTATGACATCAGACTAACTAGGCCAGCAATGATAGCTGCATGGTAATGAAAGAAGTGATTTAATGCACCTTGTGCAATAGAAAAGCATCCTCTATGTGGACCCCCCCCCACCACCACCAACACATACAGTGCAGACATGGCCATGCTGTTCTCACTCACTGTGTCCTCTGTCCATTGGTTATACAGCCTCATAAACCAAAGGATGCCTGGGAGAAAGAAGCAGCGTGAACCACCAGAAGCACAATTTAATATCAGCCCTGCAATCTGACAAAGTCTCCAGGAAGGAGGACATGGAGTGAACCGGTGCTGCGAGCAGTTAACAGTAAGATTTCACATCACCTTCTGAGAATGTCTGGCAAATCAGACTGAAAAGAACAGCGTGTGCATGTGTTGGAAGACCAGTTGTCCCGGTTCTAGGTCTGTTCACATTGTTAATTTAGAACCCACAAAAGGAAGACTTTATTAGGGTCCTTTGACCTGCTAAAAAAAAACCAAAAAACGTTTACCAGCGATAGTTATGACATGAGTGTTTTTACCAAATTCTATGGCAATCTGTCCAAAAGCAACAATGGACACACACATTAGGTTCATCCTCTGGAAAGCCTGAAAGTTTGCACAAAAATGGAGGCCAATCCATTATTCGGGATTATACTACACACACACATGACGGTGCTACACAACTTGAGGGGATGATCTGTAGAGGATATCTGTCTGAAATTTTGTGGCAAACCATCCAACAATTGCTGAGATATTTCACCAAAGTGGTGAAGTGACTGAGATCCGATATCAGCATTTCACCTTTCTCTATTGTACTGGAACTGTTGCACACAAAGCCGCCTCCACCACAACCACAACAAATAAGACTAATAGATCAAACAAACCCATAAACCAGTGTCTTTGCTTTGTGTGAAATTTGAGTTGTTTGTGTTTGGGTTTTTTATGTGTCTTGAGTTTACAGATACATGCTGTTTATGATTTTATTATTTTTCTTTGAAGAATTATTCATTTAATATATTTCCAAATGTTTCAACTGCCACTGAAATATGATTAAAATGAGAATCCTCCGAGAAAAATGGATTTGGAGAGGATGGCTGACAGGTCTGCTCGACCTGATATGTGATGTGATGTCGCACAAATATCAAGCTCTTTTTCTTGTTGGCGTTTCCTGTGTGAATGCAGAGTAATTTTTTCCTCTCAGCTGTGCAGTCCACTGCGCTCTCTCATATGATCCTCATCTTTGGGGACCGAGCACTGCCTTCAGCTGAGAGAGGCTCAGCGTTTCCCAGCATGCCTGGAGGAACCAGCGCTACCTGAGGTGATTTGGGATTTGCTGTGAGAGACTTTGCTGTGGTGGCAACGCACGGGAGGTGAAGAAGTTGCGCTTAGCTAATGGCCCATTCATTTCTGTCGACAGGACACTGGCGAGTCTGGACCTCGGCACACGGCCGAGGTCACGTGTGTGTTCGTCTGCAAACACAGTTTAATCCTCGGTGGATCAAGGGCTGAAAACTTATTTGTTGAACAAGAGCAATTTGTTTAGCCGCAGCGTTAGCTCTCCTGAGGAAACTCAACAATCAAAAAAAACCCCCCAATGTCTCTGGGAGCAGGTGAATTACAACAGGCGACAGGTATCAGGAGTTTTTAATAAGGAAGCGTTCCCAAAGGACTGTTGCCAATTTAAGCTGGGTAATTGAAAATTTATCAGTCAGACACGATCAATACTCCACCATTCTGAGCATCGCAGTGTAACAGATCACAGTTTATCATTTTTTTGTGTGATTGGACTGGATTGACAGAAACAGCAGCATTAACATATCCAGGGAGAGAAAGAGAGAGTGAATGAATAAGGGAATGAACTGTGACAGTCCGTGATCAGGAGGCTGCCGAGTATCTGGAATTAACACCAGACAATCACAAGTATTTCCATCATGGTTTCCCATCATTTGAGCTTTGACTCCTTTAATTAACCTCGCCTGTTTCTGCCTTCTTCTTCAGTGGTGGTTTAATGGGATGTGACTGGGGAATTAGCGGCACTAACTACTTTCAATAGACGTAACCAGAGCGGACAGAAACTTTTGTTTTGCTGACATTTCTGGAAATTCATGCAAATAAACTGCAGAACTGCTTGTGCCAAAATATGTCACAAGGTGCCAACAACCTGACCAAGAGTCTCCTGTTTTTTCAGGCTCTGTCAGTTTCTGCTAAATAAAAATATCTTCAGCACATAGAATCACAGGTTTTACATATATAGTCAGGATGAAAGAATTAGGAATTTGGGAAAATGAAAAAGTCTCTAATTAGAAACTAAACACATACATTTGAACTACAGACAAATGGATATAGAAATATGCATCAAGCTTAAGGCAGGGTTATTTGCTCCAGTATTTTTACTGTGTAAATGTTGAAGTTAGTATTTTCCTTGTGACTGTTTCAATTAGATTCTCTGGAGTTAGGTCTTGTACTGAAAATAGATGCCTCAGAGGGTTGTGAGTGGGAGACATGCGTCCGCCCGGTTGTACTGCAGCGGCCCGCAACTGAACAAACTTCAGCTGCATTATTAATGTGCATTTGTAAGCTCGAATAGACAGCGTATCTTCATGGGATCATACCTCATGCATGTCGTTTCTGATGTCTTTTCATGGCTCCTTCACGAGTGGCTTCACCCCTTGTAGTTGTGGTTAGGGGACATTCGTACTGGCAGCGTCGATGACGCGCGCGCTGTGGGTTCGAGCGCTGATGGAGGTGGTCAGTTGGCGGCAGAGCTGTCAAAAGCAGAAACATTTTACCAGGCTGCACGTGTCAGAGCACTCAATGCACAGCAGGCGCTGAGGGAAGTAAAGGCGAGAAGCCATTTTGCAGCGCAGCGCCCCGCTGTTTATCCAGCACTCACAGGCCACTCAGCTGGAATGTCACTCCGTGTTTTGACAAAGATATTGAAATCCAAAAGTCCACAGCTCTGAGCATTTAGTGCAACCTTCGGCCCCACGGATGTCAGCAGCCAGCTGAATGACAGAACAGTAAATACGAGGCCGCTGAGCCTTGAAGTGAAGTGAACAGCTGTCACTGTGTACAAAGAGCCAGCGAGCGGTGGAGATGATGTTAAAACCTCACAGCCTCGAGGATCAGAAAAACACGGTTGTTGCTATCTTTACTTAAACCTAACTGACTTCGCCCATTAGAGATGTGTTTACAGGTGTTGCAGGCATGTGTGAAAAAAGTTGCTTTTTGCATCTGATAAATAACCTCAAGTGGTGTCACCTCTGAAGGCCGGAGACTGCAAGTGAGCTCCCCAGACCTCTGTAGCGTCTCACACCTAGCACGAGTCTGGATGTGGTCGAAAAACGTTTTTCTTTTTCTTTATTTCTTAGTAACTGAGTGAAATGACCCAGGAGAATCTAAGTGGCAGCCTTGACAGGAGTCGGTCCAGTTCTCTAAATGTGAAAGAAAAGAGCTTCAATGCCTCCCTTCTTATCTCCTTTCGCTTAGGCTACACAGGACCATCCCTAACAAAAGGAAAGGCGATGACTGTAATGCCATCCCACCTTGTGGCAGACACATTTATTGACCCACACCATAAAATCCACCACCTGGTGTAAGTGCACTCGGAGTCTCTCAGCACCGCAGTTGTTTTTTTTCACGAATTCTCCTTCACATCTTCCCTTGACCTTGTGATGTTTTCCAGCGAGAAGTGGTTAGGATAGGAGATTTTTAGTTTTCATACGGTATTATATGTTTATACTTTCAGTTCATTTTGTGATGATGTCTTCCAGGTCCACAAAATCTATTTTTTTGTTTCCCCCTCTTACACTGACTTTGCATGCTTTAATGAACTCTGTATAGAAACTGGGTCACTGCAGCCACTGTGAATATGATATAGAATAAAGATAAATGCACATAGCCACAACACTCAAACATATTGAAAAGAGCTGATGCATTGTGTAATATGGGCACATACCATATGTACGTGCAAATTGAAGCAGAGATGCACGTTCAGCGGAATTGAAAGTGCTTCTAATTTCCTGCATTTCCTCTCGTCACAAGAAATTCACAGATATTTTTATCACTTTCTTCATTCATTGTTCAGCAAAGTAATTAACACCATCGCTGGTGCAAAGGCTGAGGGCCGTGACTCGAGTCTCTCATTTTAATGCCGATTCTGTCATTACTAATTTTCTCTCTGGATTCAGATCTGCTGCTCTTGGATCTGAATCCACACTCAGTCCTCCCACATGTTCAGCAATGCTCTCCATCCATTCCTCTGTTTTCCTCTGTTCTTTGTTACTCTTTGTTTTTTGTTTTTTACTCTGCTCATCTCTTTCCCTCAGGGTGCCTCGTCCTGGAAGCCCTCAGGTTCTGCACAAGGACTCGTCTGAGCCCTGGGGGGAAAGAAACTGAGGGCTCTGTCTTTGTGGGGGGTAAAAGAGTAATGACACAGTGGACGGGTTGTGCCCTGCGGCCTGATCGTGATGTCCAGATCTGTTGTGGACAGATGAGATGCAGTGGGTTTCCATATAGAAAAAACTGTGATAATTTTGGTAATGGAAACATTAACATTATTATTATCTTTATTATCTCATCACAATGGGACATGTCAAGGTTCTCACATAGTCGGCGTGTTGCACGTGGGAAAAATGGGCAAAAACTCAGGCAACTGGAATTTTCCCACATTCATTTCCTGCACCTGAGAGAGAGCAGTTTGCCTTTCAGAACTAACAGCCAGCTGTAGCTGTAATACAGTTTCATTTCCCACGGAGGCATTAAGCATCTTTTCTCTCATCTTCGGTGTCTTATAGGAAGGACGATGATAACGACGTCTCATCTCCTCTCCCTTGGCAGCTGAGTTTGGTTTATGCATCCCAGAGCTGAGTGCTCTTCGTGGGCTCACACTGGGCCACATGTGCCCTGTCATTTCTACACTGCGCCCAAGCGGCTGCTGTTGTACAGTAGTAATGGAAACATACTGGTATAGCGACTCCAGTCGGTCCCCGCTGGCTGCAGGCCTCATTAAAGCTGCGGCAGGCTCAGTGGCCTGTCACACCGCGTCTCTCTGCCCATTTATCTACAGGGTGACCATTGTTGCAGGGTTGTGTATGTGTGTGTGTGTGTGTGTGTGTGTGTGGGAAGGCCAGGCCGGAATGTGTGTTAGGGTATCAGTAGGTCACTGTGTTAGAGATGCTCATTGTCAGTGTCTGTTTACTGCGTTCAGCTCAGGACAGGCAGCTTGTATCAGACACACAAACACACAACACATTGAAAAAAAATCTTCATAAATAGAACAGGTTGATAATCAATGTTCAAATAAGGGTAAAGTATAATTCCTTTACTATTATGTATACCCCAACATTGACCAGAGTCCAGGCCCTACAATACCTGGTAACTGATGCCCTGAATAAATTGTTGACTTTTTATTTTTGCGTGTTTCCTTCGCAGACTGTCTGAAAGTCCTCGCACATTTTGGCATTGCTCGGCTTATTAAAATTCCCCGCAGGCATAATCCAAGGACGCTCCTGTTCCCTTGGGCTAGATCATTTCAGCTGCCAGGCCACATTTCTGGAGGAAACAAAACAACACTCTGGTAGAGCGACAGAGAGAAATGCTCCGGGTGTGTGTGTGTGTGGGGGTCTTGTTTGTGTGGATTAGTAAACCCAGAATCCATACACACATCTCTCAGATTCCACTGATCAGATTTCAGAATTGATCTGGATTAGGCCTGGACCCCGCAGCCCCCGGGCACTGCAGCAGAGTGATACTTCCTTTTTATTTGGAGCTCTCTATTCCCCATTTTCTCTGATTAAGCCTGTAATCCTCCTCCTTAGCTCCACCTTGCCCCTTGACCTCCAGCACACCCTTATCCTTTATCCTAACCCGTGCTCATCTCCTGTGTATTCCCCATGACACGCAAACCAAACACACCTTACTGAGGCCCTTGCTGCTTAAGATGGAGACTGACTGATTACCCTGATGATAACTGATTTTAAAGTGTGTCTGCGTTTGCCTTGCAGAGACCAGTCAGACCAGTTTGGGCCATTGTATCAACTGGAAAATGTTGCACGGGGTCGACTTTGACAAGAATCTGATGGAATTTATAGGGGATCCTGTTGTTCGAGTTGGTTTTACCACTTCGACGATGAATCCTGGACAACTCCACTCCTCCAGCTTGCAATCTGAAAACATATTACACAACCAAAACCAGGTGGAGATGATAATGTCATAGTAATAGATAGTAGTCATAAATAGTCAGACTGACTCTTATGTACAGTATAAAATAAGTGAATTTCCCCTTTAACAGCTCATATCCCATTATTGTTGAGAGACAATTTTCATTTTCACACAGATTCAAACTGTTCAGTTTTCTTATGAAGAAGAGATGGTTTAAAATGCAGCACCGTTGCCTCTGGGTGAATGCTCATGTTCTTTTAGGACCTTTGTTTTTACTGTTTTTGTTTCAAATGCAGGAAAACATTAAATGAAAAAAGGTGACGCCGGAAAGGGAAATCTTGCATACACTGCTCAGAAATATGCCGCAAAAGACACATACAGTAGTCTGGGGAAGTCGGCAGTAAAAAGTTTTTTTTAATGGTCTCCATGCCTCCGATGAACCACAAGTTAGGTGGTGAGGAAAATAAAAAGACAGAGGTGATAAAAGAAATGGAAACTTTGTTCTGAGAGTTTGGATGAGGAGACAGCAAATCCTGTGTGGGTTTAGACACAAGAAGTGACTTTACATTTCTAACAAAAAAACAAGGTTCTGATTTATGTTTGATTTAGAAAATAAATAAAGGATTGCGTTGGGGAATTACAGTGCAACAGATGCCTAATCTGCACTGAAACACCTCTAATCAGCCACATCTGCTGCCCAGAAAATCATTGCAAACATGGACTGGCTTGCTCTGGACAATATAAAAGCAATGGAGCTAAACAAATACTTCATATTCCATCAGATTTTGCTATTTAAACTCTCTGCTACTCTTTTCCTGGAGTGTGAATGTACAGCACACCGACCTCGTAAACTGGAGGTTTTTTTCACGCCTACTTATGAAGGGGATTGGTGACGGTAGCCTGGTTTTCAATGCATTTATCCTGTATCTATGGTGAATTATGTCACCAGCTGTTTTATTCCAAGATCCATGAAAGCTGAATCGGACAGGGAAGTCGCACAAAGCTCAGGTGCACGAAGACCGAAATAAAATGTGTGATCGTTTTTTAAAAATGCTTCTCTGAGGGGACGGGGATCAATGCAGCGAAACCGACGGCATCAGTCCCTGCAGCAAGTGCTCGAAAATGACCCGTTTTTTCATTCAAGTGACAAAGATGACTAGTGGCTCCAGCAATTATGGTGGGAGCAAAAGGAGGTTCCACCGTTGTTATGGAGCAACAAAGTCCCAGTGAAGGTAGAAGTAGAAACTTCTTTTCGGAAATTTATTTAATTTATTTCTTTTAACGAGTCATTTTCCTGTCACATCAGGAAACTCAGTTGTGTCTCCCTTGGAGAAAATGACTTGTGTTTTTCAACTTGAAGGACTCGTTGACATTTAACGACATCCACGTATTTGCAGCATGGAAATTGGAATTGCTTTTTGGGTGACAGAGGTGCTGGGTTTTGGCAAAGAATTAAGAATGCATGGAACGTACAGTATCTGCATCATTTTAAACCACTTTGAATACATGTTTGAATTTGAATCTGAATTCATGTTTTCAAGGGGTCGGTTGTGAGTCAGTCAGTGTTATTGGAGTGTAGTGCTGAATTATCATTATTAACATCGACAACAACAACAAACCCCAACATGGCTCTCCTCCTACGTGAACTGTAAGCAGATCAGACTTTATTTTATTTCATTTTATTTTTGCAATGAACTCTCATGTAATATGGATGCTGAGATTCCTCATTTTTGGTCTAACTCCTGCCTCTTACATTGTTACTGTGTCACAACATTTTCACTCTGTGACTCATTGCCTGTACCGCAACGGCTCAAATGGAAGCGAGGCATTCGCAATTCCCAAACACTCAAAGTTATGATCACGAATTTGCTTGATACAACATCTGTAAACCCAGCAATTTTAACGTCCATTGCTGTCGGATGGATTCTGCTCTGTGTGGTTCTGGGTATCATGACTTCTCTTTTTCGAGGCTATTTCCACTCACACTCTGTCTTTATAGTTTGAGAATGATTCCCTTGGATGCCATGAATTAGTAATAGCAGAGCTCTAGCACTCGCAGACTGAAAAGTGCTAGCTAAATGGGCAACATGTCAATTTGGTCCCATCCATTGCTCTGCAAACACATCTGCCTCGGGAAGAAGACATGTGATTCAATTAAACCGAATGTATTTGACCCAAGGCACAAGGACAGCCACCACAGTCGCTACACTCAGGTAGTAAGACGCCTAAGTACTGAGCACATTTACACAATTTTACTGTACTTGAGTTCAGTTTATTACCATAATGATACTTTATTCTTTGTCTTCCCTACATTTCAGAGGGAAACACGTGTAAGTCCACAACGTTTAGTTCACAGCTTTCATCACTTTGTGTATTTACATTTTAGGGACAAAGATGATCCTGATTTAAGCTCAAACATAGAATAAAGTGCATTGTTGTGGATTAAACAATAAAAACAGCTCCACCGCTACATGCATCTTACAATAATATAGACATTTTTTACATAATGTCACAGTGGTTTGTGACATTGTATGGAAGGTAAAGGACCATATTCAGTTTACAGCTTTTACCAAAAAAAGTTGCACAGTGAGGCATCAGACTGAGGAACCTGTTGGAGAGAGAGCGTACACAGCGAGTTTTTTTCTATGCACACACACATAATAAAAGTTTTAGTGAATGTGTGGGTGGTGCTGCAGAAAAAAAGTGTTGAGTTACTTTAAGCCACCTCAGGGCTTTATAGACACACAAACCAGTCGAAGTCCAAGTGTGCGTTGGAGCTGTGTCTGGAGATGAACTGTATCTAACTAATGATAAAAAAAAAACATTCATTCAGAAAGCATTCACTTTAGGAAGACAAAGAAAAAACAATAACACAGATGACACGGCTTGGCATTACAGAATGTGCACAACGCTCTCCTCAGACCTCATACAATCATGCCTCTGGATATCACAGCCGCCTATTAGTTTTTAATAAGCACCTTCCTCTCCGTGGTGGGCCATTAGGGGCTCGGAAATAATAACAGCCAAAGTCCAAAGAGCCCGGCTGCAGCCTGAGCCAAATGCGAGACAGAGATGGAAGAGAATGCGGAAATTTCAGACGCCGCCAGGAATGAAAGGGAAGACACAACCGAGGGGTTACATGCTTCCCTGTGCACGGCTACTTTGAACCGCAACCTAAATTTAGAGGAGGACTGAGCAGCCTAGATAAACACAGAAAACACCACAGGGTTTTGCAACAACGGAACGAAGAAACGATTACAGCGTGTCGGGAAAAGAGCAGATATCCTCGCAACAGAGGAGGAACCCTCACAAGTTCCTCTCTCCATCTGTGTCGGGTCGAGCGCACCGAGCGGTGATGGGCCCCGGAGCAGCCCAGGATCTGCATCTAGTTAACCTCCTGTCAGAGACGTGGTCGAGATAGCCACGACGCCGCCCTGACACCTCATGGCTGTGTGACCCCCCTTCCACATATTACACCTCTCCAGCTTACAGGAAACGAGTTTCCTCTCAGGTCCCAGCCTGTCTTGTCGCCTAATCATCCATCCATTTTTCATGAGAACCTTCGCTCACAGATAAAAAAAAAACTGAAGGTCTCGTGATCTATTAAGCCTCTGTGATAGTGCCATGTTATTAAAAGCCTCAGAGCTTGGCTGACTGAGACAAATCTCCTGATGGAAGTGATTAGCTGAAAAGACGACGGTCGGCCGGGACGAATGCACAATGACACGGCGTGTTATTTGATGTGTGTTTGCTCAGTGCTTTTTAAAAAAAATTTTAGACACACATAGTTGCAGTCATCCCTAACAACAGTGAGAAACACATTGTGTTTCTGGTGGCTGTTTCACAATAAGAGCCACCCTGTGTTTCCTCAGTGGGCTGCTTTTAATGTGAAGCAGCAGTAGTAAGATGTTTTATGCATTTACAGTAACGAGAACAAACAGTAAACAGTAAGGCTGTTATCAATCCCAGAAAATAACAATCGATGAAGTGATTTCCTGTGTATCTCCAGGGCTTTAGTGGGAAATGTGCGTCCAATGCAGGAATGGCCGACTCCACCAGGAGTGGAGGGGTTTCCCTGTTTCCACAGTGCAAAGACGTGAAACAGAACCAGCTGCCTCATCTAACTCTCAGCGAGGAAGTGAAAAAGCACATTTCTCCAAATGTCCAGCTATTCCTTTAGCAACGTGAATCTATTTCTGTGATGGTGTGAGCTAATTTCATCCTCTCTCATCCTCTTCCCCTCACTGTTCACCAAAAAATCCCCCTCCGTGGTCCTTTTCCCTCTGGCCGTGACTCTTTATAACCCCCCCCACTCTCTTTGTTTCACTGCGCTCATCCCTCTGCTGTTTCTGCTGTGGACGGGAGGCTAAATTAGTGTGTAATTATAGTCCACCGGCTCTTGGCCGTGTTGCTCTAATGGAACAGAGCCTCTCTGTGCATGTCGGTAATAGTCTGACAATCCAAATGAGAGGGGCTCACGCTTTTCCCTAATGCTAACTTGATTCTCTGCGCACACACACACACACACACACCTTGTGCAGCATATGTGTCTCATAGCACTGCTTTGAATAATGAAGTAGTTAGAAAAAGTTCATGATGAATTTTTGTTGTCAGTTGAGAGGAATTTGGTGTTCGGTCATTAGGAGTACGATATATTTTCATAAATAACGGCAGCCATGCACACACACACACACACACACACACACACACACACACACACACACCGATGCCATGCTCATTATCTCCTTGGAGTTGTCCCCATTTTCATTCCTCCAGCAGCAGTGAGGAGGTTTGTGAAATCTCTCCTGGAAAAAGCACAACACCATAGAGGCCAATCTTGACCCAGATTCCTCGCTTCATTGTTTAAAAAGGTAAGCTTTGGAGTTTGAGCTGGAGGTGTGCTGTAGGTAGAAAATATAAATATATATATATATATTATAAATATTTCCCCCTCCTAAATATGCATTCTATCATCTATCTTCTCACACATTTTCTGCGCTGGAAGGGAAGCACTGCAGTTACATAAGCCGTTTAAGAGAAAGTGACATCATTGCAAACTGGGTGTAATTTAATGTTTTTTGCAGAAGTGGTTAGGCAGCAGTAATGAAGGTAAGAGGGAGGAATGCAGTGGGCGGGAGCTGGTTAAGGATCGGGGGAGTAGACGACAAAGACAGGAGTGACACAACAAGGGAGGGCTGGGACAATTTAAGGAGGACGGTGCAGAGCAATAAACTTTGGATATGGGGCGTGAATGATGAGCTGAAGTGGAGAGGGAGCTTGCTGAGGCGCCGCTTATCTTGTACACTGAGATGTTCTAACACAACATCCCACTGTCATCCTCCCCAAGCAGCAGCCAAGTCCCAGGAGTCACTTTAAAAAGAACAAAAAAAGCCGAAGCAGTTGCAGTGTAATTGCTCTTCTGCTACAGTTTTTTATAACCATCAAAGAAAAAAAAAGGAGGGAACAAGTGAGAATATGACTGTGGTTTGGGGATGAGTAGTGATTTAAAAAAATGTTTTAAAAAGCATAAAAACAAGAAAAACAACAAGGCTGCACAGGGAAATCACCACCAGCTTTTATTGATATGTGAGCAAATTATTGCATCAATCGAAACGAACACTGGAATCTGAACACACAGATCTCAGTCCCTTATTAATGCCTCATGCATGGATGATTATAGTCTGAATTCACCACGAGGCTCCTTTCTGTAATCTCCTGTAAACCCTACACTGTGTTCCAGATGAAGTGATAGCCTGGCTGTTCCCAGCAGTATGTGGCAACCACAGCAGCTTCTGATGGAATATTTAATGCAGGAGACTCCGAGAATGGATTCCTGCAACATTTCTCACATCTCCTCGCCTCTCCTCCCTCTTTCTACCCTCTACCCTTCCTCCCTCCTCACACCCCGACAGGAGCGCCACGCAGAACAGCTGCAAACAGATCTTTTTTTGTAAACTAAGACACATACAAGTGCGTTTGCATGGGAGCATATGTACCCTTTCCGTTCATTTATCCACAAGTGCAACGTGGTAATCTGCACTCATGCCGAGCTCCGCAAAGACATCCAAAAATGTACACATGTACAGTGTGGCAGACAGGAAAAGGTGCCGCTAAATTAAGTGCAGGAGCAGGAGAATAGGAGGGGAGGTGTCTTACAAGACCAAGAGCCTGGTCATGATGAATTATGCACTGCTGAAATGGTTCCAATTCCCATTGTTCTCATCGAAAGAGCTACAGCTCTCTGCAGGAGACGGGCCCTCACTCTCCATCAGCGGATAAAAGATGGAAAAGGCGATGAGGGAAGGGATGGAGGAATTCAGAGAGGCAGATGGCAGGTAATTAGAGAGGGAGAAAAAGCCAGGCCTGTCCATGAGCTGGAGTGACATTTGTTAATACTTGAGTATATTTTTAATTAGTAGCTGTGTGTGTGTGTGTGTGTGGGGGGGGTAAGCCAGGCAAAATATTGTTGGATGACAGGTAAAGAAAGACAAAGATGTGGACAAGGCTGAAAGGTTTTCCCGTTAGAGAAGAAGAGAGATGGATGGTGAGAGCGGGAACATTGAGATTAAGGCGACATATTTCCTGCTTTAGCCCCATTTTACCACCGAATACTGCACTGACTGCCCCCCCGCCTACTTCTTTCTCTCCCACACAAAACACGGAGGGGGAAATGCTCGTAACAACAGGAAAACAGAAACAGGAAACAGGAAAATACAGTACAATGACCTCAAATAGTGAAAATATAAGTCTGGAGCTTTGTAGCTGTAGCAGTGTCCATCAGCATATGAGAGCAATGATATCCATGCACATTCATGCATGTCCTTGACCTCAGACTTGTATTTTCTGAAGGAAATCTTTATGCTGTGTCATCGTACAAGATGGACATCTGGAAAGAAGTAATCCTCACATGTTTTTTTTTTTTCCAACAGCTTCTGATCAGAATCCACCTCATCTGTTGTTTTGTTTTTTTCACTCAGCTGCACAGAGAGATGTTTGCTCACTAGGACGTATCTGCGATGCCGTGCAGTGGAACATCAGGCGATGGGGAGTCTCATCTCTCAGTCGGCTGCTGAAACCCTTTTTAGGCTCCAGGCAGCACCAGAGACTCTCCGTCCTGCTGGGGTTGGTCTGGAGCTCAATTATTCAGTGGTGGGGCCATAGAAAAGGCTAATAAGGCTTCGAAATGTTGGCATCTGATGATTCAAAAGCACTTCACACTAAATGAACGGTATAATTAAAGTGTGAAAATAATAATAATGTTCAGTATTCTGTAGGGTGGTAGATGTCCGCAGGCATAAAGAACTGGGTGAAAAAAGTATGCACAGAATACCAAGAAAAACTACTCAGCTCACATCTCCACAATCAGAAAATTGAAGCAAAAAAAAAAAGTAGCATCGTTAGTTACAGAATATTCTAACCAGGACTCCTGCTCTTACCAGCCCTGAAAGAAACTCTTTTGCCGGTTGTGGGATAGTTTTTCTTGCCGGGGCCCTTTTCCTTTGCATAGCCGCCAGCCAGCTAACATCACCATCATGCATCGGGAGATACAAGGCTAATTTTACATAAATGAATACAATACTAATATTATATTGTGCAGTTTCTTTTTCCCCTATGCTCCTTAAAAACAGGGAAGCCTCCCAGTGAATCTCAGGCACCCCAGGGTTGGGAAGCACTTTTTATGGTTATGGGGTGAATGAGGAAGAATGTGAGGGGAATTCTCGCCGAGAGCCGGAAGCTCGCTTTCAGTAGCTCTGATAAGTGCTCTGAGAACAACGAAACTGGTGATGCACTCTGCTGCCATTTTTGGAAAGAGGCTGTGTGATCTCTCTTCTCACCCCCACCCCACCCCCCCAGGCTTTGTCGTTTCTATTCTTCTGCTCTCACGGCAGCGAGGAACCTCCATTTTTAGGTCTTCAGGTGCAATCACAAGAATCAGCGTGAGCACACATCAAATTACTGTGCAGCAGCCGCGTCAGTCACTCAGTCTGGGCAAAATAAAATATTAATGCATAAAATATAAATGGACTTTTTTTTCTTCAAACATTACTTCTCCTTTACAGCTTCGATATTAGCACTCTTCAGTCGAATAAGATTTGGTTAAGACAAGCTGTGATAGAAATGCAACAACAAAAGGAAAGGCATGGAAAAGTTTGACGTCAGCTTTCTGCTTGTCGCTCCACTGTGCATCCAAAACAAAGAAAAGTCTGAATTGCATCCAAGTGTTTTTAAAAGTTCGGTAAAGATTTCTAAGTTGTTCTCAGTTTCACGTTTGAAGCACTGTTGTCCTCGCGCTGAGGATTCAGTGCCCTCGGCAGCTGTGTTCTGGGGATGAGGCAGAACTATAAAGTAATGTACGACTTTCATATTCTTTGGAAAACACATGCATTTGATGCTGGGACAACAGATGTTGGCAATGAGCCAAAAATAAAAACAAACAAACAAAAAAAAACCCTTGGCCTTCCCATTCCTTTAACTGGCAAAGCAGATCTGACAATATATTGTGTATTTGTGTGATGTATTTGCCTGCAAACACTTTTTTCCCCTAGCTTTGTTTTCTTGGAGTCATAAATCATGTGGCTTTAAAGAGATGCGGTGCAGTGGTTTTAAAGCAGATCCACTAAAAGAATATTTTGTGAGCCGAGAACATCTCTTAGGGCAATTCAGAGCAGATCTGAAAATACCCCCCCGCCCCACACACACACAGACCAGAATCCTGCACGGCATGAACATAGGAAATGCATTACCTCAAGGCTCTGCGACTGCATGTGTAGTTGCTGTTTTCATCCGGCACCCAGCCTCTCTGTAACTCCACCACGTTTGTGCTATCCACAACAAAAACCTTTGGCTGATCAATTCAAGAAAAGCATTTCTATACTCTATTTTCTGGACAACAGATTTGAATTTACAAGAAGTATCTACACTAAATGAGAAGAGAGGAGGATAGAGTTGAGTGAGATACAATAGATGATGGTAGGATTTTAGTTTTGTGCTTAAATTAGTAAGAAAGGTTGGTCTGTTTACTCCATTCTGTGGTAATCGTTCTGGCTGAGGAGACACAGTTTTTGTGCAAAAAAAAATTGGAGCTCCACCTCCAGATGTTGAACACGCACGCACACAACTCTCTGTTTAGTTCTCACATATTTGACAATGCAGGGTGGAATAGTCGATGTCCTACCATGATCAATATTTGCCCTGCATGCACCTGTGAAATCACCAATAAATGGATGGAGAGAAGTAAAAGAGAAGACTGGGGTTGTTTTCTTTTTTTTCCAAGTCATTTTCTTTCTGAAAACACAAATTTCAAATCCTGGTCACAGCTAAATCGAGTCAACTTCGAATTGAATCACATGACTGCAAATTTTGTCTGTATCTTCTTTGTACTGGTTTGCAGAGTGTGTAGATTTGTACTGAAATGCCCTAAAGAGATTAGCAGTAAATACTAAAGTGCAATGCATTGATATTCACAGTGCAAAAACCAGCTGTATCAGAATACCAGGATAATGAGTCAGGTCATTCATATTATCAATAAATCCCTTGATCAGCACACATAAGGTCCACCTTATCCTCATTTTAGAGTAATCAAAATTACTAACGGCACCATTGATTTGCATTAATGTCGACCCACATAGCAACGATGTACTCTCTCCTTCTGTTCAATACCAAGCGGAGCAGCTGTGTAAGAAGTAATGTTCGAACATACGACTGCTGAAACACACTCTGAACCTGCTCACCTCATCACCGGCCACATGAGTTATGTGTTCCTGCGTTTAATGAATGCACACAGCCACAGCAGCTGCTGCTGCTGCACTGCTCTCGCTTAAAACCCAACTTTCTTTTTTTTTTTTTTTCTATTCCTCCCTCCTACATCAAACTTTCCCTGCAGACTGCCAGAGGTCTAATAAACGAATGTTATTTATTTATCTACACGTATTTAGGTGTTCAGAGCATGCAAAAAAGGGATGCCATGGTTACCAAATCAGAGCAGTGCTGTTTTGTGTGTGTGTGTGTGTGTGTGTGTGTGTGTGTGTGTGTCTGCTACCTGCAGAGACAGAACAAGCAATCACCAACTATGGGTGTATTTTGTTAATTTGTTGTCCTACTCATTATCAAAAATTGCTGCTGCTAATTAAGACCTGATGCTGGTAGTGGTGGCACAACTTTGTTTTGTTTTGTTTTTTTTCCTTTTGCAGCAATAACCAGCTTTTGCAAATATGCAGATTAGAAAAAAAGAAGTCGAACCTATTTATCTCTCTCCATTGCTCTTTACCGCATATGTTATGTGACAGGTTTGTGCTTTCCTCCTCCCACGTACTCCCACCTCTGCAGTAAAGCCACCTTTATCGCTAAATTGGCACCCACCACAACTCTACCACATGTCTCCTGTGTATGAAAACAACCTGGAATGGACGTGAAATCACAGACAGATCCATCCATCCTCCTACATACGCTGGTTAAACCCTGAGATACTTTATTTACAGAAACAAGCAAATTTAAATGTTGTGTTTGTCCAAAAAGCTCTATTTCCTAAATACTGACAAACTAAATCTGATACATATTTGCAGACAAATCCTCAGAAAATCAGTGCTTAGGTTGTCATTTTAAATGGCTGCACAATGTCTACTTTTAAAAGGGAAGAATATGCTTTAAGATCCTGTTTGTCTAAAAAGCTACTTAACTTTATGCTAAGTGATCAAATGTGTTCTGCTGACACTGATCTGTTGCACTCACAGCCTTGTCAAAAAGTTGACCAATGTGTGTCCAACTCCATGCCCCCCTCCCCCCAGGACAGAGAGAAATAAATGGAGCTGCTTGCACTCATCTCAAATCTGATGTGCCATATTGTGAGTGACATGCTGCGCGGTGCTGTGGAGATCAAGCACGCGGGACACTATACCGGACAGGATGGTGTATATGCCAGTCAGTCCGGATCAAATCAGAGCGGCGGCCCTGCTCCCTCTCTGCGGGGGCCTCTGCAGACTCTTAAAAGCATGCTGGTCAGGCAGCAACTCCGGTGCACTCCTGCCTCAGATGGTCAGTCTGCCAATATCATGCAACACGGATAAACTACTGTTACTGGCCTCAATAGAGTTTCATCGCGTTGGGATGAAATAAGATACTGAAATAATTGTCGAGTTTGTTGTTGATTACTTCTGTGAAAATGGCTATTTGCATTTTTAGCACTGAATGATACTACTCTTCACACTTGCCTCGTAAGTGGGCTGGCATTGCTTTGATTCATTTTTTATCATTATATATTTTTACAGAAAGTAAGAGATTAACATTGTAGGTAAATAGACATGGGCTAATTATGTTTAGCAAATTGATGTACTCTTCATGTATGTAGGTTAATAGTCAAGTAGTGCTGAAGCAGAAAAAAGCACATACCTTACATGTGTTTACTGGCACATATGTTTTCCTTTTCTCTCTCCTTTTCTTTTCTCGTCCACTTTCTCTCCCACAGTATCACACATCCCTCCCTCTCTGTCTCACTCTCGTTCTCTGTTGCTGCCTCCCCCTCCCACTCTCCCTCATGTTTATTTCATAGGGCCCTCCAGCATCTCAGAATAAATAAATTATACATTTCATTATGCAGTCATTTCAAAGCTCCTTTCAGGAAAGGGACTAAGCTCATTTGTCCCTGAGCTTCTGTTTATCCTAAATGACTGCATCAGACATGATCATGAGCATCTGGGAGCCCTGACTGTCCGTGCTCGTTTGTCATGTACCAGACCTAATTCCCATAAAGTCCACATTCCTCCGTCTAATACCGCAGGCTGGCGCTGATCCTCGGATTAGACTCAGCAAGTAGACAGACAAAATATGTGGAGGTACAGGCCAAATGCTCTCAAAAAATATATATCATGGTAGGTGCTCGTCAAGTTGCTCACACCTGAAGCAGGCAGGTTTCATGTTTTTTAACAGCAGTGAGTGACACTGTTTCATAAATTTTACTTGATACCCTCTTCTGTACTTTCCATTTACAAACCGTGAACCTTAAGCCTCTCTTGAAAATCCAGCTTTGCTTTTGTTCTTCATTTCCCTCCACACATTGGTCTTCCCGGGTCACGCTCCATCCTCCTCTCATATTCCTGCTCATGTGCTTTGTGTCTGCTGCCATGTTGGCGGACCTCTGCTGACCAACTGACGTTAGCAATGTTGTGTTCTTTGGCCCTTCTCCTGCAGCCACTCACGCTGAGGGTCAGTCTGACCCGTGGTGCGGTGGTAAATTTAAGGCCTGTGAATGGTCCCAAAAAAAAAAAAAAGTTCAATCCCTTCGCTCACAAAATGATGCTTTTACCTGAGTACACTCGCATTCAGCTGCAGAAAATACACAATCCATAGGTGCTCATATGGCTCACCAAATCACGTAGATTCACACATGCACGCGCTCACGTAGACGTACACGGCGCCAACAGAAAGCTTGGACACGCTCGGCACCCCATATGGACCCGCGTGGCCATCTGTCCTGCTGTCTACGTGCCAGGCGCTGCTCGCTCACTCTCCTCTCCCTCTTCCTCTATTGGGCCACAGTGTTGCCCCCACCAGGGCCTCAGCATTTTAGCCTGTCTAACGTGAACTGTGGCAACCTAACATGAACACTATCTACACTTCAGCGAGCAGCGTCCCAGAGGAGCAATTCCCAGGAGTTTAAAGCTGTTTCCACAACAACAAAATATGGAATTTTCTTTTGGAATTTACCATAGATAGATGCACCACAGCCACCCTGTTAGGACTGGGATATATAGTTGAAATCAATACTGAAATAGTCATTTTGAAACTTTTTAAAATACATTTTATGGAAATCACAAATTTTGACAACAGAATTTTGCAAAGCAAAAACACAATATGATCATATCATCACAAGACCATGTCTGGCATTGGTGGAATTATTCTTGCCAATACTGGATACATTTTTCAAACACTCACAGTGTAGTCTGGAAAAACTGTGTGAAGCCTGAGGCCAATGACATCAACAAAAGGTAATTGGAGTCCAATCAATGAAACCCGACTGGAGGTGTGGGTCAGAGCTACTTTAATTTACACGCAATAAAAAAATAAGTTTGTTATTCACAAGAAGAAGAATTCACAAGACTGTGCTTCATGAACAAAGAGAAGATGTAGGATCAAGAACTGATGATTTGCATGAAGTTGGAAAGGGGTTACAAAGTTCTCTCAAAGATATTCATCAGTCTGCAGTTTGACAAATTATATTTAGATGGAGACAATTTAATTCCCAAGTTTATCGAGGCATCTCACAGGATAATGTCAAGGTGGCTGCCCCTCATCTGATGCAGGACCCTGAACACTGAAGTAGATCTGCTACAGAATGATTTCAAACAAAGAAATCCCACTTGCTGGGAGCGGCCTAGTCAGAGCAAAGACCTTAACCCAGCTGAGATGCTGTGGAATGAGCTCAGAGAGCTGTTCACACCAGACGTCCTCAAATGTCTAATGTCTATGTCTATGTCTGAGTTGAAGCAGTTTCTCTGAGGACCAATGATCCAGAAATCCTCCTGGATGTTGTGCAAGTCTGATCTGCAGCTTGTTTGAAGTTCCTGCTTACAAAGGGAGGTTTGACCAGCTACTAATGCCTTGCTTTCTCCACCAGCACTGTGACTATGTCACCATAGTACACGTAATGTTATTGATCAACAAAAGCAAATGCTACAACAGCACGTGTTAGGCCAACAGAAAAAGTACCTGCAGGCCCGAGATACGCTGTTGACACATTCTGTTCAGTCTAGACCCCATTTTAAAATTTTCTCTTCCATGTACGCTTGTGGCTTTACCCCGATTCTAAATATGTACCTGGTCCCAGTCCTCTGGGTGCTGCACCAGTGATATCTCAGGAAGAGTATGACTCATGCTCCCAACCTCGAGACTGTGGAGAAGGAGCCCCCCCAGGGGAGCCAGTCTGTTAGGGAGGCTGTTCCAAGAAGTTGATAGGCTCACCTTAAAAAGGTGTGATGCTATCCTCAGACATGTCACCCCCCCCCCAAAATAAGCAACCTTTTCGCTGCCTGGTACTGCCTCTGCAGATAGGAAAAAAAAGTGAGACAACCCAGGGTTATTTCTGAGTTATTTGTTCTTTGCCTCCCCTTTGATCACACGTCTCTTTCTTGTGTAAATTACAAAGAGAGTAAGGTCCTCGTGGAATTGAAAAACAGTGGCAACGGTGATGGAAGGATAGCGAGTAGGAGGGAAAGTTCGGTGTTTACCATGACCTCTTGGGCTATATTTTGTATTTTCACACAATAATGAATATACAGGGAAATGTTTGGATGGCTTTTGTTCATACATAAATCATATGTGCAGTTTTTCACATCAAGATGATCTTCAGTATCATTTTCCATCCATCCATCCCTCCATCTGCCTGCGGGGTCACGGGGAGCTCGAGCTTCTTTTCTTTTACATAGTAACTCTGTTGGAGTGTCAGGCAGGTAACTATCTGTCCTTTGTGAACAGTCAAAAGCCTTTATGAGTGAAACCAACAACAGCAGATCTTTTGGTCACTTTGAGGGCAGAGGAAACAGAAACAGGAACATTTTTGAGCTGCAATGGTCAACTTGTTAGCAAACGGTTACCTGCTTACCAATCCAGCAGTAACACAACAGCATCTTTATTGACTAACAGTTGTGTTTCTGCCCACCTTGTGAATATAAAGTCAATATTCAATCTTTTGGCTCCACTTTTGGTCTCTACCAAATTCTGGAGGGAAATATCTGACTCTTTAGCTGCTAAATGCTCCACAATGCTCATCGGCTAGTCAGTTACTGTGTTGGTCTGCTGCTGATGCCGTGCAGACAATGGGCTTTCCATTGGCACCAGCTACCTCATACAGTCAAAAAAACAAACAAACCAAAAAAAGATGCTACAGGATGTGAGTGGTGAGGGAAACCAAAAAAGTAAAGTTGTGGCCAAACAATCAACTGAGACTAGCTATAAAACTCTGTAAAGCTGAAGGGAGATTCGGGTGATGATTCCCGTCTGACTAGTTTTCACATTGTGCAAAAACCATGCAGCCTCTCTTTGCTTTATTGTGTGTTTTTTGGGGGCTTGTGTGGGCGCTTATATTGTTCAAGTGTGTGTCTGCCTTGGTGATTCTTAATTCTGTTGTTAATTCTACACAAAGAAATGTGGGCCTATTTTATGTGGCTTAATGCATGTATTATTATTTGTTCCACCAGCCATGGCCTCCATGGACCCTTTTATTTACTGTCAGTCAGCTCTGTTTAATTGTCTGAGTTTTGTGCTTTTCCTGGTTAATTCTATTAAGGCTATACTCAGGACAGTGATTGCATATTTATAATTGAAAATGAGTTGTTTGCATGCCTGTCTATAGAGAAGGGATTTATAGCTGGTTTGGACATAGGGGCCCTGTGTGATGTTGTTCTGCTAGTGCACACTAATAAAAGTGAATTTTATTGTTATCAGCTGAAAGGGGAGAGATGAATGATGAGTAAACAGAGCATAAAACCTACAGTAAACCATGATGGAAATACTAATGTGTGACAATCTCTTTGCTCCCTCTCTCTTTCATAAACCACGGTGTGTGGTTCTGAACATACATTAAAGATTATTGAATCTGAGAATATGATGGAGCTTCATAAAGACTGGCCCCATCTACCCTAGACCTGTTCCATAAACCACATGGCAGAAAGTGGCATGACTTCTACTTCCTACTTACAGCAACTCATTCAGGCAGTCTGAAAAATAAAATGAAAAATAACTGATCAATTTATGGATAGCCATGCACCTCTCTAAATCATGTTCAGTGAATTAACATCAATTTTGCCGCAGATGAACTCCCACACATCCTATTTTCTACTATTTAATTGGAGTTCCTCTGTGGTGAATTGATTTGAACTTATTCCCATGATTTAGAAGGTGCACATCTATTCATAAAATCTCTCTCAAAAGTCACGCTGAATTTAAAGCCCCCCTCCCGAAAAAAAAAAAAAAAAAACAGAGGTAGGTACTATGCAAATCCAGAGAACTCTCTCCTGACCTCCAAGATTTTTCCCAAGGTTGGTAACTAAACTTTTCAGAGTCATCCCAGAGTGCAAAGAAAAAAAAAAGATTGTCCAGTCAGATGTGACAAAAATGTAAAATGTAATCCTTCTTCATCTGGTGAAAAGCAGATACCACCTGTCACTGCAGAGAAGGACGATTAGGGATCTGGATCGGTGGGGATAGAGGGAACAATGAACAAATACAGAGAAACATTTGATGGCCTGTTCCAGAGCACATGAGCCCAGACGATGCTGGGATGGCTTCAGAATAAAAATATATCACCCCTCAACATCACTGAGTGGTTCAGCCAAAGCCTGAAGACTTAAGAAAGACTTAAATCTGTGACATTATTGAAGATCGCACAGTTCATAGGGAGCAAAGTAGGACAAACTAGCCAAAGTGGGCAAAGCTGATAGAAATTACTCAAGAAAACAAAGGCCAGATTATCAAATGGGGTACATATCATTAAACCAATGCTATGTTTGTGAGGGGTATCCCTGGTCGTGTCAACGTATGTTTGTTAGTTTAATTGTGCTGCGATAGATGCATGTTAGCTTCAGCTTTTAAAGTGTAGTCTCACAAAAAACTTTGTGTGTCAGTCACTCCCTTTGGTGAGTTACACTGTGGCAGGGAAAAAAAAACACCCTACAAGCCCGACATGCTCTGAATTCAGAGAGGAGTGACAGATCAGCAAATCCCAGACCCACTTACTGACTTGAATCAGACACGTTTCCTATATAGTCATGTTCAGACAAGGTGCTCTGCTTTGATACCTGCCATAGCTCTGCATATCACTGAAAGCAAGGAAGTGTGCAGGGACTAAAAGCAGTGACAGAGCTAAAAAAAAAAGAAGGAGAAAAGGAAGAGAAGAAGATCAAATATCTATTAGCTGTCTCTCTTTAAATGTTTGGGCAGCAGCTCAAATTCTCATCCTCACACAATTTACATTAAACCTACATATACGAATCACAACCCCCCCTGACTTGACAAAACTGTTAAAATGCTGATCTGAAATCACTGTCAGTTATTACAGTGCACTCACAACAATTAAGATTTACAGGCAGCAGCTGTGATCTATTGATTGACTAGGATTTTGCTTCTCAAGTGACATGTACAGTCCATTTTGTATATATAAAATACAGCAATTTGTATGGCTAATGGCAAATTTAATCAAGTTGTTATGTACAATATGATAGAAATCTACAGATATACTTTTTTGAAGAAGAATCTCTGATTTTAATATTATGCTGCAGTGATGCTACCGAGGATAAAAGGAATACTAGAGTGCATTTTAATCTTTTATAGTTGTTTTTAGCTAAATTTTTGCAAAGGGTAATAAAATATGAACGACATTTTGTGGTTACAATGTGCACGCAAGAACAAGTAAAAAAAGTGAGGTCTCTGACGTCATCTCTGTTACTTCTATTCCCCCTCCGTTCCTCCAGCGCCAGCCATGCAGGATTAATTTTTCATAAACCCCTGACTAAAGAGCAAGACAGATAAAGCCAATAAATAAAGTGGTTAAATGAAGCCACTGTGTACAAATCACTATACTTAAATGGCTCTGAAAACATTGGCTTTGAAGTAAATCTAAAAAAAGACATATCAAGTTAGCTGAACTACAGAGAAGGTGATGAATATTAACGGCCAATGTAGACTTGAATTATGTGAGGTCACAACATGGCGGCCACATGTCAATACATTGAAGCGTGACTTGCCCAGTCTTTGTCTCCTGCCTGTTGAAGAAGTTTGGATGCTTATGCCTAAATTATGTCACTGCTCAGATGATAGTTAATCCATAAGGGAGCAGTCTAATTGCATTTTATTGATTTTGTTGCTAATTTGTTCATCCTAACTTTCTCTGTACTTTTTCTAGCTGGTAGATTGGACAGGGTGAAAGCAAGTCTTTAACATTATAGCAATCTCGAGTGTAAACACATAAATTCTAGTCTTTAGACTTAATCACACACATTAAGAACAAGCACATTATAACCAAAGTACTGGCGTGTGGTTGATCTCAGTCTGTGCATTGACATTTCAAATTCCTTGTGCTGTAGTGGGGGCTTATTTACACCAGAGCAGTTTTTTTTTTTGACTTTCTTGTTTTTCTGCCCCCAAGAGTAATGTGAAACTGCACTGCCATGACAAAGGTGAGGGAACAAATGGAGGCATAAAGTCAAACGAGGCAGATAGAAACTGCAGCTCCCACGCTCCACGTGCTGTCGGTGATACGAGAGCCCAACATCGGGCTGAAGAAGTTCAAGATGCCAAACTTTACATGAAGGTAAAGATGACAAAGCAGCAACACAGACGCAGATGGCAGAAGCAGACACGGCTCAACAAGCTGGCATTAAGCACTGAGAGTGGGTTTAAATGCACTGGTTGATGAGATCATGGAGAACACCTGTGCTCATGAGGGGGTGTGCAGGGCAGGTGAAAGCACTGGATGGGGGGGGGGGGGGAGGATACCCCGGACAATTTAGAGATAACTACTGTCCCCACCTCCAAACCCTCCATCTGCTATAATGTCAAGAAACACTGCTATTCTTGACCTTACTTGGCTATTGGGGACAGTCACGTGAGTTTTAGAACTCTATCTCCCATAATGCTTTGGGAGCTGTACGCGGGATGTGAAACAAATGGCGGGCTCAGAAGCGTAGTTTCCAGAAGGTGCTTAAATGGCCGGCCAATTAAACCCGTCTCTCTCCCAGTATTTCTTTACATTTTCGGCAAGTCGGTACCATTATAAGTACGCCGAATTATCGAGTATCGGTTTCTGTTCTGTTGGACCTGTGGATATACAAACAACTGGATAACTTTGATACCAGAGGAAACAAAACCGCCAATTTTAAGGACGTTCTGGATTTGTAAAGCATATTTCTATTTGAATTATGGACGTTTATTCGCGACGGACTTCGGAAATGACGACGTCTTCGGAACATGTAAGTCAAAGTGAATCTAAAAATTATTGGTTGTAGTGTCGGTGTGTTCGTTTTGAGTGAATTTAAACGCAAGGTTTTGTCGCAAATTGAGGCGTTCAGGTGCTCAGCCGTTAATAATGTCGAACCGTTCAACTCACGTCTTTGCGTCATGTTGAAAGCTGTGTCGCAGTTGTGCTGTAGTACAGTGTGTTGTGTGGTACACAGTCACTCAACGTGTAAATGAAAGTTATTGGCAGTTACTTGCATAGTATTTATCTTTCCAATACTCCCAATTTGAACTGTTTGAAGCGCCAAGCAGAGTCTTTAAGTCTTTAGTGCGTTGCATTGTGGGGAAATGTCGTCCTTCAACAGCAAAGCTGCTGCTTGGAAGTTTTGTTTTGTGTATACTGACGGGGCTTGCAAGTGTTTTGTATTCTCCAAACCTGTTGAGAGTGACTCTAGCTCATTTTGTGGTATGGATTATCAATATGGATTGTTGAAAGCTGTAGAAGGAAGGAAGGTCTAAACTTGATATGGTGATTGATTTTTGCCTGCTCACTATTAGCTGTCCTGTGGGCCTTCATCTTGCTCATGTTGCTGCTTTTCTTTTTTTTTTTGTTGTGAGATTTGATTTGACGTTTTGCATTTTGACTGACCACACACACACCAACCCTGAGAATATTTTAGTGAATTTTAGATCATTTTGATAACTCTTTCTTAATCTAAACCAAGTGTATAACCAATATGCTCATTAAAAAATGGAGAGCATGCCTTAGCTGCTGTGATGGGCTGTTGCGTTGTTTTAAATGTTTCTTTTTAAAATGCATTTTACTGCTTTAAATTAATGTATGAACATAATTTGCAGACAGTTGATTAAAGAGGTAGTCACATTTTCAGAACCAAAACCTTGTAGTTAAGCATGAAGTTCACGAGGCCATGAGAAAACACATTTCATTCACTACACCTTGAAAGATGTTTTAATTAGTCTGTTACAGAAAAAGTACACATGTTTACATAGCGCACACATTGTATTAGTATGTACATAAATTAAAACTGTAATTACGGTAATATATTTACAGTACCAGACGATTTTACAGATCTTAATCAATCACGAAGTAATCATGAATTATGCAAATGCTACCTGATTAGCGTGTGAAGAGCTGCTACACGCAGTTCTTTTTAATAATGCATGTTCGCCGCTGCAGCCTCTTGGAGAAATTTTTGACACTTGTTGCTCTCCCTCTCGCCAAGCGAGGCATGTCATTGATTTCCACCCACGGCGGGGCTCCGATTCACAAACACAATCGGAACATTCAATTTGCGGAAGCAAAACGTAACAAAAGTCAAACATTTGCCATGTAAGGCGTGGAAACCTAAATGGTATTCGTCTTTCCTCCCTCTCCTGGCAGGTGAATTATAGGATGAATAACCAGCACTCCCACTCCCTGGTCTTTTTATTCAGTGGCATGCATTATTAACTCAGCTGTGACACATAACCCTCACCACTTAAATACGACACAATACCACGACATTAAGAATGACTTTTATTATGGACAGTGTCGAGCAGTAATGAATTGGTAACGTGTTGAGGTAGTGTGATTACTTCTGTCTGTAACAAGTAGTACAATTTCTTCTGTGTGCATGCAGAGGGCAGACTACTGCAGGATGTATTAGCTCGGTGCAAGCGTGGGAGTAGGAGTAGAAATATACAAAAGTTAGTCTTTTATTTTCAACTTATGTTTTCTCAGTTTCCACTTAGCCACCTGAGGAGGGGGTTTCTCTTGCATGTGGTCAGTGGTAACCAGGGTCACCAAGATCAGCTAAGATAAGTTAGCCATGACACACCTCGTGACTGTAGGATGGCCACTTGTTACAGCACGTCTTGTACTCCACTTCTAGTCGAGACTTTGCAGTTTTTTTAAAGGCACCTCTGATGGAAGAAGAAGCGGAACTAATCACTTTTACTGTTGAATAATTATTAAATAAGAAATACAAAATGAGCAGGGGGTGTAAAAATGAGCTGATATGTATCTGAAAACCAGCAAAGCAAGTCAAAAAACCAGAACTTCTGAAATTATTGATATGACTCAAAACTTGTTCTTTCCAAATAGTGTGTTATCATAAACTATGCTGGCAGCACCACAAACGTCACTACTATTTTCAGAGTGTGACATGTGCGCTGACAGTGTAATGTTGTTTTCTGCTGTTGGTGTGACAGAGGACACAATTTCCTTTGGGTATTTTTGATTCAGAATTTGAAAGAAAGACTGAGGAAGTCAATTTTTGTTTATTTTAGTCACACTTGGCGTTTATCGCTGTGTGTCCTGTTTTGGGATATGATTGCTCACTGTGAATCCACACGTGTTTCAAATTGCCTGAGTGGGAGAGATGCACGTTGTTGGTAATGAGTAATTGATTAAGAAAATGTCCCCAGTGACTGTTATGGAGGGAGTCCAACAGTGTGGCAGCACGATAAAAAAAAAGCATGCTGTACGGAATGAGGGAGTTTGAATGATGATCACAAAGCTTCAGTGACTTCTTGAGGCTGATGGTTTAAAGCATTTATTGTTATCACTTCCTGATTCATTTCCACCACCTGAGTGCATATCAGGCATAAAAAAAAATGTCAAGGCCCGGTGGAATTGGTTCAGCGGCTAATCCGACTCACTTCAAGACAAACACACACGATCTCTTACCCTCTATTTGCTCTTTTTCCTTTTCTTCTCTGTCTGTCTCCTCCGCAGTGACTCATCCTTCTATAGACACGTATTTTCACAACTCAAGTTGAAACTTGCAAATTTTTTTCCTTACGCACCTCGAGCAGTCACACCTAACAGTAGAGGTGTCACATCCCGTATTATTTTCTCCACTGAAAATGCATATTTTTCATTTTTCATGTGTGAGTGTCGGCCTTGGTGTAAGTTCTCCACCACTGCACAAGGCAAAAGAAGGATGCCATGTGTGCTTGTGGCTGAAAAATACACACATATTGTCAGTTAATGATGAAAATAAGAGCACATGACAATATTGAAGAAGAAAGCAGGCTTATTTATTTATGGTTGTATGGAGCATTTCTTGTTTATGAAGTTTCTGGATGTGACTGTTTGACGTGCTCCTTTTTAGAAGTGTTTTCTCTCTATTCAGCTGAGCTTCTGAACCGTCTCATCTCTGGCAGTGAGACAGCAGGGCAGGCGGTTTGCTCATTATCAACTGAACGGTGCCGATGATATTAAACCAATGAGATAAGCAGCCGTTTGATGGGATGTGTTTCGGTGACCAGAAACGAAATGCAAATGTGGTGCGGTTCAAAGCACTGACGACAAAAAAAAAATTAAGGCGGGACTCTAAAGTCTGATTGATTTACAATGAAGAGTCTACTTTCAGCTGATTGGGGTGGTGACTCCGTCTGTCCGTCCAGCTCTGAGTTGCGCAAAACAAAGTGCTCGTTGAGCTTGAAAAAAATACAAGGTCAACTTACTTGTTTTTTTTCCTGAAACTTTTAGCTACATGTTAGCTGGCTATGAATCCATTAACGTAAATGTGAGCAGAAGGGGAGCTACAAGCTGTTTGGTATTCCTGCTGAGCAGTGAATCATTTCAGTAAATAAATCAAAACAAGATAAAAATGAAATCCACCAAACAAGAATTCCCAAAGGACATCTCTGGACAGGTGGTTTTTCCTCTAGTAAGTTCCGGTCACAGACTGCATCACGTAGGAGGTCAAAGATGTTGCGCGTGTTTCCACGTCGCCGACAACATCAATCTGTCAGTGTACTGGAGTATTTTTTTATTTTTTATTTTTTACTCTTGCGCTATTAAATACACAAGGAGATAAATGAGGTGTGACGGTGCTCAATAAATGTTTACTGTGCAGCGGGTCACATTGAGCTTGTGAGCAGTCCGGTGCTGCTGCAGCCTTCATCACCGAACGGGGAGCTGTGACCTCACACGACCTGGACCAAATACATCAGTACGCCCGACCGTATCGGATTACTCGGAGAGCGCGTGCAAGCTGCTGTGTGCGTGCGCGTATAAATGTGTACGCGCTTGCATGAGGTTGACTGTTTTGTGTCTTTGATCCTGTCCTTCACCACACTGGGATAAAGGCTGTGGTGGAGTGGTGTGTGTCAGGCACTGCGAGAAAACACATTTGTACATGTGTGTGTGTGTGTCTCTTGCGGGCAGCTTATATGGTATTATCGAGAGTTGTACATGGGCAAATGTGTCTTGTCTGGCAGAGCTGTCGTCTGCTACACCTGCAGCCACCCTCGGACGACCTTCGGCGTATATCTGTGTACGGCAGCAGCTTTTCTGGTGCAATGACAAGAGTGTTTGCATGAATCCACCTGGATGGTCCTCTCTGGGGGGGGCAAGGGAGTGAGAGAAAGGGGGAACAAACAGGTAAACAAGAAATGTGGAGAAGGGAGATACAGAAATGAGGAGCTCGACACCACTTGCTAGATGCGAGATAGAACTAAGATGCTGGAGCCAGAGGGCAATTAGCGTAGCTTATCATAAAGACTGAACACAGGGGGAAACAGCTAGCCTTCCAGCAGCTAAAGATCGTTAAGTATCACTTTATATTTTAGGACAGTCTTTATGCTAAGCTAAGCTCATCGCCCTCTGGCTCTAGCTTGCCCTTAAGCATTCAGATATGATGCAGATAAGAGGATGTCTTCTCATCTGACTCTCACAAAGAAAACAAATAAATATATTTTCCAAAATGTTGAACTATTCTTAGGACTTGAGGGTGGGTGTAAACATGTCTTTTGGCTCTTTTTATTCCAAACGAGAGGCATTGACATTCAGTGCTTCAACTTGCAGGATGTGTTTCAGCTGCAAATGTCTGCGTGTGGGTTTATTCTCACCCGTCAAGCAACACAAAACCAAACATTTGTTTCATGCTTCCAAAAAAACGTCAAGGTCAAAACTGGGTTCCTCGCAGATTTACAAACTCTCCGTGTATGAGAATGACAGCTACGTGAGATGATGGAGTGACTGAGTCGCAACCGTTCATTGCCTCAAGCTGGCACTTCAGCACGTCACTGATCTCCATTTGGCCCACAATCCACCAGTCAGTCACCACGGTGCTCAACACCAGTTCTACGGGACGAGCTACTGCGTCGCTTCAGCTTCTGGTGAAATGGGGTCAGATGAGTGATGACAGACGTGTCGAGGAAATGGATGCGTGACAGGCTTTGATACTAAAATCTCTGCTGGCGATCAGCTTGCAATCAGACGTGGTTGTCTGCCTCTGTGTGTGCGTCAGTGTCAGTCATTTGATGTACACTCCTACTGAAATATGCTGTGTCCACCATCATAAAGGTGAGGTGAACACAAGTCTTTGAAAGTAATTCTGGTAAATTACGACTTGGGTGGTCTTATTTTGCAGGTTTGTCTTCCATTCTTGTCAGTAATAACAAGAGTACGTCAAGTTAATTGCTTGTATCTGACAGCACTATACCATCACAAAAAAGAAGGAGAAAGTCACGAAACACAAATCAGTCAGACAATTAAGAAGGTGTCAAACGATCCCTCAGGTCAGCCGGAAGAGAAGATGAAGGCAAAGAGCAAATACAATTTCAGATTGACTTCCCAGTTCAGCTTTGACACACTATTTGCCAATAGTTGTGTGTACACACAATGTTCCTGTGCAATTAAGGATTTTTCTTGATGACGTTTGAGGTGCAAATACAGTGGCTGGGATAATTGCTTAGAGCCTGTTTGGTGGTTTGACAGCATGTGTGACTTTCGCCTTAATACTATTGTTAATCTGGACAGATAAATTGGTTGATTTTTGATAACTCATGATACACGTTGAATTGCCTTTTCTGCACGGCCAGCTTCAGTGTGCATTTTTTTTAATGTTACAGCCTCAGTCAAGACTGTAATGATCCCCAATCCACCAATCCAGTGATTCTGGGTTAAATACAGCTTTTCTCCCAGCATTAGCAATGTTGCCTTGTTCCCAGATGGTAGCACATACACGTATGTAGGACCTGCAGAAACGACTTTTGCAGTGATTCAATGCGTAGTTACTGTTAGCTGATATCGTCATAACTAAACTGCTAAATTGCATAAGCTATTTTTGGGGCATGTTTTGCAGTTTGCCACCCTCTGGATGTGCGTAAATGGTCTTTTATTGGCGTCGTAACAGTTAATTGAGTCGAAACACCCTCTCGACCGTCCTCGCTCTGCCTGGAAATGACTTCAGAGTTAGACACTGGTCACGTTAACCTAGCATTCGTAGCTGTAGCCATGAGCTAATGTTATTACACTATTACCAGCGTATTTCCCTACAAGGCAATACATGGCTGAACACAGTTCTCTGCCTGGAGCTAATGAGGTCCCACCAGAGTCAGTGTGATCAACATTAAGACATAAAGCAGCTGCATTACAACGCTCTCTGAGGAGGTATAAGCTCCCCTCGCTGTCTTCGCTTTCCACCTCCTCTCTCTTCAGCTCGCCGCTGATTCCACCTCCTCTGTTTTTCTCATGTCCTCCTTTTGTTTTTTTATTAGCTCTTAATCAGCAAGCCATGTTTAGCTGCTCTCATCACTGTTAAACTCCGTCTTTGTCATGGGATCCATTTGATGTAGTTAGGCACAATGAGAGGCATCTACATCTGGGTCAATTTTCTGTATGAAGATTAATTTTACATGAACCTATTTCTGGAACTTCCCAGCACACTTGTGCATGCACGCAAGCACATATACCTATTCATCACACAGCCGATCTGACCATCCCCCTATCAAGGAAAATTAAACAAGATGAGTATGCGAGGAGCCACACATATGCAAAGAGGACATTCTTATTTTGGCTGTTTTTGCCATGCCGGCGAGGAAATAGGTGAAAGGCATCATGGTTATAATCCTCCAGGAGCAGAATAATCTGCTTGGAAGGGGGGAAGCAGACGATTTGGATGTGTAGATAATTAAATCCTGGCCTGTGAGAGGACTAATGATGAGATTTTCTCAAAGCTGCTCGACTTTATCGTTTTCATCTCAGCCATGAAAACAGCACTGACTGCGAATCATGCTGCTGCTTTTATACATCGCTCAGCAATTCACTCCCTGAGAGGAACTCTTCTGAGACCAGGGAGAGAGTCTAGATATAACCCGGTATGAACCTGATGCTCTGTCCCGGAGCCAAGGATGAAGATGGACCAGATAGAGCCGCCCCGCTCAAATCAGACTCCAGGTCTGATTATGCGAGCATATGGCTTGTAGGCACATTTGACAGAATCCTTAAGACTGTGGTGGGGCGGGAGAAGGGATGTTTAAAAATTTAGAGCTGGTTCCAGGTCATCTCCATGTAGTTGGCAGTCGTGAACAGGAAAATCGGGGATGTGAATCATTGAGAAGGATGCAATGATTATGCAATTTCCCCCTTTGTTACACAGTCAAGAGGTTGCATTTGCTTGTCTGTCTTCTCATCTGTTCCACATACAAATGAGATGCAAAGGGTTTTTTTCCCTCTGCACAAGACTAACATCTAATGAGAGAAATTGTTATTTTCAGTTTTTGTTGTTTTAGCTTTAAAGTCAAGGTATTCCTGTGACCTCAAAGCAGCTTTTTATACTTGTACTGAATGGTTTATGGATTATGTTGTTTAAAAATACATGAATATCCACTGTTTTTCTTTAAACAAACCTTATTAGTAGATTAAATCAAACATGTCGCCTCCACTACACACTGACATTGCTTTTAGAAAAAATACAAAGCCTGTCAGATGGACTGCTCCAAATCTGATGTCTTTTTGTGGCTCAGTGGAGGATTAGGTTCCTTTTTCCTTTATTTCAGCCACAGGGAATGCCCCGTTGCTATTTCCTCCCAGTGTCTTTAGATTGTGCTCTGGTTGGCACTGTGATCAGGTGGGCTATCTTTATCCGGTTCCTCAGCACTATTGATCTGTAGCTTTGCAAGGGTAGAGGCATGGCGAAGCAGCAGTCTCTTGGCTGATCGATACCAAAGTATAACATGATTCTTGGGGAAATTGTTTGTGGAAATGTCTTCTCTCTCCTGTTTTTTCCAGTAATTAGAGTACCCTGACACTAAGTCGCACACCAAGAAGTACAGGAAATGTTTTTGCAACCAAAAGGTTTTTTATGGTGCTGCACATTTTTGGATTATACGCTGATGACTCCATAGCCTCTATTGTTGAGGTTGAACTTTCAGTTAAATGCTAACATCAACTCCCTACCCTCCCAGGTATAATCGTAAGCATCTTCACCGATTTACTTTAGCATGTTAGCATTCTAGTATTTGCAAAAAACACATATCTTGGTATTCATCAGTTTCACAGTTTCTTGCCAAAGCATTGGACAGAATAAACATTTGACCTCACAATGGTGCTGAATGAAGAGTCAGGGTGAAGTAGAGGGTAAGTTGGAGGATAATCAAAGTCAGTAAGATTAAGAATGTCTGTACAAATTTTCATGGCAATCCATCCACTAGTTGCTAATATAGTTCAGTCTGGGCCAAAGTGGTGGATCTACCCCCAGAGCCCCATCACCAAAATGATGGAACAAAAATATCCAAATGTCATCAGTCTTTTACTAATTTCATTGAATGACACCAGTGAGGTTTGTGGCAGTAAATCACTCCATGATTGATGAAGCTAATAAATGAGAAAACAACACTGTTTGAGTAATATCAGAAAAATAATTGTTCAACAGTGACATAAACTGAGAGATAAGAAGTTCATTAACCCTAAAGCTGCAGCATCTGTGGGTTTGAAAAAACGAGATGCTAGAAGACATCCAAATATTGCAATTCAGTTATTCAACTGCCCCGTCTGGTAGGCTCAAATGTTGAATGCGTAACATCACCTCGTGTTGACCCATGAAATGGCGCTCAATTTAAAGCTAATAGATTGCAAAGCATTGCAAAACAGCAGCATCGTGCATTCACTGATTGTTTTGCTGCTTATTAATCAGTCACAAGCAATGAGAACCCCCCCCAAATAATTTGCACAGTGGTTGGAATTTTGCATGAAGCCTTTACAATAGCATGGTGTAAACTCTGCAGTGGGACAATTCGTTCACATCGGAAAGTCTCTCAGCTAGTGTGCGAGTACCACGACTTTAATTTAAGGCATTTATCAGTGCTCTGCTCCTCTGCTGCCTGGTGAAATCAGCTCAGAGGGTGTGGTATTAAACCGGGTGACAATTGGCCTTTCAGACATAACTGGGAGAGAGACAGTGCTCTAGTTAATAGCAGCGAATCCTGCATGTCTCTTAATGTGAAATAATCACCTGCTACTCAACACCCATTAACTTAAAAGACACAGGCTCTAATTTTTTTGTGTGTGCAGTCAGAGGTGTCATTAATGCAGTGTAGCAAAGTGATTTGTTGCCCTGCTGAGGCTTTATCGAGCCATTGGGGCACCACTGCAGAACTAAATGGCATTAACACTTTGTTGCCTGACTTTTTTAGCAGAGCTTTGATACTGGTGGCTAAAAAGTTGTTATTGGAAATAGCTGCGGAGTAAGAAGAATTAGTCATGGCATTAAAACAGCAGGAAGTCCACTAATGCATCGCACTTAATTGACCACAAACAAACCCACACTCTGGAAGAGGCAGAAAAATATGAAATTATGCAAGCAGGCCAGTGTATTTGTTTTGATACAGATGGTCAAGAATAATTGCATAGCTTAGTTTTAGCTTCATCAGTAAACCCAGAAGTGTTCAGTAACTAGGTCACGGTTTGAGTTCTTTCCAAGTTCATCTCCTGAAGTTCGAATGGTGCAGTCCAAATGCCAGACTATACAGTATGATGTAATTAATACTAACTGCACAAATACACCGTTAAAAGTTTGACATTTGGTATTTTTTTTTCTTTCCTGTTTTTCTCTCTTTAACAAGTGGAGCCCTTGTGCTATATACAATAAGCTTCATTTTTTGTATGTAGCCTCACCAATTTTCAAATTATGTTATAATTATTTTGTATAGAAAAAAATGAATGACAATTATGTGGCACAAATCAGCTTGAAACATTGCTGATTTCAGGAGCACTGAAAAAATAATTAACCTGCACAACCTCTGCAGTAATGAAGACAGGTTATTAATTTACTAAAACAAGGAAATCATAGTTATTCTATGGGTTTCACCCTGAGCCTGCCCAGAGGTTTACACATATCGTCATTGCTAAATTGGTTAATTCAAAATAACTTCTTACCCTGGTGTGCCATCCTTGTTGTTTTCTAGACTGTTGAGAAACAGAAATGCCAGCTAAAATTGTCATTTCCTACAAGCTGTCAGGTTGAGGCTGAGGCAGAGGAAGGTTTGTGATTTCATACAACACAGATCCCTTTCAGAAATAACCTTCACAGAGGGTGAGGCCACACTGTTACACTAATTACTGCCCGGACAATCGAGACATTCATTATGTCTTCTGCAGAGGGGCGGGGGTGTGTGAGGGGGAGACAGGAGATAAGCAGATGGTATCTGTATCACTGTCATGAAGATAAACAAATGAAAAGGACTGACAAATGTCAAAACGGTCACAGCTGGGGTGTGTTCCTTGTAGCAAAAGGACCGAGCAACATCCACCAATGACTCCATTAGCATGGAGAGGGTGATTGTGGATAATGTCAATGGTGGTGCTGCTATGCGAGTGTGATACTGCATATTATTACTGTAACATTGCAAGTGAGGCCATGTCCCAGAATCCAGATATTTGTCTGTAATCTACCTTATTAAAATGAAGTGAGAATTAATTTGGAGCAGGTCGCGAGATAATGCGTGCAGTGAATGGCCGATGTTTGTAAAAAGAGCATGTGGATTATTGTGCAGTAGACAAACCAAGAAGAGGACACATGACAAAAAGAAGAAAAATGGAAATGGATGCAGAGAGGACGGAAAAAGCCCAAGTGAGGAGACGATTGTGGAGGGTCAGCGGCGCGATTTGTTCCACCTGCACCTGATCGATCCTTTCCAATAGCCAGTTGTCTGCGTGTGTGATCAGGCATGTTTAAGTCAAAGTCAAAGTGAACTTTATTGTCAATCAGACCATGTAACAGTAATTACACAGAAGACTGAAGTTGTGTTTCTCCAAACTGCAATGTGCAGTAATTAGGTTAAAAATTGACACACAACATGACATAAAGTGCATGACAACTTAACATAAAGTACAAACAGACCTAGTGTGCGGCCTTCTCGCAGCGAGCCCTTCAGAGCTGCAGATGTCCAATCGGTGCCGCTGCAAGCCTCTGCCCTCGCACATGTCCGATAGTAGTTGCAGCTTCTGACATACAGCAGCACCTCGGGCGGTGTCGGCTTTAAACAACCTTAGAGATATAGACGGGGTTATTCATGAACGCTTTGCCCTGTGTGTTAATGTAGCAGGAGCTTTTTGACACCTGAAGGGCTCTGGAGGCCGAGATAGAAAATTTGAAGAATGAAATGCCTCGACACAGAAGATTACTTGAACTATTTTTATTGAGTGTAAATAGAAATATATATATATATATATATATAATGCAGAATATTATATAATAAAGACAATAGCTAACTTGGTCAGCACAGGCTACATCCTGCCTGGGAGCTTTTAACTTTACTAGACTTTTGAAAGAAAAGTTGGCGTCTTAGAAAGTAAACATGCAAAGCAGATTTATCACCACTTCTTGTGTCCAATGTCTCTTTAGTGTGTCTGTGTGCATTTCAGCAAACACATGAAAGTTGTGCTACCGCAGGTTTTACTGCCACTGTTTACCATCTGAGCGGTTCCATTTCAATCCTTTAGTATCGAGTGTGATGTTGTTTACCGTTATAGCATTCTGGTGCAGAATAAAACGCAGTTTGACTTTCATGTATTGTAATTGACCTTCCAGTAGGTCCCAGTTGGTAATAAGTGTCTGGATTGTGGCTTTGTACTTTTCTTGCCAGCTATTGTAAACACATTACTAGAGATTTTGCCCCAGAGCCAGCTCTGCAGAAAATGTTTGCTGTTTTGCTGTCTTGGGGGGCAGCAAATGGAGATAAGAGCACTGCTCTTTCTGACGGTGTATGAAAATATGTAATAAATGTGGTGTTATCTTTCTAAAACTAAAACATGGAGGAAATTGTGATTCCAGATTAATAACATTGATCGTGTTTTTGGAGAGTAAATATAAATGGAAGTAGATCTCCAGCTGTTGCGTACACCTCGCGGCTTGGCTGCCATATTGCATCAAGCCTATAATCAGCTTTTTTAGTGGCTTTTTGCAGTATTAAAAACATGCCAAAAACACTCTGTTTCAAGAAGTAATTAAAGCCAGCTCATTCATCAGCCGCATAAACAAGCAGATATTTCAGATGGGAGATTTGTCATAATTACAATAAAGTAATGTGGCTGTTACAGGCAGACACCTCATCAGTTCTCTGACTCCCTGAACACTTTAAGCTGCCGGCGCGCATGTCGGGCCTGCAAAGAACCAGCGTATGTGCGGCTAGCGGGGGTGCAGATATGGGTGATCGTTGCCAGAGCCCAGACTTGCAATATTGAATGAGTGATTTTTCAGCACACCTACATGTCAAGAGAATATGGCTTTGGGGAGGGAAGAAAACAGCTGATGCACAAGGTCTGCGCTTTTTCTGGAGATGAGGATATTCCGTCATTCAGATCCACACGTGCCACTTTTGATTCCCTGCGGCCAGCGGCACATTTCTCATGCACTGTATTTCAAACAAAAATGCGATACGTTGGATTTATAGCCCATTGAGGTTTCACCGTGAACAGGTTCTGTCGGATCAGCTCTTTTTTGACCAATAACAATGAAGGAATTCACACACACACATACTCATCTCCAGAGCCTAGGATTTATGTTGATCACGTCCCTTGCTTATATCATGTAACAGCATCTCTTGACTTTAAAATCCACTGTAGATTTATGGATAACAGCTCTTCTTAACCTCTCGACCCTTCCAACATGCAGTCCTCTAGCAGGGGAGGGTGCAGCTGGGGGAGCCAGATTGGGTTGGGGGTGGGGGGGTTGCATGCTGAAGAGATACAGCCGGATCATTGCATTGCCCACAGCGCTCTCTGCATCGATCAGAGAGCAGCTATAATAACCTTTGGAAAGCATGCGCGTGGCAAGGGAGAGTGTGGAAAAACACCTGCCAGAGTCTGTCAATAGGCACCTAAGCAGCTATGAATAAACACAATCCTTATGGTGTTTTATTGTTTGTAGTGAGGGGAGATAAATCTTTAATGTGAGTGAGTGTGTGTGTGTGTGTGTGTGTGTGTGTGTGTTGATGAGACACAAGTTACAGTGACTCTCAAGCAAAGAAACAAACGAAACAAAGTCCAAACCTAACATCAGCACTGTGACGAGTTAAAAAAAACAACCTATGAGACAACAGAACACATGGCGGGAAATTGTTAAAGAACAACAAGATGTGTAAAGTGACAGGGGCAATACATTCAAATACAGTTCAGAAGCAGCGCCTGATTTATAAGTTCATTACGAAAAGGCTACGTTTCCCATCCGTCCTCGTCGCTTCGATATGCATGAACTGTTGCTCGCCTCGTTGCGCGCCTTCAATCAGGGCCGGCTGCTCCAGCATGCGGCTTGTTGGGGATGTTTACAGATGGTGTCAAAGCGGAAGAGAGAGCAAGAGAAACAAAGAGAGAGGGGAAATAGGAGAGCGGCGTGATGAGAGAGATGTAAAACAACAGAGATGATGTTGGAGGGACAAAGAGGGTTTGAACCAAACACAAATGCATCAAAGCTGTGCGTCAAAGCGGTACAAAAGCAAAAAGACGGAAGTAATAAAGAACAGATCATCATTTAGATGAAAGCAGGCAACTTAGAGAGGCTCAGTACCATCGTGAATCATCAAATATAACTAATTTAATGTGCCTTACAATTGCTATTACAGTTAATTTCACAAAGCAAAGCAAAAAGACAAAGAAAGTGGATTACTGGCATACTTGGGGAGATACCAGGAAGAACTATTATTTTCTATTTAGTGGAAACTAAGAGCTGCTCTCTCCATGAAGCAAGAAATGACCCAGGATGGTGCATGTGCATGGCTTCTCCAAAATCTTCAATGGTTAGATATTCTGTAAACATCCCAGCATGGTGAAGGCAACATGAACATTGTGAGGCATGTTACGCTTCCTGATCGAGGCTCCAACGAGACGCGTACGAGTAATAAGAAACGAGAGAGAGAAATAAGGCAGCAAATTGCATTGCGGGGGGAACAAATTCGTCTTATACCAGCAGATCCCTGTTTCTCTCCCTTGCTCTTGCTCACGCAGTGTCAAAACAGCCAATTTTCTAATTAAAGCTGTTTGCCGTGTGATTAAATATGAAATGTGATTAGATGCTGCTGAGAAAATGGATGTTTGTGAATGCATGCCTACACACTCGCCCAGCATGTGCACGTACGCTCTTTTCATCAGCATCAGAGGATGATCTGGGAGAAATTGATAACCAATTGTGGCTCTGTGTGTGTGTGTGTGTGTGTGTGTGTGGGGAGGTGAGCATCAATGCAATGCTTGAAAAGTCCATCAAATTTGAACGTTCCCAGTGACAGCGATGATGAATTGAAGTTGAAGCAAGTCAATAAATTGAGGCCCCGATCGTGGACCAGTGTTGGTCAACTTGCATGAAAGCTGTAATCAATTGTCCGTAACGCATTGCATTGAAAAAGTAATTGCATTTCTAATTACCCAGCAGCAAAAGAAATGCATTGCGTTACATATTACTTTACTCTCTTTATTCAGCCCAGCTTCAGCTACCGCCAGATACAGCATCGTTCAATAAAGTGGTTACGGTGAGCGTGTTGTCATCCAGCAGATGCACAGCAACATTAGCATCCATTTAAATACGTGTTCCTGGTCAACCGTCCCTCCTCTTTCTTAGCTCGGTTTTTGGTCTCCGCCAACTCCTGAGGGAAATATCTGCTAAAACTCTCCATAGTGCTTAGCAAAACTGCACAGCTGAGTGCTAACTATCAAAGTTTCAAATGATCCTTTTTCCAGTGTTAATTTAAAGGTATTGATAAGTGCTTAAAGGTTGATTGGCTTTATTTATTTGTATTTATTCAGGATTATAATGATATATGATATAATAGCCATATAGCTGAGGGACACACACGCAGTCTGACTCATTGTTATATGCAGCATCAGCAGTCAGGGCCGCGAATCCAACACAGATTGCTGTTGATGTGTAACAATAATGCAAAAACCTGGGCTACAAAGTAGTCCCCCAGGGAGGAGGGATATGTTGGGGAATATAAAATGAGGAAGGATATTTGTATAGTATGTCTTTCTCACTACTTTAGAAGCAAATAGCCATTAATCCTACAGCCCTCCTTACAGCTTTACTCCTCCGTATTCATCCCCACTCCTTCTTTAGGTTTCAGTATTTTCACTGTCCTCCACCCCACCTCTCATCCTCCTCATTCCACCTCACCAAAAAAAAAAAAGAAATCTGTATTTTTATTCCCCTCCAGTGTCATTACTGCTCTACCCACTCCAGGGACTGCATATTAAACCTTGCCTCACGATCGATCTCAGATAAACACATTATGTTCCATCTTGAGCACAAAATGCAATTCTGATCCCACCATAATGACACAGTAAACAGGGCCGGAGCAAAATAACCACAGCAAGCAAACACACCACACCTCTGCTGTATCCAGAAGGTTTAACCGTCCAGGTCACAGTTGTTAACATGGCGTTTTTGGCGTGCCTAAAATAATGACGCCTATGTCCATGCCAGTCCTCACTTTGCAAATTTCTTGCTTTTCATTTCCTCACATCACATCTAAGGGTGATGTGATGTCGACGGTGCTTTGCGTTAATCACCAAGCATGTGGCTGTAAAGGTTGGCCAAGAAGAAGGAGACCTCCACCCTCAAAGCCAGCTGGAACTTTGGAACCACATCAAACGCTCACTGGTTGCAGACGGTGGAAACATGGCCTCAGCTCGCCAGCGTTAAGTCATTCCCAAATATAAACATACGAGCAATATGTGCTTGTGTTTGTGTGTGTATGTGTGTGGATAATGTGCATGCATGCTTGTGTACTCACTCAACCTATTATGACCATTGGACAGCCCGCTCCTTTTTTCTTTTTTTGAGATCTAAAATTCACTTTCATCAAAGAAAGAGTGATGCATTTGCAATGTGGGAGCTGTGTGTGCAAGTATCCCTGCATCACGGCTGTGTGTCTGCGGATGAGTGTGCACGCTGTTGTGCTGGGTTGTGTGAGCTGGAGGGCTGCAGCCCTGTTTCCATAGTCTGAGTGTTTGATCTGAAGCCAAGGTTGTGGGCTTCACTGTTGGCCATTAGGATGAAGGTCTCCCCGTCCCCAGACCCCTTTAATTCATGGACACACACACACTAAGAGAATCCACACAGATTGCAGAATCAAAAACTGCCAGCATATGAATAAAACTGATGAGGAGCAAATTGGCACAATGCACATTGTGTCTCCTCCTGTGCCTCTCAGGGATTTGACAGTGTGGCCATGTGGAAGCTTCTCAGTGCTATCATCTATAATCTATAGATTGCTGTAAGAAGAGCTTAATGATGGACCTTGATCCTTGTACGGAGGTCCCATCAGGCACCAGTTCAGTGGCTCAGCCCCCGTTACAGCCGTTGCCTCCCAGACTCCGGCTGCACTCGCTGCACATTTGACCGGTTGGAACCGGAGGATAGCAGCCAAGTTCAGAGACGGAGAATAATTCAGCAGCAGATTCATCTGAAGATGTTTGGAATGAAATCTGAAGTCCTCTGAACTCTGTGACAATCAATATTTCTTGCCCTTGCTGAAGGAGCTAAAACTGAGACAGAAGAGGAGATTAGGGATGTTTGTGGCACGAGGGGGACAGATTTAGAAAAGACACAATAGATGGTGTAACTTGAGGTGGGTGTAGGGACCAAAACAGAACTTCTGGAAAGCGGTTCTGACTTGTGAGTCTCACCCGCCCTATGTAAGACTATGTAATTTTTGCTGAGCAGTGGCCTCTGCAGCCAAAAGTGGCGCTTACAGGACGAGGCTTCATTAAGTTCTGATGGCCTCTGAGACCGAAAACTCTGAGTCCACAACAGTTCGCTAAAATGTAGATGCTAGGCGCGGATGTCTTCACCTCCGGCACAATGTCTGTACTGAGAATACTGAGCTAGCTTCGTCTTATTGCTGCAGACCCAATGGTGCATGGCGTCGTAAAAGCTCAACCTAACATACATAGTGCAAGAACGGGAATTGGGAGCTCAGTGGGAAATGAAGGAGGCGCCATTCTACCTATCGCCAGACAGCGTATCATCAAAATGATTTTGGAGCTGCTATTTTTAGGTAAAATAGTTGCATAACGTTGCTTTAAAAAGGTATGCAAGATTTAAGATGAAGACAAACTGTACATACCATTGATTAGAATACTCAACAGCTGCAGCCACTGTGCCAATAATATATTTAAAGTACATTTAACTGATAATATAGCCATACTTTAATGTAAGATTTTGATTACAGGCTTGCCACTTACTTGAGCCCTGAATACTCCTTCCACCACTGCCAGCCCATAATTGCTTGCTGGACTCTTCACATACAGTCGTAGCATGGCTTGTTTACCGCCAGCTGCTTCGAAGCCGCTCCACAAGGTGACCCTGCTGAGACAGCTCTTTGCCTCGCGCCCCTGTCTTCAGGGACTTCATGGTAGTAATGCCACAGAGCAGGCTTAACGTAAAGACGGGAAGCCAGAGAGAAGGATGGTGTCCCCTCACAATTTCCAGCTGCTCTTATTTGTTGCAGATTGAACCGCGGCCAGCTGTGAGAGAGAGGAGGTAATTTGAGCACCTGTGGTGGATTGAAGACCTCTTGTTTCTCTTCCATCATCCTCCTGTCTCACCCCTTTTGTGTTGCTGCACTTTCTTTCTCTATATTGTGTTTTGCCTGTCGTGGTTATTCCCTCTCCCTCTCCTGCAACAGTCCCCATCTCAAGAGCTGAAATGATATGTACCCTCATATACGACAGAGCAAGTAAATAAAAAGCTTCATTCCCAATGTGGGGAAATGCCACAGCATAAGCCCGGTGGATTTTCAGCTGTTGTCCGTGGGGTGTAAGGGAATATGAAATTTTTAAGATAACATCCTTCTGCTGACTGGATTTAATATATGGCCCAAAACTTTGCTTTTTGCTCCACTGTGTCTCTGTGTCGTACGGAGGAAAGAGAAGTGCGAGGAGCTGTTCAAGGCCTAAGTGACTGACACAGGGAGAGTGCTGCATAGTGCCAACACTTTGAGGGTGATATTGAGAATGTGCGAGTATGAAAGATAGATTAAAGGCAACAGGAGGAACTGACAGAGGCAGAAAGAGCAGGAAATAATTGGGCCAAGTCTCTTTCTTATATTTGCCTTCCCTGTGTTCTCACTTGAGTGTGCTTCAGCATATACAGTATGTGTTTATGTGCGTGAGTCTGCATCTGCGAGTCCTTGTTTGTCTGTTAATGTGGCTGCATGCACATCCATGCCAAAGTGGGCCCACACATGATTGATGGTGAATGCAGTCTTTACAGCAGCATCTTTTAAATATCATATTGCAGAAGATAAATCTGAGGTTGCCTTTCACGGTGCACAAATCCTTTCAAGAAAGGAACATTAGATATGGATTAAAGCTTTAAAAGGAACATAAAGACATATTAAGCTTTATGGCTCATGCAAAAAAGAGGCAAATACAGATTATATTGCATGCAAGGGAAAATAAGAGTTTGATTGCATTTCATAAGCATGTGCTACATTTTATTCCTTTTTTTCCATAATTCATATTCAGTCCAGACGTTAGAGAACTGAATGAATAGGTCGATGCGTCATCTCTGCCAGACAGCGCCCATCTGTGCTCCGATAGGTAACACAGCATTACTGAATGTGTGTTAGTGTAAGCTGGCGTGTCTGTATTTGTGCAAGGAGGGAGAAAGAAAGAGCAGAAAAAAAGGGGTGCGAGCAAGAGGGAACATACTGCCAGTGAGCATGCACAGCTTGAGTATATTTTTTTACAGGCTTCCCTTAACGGGAGAGATAGTCTGGATGCTGCTGGGTGTAAGACGTGCCATTAAAAGTTTCACAGGCACACTGGATAGCTGTCAGAGCCCATGCCAATTAGTGCCACTTTAGGTGTCAGTCTGGTAGGCAGGAGAGACGGAGAGGGGCGAGGAAGCTGAGGGGAGCATCAGGAGAACCCTGCTGACTGAGCCTTGCCGCTCAGCTGAGCATCCTACAAGGCTCCGGCTCGGCTTGCAAATAGAACCGGCAGCCTTTGCCTCATCCATGTGGCAAATTCCATTTTCATTTTTCCTACTCTATATCTGTACGACTGAGAGGAGAGAACACCCTGTTACGCTGACGCTAAATGAATCCACTCAACTGCTAATGTGTTTTAGCAAGCAAGCGCAAGCGGTGTGAAGTGACGAAAACGACACCATTCGGGAGTTAAAGTTCCACAGATAAGCACTGTCCATTTGATCTACCGGCCCACATTAACTTTGACACCCTCTTTCAATTTTCATTGTACGTTAAAATTACCCTGCAGAGTTTCTGACCTCTAGCTGTGCCGTCTTGATGAGCTGGAGCTTTTTCACTTTCCCGACCTGTGCTTTGCTTCTGACAACACACGTGCACTTCACGGGCATGCGAGTGACGCAAATTCCCATTTAAACCGTTGGTGGTAATGTGCTGTAACGATACGCCAATAAAACAGGAGAAGAAGAGACAGCAGTGCAGGATTTAAAATATTCAGGAAAAGGCTCTGGAAATGGTTTATTACACCTTAAGGGGACACAAAATGTGTTTTGATGAGAGACAAATGAAATCAGAACTTTGTTTACAATGAAAACTCCCCAGGGTACCATTTAAGCTGGTCCTGATCTGTTGAAAGGACAGATGAGAGTGACAAACGGGATTATAACAGTATCGAAAAGGTAATAACTCACTCTAACTATGTACCTTATATTGAGCTACCAGTATCTGCCCAAACAAAATGTGTTTACAAAATCAAATACAAAGGCATTCATCCAAAAACCAATCCTTCAGCCTTTTGTTCAAAACACCACAAAAACAAAACTCTGAGACAATCCACTGAATCATTGGCGCAGTCCTCATTAATACAACATCTTGATCCCAGTAGTTCACATAGAAAGAAATCCACATCACACTGATTTCTAAAAGAAGTGCAGCATTGTTTTGGGTAGCTTAGCTTTTCAGTTTGTGAACTGTAAAAACAAAACACTCTATTTTGTCGCAGTTCTACGTAATGCAGTCATTACATTTTGTAAAAAAACAAAAGTACAATTGCCAGTGGCAGAGTAAACCGCACTTTGTGGACATTGCACAGAGCTTAAGTACCATCGGGGGGGTCACAGAGTCTGGAGGGGCAAATGTTTGTGTACAGCACCAGCCTGAGGGAAATCCAGAGTCAAGCCACTATATTGACACTGGTGTTGCGACATCAATTATGTATACCTCACCTATTCATATACAGGGTCATGGGGATGGGGAGGGAGGGGGCTGGGTTGGGGCTGTGGTGTATCTAACCATGCCCCAGGCAAAAGTCAAGAAGTCACCATACACTGACACGCCGCACAGAGAAGTGTAGGTGTCGTGATAAGTGGTCGTGACCGTGCAGCCTCCATCGAGTTTGTGTCCAAATGGTAAAGAAATTCTGTTCATTTTAATTGCGTGCATGCATTTTTAGCAACGCTAGCAGCACGGCTGTAGGGGAGGAAATATCAGTCTGTCAGACGGTGCCCCCACTTTGGCTGAGACTGAAATATTTCAGTAACTGTTCACTGCTTTCGGTATAATATGATTTTTTTTTTCCCCCCCAGAAATTAGGTTTGAAAAAGTGTGTGTCATCACTTAATGTGGGAGAAAAAGGCTTTAATGATGATGACTTCTCTTCGGACGCCTCACATTCATAGTGTTTAGCGCATGTTAGCATAATTCACCACGCTAACAGGCTAAACTTCTGTCCTGACGTTAGCATTTAGCTTGGAGCACTGCTGTGTGTAAGCACTGGAGTGGCTGTAGGCTCTTGTTTAATCAGGTATGCAGATATTTCAGCACAGTTGTAATTTATGTGTGTTTGTGTTTGTATGATTTGACCCATATTTCTGAAACAGAAAACTTTGAATGTGTTGGTTTTTTTTGTATCCACAGTGGCTTTTTTGAGAGAAGCAAATTCCATGAAACTCACCAGGAACTTGCAGCAACAGTTGTTATCACACAGCAGCATCAATTACAAACATACAGTTTTTCTCCCAGAGAAATCGTCTCCAGCTGACGAAAGGTTACGGAACCGAGACCCTTCTGGAATCAATTCAACATGGTCTTTGTTTCAGAAATGCAGAGCCTTCGGGAGGTGCAGCATAGATTTGTCTGCAGAATGTGTTAAATTAATTTGTACTATACAGTTTGATAAGAGACAAACTGGAACCACGGGTGTCTCATTAATTAAACCGCTTTCCTGTTGTCAACTTAGCTCAGAGAAGTTTCTTTCTTCAGCAGACTTAAAACACAGGGTGTCCTTTTGTCGCCTGTGTAGCTTTGTATTTTGTCTTTACACAAATTGTCTCATCTGTATCTCTCTAGCATCCTCTTGTATTCTTTATTTTTATGCATTTTGTGTAAGTAAAACATGAGACTTCCAAGGCAAGCCAGAGACATTTTCTCACAAAATATAAGTTGATGTGAAACCTAGACAGTGAGCCATCAGGTGGTTTTAGCCAATGTTTGTGATTACAGTGTTGATCCATCTGGTCTAGACTGAAATATCTCAATGAAGATACGATGGATTGGCGTAATTTTTTTGGAATAACTAAGTAACTACATCTTACAACAGCCCTGCCCCCTTAATACATCCTGTAGACTTACTGTGCAGTGTGTGTGATTTCCATATCTGGATATGTGCAAGTAACAGCCTTGTGATGAATTGTAAATCTCCCTATCAAGCTACCATCATCATTTCCCTCTCTTAATAAAGCGTCAACTTAATGCCAGCACAGTCCATATACAAATCCGGTCCTCACAGTTTGCTCGACAAACATCCTGTTTGATTTACATTTTCAGACTCGGGGGAGTGAGTGAGAAAAAGAGCATTCAATGAGTGGGAACGAGTGTTTTCCATGCAGTGCTGGAGAACAAGCTGCTGCTGCTTACTCTCAATTTGTCCTGTGCATCTAATGATTAGATTGGGGCATCTCATCAGTGAGAGAAGACTGTGGTGTGTCCAAAAGAACATGAGCCGGTAGCTTCTTTTCCATCCAGCTGACAACTGCGGTGATAAAGTAACGACTGATTTCCTAACTTTTCTCAAAGTGGTACAAACCTTGATAGTTTCTCTGACCTTTCAAACCCAGACATGATAACGATAAAGTGGAGCTCGCTTGGTGGCAATGAAGCAAACTCTTTGCAGCGAGCCAGACGAGCTAAACTTTCCTTTTGCTGATGGAAAGTCAGCCCGGGGTCCACTGGCCATTGTATGCTAAGGTTAATGGAACCACTGCGAACCTCTATTTAAAAACTAAATGACAATGCATTATACATAACCACAAGTTTATTACCATAAATATTGCTGAAAGTAATTATGTCGGGGCCGCTCAGCATGGAAATTTTTTTTTTTTAAAGTTCCTCTGTCAAAAGCCTTGCTTATTTGTCAATGTGAAAATTACTATGTTGTGTACATCAAATGGAAATTGATGTAAAAGTGATGTAATGCTTTCAAAGAAATCTCGCTGTTAAAGGAAAGGGTTGTTTGAAGTTGTGTGAGAATAATACAGACTGCATGAACTGCATTAGCCAGTATTTCAGACGAGCATGAATCCATGTTGTAGCACCTAATTTTGCTTTAAAGACAAGAAACTGCAAGTGCAAAAATAACTTAATGATCACACTGATGGATCGTACAAACACAAAGTTTTAGTTTTTCATACACTGTCCAAACTGGGTCACTCTGTTCTCGAGCAAAGCTGCGGTTGACTGAATGATGATTAAAGTGGTTAAATACCTTTTATTTGCTTTCTTGCCAAGAAGAACTTTAATCAGGGTTATGTGTAGGACTTGTTATTTGGCCAGTGACTGAGCTAAGCTAATCACCTTCAGCCTTTAATTGCACATTTAGCTTGCAATCACAAGAGAGATATTAACCTTCTCCTCCAGCTCTCTGCGAGAAAGCTACTCCCAAATTGCCTTTTTTCTTTTATTTATTCATGTCATTCCGCATTTCTTTGTACAACAAATGGTAGACGTGATGTAAAAGAAATATAAACTTGAAAGTTAGCCAGCATCTTGAGGTTGCATTGCGACACACAGACACAGAGACTCTAGAGAGATATAAACCAATTATATCAAATGAGTTCGCAGTGTTATTGAGGCCGTTTGCCGCGGGCGATGAGACCACTCACCTGCTGACGTGAGCTTTGTCATAGATCAAGGATATCTGCCGCTGGAGGGGAGGATGCTTTTTATTCAAGGTGGAGCTTTACATGATTTTGTTTGTTTGTTTGTTTGATACGGGCTCTGAGTGGAAAATCAAATCTTTCAAGCTTATTGTCCATACTCTTTTTGAGTCCACAACACTAACTTTAAATCACTATGCAGCCCATGCAAAATTGTATCATAACTCTTATAACATTTTTTTTGTCCATTTCTTAAATTTGATTTGTGACTTGGCAGTTATGGAGAGAAACCGTGACATAGACCTAGCTTGCGCCCTCTGTTGTCTGATAAATAAAATTAACGTGTTTGATTCACTGTGACAGAATGAAATGTGCACCGGGGGGAGGGATTAAGCTGATCCCCACCAACAAGAAAATGTAATGATCACAGGCATGGAAATCAAATACACGGCAGAAATCCCTTTTTTTCCCCCAGGCAAATCTCTCTCTCTCACACACACACACACACACACACACACAAACACACACACACACACACACACACACACACACATATATATATATATATATGTATACACACACTACTGGTTTATTGGTTACAACTACTATGGACCACAATACACCTAAAGCTACATTTGCTGTTTCTAAGAGGCCCAGTGCCTTGTCAGGGGAAAAAAAGGACCATTTTGCCGCTGCCTGCTGGTCGTCTTTGCACTTTCAGCGGCTCATCCTCCCCCAGACACAGTAGCCCTAATAACCTCTTAGATGCTATGTAACAGCTCCTCCCCTGAGAAATGGTGGCCAGTGCGAATTTTCTGTGTGCGTGTGTGTGTGTGTGTGTCTGTGTGTATTCAGAGCAAAGCTGCTCTGGGTTTATCAGTACAGCAGAGAACTACTTTTTTCATGTTACTGTATCTGCAGAATTCATTTCTATTTTACTTCGGGTCCAGCCGTCCATCCATCTATGCGCCACACTCGCACCATCCGGTTCAATGTAACATCAGTATAATGCTCATCAAATGAAAGCTATTGTAAGCCATTCCCATTTTTAGAATACACATTGATCATCGCGATACAGAGATGCCAACTAATGCACACACTTCACCACCACTTCTGACTTCGAAGAGAGCAGCTTCACACCCCCCCGCAACCTCTCAATAATGGACCAGGGCCCCTTAAGTGATCTCTAATGGAAGCTCTTAGGGGAGCAGGCATTCATTCATATTCCATATTTCATCCTGCAGTACCACCGCTGCTGCAAATGGGTCAAAGAAAATGCCAATGCACACTGGCTTTTGACTCTCCAGGGAACTGCTGTGGTCAGAGGGGATGAGGCTTCTGGTAATCCAGATTATATTGGGATTTTTTTTTTCTGCCGCCCCCTTTTCCTAATCTGTATTAATCCAAAACAAGCAGTTGTGTAGCGTAAGAATATTGCGGGACATATGCGATTGTGTTGACAAATATAGTTTACCCATCTTGCCACGGAAGGCTGAGGGAAATCTGAATAGTTTGACATTTGGAAATATGTTTCAATCGCACCTCATGTTCATTCATGGGCAGTTGCTCTGCCAACTAGAGTCCATTCATCTGGGTGACTCAAAAAGCCGCTCCACAATTTGTGTATTATGCAAATGCATTCCTTGCAACCTCCGCTGTAATTTCTGAAATTAATCAACACCGTTAGGGCGTAGTTAAAAAGGAACTCATTGAGTATTATGACACACTGAAATGAAGGATCGGGGGTAAAAAAAAAAAAGGAAAAAAAGAGCAAGCCTTGCTAATTACCCACCTGCAAACAAGCACCCTGATAATCCCGCTATCGTTCGCACAATGTTGTGACTTGTTTTCCCCATTAACAAGCGAGCAGAACACAGCTCATGCCTAATGCTTCATAACAGACAAAACCGCAGCGGCTGTTAGGCCAACATGAGCGCCGTCGCCAGTGTCACTGGAATACAAAATAAGAGAAAGGCAGACAGTAAGCACATCAAATATTGATGCGCTTTACAGCAACATCTGCTGTGCGCCGTTTATGAAATATTCAGGGATACACACAGAGAAAGGGGAGATGCATGGTGGTTTGTCATGGTCTGGGGTGCTCCATATTTTACAGTATATGTGCTGAGCTGTGGAACAGAGCATGAGCACAGTGGAGTCGGGGAAGGAGAAGAAGAAGGAGAGGACGGGGAGGGGGGGGTGAACATGGAAAATCCTCTTATGACACACTTAACGCCGGGTGTGAGGGCAGAGCTGCAGGAACATTAACAGTAAACTCTCAGAGGTAATTTAGGCCGAGAGTGTTGGCATTTCATCTGCACTTTTATGTGGGCTCGGTTAATGACAGTGCAATAACAGTAAAGCCCGTCCACCGAAAAGAAAAAAAGGAAAAAGAAAATGTCTGCCACGTTGCAGCCTGCCAATCCCTCTGCTTTGTCTCAGCTGGTAAATAGCCGAGAATGGTGCCGCAAAGAGCGGGAGAAAGAGAGGATCATGGGAAAGTGTAGCTTGATCTTCCAGTAAGCTTTTTGCTTTGCAAGCATCCGTCCATCCGTTCTCATGTTCCTGCGTCTCCTCTGTCCTCTCGTCGCCTCTCTCCCAGTGAGTTCTGGGACCCGCTAATTCAAAGACCAAGCGTCACCTCATATCTGCGATCAGTCGGGTTTAACCAAACTCCCTTAGCCTGTCGACACATCCCCAGTTCAAAGAAGACAAAAGGAAGAGCGGCTGTGGGAAGAGTCAGCCCCCCTCCCCTTCAACTCCCATAAATCTTTTAATCATGACACTGACAGAAACTTTTTCTTTTTTTTTACTCCCCCTTCTATCTCCCTTGATATGCCAGTATTTTCTGTTCTCCTTCACTTTCTTCTCTGGTATTTAACCCCCCCTCGCTGCCACTGCTTCCTTCTCCTCATGGCCGTCTCACAAAGTAGCCGATCCTTCTTCATGTCTCCCTGTCCATTTGACAGCCCCCCCACCCCCCCCCCCCCACACACACACACACACACACACACACACACACACACACAAACCCACCCACCCCCTCTCCACACACAGTCGTTGCCTGCCTACTGTAGAGCCTTAATGAGTACACTGGCAAGGCCTGTAAATTATTCAATAACTGGGAGAAGAATCTGATTCTTTCCCTCCTCCCCCTTGTTATTCCAAAAATAGACTTTCTTATGGTGGGAGTGAATCATTCACAGCTACTAGAAACTGAGATGCTCGTTGTTCCATCCTGACACAGCGGTGAGAGACGGGTTGATGCCGTACATTGTGAAATATTAGGAGAATTACTTTGTGGTCACTCTGCGATATCAAAATGACATTAGATAGGTAAACACACACACTTAATATTAAATAAGTTTTGATACATCGCCCAAACTGGTTCATAATCAGTGGAAAATTAATTGACTGTATGGTGAAACACCACCAGGTAGCTGACAGGAAGGGTTTGATGAAAACGTTGCATTGTGGGAAGTGTAGGAAAACAGGCTTTTTGGAGCATGGCGCCGACACTGGGAACCTCAGGTTCTCTTGTCCTCTGCTGCATCGATTTGACTCGATCTAAATCTGTCTCTGTCAAAGTTGTGTTTCAGCACACACAAGCATGCAGATAAGATTGTTGCTCACAGGGACGACATTTCAGTCAACTTTCATCATCACAGCTGAACGTGACTGGCCCAATAACAACAGAGGAAGCAACAATGGACAGAATACATGCTTAATTAAGCTATTCACTTATATTTGAAAATGCATATTTTCCCTTATCCCATTTATTCTACATTTGGCTTTGACGTTCCGGAGAAACATACGTTTTTCTGGGAGATTGTAATATAAGCTGGGCGAAAGCCATTTATTGCAAGTAATCAATAAAATCCTCTAAACTCACCAGGATGCCAGAGCGGTGCAGTAAAAGTGGGAGATATCTGATCTCTTCACACGGTTATAGATAAAAGCCTGGCTGCTGAAAAAGTTGTGAGGAGCGACGTGGTCCAAGAAAGAGTCAAGGAATAACTTTTCCACGCTCCAGTTTCCAGTTTCCAGTTTCTGCTTCTAAAATTATATAAAAGTAAATCATGTTTTGACCTAGTGGAATTTAATTACACCTGCTGCAAACAAACATGCAAATTATGAATCACTGCCCAAGTAAACGACTTTCTCCATCATTTAAAATACTTGGTTAAGGGCTTTAAGCTTTGTCAGACCCCTGGAGGAGGCGGTCATGTCAGTCCTGGTTGATTTAACGACACTTGTGATTACTGCGGTAACAGCAAGTGCGGTGATCTGGTTTTCTCTCAGGGCCGGAGAAGCTGCCATGTGATTCGCTGCGCACGACAGCAGGGCTCAGTGTCACGAGTTGTTACCTCGCTGAGGAGCTGGAGTGTGTGGACCGTCGCCTGCAGCTCCTCATTTGACAGCCCACTGTGGCCACACTTCCTGGTTCCACTCCTCGCTGCATCATTCAGAACCGATCCACTGGAGGCAAAACGCTGGAAATGACGCGTCTTGTTTTCCTGGCGTATTTTTTGATCTGCTGTTGTGACAAATATTGTGCATTTCCTGTTCCCCGTGAATGCATATGTGAAGCAGCGAATGTTATTGGCAGGAATGGCAGTCAGAAATGTTTGCATCAACATGCAGGGGGTGGTGGTGGTGGGGTGAAACAGAGAGGCTAATATCAATTACAAACACTGATACTGGATTACATTCATGCGTTGTTTCCTGTGAGTCCCCTGTGTGTGCGAAGGCAATTTGAATCCATAGCGTGAATGACGGACCCCACCACTCACAATGAAAGCTACTACACAGAAGTATATAGTAATATATATATATATATATAGTCATTAGTGAATGTAAACACAGTGAGGAATGAACAGTATTAATATAGACTTTGATCGGATTCAAAATGTTAAGGCTTTAAGTTCATTGTTTTTTTTTATTTTTATTTTTTAACTTTCTTGCGTGGTGTAATGCGCTGTAGTTTCCCAGCAGAAAGGCAGCGGATGAAATTCATGTTATATGAAACAAATCATCTCGCTGCCACGAAAAAGAAATGCCTCCCAGAAACCAGGGTACTAAAAGTCACCGAGGGAATTGACATTTGTATGGGCTCAGCATTATCATCTCCACCACCATCCACACACACACACACACACACACACACACACACACACCTCCCTCCAGAACCAAACACTTCATCATATGAGGTGTCAGAAGAGGATCAAGGGATGATGAAACCAGCTTCATGTGCTGTTTAAGACACCGTGCTTTTGATCAGACACCCCCACCCCCCTCCTCTCTCCCCGCTGCTCCTCTCCCATTTCCTGGCCGATGTGGGGAGAAAATGTGCCTCCCTGAAAATGAAACAGAACAAACAAATGAGATTGGGTGTGTTGACCTTACTTTGTAATCCCCCGTGAATTGTGACCTCTGACGGAGGCATGGCGGTAAAATAGATGCTCTCCCCAGTCTAGGCCGTTTGATGTGTGAAAAAGAGATATGTTTATTTGTTGCATGATAGTGGGGGAAAAAAAAGACATTCATAATTCATGATTCTGGGATAAAATGTATGACCTGATTAATTATAACTCAGAGGGGAGGAGATTGAAACAGTGAAGTGGCGGGACGGTGCCACTGTATGATAACAAAGAAGATGAATGATCCTGGGAGAATGTGAAGGAGGATTTATTTTCTCTGCTTCCCCCTTCATCTTACATGTCCAGTATATTCGCACATTTGTGAACTCTCACGTACATTAATTCAGGAAAGAAGCATTGCCCACATCATACATATGCAGTGTGATAATTCAGTTTTTTAAGTATTAAAGTTGATGTGGCAGAACGAGAAATCCCATGCACTTTACATCATTGTCCAAGCCTGGTGCATAAATTACCCATAGTGCAACTCATTCCCTGACAGTTTGGACATTCGGTTAGCACGGTTATGCTAGCGGTAGCTAACCTTCAGTCGCTAACAAGAATAAGCTCCCTTCTTTCTCACTCCATTCCCACATAATTTTATTCTTCATATTCAAATTCGTCAGTCCCCACTGACGCTGTCTCGAGTGACATCAGTCGAGGCAATTTATCAGATATTCGCGCAGCTCCCTTTGGATCCACAAAAAGGTTTCTTATAACTTCCCATATGCAGCGTAGACAGACTTTAATGTGGAAGATGTGCTCAGCAGCTTCAGTACAAACAGTAAAATTTGCATTCAAGAAAAATTGAAAACTAAAATCCACACCCAACCTTAGCTGCACCACTACAGACCATGAAAACCTTAACCTTGAATAGATTCGCAGAGCACAAACACCACACTGGACAGTTGAATCTTTTATCGGAAAAGATTTGGCAGGATTCATTTTCACCAAAATGGCTTCCATCTCAACTGGCTCAGTGTTGCCCCAGGTCATACAAGTAATAAGGAAATTATACATGTATGTAGATAAAAAGGTCACTTCACCCAAATAGCAGAAAAAAAATCTTTCTGTAAAAGTAGCTGTGGTGAAAAGTCTTTACAGTGAGGTCTGTGGACTGTCAAGCGTAATGGGCCTGGTGTTTCTGGAAAAAGACAAGCTGTTGAATTTTTAAAATATTTTTCAGTGCAGTCAGCACCTTAAATGAAATTTGGCTCACTCCATTGGGGTGCAGACGTCTTGGAGAGGGTATCGTAAAATCAGAGCAAAGAAGACCAAATCTATCAGTTGGTGAGATGAAAATGTTTCTGCTGTAATTTGCTTGGAACGACTCGCTAAAGACCTTGAAAACTTATTTTCTGAAAACGGTTTCTGACTGTGAGTGATGGGATCGTGCACTATTTTCTGCCAAAGCCAGAGAAGTTTGGGTCAGCTTTACAAGAGATTTGTCTCTTGACAGAATAAATAAAACATGGCGATGTCTTTATTAAAACTTTACCTTCAATTGCTGCTCATTTAGTCCTTTTATATCTAAAGTTACAGAGAAATGCTCAAGATCTGAAGCTGCATTTTCAGAGTCTTAAAGGTCAGGCGACAGGGAATGAATGTAATTAGCAGAGGGTTGCTGGAGTGCTCGCTTTATGGATTCACAACGTATTTCAGTGATATTTGCGACCGTGCACTTTGATCAGCTTCACTCACTCCTCGCTGAAACAAATTTGACATTTACTACTTAGCCACCTTTTGATTAATATGACTGTAAAATAAAGTGCATCGGCTGCCCCGCTCTGCTCCAGACAATCGCTCTGAGCAGCCCAAACAGAGACGTCCCTGTTTCTGGACAGGAAACACGACCTTGTCTCGCCATCGCTCTCTGTTTGTCAGCTGCTTTGTGTATATATCATTATGCCGGTCTTGGTTGCCGGCTCAGATATCCATACCCCGATGCTGCAGCTGACAGCAGTATTACTCCAGAGAGAGTAGAAGACCAGGGCAGGCTTGGTTTCTATCATATTGAGGATTTGCCATCACTTGTTGTAGAAACACTTTTTTTCCCTCCTCGGTTACGAGGGCTAAGGAGATAAGTTAGAAACTGAAAATGGACCTTGTATTTTTCCATCCCTGTTCTCTTTCAGATTTTGAACAATTCGCCCCAATATCGTGTGAGAGATCTCCTCATAAACGGACAATTTAGATTATCCACAGCTCTTTGTTATGAATTTGCATACCAGAGCAGAGCTGATGTCTATTAATGGGAAATGGAAGATTCCAGGATTTCGGTGTTGCTGATAACAGAGGATCAAATGAAAGGAAGAAATGAAGCAAAGAGAGGAAATTATGATTGTTGTACTTTGCATAAGTCCGACTGTAGGGATTAAAAGGGTCTTTTTGCTCATTCTGCTTTATTAATGGTGCTAAGATATAAAAACGGGTCCCATAAGAATGGTACATGCATAACGTATGCATAAGGGATTGTTCTGTTTGTGCAGGTATGTCGGATGTGATCTACGTCTGATGCAATTAAATGCAGTGGCTGCTTGGTGGCATTTCTTTGGAGAACTCTATAAGTATATTGCCTTTGGTTCAAAGCCTGATATAGATGAGGCCATAAAAAGGTGCTGCCAATTTCCAGTCTGGGGTCATTGGAGGTTTCAGCGGAGATCTTGGCTCCGAGCTATGTTGCACATTAAACGTGGGCCTTTCTTTGAGATAAGAGCAGATTCCGGCCCCGGTTCCCCACAGAGGAAAACACAAGGGCAGAGGTAGATCACTGAGTACAGACGCTGGGATGGAGACCCAGAGCTAAAAACCTGCAGAACAACATCCTTTGCCTTGTGCACATTAAAAGCCAAACCCATTGCTCTTCTACAATTAGATTTGTGCATTATAGCATTCGTGGAAAGTGGGAACTAATGGAAAAGCGGCCAAACATTAGTTACAGTGCATCCCGTCAGCTCATTTTCCGCCTCTGGAGGTTGTCCCAGTTTTCATACATCAGTCTGCAGCATTCACTGGTGCCTCTCTTCCTTTCCCAGTGTTACTGGGGTGCTGGGTTCTGGTTAATGCTGGGACCAGGGCAGCCAGGCACATCGTGAACGGCACCCAAAAAAATCTAATCTTCAAAGTAATTGTAAATTTTTAATTCGGGGGCAAAAGCGTATCCTTTTAGCATTAAAAATACATTGCATTGTTTTCTACTGCAGAGAAGAAGATGCAAATACAAAGAAAAATCTTCATGCGCACACAGAATATAAATACAGTATGTCATAGTCTTTACACCGCACTGCTGTGAGCCAGCAGTTGTTTTAATTAATAGATGAAAACTGTCAGACAGTTGGGTTTTCACATGCTACGGTAACTTTCAGCATCTCATTCTTTCAATGTTGTTATTTACCCCTAAGGCGAGGTTGGTTTTTTTGTTTGTTTTCTTTTGTAGCAGCGAGGTCACCTGGCTATTTAAGATTGTAAGCACAGTAGTTGCCTTATATTTCATGTAGTGCATTTATGTCGTACGGAAGTTATTGTAACGAAGAGTTCCCAGCTTTTGAAAAATGTTCACGTCATCATCTGAGTCCAAGTGATGGCTGCGAAAGATATTTCCGACGCGTTCAACTTCAGACAGGAGTGTCTGAAGTTGCTTGTTTATCATAATGTCTGCATTCTGTAGACGATGATAAGTCAAATCTGTTACATCAGGACCACACAACACAAACAACTTAATAAGTATTCTATAGCAGCACAGACCCAGACAATTGTGCACCTGAGCCAAAGATAATATAAAAATACCAAAGAGGCAGATGCGTTACTACAATACAGCATCAAGGCCTGTGCCTGACTAACATTAAAGGCACAGACCAACCAATAATCTAAACTTGTCAGCTGTTTTCTTCCTTTGAAAATAGTCTGATTAATAGATATGACATGGATAAGGTAGGGTTCAGTCTATAGGCTCAACAATCTAAGCCAGAGTGACTCCTATGTTTTCCATGAATTCAGAAGTGAGGTACCTGACCTCCTCCTGCCACCTCACCGTTCCTCCTGACCTGCTGCTGCCTGCCGACTGTCAATCTGACTTCCTTAATACAACAGCATCAGATGTAAAACCGTCAGCCATGCCACCCCCCTCGGTATTATTCCTGCACAGCAACCTCAGAAATGCAGGCTGCATTATCTATCTCCTAGTTTCAACTTACTCTATTTTTGGAACCAAAAAAGAAAAAGGTGCTGGATATCTCCTCTCCTCTTGCTCGTGTTGACTCTGGGAATGAACTCTAATCAGGGTTTAATAAAGTAGAGACACATTTGAACTAATACAATTACTCAGCCCTCAGTGCACATGGCCTTTAATACTGTTCAGTTACCCAACCAGGTAAAACCACCAACCACCACATTCACCATAGTCAGACTGTTAAAATGAAATAATAGACATATCGACAGCAAACCCTTCCATTGTGTCACTGTTCATGACCAAGCACCAGCGTTACCTAACATTAGATAATATATGACACATTTTTTGTGGGCCCAAGTTTTAATCACCCTCCCAATACCCCTCATAATTTAAGACAATTTCATAAAGAATCAGTCAGATTTATCTGCCAAGTGTAGAAACACATACATACTGTATAAGGAAGTCCACAGAGGAAGCATGTTAGTTTACTTTGGACACTGGCATAGGATCAACTGTGCTTTGCTTTCTTTGTCACCACTGGCTTGTTTTAACCCAGATTGTTTCCTGATCATGGCAGTTAATGTACACACGATGAAAAAAGTCTCTTAAACTGGAAAAAGTCTTTTTTGTGGTGAAAGAAAACCTTGATCATAGCTGCGTAAGTGTTTTGTTTTGTTTTTTTTGCAGTGTGCTTTGCAATAGTTTACGAAGGTCCTGGAAATGCTTGGATGCTCATCCCGAAGGACAGTTACAAACAATGCATTGTGTAGTTTAATTCGAAGGACATGTTGTCCTACATGATGTGGAAGTGGCCTTGCATGTTTGCCAAATTGCAAAAGCAGCGATAGTGGCAGTGACTGCTCCGCTCCAGTAACCCTGGCAGTTTTAAAAGGAGAATCTCAGGTTTATCGGGACAAAGGGGATTTCAACCTTGAGTGTGAAAATGAGACAGTTTCATAAAAAAGGTAATTGATTCCTAGTGCTTCCCAGCTAATTAAAAGCAACCTACCGCTCCGTTGATATCCTTTTCCTCCTTACACCGAGAGGTCGGCAGCAGTGGCAGATCTCAGCCCAGGGAGCAGTGGGGGGGTGTCCCTTAACTTGCCTTAATTAAAGAAGGATAAATCTGCACCAGCAGAGCCAATGTGGAACAGGAAGTTAAAAGGCAGCGCATGCGGTATCTTCATTTGATGGTAAATGGAAAGGAATGGTCTGTTTTTTTTGCTTTGTTTTTAACCGAAGGCCTGTCGGGATGTAGTGTTTGTATAGCTGGCATGTGCATTGTTCCATTCCTTAGAGAACATAAGCAGTCAGATGGCGAGGGAGCGAGAAATCCTCCCCTCATAATCTCACGCCAAGAACCAGGAGCTGAAATCATTTCAGACCAATGGGACATTTGGGACTTATCAAACACAAAAGGACTGTATTTCTTCCCCTGTCTTCCAGCCATATTTGGTTCGTGGGTGCCAGCCACCGAGGGGCTGCACGCCAGATCCGTCTGCACAGGCCAACGGCGGCGTGGCCCGCGAGCTCGGCCCCAGCAAATCTTGGGGCGAGACAAGTCCCCCCTGGTGTTTTCTGGGAGTTCTGCCTTACACAAGACACATCCCAGCGGACCACACGGGGCGAGGTTCATACTTCCCCCGAGGCAACAAAGACACACTCTGTCTTTTACAGTTGGCTGCATTTTAAATTTGCAACTCATCAACCTGTTAGCATTATTTTATCTTTCGCTTCTGCTCAGTGTGTAACACAGTGGAGATTGAGCCTTTTCTCACACAGCTCAGAAATGACAATTAAACTGTGCTCAATCAGTCGGGACATTAAATGAAGATAGAGCCTCGTCTCTGGGGGGAGATCTTGCCGCTGAACCTGTAACAATCCTAAACCCAGGAATTGATTCAAAGCAGGGATCACACAGGAGGTCGGCTAAAAGTTCAAAATCAAAGTGGAACAAAGCAGCGAAAAGGCAGAGAGTCAGGAGCAGCCAGGCACGAGGAATACTGAACGAGGAGAGCTTGACTCACTGGTCGTACAAAGGCAATCTGGCAACTGTGTGTGTGTGTGTGTGTGTGTGTGTGTGTGTGTGTGTCTACAGTCTACATATACTCTGAGACTAATTGGTTGATGATTTTCTAACGCTGCTGTTGAGCAGCTGACTTCAGTCATTGTAAAAGTCACAAAGCACTGAACAGTAAGCACCTCCCAGCTGGGTTCATCACTTTTTCGTGTCCCCTTGAAACACTTCCTCAGTCATCTGTGGTACTTGCGGCGCCCTTCTGAATTCAGCTGTGTTGTATTTGCAGCACACGTGGCGTCAATTTGACGGAGACGTTTTCTGAATTGATCGATCGATGCCGGCAAACCCGTCGTAATGAGGTGACTTTGTCACTGCAGAATTTACGATCCTTTTTCCTCGTTGCCGTCTCGTTGTTATCGTCAACGTGACCTTACAGTTTGTCTGGGTGTGGCGGCTCGTGTTGGGTCAGCACGGCATACAGTATATGTAAATTCATGCTGTGTGTACCCCGGAAAATCTGCTGTGAGGGAGATAACAAAGTTTGTTTTCCTGCAAGATAATAGCACAATATGAAAGAAAGAAAGGGGGAGTGAAGAAGAAAAGAGGTGTGGAAAGTGACATTTGGATAGCATTTTTCTCCCCATATCTGACATATTTATTGGGGGAAAATAGGATTTTGAGAAGAACAGAATGCGGATAGGGAACATTTAAGTGGAAACTAATAGGATACTGTATTCAGCAAATGGCACTTTAATTTTTAAAGCGCAGATGGGTGGGGTGTTTTTTTTTTTAGCATCTCAAGCTGTATCAAAGAACATATTATGCCAGACGTAAATGTAATTGGTTTTGTTTGTTATTTTACAACGGGTGCATAGTGTGTAATGGACAATATGTTTTTTTTTTTTTTTTTTTTTATCATAACGTGTTTCTTGTGGAATTGTCAACTTTTTCAATTTGTTATATCTGCAGTTTGCAGACTCTACAAGACTTCCCCACCCTCAACTTATTCATACAGATCTGTCTTCCTGTCAGTCCAAATGCAGTTTATTGCCATTTCATTGCGTGTATTGCATCAACGGTCCCTTCACAAGTGAAATAATATATTGGAGAAAGAGCCGAATCTGAATAGGGTATTATTTCAGCAACAAAATGAAAGGGCTGCTATTTACATGCATTTCCATTTAACGGCCCCTATGACGGATCTCAGTTGTGCTGTGGTTTTCCACCCCAAGTCTCCTTCATTAAGAAGCCAAAACAGACATCTTTCATCATGTAAATCAAATTTACACCTGTTCCGCACCAGAGTGAATTGAAAGCTCTTTCCGTGCATGCTGACTTGATGAGCTTTTGCAGAATTTCTCCGGCAGTGTCCTTCCCTTCAGCCTGGGGGCGAGTGAAGCCTTTGTTTGCCGTGCCGTGCACATCTTTAAATTTGGGAGGGCGGTCGCTCCGACTGCTCTGCTATCTCTCTGCCAACTCTGATTCTTTCTTTTGCCCCTCTTATTTGTATGCCTTTGCACCTTTCCTAAGTGCTCTCCCATCTCCTGCTCTGTATCTTTTCTTGAATGAGCGGCGCCTTGACAAATTTAAATGGCTCCTTGTAGAACACCGCGCACAACAAAATGAGAACTAAAATGAACTCTTGAGGTGCCAACAACTGCGGCTGAAGAGGAAGATATATCACTTACGGAGGGAGGACAAGTGTTTATTGTGCTGTCCTACAGAAGTAAAACACTCGCTGCTGTCTCTTAAGGGAACACTCATACCTTTAAATTAAAACAGCCTCTGTGCTACTGTATGTTTTTTACAGCACAAACCGAATTGATTAAAGGATGCAGGGGGAATTTAATCAATGTAAATAAAAGACTTGTCAGTCAAACGTCCACCAGTCATAAGACACTTTGCATTAGGAGACATGTTTCAGATGACTGAATAGTTTATTGAATTTCTACTAAAGCAAAAGGGATCAGGGTGTGCTACTGATGGGCATTTCAGGGACAGTATTGAAATTAATTAAAATCGTCAGAAATTACATCTCATCCTATATTTTCAGGCGCACGGCATTGACAGTCTTGTCACATGTCAGAGTGAGAAGCGCGAACATCTGCGGTAAACTACTGATTTCAACATGACAGTAATTGCAACTTAGATTAGATTTGAGCAGATAAAAATAGTGGTTAACACATTTCTCTTGTGTTTTTGGTTTTGGAAATGGCTAAAAAAAAAACAGACACCACCCTCCAGACTTTGTAAATGCTGCTCTTATTACAGCCCCCACTTTAACCCGTTGAGAAATTCCAAGCTTTACAGACTCAGTTCTGATTGGATGGCGGATGTTCGGGGGATGATATTTAATGAATTGAAAAAGTAATTTAAAAGAAATGGGGACTACCTGCTGAAAATCCTGTTAGTTTTCTGCTGGACTGTTGTTTTGTGGCGTAATGACAATGCTCGCGTCTAAGCGCTGGATGTGCCAGATTAGAGACGGCAGTTTGATAGCGACGTCCAACGCGGAGGCAATGGAAGGAGCAGGTGATGTCGGGGGGAGGGGTTAAGAGCGGCCGATGACAAGTGGAATCGCAGGAGGGAGTTATAGACCTGCTCAGACAGAAGATACAGTCGCTGCACATAAGTCTGGTCATACTGATGCAAATGTGAAATGCTAATTTATGGAAAGTATGGCTGTAACAGTGTGACTGCTTTATTTCTGAAGCTGCAAAATGAGGAAAGGGGGAATTGGGGATAAAAGATAATTCCTTTAAAGTTGGACCTTTTTAAGTTTTGTGTTTTCCAAAACCAGGTGTCCTTTAGATTATATAATTTGAGCGCTTCTATGATACTTTGGGGCCACTCTAATAAGCCCTTCGGTTACTATAAATCATAAAGGAGGATGTCCTTAAAAGGGCAGCGGGTCATCTTATTAGCTGACTGGGAATTGTACTGCTGAATAAGAATGAGGGGTTCCATGACTAGCCTGTCACAGAGGCCACTGGGGGGGGGGGCATCGGGAGCGGGCGGCGGCGGGGGGTCAGGGACAGGGGCGTAGAGATGTAGATGGAGGAAAAAGTCGGGGAGACAATGAGAGAAAAGGAGACACAGTCGCCGTGGTGATGTGTGATGGGGGGAGGAAGGGCAAGAGACCAGGTGAGAGAGTGAAAAAGTGAGAGATGGCATGAGGGACGAAGAGAAGTGTGTGTGTGTGTGTGTGGGGTTGGGGGGGGGGGCATCCTGGAGTAAACGATTGGAGCTGTGCACCCCCCGTTGTATGCACCAGATGGTGTTCATTGATTATTCATTGCATGCGATGGATGTCACTGTCACCGCACACAGCTCTGCTCCATCCTGCGCTCCGCCTCAGTGCACCTGGGGGCAGAGACGGGGGGGGTGGGGCGAGCCCCTGGTATAGGGCTGCATCAGTTCAGTGTGTGGATGCCGCGGGGCTGGGTTATGAAACGGCGCCTCGAAAACGCACCACGCGTGCGTGCCCATGTCCCAATTTATGCATGTGCATCTGCGCAGATGTATGCACGGGGATCAGCGGGATTTGGACGATCATGTGACGTCGGTTTAGGATTAGTCATCAGTCGACGACGACGGGCGTTCGACCTGCGCGGCTCTGTGTATAACTCCAGGTTGCTTTACCGTGCATCATGCATCATAATCTTAGAATAAGGACTGACGCCGGAGGCTGGTCCCAGAGTTTATAGTCGACACCCACGTGCGCGCAAAATGACACGCAACCGCCAAAGAGTTCAATCACCGACAGTCGGGCGACTCCCTCTCATAGACCTCGGCCGAGATCCATCTCTCTGCGATGGAATTCACGATTGCTCTGTCACTCCCAATTTGCATTCCTGATGACTGAGGCAGGGGACGATAAAATGTGGCGGGGGAGCCGGCGGCGGAGACGACTAACGCAATTACAACTCGGCGAGTGAGGAGGGGGGAGCGGCTGACGACGTGGAGCCTTCAGGGTCAGGAGCCGCACGTGTGATTGAGGTGGTGGGGTTGAGCGCATAATTATGTGTTGATGGCGCGAAGGGGGCGAAATTGCCTGGAGGTATTGATCCGGGTACATCTAATGCTGCTCTGGGCCGCTCCCGACGCAGGCTGGAGGTGTCAGGTGAAATCGAGTAATCAGGCGGCGCTGACGGGAGCGCCGCAGAGGAAAATGGATGGACACGGGCACAGAATTAGTTTCCAAATTGAGGGATATTTGACAATAGCTGGGGATGCTATGTGAGCAGAGCCACACGGTATTGAAGTGATTGTGTTATTGACATCCTTTGGTGGAGTCGCCAGACAGTCACACGAACACGCAAAAATAAAATCCTGCACTGGTGTGACGACTCTCCATAGCTGAGGAATCGCTCGGCAGGAGGTGATTTTAAAAATACGTGAGCCCCCTGTGATTGGCTGTGAAGGCGGGAGATTGTTCTTCGTCACTGCCACTCTTTACTTTCAATCACCCACATCATTTTGATTTCCTCCCCTGGTTTCATTCCAGGTGAACAGCCGATGCTGAATAATTCATTTTCTCCCTGTCACAGCCTGTCCTCGAATCATCTGGAAGCGGGGATTAGAAATGCCTGCGCTGAATCAGAACCTATGACTCAACACTCGCCGGCCACTCCGCCGGCTCAATCCCTCGCCGAAAGACTAATTTAAAAATCATCGCGGATCCTAATCTTAAAATTTCAGTCCCTGCTCGCAGGTTCTTTATCTACTCACACAAGATATTGATTCTCTTTGCTTTCATACTGAATAATGATAACTAAACAAAAAAAACAAAACACGTTTGTTAAGATAAAAAAACAAAACATCTATTGTTTCAGCTGAACATTTTCAAACCTGAAAAATCAATTTGCCAGGCGGACTTGTGTTTAATGTAACACGAACAAGCGTCAGGCACGAGCAGCCCTCTCTCCCCCACGTGGAGAACATATATTATTGAAAATCAGTGCGACCAGCACGTGACTGGCTAACAGGCTGGAGCTTGTTGCTCTTTGCTTCCCTGCGACGGTTGGCCGGCGTCTCCGATGAGAATACTGGCACGGCACGAAAAACTGCGAGCGCGAGTGTGAAATCTGCCGTGTGCACAGATGGCGTGCATTTTGCCACCGCAGCTTGTTAGCAATACGTACCCGCACGCAAGGAAACGGGGCACGTGCGTGTGCACGCAAACACGCACACAAGGCTTGACCCTTGGCAAAAGACCACCCGTATTGTCCAGGCAAAACGCTGCGCACGGCACAACTGTCAGCGCTGCATGCGGCCACTTAAGTGTGAAACCAAGTGTACTATATGCTTGGGGGAGCATGCTTACGGTTCGTTAAACAGCAGAATGCACGAGCGTGAAACAACATTTGCATACATACACAAATCATGCACGGATAAATACAGAAACACACACACACAAAGTATAGAAACAGTGGGAAATATGAAGAGCTCATTAATTCTCGTGAGTTTCCCCCCACAGGCAGTTGGGGGTCTGAAAAGATCAAAGCAGACTTGTTTTTTCAGTCTGGAAGAATTTGATCCAGAAACAGAGTAGTTTATGTTTCAGGTGCTGAGTATGCGACCTTATAGACTTTGTTTTATACTCTGACATGATCCGCGATACCTTAAGAGCTTTAAGAAGTAAGGCTCTGCATCTCTGCTTCCAGAAAAACTTATTCATATTCAATTTATTAGCATTATGTAGTAAGGGAAAGACTTGGCTAAGATGCTACGATCAATATTTTTATACTGACTGAATATTTACTTGTAAAATGGGTCGCACACACTAATTAAACCACTCAGCTCATTGTTCTGGTCCTCTGGAACTTCTTTGCTCTGGTTCGGTCCAAGTTTCTTTTTTTTCTTTTCTTTTCTTCCTCTTCTTCAGCAGTCAAGCTTTGTGCGCTCCCTGCTGCCACGAGCCAGTACCAAACACCAAACAGCGTTTGTGACCAGCCAACACTGAGGCGTTTATAATCTAAAGTCAAAAAAGTAAATTCATTCAAATTTACTTGTGGAAAAACCCCAAAACTATTTCGAGCATATGGTGGGACATTTTTTATACATATAATTGTCCAAATCTCGGCATTGCACTCAAACAACCACCCTTACCTCCCTATGACTTGGTGTGTAGAAATATCACCCTTCTTGGATTAAAATTGAAAACATGTTGCCAGTTGACGTAATCCACGAGGGATCTCTGCTTCCTCCAAAACAAGTCAATGCATTTAGCAAGAAATGGAGCTTTATCTTGACTTTGGTGTTGTGTCGACACCTTGCATGGGCATTTGTGTATCTGACACATGCACCCTGGCGAGATCAGCGCATTAAGGAAAAATGCAAATGGAGGAGCCGTTTTGTTATGGAACAGGTGTTTGAATTGCTGACGAGGACACAATTGTAAACGAGACCGGCGCACTGAGAAGCGCAAAGGGGACATCTGAGTTCTTTTTACTTTGCCTTTTTATTGCACCATAATTAAAATGAATTTTCTTTATTGCTGTTGTTTTTCTCTGTCGGTCCCATTCTTTATGGTTCTGTTGATTTATTATTGGCTGTTATTCCGACCCTCAGTGGGCTTGTAATAGTTTTAGCTCGGAGATTGCTCCCAGCTACAATGAAAACGTAAGACCGAGGCTGTGTTGCTGTTTTGTTCCCCAGCCGGCGTGAGGAATCTGAATGGAAAATTTTTTGCAACAAAAAGGAGAGTGTGAGTGTGTGTGTGTGTGTGTGTGTGTGTGTGTGTGTGTGAGAGAGAGAGAGAGAGAGAAACTGTCGGCATGCTTTCTTTTGCATCAAAATTTAAAAGGGTTTGCAGTAATTGCTTGAGTGTGGGGTAGGTCCTCGGCCGTGGAAATGTTATTACTGCTCTGGTTCTCTTGACAGTTCGGGATTAATCAGGTTTTTATATCCAGAATGAAACTTTCACTATTTGGTGGATTGCAGAATGTGAGGGGGGGAACCAAACCCAGTGAGACTGCGACCTCTCTTTCGAACTGGAAATGAAATAAAACTCCACTTTGTGTGGGAATAAGAGCGTGGGATAGTTTTAATGTTTGCAGATTGGTCTACCCTGCGGGTTGTGATCTGTAGTTATTACAGCAGCTGTGGCTCTGAACACGTCACACACACCTGGTTCAGAGTCTGGATGTTCAGGAATTAAAAACTCCACTGAAAAAAAAATCATCTGTGGACTGTATTTGAATGCATGCGCTTGCCTCTGTCTGCGAGTAAATCAGTCAATTTTTGGAGCATCAGTTAAATCAGATAAAGGCTGCACAGATAAAACTAATCCCACTTGAGCAAACACATGTGAACATCAGATCTTATCTTATCCTACCTCCAGCTGCAGGAGAGCGTACACCTGCGAGGATGTGATTGGCTGATGAATGAGCCACTGAGGGTGAAGCAGCTGATGCCAATCAGAGGGATAATTACAAGCACAACCTTCAGTGACTTGAAGCTCCGCTCCACGTAATCGACCATTTTAAAGGCATTTCTTCCTCTTGACATGTTATATAATCTTAAACACCTTGGCAGCACAGGGCAGCTACATAGTTGAGTCACATGAATCAATTAGCAGACTCTTCAGGGTTGCATGTTGTAACTCAGCCTTTAAATGTACAAAGGGGGCAATGGAGTCAGTCGTAAAGGTAAATTATATAACGTGGCGTGAGGAGATTTCTGCCACACGACAGCAATGTGAAGTCCCTGCAGTGCTGCGCAGCGTTTTCGGCGACGGCTTTCTATCGCTGATAAGTGGTTTTGTCCTTGGGGGAATAATGCACCTTACAGCTGGCCCGAGCAAGGTCAAACCTCAGCGCGTCCGTCCTCCACTCCCAGAAGTGCTGCTGCAGTAGCCGTGGCATTTGGAGGGCAAGGTATGCGCAAGATAATTAGCCTACTGCTCCTATTTACGTCTGGAGTAAACAAGACATCGGTGCAGAAACCAAAAGGAGGGAACCAGCGTGCAAAGTGATGAAATGAAACGCAACTGGCAGGTTCACAGGAAAATGTGTGCGTGTGCGCCGATGTTTGGGGAGCGGAGACCAGAGGGAGTGCGGCTATGTCTCTTGATGCGCCAATCACCGCTTAAAGATGCAAATATATTCAGCTCCTGACTGACAGCTCATCGTGTCGTACGCTGCGAGAGCCCGGCCGCCAAACATGTTTTTCTGCCTGTCTCTCTCTCTCTGTTTTTTTTTCCCCTGTCTGTCTCCCAAACCCCATCTCTAACACTTTCTGGGGAGCAAACCAGCTTGTGTTGGCCAAGCGCTCAGAGTGAGAATAGAAGCAATCATTTATTCATCGATTGAAACATCAGAGGACTAAGAGGCAGCGAGGGAGTGCGGGCAACAAAGAGCGGGAAAGATAGACTGGTGGAAAAGATGAGGGAGGGGAAAAAAAGGAGAGCGGCGGTGGTGATGCGGGTGTAAGTGAAATGGAGGGAGATCAAAGATGGAGAGAAATTTGTTGAGTGAACAGAAAGTGGACAGCTTTGCCTTAATGAGGAGCTATCACATGCAAATAAAAGGGATGTCAAGTCAAAACACAACACCAGTCGGAGTTATTCCAGTTGGTGAAGTCGCTAAATGGTGACAGATCAAACTGTTAGGCAGCCATCGAACCTCTTTGATATCTGCAGATTGTGTTGAAAGTATGAAAAGCTGCTAAACTGAATGAGGTAAGATATGTAACGTATTTTTAAAACCTTGACACAAGCCGGTGGAACTGAGCCGCAGACCCAGTGGCCGAAATGGCAATCAATGCTGACATTAGCCCTGACAAGCTGCTGGTCCAAACCAAACCAAACCAAACCAAACCAAACCAAACCAAGGCTGTCGTGTGTTGAACTGTCTTATTACCTTTAGACAAGCAGGTTACCAGTGGTGATTTACTTTGGTTTAGTTTGTATAGATTTGCATGACAACGCTCTTGGCGCTACTTCAAGGTTATGTAAACTTGGATAGAGTATCCCGATCCAGGAAGTGGTGAAGGATTCTTCACCGTTGCTTCTTGTTTTGAGTCTCCATAAATGCATAAAGATCTGAAATAAGCCGGACTCCCCGGCTTGACTCCCAGCCGCCCGCCGGGCCAGTTTGATCCAGATCCATCAACTCTCCTGGTTTTGGAGAAATATTCAGCCTTGGCAGAGGTCTGCGCTCGCTTCTTATTTCTTGCTCATGGATTCAACTTTTCATTCGTAAGAGCATCGGGCCAGAGGTAAAAGTGGCGTCCATGTGAGCGTTTTAATTGCAACGACCCGTGTGTCAGATTTCTCTGTTTTATTGACACGAATCATTAACTATCTCATCTCAGATACAACACATGTCCAGCAAAGCGCAAAAAGAGTGGAAAGCTTTTTTTTTTTTTTTTTGTTCCTCGGCGGGGGTATACATTTAAACAGCATTATCCTTCACTAGCAGTGTGTGTTTGTGTGGGGAAGGGGCAGATACAGGACATGAGACAGGGTAATCCTCGAGGAAAAAAACCAAACAACCTCTCTCTCTACTACTACGGGCACATGGTGTGAATTGAAGATAGAAGAACCAGGTTCCCAGGATACACAATACTTGATACATTCTGCTTGTGTTTTTTTTTTTCTTCTTCAGCGATGTGAGATAGATTCCTCCCACACCATCCAAATAAACAAATAGAGAAGAGAGGCAAAAGCCGGTGCCAACAGTTTTACACTGACACAAGAACATTAGAAAAAAAAAATAACATAATTGCAAAGAAACTGAAATAAACAAAAGGGGAACAAAACGGAAAGAAGCAGGAGGGCGAAAAAAAAGTTAATATTTTTGCAAATCCCAAAGGTATTGTACCTTGCCCCCCCCCTCCCATCCCATCCCACCCTGCTTTTTTTTCATAGTATCATACAGCAAAAGACATTCAGAAGAGCATACCGGAGTGATAAAAAAAGAAAAAAAACACTCATGCAAAGAAAGCCTTTTTCACACATAGCCACTAACACAGGAAAACTCATTGGAAACAACAGCGCTGTCAACAGTCAGTGCCTTCAGGTCTTTTAGTGGATGTCGTTATTGTTGTTTGCTGTTTTCTTTACAGACATTTCATTTGCTACTCGATAAAAACGATATGACGCTCCGCACCCGTTAGGCTAGAAGGTCTTCTGACTAGTCAGGGGCAACCCTTTGTCGCCTTGTCCACCTCGGGGTGATCCAACAGTTTGTTACAAACAGTCTCTGTTTCAGGACCCCCCACCACCACCACCCCGCACCCCCAACAACACCCCCACCCCCACTGACCAAAAGATAAGTTCAGCTGGGGAGGATTTCTGCAGAAGAACCGGAGCCATGGGAATGAGCTTAGGTTGATATTCCATCATATCAAAAAAAAGGCGTGATGATCATTTTTTTGGCATCTGTTCTTACTCTTTTACATCTGATACGGAATATATTCTACTTTTACAATCATTTTCTATGCGGCAAACAATTAAAGAGTTTCATTCCAAAATAAAACACCTCTAACAAAACGATGGCAGCTATTAAAATAAAATCAACTATGGGGGCAACTTTGTGAAGTCAGAATTCACTTCAAGTCTTTTATCTACAAAACGGTTTTGTTTTGATCTGTCATCTGTGACTCTGTGATAGTAACGTCTTTAACAAACACATCACGTTTTGGAATGAAACCCTTTAATTTGAGAGTTTTGTTTTCAGTGTCATGTACATGAACATTCAATCCACTTTGCATTCACTGTTGATTCAGTCTCTCAGTAAAAGTTATCTGATATTATAAATAGAATGGTCTTTGAGTCTTTTTCTTTCGCAGATATATTTTTGTATATAGGGAGATCTCTACACAGACAATATGTATTTACTGGATGTAGGTAATCCATTTCCCGGGGGTTACAGTTCCTCTGAGCGGATGACATGGAACAGCGTGACATTGTAAAGGACCTGGTGGCCATTGTTCCAAGCGTAGAGGGCGCGGTCACGCGGGTTGTAGTCCAGCATGGAGATATGCGAGTACTTGTTCTGGAAGGCAATGTCGATGTACTCGTAGGTAGAGGAGTTGGTGGAGTAGGCGTAGTAGACCTTGGTCCCTCCTGAGTAGCCGTTGGTGACGTAGAGCGTGCCGCAGATCATGAAGGACTCGCCGGCGCTTCTCTTGGGGTGGTTGGTGGTCCAGCTCTTGACGATCTGCAGCGTGTTGGGGTTGAGCTTGCTGATGACGATGTTGCCGGCGTTCTGGTTGGTGGCGTAGACGGCCCACAGGCCCCCCTCGTCCACCATGAGGTCAATGTCGGAGTGGCCGCCCCAGGCGTAGTGGTACGCGTTGTTGAAGCCGGCGTAGTCGAGCTGCCGGGACTTGCTGATGGACGAGGTACGGAAGTCGAACTTGATGATAACGTGGCTCTGGAATTTGTTGAAGTAGATGGAGCCGTTGTAGACCACCTGACCCGTTCCCGACCACGGGTGGGGCAGCCGGTGGGACGTGAAGTTGTCTGACGTCATGAAGTCCTGCATCGATCTGTACTCCCGCACGAAGCGGTTGTTATGGTAACCATCCATGTACCAGACCTGAACGTCAGAAAGAAAGGACGAACGCGTTAGAAGATTAGCCAAGCTAGAAGCTCCGTCATCGTCGCTCGTCCTCTGTATGCAGGTCACACACGGAATAAATCAGATCACGCCGTCAACAAGCATCCCAATTATGTTAGCGCCGAGACTTCCTCAAGGACCGGACGAAGCTGAGATCCGGCAGCTCTGTGAATATAAACAGTCAGGATGACAGCCCCAGGGTGGCGTGAGCTGGGCCCCGCAGGGATAATGCCCATCATTCCAGATAAAAGGCCCGTCTCAGATGCCGCGGCCCGGCTTCCTGTCGGCCCCTGCGGTGCCGGGCAGAGAGCTCTCATCCCGGAGCCGCTGGAGGCTCAAACACTTCCTCCGCCTCAGTGGCACCGAGACACCTGAAGCCCTTCCCCTACCTGCTTCCATGCGCCGCTGTGATTGACTTACAAAATAATTCACATCAAGGAAGCGGGTCTCGACAGGATCAGAAAAAAAAAAACAAAAAAAAAAACCTCAAGATAAGGAAACGGAGATGAAAAGAAGTGGAGCAGCCCTGTCTGCTCCCATCAATTACACTCATTCTTCCCTTTCCTGCTCTTTGATAACGCAGCACGTCTTTCATGTGTTCGGTTCAAAATGTATTAGTTTCTACAAAAAACAGCTGCCTGTACTGTATGCTAAATATAATCTTGGTCAACACTAAGCTTCCACCCTGCTGCTGAGTACTACTTTTTTTTTTTCCTTTAAACAACCCACGTTGTCATGACAATTAGCCTTTAGGAAGCACACTGCAAATTTTACACAAGTTTTCCTCCCCTCTCCTCCCTCGCCACACTGGGAGCGCTGCCTCTTGTTAATGCGTTTGGTGAAGCGGGCGCCACAGAGAGCGCGTTCACGCCCGGGCGGAGGAACGCTTTCTTTTGTTTCCAGCTCCCTCCCTTCCTCGTCCGCTGAGCAGCTTCCTGGCATTTCGTTTTAATGCGTTTCGCTGATGAGAGCGGCGGCGTTCACTGAGCCAACAGAAAGCGCGTGCCACAAAAAAAAAAAGAGAAAAAAAAATGGTTGGGAAGGGGGTCAGACGCAATCAGCTGATGAAAGGACTGTGGCCAATTAACACACACTGCTGCATTTCACAGTGAGAGGTTACCTTGATTTAGCGGCTCATAGGTGAAGGTCATCATCAAACTACTTGAGTCTTGGAGGGGGGGCGGGGGGGTGGGGTGCATCAGCATTCAAGGTTAATGGCTAGTGAGGATGGTGTTTGTTTTACCTCCATCAGTTTGTGCGTGTCATACACAATGCGATGCTGCGTGGACCGGGGAAAAGGATTTTGAATTGCGTTTCTTTTTTCTGTCACTATCAAAATTCATCCGCTGCTGTCAGGGTGCACCAGCAGTGTCAAATTAAAACATGGAGGACGACAATGCACCAGATTAATTTTTTAAATTTAAAAAAATGATAGAAGAAGCTAGAAATGATCAAATAATGAAAAAAAACTGTTGGTGAGAGGATCGTCACCACCCTCATACCTGTCCATCAGAATTGCCAGCATCCAGTTTAGCTTAGTTTAGCATCAAGACTGGAAACAGGGGGGAACGGCTAGCCCGGCTCAATCCAACAAGAACAGAGCCCGCAATTTGAAACTGCACAATTACATCATATGAAGGAGATGGTTTTCCCGTGCGTGCAGCAGTACGTACCCGTGTGTCTCCCTCAGGTGCCAGGGGGTCGGTCATCCAGGAGCCGAACCTGGATCCGGACGTCTTGATGGTGATGGGGTCGCTGATGCCCGTCAGTTTGCCGCACGCTGCAGAGAGAGAAGCGAAACGTCTAGAGCGACACCCGTTTGGGTTCCTTTTTTTTTTTTGAGTTAAATCACAGTCTTATTACAGGGGCCTCGCTTTCATTAACTTTAGATCCAAATGGGTTTGCCTGAGGGACGAGGGACTCATGTCCAGTATGACGCTCCCTCTCTCTCTCTCTCCTCTCTCTCTCTCTCTCTCTCTCTCTCTCTCTCTCTCTCTCTCTCTCTCTCTCTCTCACTGTGCGTGTACTGTACAGGAGGTGCTTGTTATTCACTTCACACATGCTAATGCCTGCTTTACTCCGTGTGGATGTGCGAGACGGCGAGAGGAAAAGGGGGGGAATGGTTTGAGGAAGGGAGCGTCAGTGAGCTGTGTGTTAATTAGTGTTGACTGAGGTGTTAATGTGAATTTGACAAAACCAACGCCGGGCCCCTCGTCCCTCGCGGCCCCCGAGCCGGTCCGACTACACGCACCCCTTCTAAAGGAATGTGTTTGTACCAAACGGCGGAGCTTCGTCACGGCAGTACGCCCGGACGTTTTTCTCTGAGAATGTTTCAGCGAGACAAAGGTCAATTAGATGATTTTGATGAGTTGATTTTTCCCCGTGAATGTAATGAATCGTTTTGATATGCTAATTTAAAGAGTGGGACCGTGACGTTGGCTCATTCTAGGTTTTCATTACCATCTTTCTCTGTGAAGCGCTGCAGCCATTAACCCCTCCCCTCCCCCACTATAACACTCCTCTTCCCTCTCTGTCATTTCTCCTGCTCTTCATCATCGTGAAATGTATTTGCAGTCATGAAATCCAGCTTCGGTGTTTCTCTCTGTGTGCGGCGTATGTCGGCGTATGTCGGTGTCGCACCTCTGCGGCGGCTGACAGACCGACACATGGCCACATGAGCAGCATCTACTATCTCGGGTGGCGGATGAGTCTCTTACATAACCCTCGGCGGGGATTACAGGCTGCGGTAATACGCTGGCCATTGATTTATTTATTTCTTTTCTCTAATCATGATCCTCTATCTTTAGAAGACAACTACTGCTGCCGACTGCCGACTGATGGATCTGCATTCTGTATGTGTGCACACGGGGTCTTAATCCCCCTCTGGCCTGAATTTGCCCAGACCAGAGCGAATGGGGAACCTAACGAGAACCGGAGCCAGTCTGACAAAAAAGACCATCGGCCTCTACCCTGAAATCTGAGGATTTAGGTGTAGAATAAATGCTGAGTCCCTGAGGATGAGGATTTTTTTAAAAATAAAGGATCATTTACATTTATTCTAACGTTTTGTTTTTTTAAAAAAAATCATGCGCTCACACCGAGGTGAGATCTGCAGCAGCATCATCATGGCAAGGCCAAAGACACACGAGCGGTCCGAGAGCTTCTAACCTTATTATCGAAACCAATAAAAAAAGAAGGATCGCTTTCATTTTCAGTTCGATTTTTCAGGCTGTGCTGTCATATGACGCAGGTTAGCTGAGTTCTGTCCCTAAAGGTGTCTTTAAACTCATTATTGGCCTAATTGGTTGCAACTCAGTGTAATGGTTACTGTTAAAGCCCAGGCTACAGAAACTGACATCTGAGTTGTAATAAAACATTTATCCTTAAGAAACAAATGGGGAGGGGGGGGTGTTTGTAAGGGGAGAAGTATTGATTCAGCTGCATAGTGCATTGCACTATATTATTATGCCAGTAACGTTATTCCCTGTGCAGGAAATGAAGGGTGGGGACAACGTAGCAGGTAGCAGAGGGCTTCGTGTGCAGCTATGACCTCTGTGCTCCATTCATCTGTATTGTGCGGTGAAGGGCCTAGATTTGCCTAAAGCGCTGCGTTGCGTGCGCGTCGCTGGGGCGCGACACGGGGTGATTTATTTATTTGATTACTGCCCGGCAAGCTGGCGTGTCCTCTTGATCGATGGCCATTGTGTCCCGGCAGCCGCCGGGCTGTTAATCTCTCCGGCACAAAACAGCTTGAAGGACAGCTCTGCGGGGACCCCAGTTACTCTCTCTCACTTCTCTGGCTCGCCTTCACTTTATCACTCTTTCGCCTTCTTATCAGTTCCTCCTGTTGCTCCATCTATTATTCAGCGCTCAGATTCCCCCTGCCCTCTCTATTTTTCCCCTCCTAAGTTTTTTCCCCCCGTTGTTGCGCCGCTGATGCTAATATGGCCGGTGACCTTCGCGAGTTTAATCTCGATGGCGGCGGCGTGCCGGAGTGTATTTGTGCGCACTGTGCATGAGTGACTCTGCAGTCGGGTGAGGATGAAGGGAAGAGCCGCGCTCTGTTCTGCCTGCGCCGTCCCTCGCTGGGTGACCTCGCCTTTGTCTCTCTCTCTCTCTCTCTCTCCCTCTCTCCCTCTCTCTCTCTCTCACTCACACACACACACACACACACACACACACACACACACACACACACTCACACATGCTCACAGATGTGAAGCGAGGCGTGTGCATTGACCTGAGAGTAAAAACACGGATAAGGCTCCGGCTGCAGTCTGCCAGGTAGTCGGAGCCGAGGTAGTCAGGAAGGAAAATGTGTATGCATAAAAAAAAAAAAAAAAAAAACGAGGTGATAGCTAGGGCGCTGAGATTAGCTGTCCAGCTTTTTGTACTCCATACATTCAATTTAAATGCAATCGCTGTGTCTGCACTCACGTTCCAAGAGCGGGAACGGTCGGCTCTGCAACCAAAATTTCTCTCCATCATCTTGCACAGTGAATAATTTGAAACAGGGACACAATATACCCGTGATGTGCGGCGTGTAAGTGTCTCTGCTGCTGCAATACATCTTAGTCACTGTTGTGTGGGCGTGCATCTATTAGCACCGTGGACTTGGAAGGAGGTGTGAAGAGAGTGAGACAGGGGCTAAAAGCACAGATAAGAGCGTGACGGCGGGAAACTTGCGAGCTGAGGACGCCGTCAGTGCGTTTGTATGTGCAGCTATGTCAAAACGCCTCACTGATGTCCCGTCAGATTCACGCTAAGCAGGTTGGCCCCCGTAGAACTGCCACTTATATCCATACTCATTATCGAGCATTATCTTATAAATGATGATTGGAAAATTTTGGCAGAAGAGCCTGAGGCGGGATTTTCAGACGGTTTGTTTTTGTCTGATCAGCAGTGCAAAGTATTCAATGCGCAGTAATGTGAAAACAGAGACAAGCAGCACATCCTTGAAAAATGTGTGAATGATAAATGGCCCAGAACAATTTAATCCATGACGAAATTGGTGCCGATTGATTTTCTGTCAAACGAGCCTTTTCTTGTTTCCTTGCAGGAAACAAGACGTGCGGGAGACGTGGGAGCTGCCGCGGCGTGACGCCGGCTCTGTCACCGCATGTGTGGCCCTCTCGTGGTTCTCACCACGGGCTTCACCTCGACCAACCAGCAGTTAGCGGCCGAGCGGTGAGTCAGAGTGTGTGTGATGCAGCCACACTGTGTGAACATGCCTGAGGTTCCTCTTTCTGGCCGGTCACAGCACAACTGTGTGTCAGTGGGAGAGAGAGAGTGTGTGTGTGTGTGTGTGTGTGTGTGTGTGTGCGTGCCAACAACTTTCTGTGCCTACCTAATTTTTGCATGCATGCTCGGAGTCTCTCCTCAAGATTTGACACTCTGTTGTGGAGCTCCTCGTAGTCATAGGCCCCCATCTCCTCCTGAAGTTCGCTTAGAACTGACGTCAGATTCTGGACCTCCTCCTTAAACTGCAATACCAATTTGGCATCGGCCTTGTACTCCTCCAACACTGGTATCAACGGTCTAAGCTCCTCCATTTTCGCTTTTATGGCCTGAAAGGATTAGAATAAGCTCGGTTGAGTGTCATGCGTGACAAAAGGCGTCCCGCTGTCCGTAAATGAAAAAAGAGGAAAGGGGAAAAAAACCAAAACACCTGTCTGACCTGGCTACTCTGACTCTACCCTGCCTCTTCACTGACATGAAGACCCCCTGCTTGTGTCCACGCTCGGCGTTTTGTGTGCGCGCGAGCAGCTGTGTGTGTGCGTGTCCGTGCGAGGCGATGCGAAAACAGGCCCCGGGGGAAAAAAGTAGCCTCCGCCCGCTGGACAGGCAGAGCGGGCGGCTCCGTCCCGGCACCGGCCAGCCGTTTTTAAAAAGCAAGCCCTCGGTACACCGACAACAATTGGGAAAGCTCTTTATTGGTCATCATCGTTTAAAATGCAACATCGTATTAAGGGTTACATGCTTTTACATGTCACACACAACAAAGTGTCTCGAATTGTACGTCTATAGTTTTACGTAGAGATTTTTTTTTTTGAGTAACCAAATATGCATAGACAAAAGCCAAAGAAAATAAAATGAATAACAGCAGTTAATCATAAGAAGAATAAGAATTCTATTAAGAGTAATGATGATAGTAATAATAATAATAATAATAATAAATGTTTTTACTTTTGAAAAAAGCTTTTAGATGGAAAACTCTGACAGCAGTAACATGCAGGAAGAGATCAGTGGTGGGTTGGTTCGGGAGAGGGGTAGGGTTTCTTAGTCTTAATGGTGCTAAAGATAAATTAACTGTTTGACGCCCAAATGCTCTCAGTACTGTGGCCCAGTTCAGGGGAATCTGGAATTGACCTGCCTCTTCTTCCCTGTGGCTCTCTTTACATGTCTTAAAGTTAGCCCTGCAAGCAAGAAAACGACACACTGTTGACAGGGGCTGGAGCTTGCTAACCTATCTAACAGACACACAAACAAACAAACAAACAAACGCACGCACACTCAGTATACACACTTAAGACATGTTACAGAATATTTGCACACGTGCACCGGATGGTGAGGGGGAGGGTTTCCAGCATGCAACAGATGTGTCGGCGCGGGGTAACGTGATGCTAACGCCAAGTGAAGATGCACTAAAGCTAAGAATGCAGTTTTGCTGACACGGCGCGTTTGCCTCAGTTACTGCGAATCGAACTTCTGTACTTTGTCCTGGTCCAAACCAAGCGCAGAGCAACAGATACTCTGAAGTGCTAAAAAGTGGCATCGGATATCTCGTCAAATTCATAATTTCGGCCACTTTCTCCTGGAAATAGTTACTGATTTTAATCATATTTTCTGTGCGGAGCTGAAACGGGTAACTGATTAGCTGATCAACTGCAAAGTGAATGGATCAGCTAATTGAGCTGGATAAGTGTTTATTATCGAGTAATTTTCCAACTAAATATGGCAAAAAACAGCTTCTTGGTAACGATGCAGATTTCCTGCCGTATGTGATGATAAAAAGAACTCTCTTAATTTTGGTGCTTTGGAGCCATTACCCGTCATCAGAAGCTGTGATAGGTACTTCTCAGGCAGTTTTCATTTTACTGGATACGGGCAAAAATTGTTATTTGCAGCTTAAATTGCTTGAAGGATTTAGTGTCTTGTGCAGAGATCTCTGCGTCACTGCACAAGGTTACACTTTAAGTGTCTCCAACAGGGTTTCAAATTATCTATTCGTTGTGTCAGACCTAAAATGTTTTGTTAAATCGTTGACGGTCGAGGTCTGGCAGCTGAGTTTACGTATCCAGACACTTGCCCTCTTTAATCATGCATGTGTTATGGATTTCTGGGTGTGCGGTTGGTATGGCAATTTGTCTGAACAGTCTCCACAGTGGGAACGCACAAACACAAAATGGGTCAGGCTGTGTCGTAATGGGCTGCAGAGCAGATGTGAACTGTTTTTTTTTTGACGGAATGGGTCAGTGACTGGAGAGACAGCGGCCCCGTACCTTGTATTGCTTGGCGATGTTCTGCTTGTGGTTCTCCTCCACCTGCCTGAACTTAGTCTCCAGACCGCGGAGCTGGACCTCCATCTTCTCCACGTACTGCAGGTCCCTCTGGGTCCGCTGGTCCAGCACCTGGATGGACTGGGTCATGTTCTGGACCTGGGGCGCCAGCATGGACACATTGGTCAGCGTGACTACATGAATCTGCCTCTGAGAAAAACGCAGCAGACTTTCAGCATGTTGTTCGGGCTTGGCGCTCGCCTCGCAGTGATTCACAAACTGTGACATCGGGCCACGCCACACAGGGGCCTCAGACACGTGGTGTAAGTGGAGAATACATACTGTTAAGACATTTGCTTTCTCCAAAACCGTTGTGTGTCCAAAACTCCATAAACTTGGCTCGTTGTGTGTTTAGTCAATCTGTTGATGTCTGTGTTTATTTATTTTGCTGGCAGCTAATGTGACTCCACAAGTTTGTCTGCATGATTTGGAGGATTATCTCCGTCCTCGGCTGGAAAGGACTTTCGTCATAAATGTGCTTAAGTGTACCTTTTGTGTTAATGGGCTGGTATTGGCTTCCAATCTCTTGGTGTTGAGCCGGGTTGCATCATTTGACGCGTGGCTCTGGATGTGTGAAGTGGAACTCAGACATTCAGTGTTGAGCTGCCTCCCATGATGCCTGTTGGGTTTCCAGGGAGCTCATTAGAGCCCCATTCCTATTCTTGTCCAACGGCCAGAGGTGACCGGGAGACCGCAAACATGGGTGAGCTCCGTGTGTGCTAGACGTCATCTCTCGTCTTTTGTGTGTGAGGGAGGAGATAGAAGGTGTTTTTTTTTTTTTTTTTAACCCGGTGCACCGCATGACTTTGGTTGCTGGGGTGGGGGGAGTCACGTGGCGCCGAGGTGTTAAGCGCTAATTACCTTCTCTAACAGCTGCCTCAGTTGTTTGGTGCGGGCGTCCCGTGAGCACATGGACTGCTGGGGCGCCACCACAGTGCAGACACACCTTCCCTCGCTATCCTGGGCCGAACTGTACACCTGCCACGACTCCTCTGGGTTTGCTGGCAACACCTGAGGACAGAGGAGTGGATTAACAGAGGGAAAAGGTGGGGGGGCTGGTGAATAGCAACGCTGGAGGACGGCAAGACACATTCCCCTGTTTGTCTACAGATTCCAGTAAGACGTGGCCCACGAGGACGCTTCACTGCTGTTTGAGTGTTTTGTGCCTGCTTAACGCCAAAGCTGTGCTGCGCGTACCACCATCTGGACACCGCCAAACCCACCAGGCTCCACCCGTGCAGCGGCATCACACTGAACATTTTAAAGCCACACAAAGGGAAGATGCGGCCAAATCAAGGCAGCTGACTCCCATTACTCAGGGTGTGCATGGGGCGAGACGTAATTCCAGTTACCAGCCTGCTGATTGGATAAAGTGAGAGACTTTGACACGACTGCATCAGCAATAAGGCTAAAGAAAAGATCTCTGGACAGCCCGCTGATTGATTCAATTAGCGGGAAGGACTTGACTTCACAAAATCTGAGAGGAGCAATCAGCCGCACTGTTTCTCCACCGAGGGATGTGCTGACAAGACAAAGAAAATCACTACCAAGCACCTGTCTCAGGGTTTCTCCCTGAATTTCTGACATCAAGGGTGAAATGAAATCTCTCAAAATCTTCCCGAGGTGCTTTTCCAAAAACCGTGCCCTTTGCATTGAGGATAAATGCCTAAAAAAACCTTCATCTTCTGCTATTACACTTTAATTATTTAAATGCCCTCGGCATCCATTGTTCCAAATTTCAGCTGTATAACCTCCACTTGACAGCGCGCTCGTAACATTATCCTGGCAAGAGAAAAAACAAAAAAACATCCCGGAATCTGGCGGAGAAACAAAGAAACGCTTCATCTCGACTCTGTAACAGCCCCTTGGATTTTCGACGCTCTCTCATTCACACAGACAGTGAGAGGGAAGCGGGAGGACCCCCGCTGCTCCGTGAGGTAAAAGAAAGGGGGGAAAAATAACACCACTTTGAAATTTCTCTCCCCAATCGCCCCGATTTCCCTCAGCTGGGTCTCTTATTTAACACCAGTGCCAGCAAATAAATAACCAACAGATAACTTTCCACTTGGTGCGAGCCGCTCGTGTGACAGAGGCGGCGGAGCGGCGGCAGCTGGAGCAGCGTCAAACCCAGGAGGAGGAGGAGGAGGACTGTGAAGCCTCTCCAAGTCTTTTTCGTGCGTCCTGAAAGCGCGGCGCGGAATCTGTCCTCGTTAAGTATGAATCAAACGCGAGCGAAATGACACTCGAGCTTAATCTTTGAATAGTGGCTAATGTGATCGCAACACTCGGCACTCATTCACAAAAATCAACCCCAACAAGCCGCAGGAAATATTGCGAAACGTGCGCACTTACTCCCGTGCTCCGGTCTGGATATCCTCCCTGCGCCGCCGTGAGCTTGGTAGTATTGAGCCCCACCAGAGAGGGGAGGGTCTGCGACATCCAGTTGGTGATCATCGCCATGGTGCTGAGCACGACGCCGATCTTCAGCAAAGGCACCGACATCTCTGCGCTCTGCTCGCTCTTCTTTGACTTTTTTTTGTTCAAGCCGTCTTCATTCTACGGACTCCAGCGAGAAGCAGCGGAGGCGAGTCGCGGCGCCCAGAGCGGCTTGGTGTTTCACCCGGGACTCCGGCTCGGCTGCTCTTTTCCTGGACATCTCCAACGGCGGCGAACGGGTCGGACGCGGTGAAGAAGGAACCCGAAAGTGGAATGGCAAGCACTCTGCTCCAGCGGCGGATTGTTACTTCGGATAAACCCGAGCGCGTCCTCTGGGTAAGCTCCTCCGTCCGCCTTGTCCCGCACACTGCCGCCTCTCCGGCTCACCGTTACTATTTCGTTCACGCCCGACGGTCCGCCTCCTGCCTCGGCGCGCTCTGTGATTAAGTGCCACTGACTACACACGCGGGCTGCTCCAAATGGATGAGAGGAGGAAGGAGGAGGTACTACGGGATCTATCTATATCGCCAGACGCAATGATGTCAGCCAGGTTGGGGTCCGTGCGCGGCGATACTTGGAACTGCGCCTGAGTCGCCTCATAGCTGGCGACGCCGACTGTCCCCCCCCCCCATACCCAAAGAGAATGACAGCCGAGGTCGGCCGACACCGATGCTGATGGATTATTTATAGCAAACAGTGACATTTCTGTCTCCAGAGCCCCCCCCCCCTTAAGAAAAAACAAGAGGAGGCACGCTGAGCCCCCCTCCACTCCATTCCTAAAACAGGCCCTCATTTAAACTAGAACAGGCACCAAACCACATGTGAAACACACACCTATGAGCAGCATGTCGCAGTGCAATGACAGCGGGGATGTTGACGTGTTTTAACGTCGCGCTGACGGGAGGCTGGACGCCCTCAGCGCAGGAGGAGGGCGCGCTTTTAATTCGTGTGACTCTGGCGCCATCGTGTAGCTGAATTTGGCATTACTGAAATATATATATATATATAAAAGGTGGGGGAGGGAGGGGTGGGTGTTTTATGCAAAGAAGAGGCAGATATGGAGAAATAGATATTTTTTAAATAAAAAACCAAACAACAACAAACTATTAACATTGGTTCATGTAGATTTCAGTGTAAATTTCACATTCATGCTCAGTCGGTTAGTTGTGTGCATATTTGTGTTCGAGGCGCAGCAGGATGATTTATAGATTAACAGGTGGTGAATAGCGGTTGCACAGGAATGACAACTCATTTGTCCACATCCACATCAACAGGCCTGTCGGCAAATACTCCAGCCTATGGGCAGAGCTGCAGTACTGCATGATACATGAGGCGCCCGGAATAGCCTGGAGCGGCTCTGTGTCCACAGCTATTTTCGTCCACTCCATAATGCATTTTTCTGGTAAACTCAAAGATGGAGGTATACACCCCCAACCTGCCACCCCTTCATGGCCTCTCAAATCTCTCTCAAAAGGTGAGAGCTGACTGTTGCACAGTTGGGGAGGGGGGGGGGGGGTCAACTCACCGCTGGGCACCGCTGTCCAGCACAGCCTGGTCTTGTGTAACATCTTGCAGGTCGGTACGGACTCCCTCCACCCCCACCCCACCCTCGGGTTTCAACACGGGTGGAGGAAACAGCTAAAGTTTGCGTCCCACCTCGAGGCGCTCGCTGCTTAACGCGCCAATAAAAGATGATTGACTCAGCGAGCAAATCAATTAGCCATTCAGTCGTCAGCCTGCCAGCCAGTCTCTTTATCAAGAGAGATTTATGGAGAGGGTTGTACATTAAAACAACGCTCTGCGCTCGGGCACGGTCGGAGCAAGTGGAGGGGGGGTTGTAATTGTCTACAAGATCTCAAACAGATAGGCGTCATCAAAAGCAGCACACGCACAATACTGATCAGTCATATCCTGTACATATGAGGCTGTGAGCGGTGCTGCTGATCAAAGTATACACTGACATACTTAAATAACGTGGCTTGTACCGTCGTCGTGCGGCGTAGCTGTGATGCTTTGATGCTTTTCTCACTCTGCAACACGAGACACAAATTAAGGTGAAGCTGAAGATTACAGAGGGACAAACGAGCGGGCGCATTGTGCAGTGTAAGTCAGTATGATAATAATATTGTTGCTGCACTGCATTACAGTGAACAGGTGTTCGACACACTCGGCGTACAGCGCCAGCAATGCTCACAAAGTAGTGAAAAATCCTTTTTTTTCCCAGCATGCAAGTGCACCACAAAAAGCACTGTATCTCCACCTACTCCACTTCCTCTCTCTCTCTCTCTCTCCCTCCGCCCGCTTCATCGCTCCACCAACCATACTGAATAATAAATAGCTTCAACCCCAGCTGCCACTCACACCATGCATATTGCAGCTCAGCTCCACTCCAGCTCAGATTCTCCCAGAAAAACGGATTGATTTTTCTCTTTTGTCTCAAACGCGCCCTTTCTGGACCCCTTTTGATTTGAGCCTGAGTAGCGTATAGATGTGGACGTGTTGGCAGGGCAGTTTCACTTGAATTTAACATAAATATATATCTATATATATATTCTTAGTTGTGCATGCAAACGCCTCAATGTGTACAGATGTACAGAGGTCATTTGCATGATAGTTATATGTAGGTTGCATGGTGGCAAAGGGGCGGCTGTGGCAGTGCCATCTGTTTCGTCAGGTGTGGGAAGGATGGGATGCTCTAGGATGTGGGCCTGCAGCGGAGGGTGGGGGTGGGCCTAGGTGAGGAGCAGATGCCGCTCTGGCTGCTTTGCTATTCCTCTCTGTGTGAAACACCAGGCAACCGGCGAATCATTCAGCAGCAGAGCGGACGAATTAAAGAGGAGCGTGTGCTGTTAATCAGGCGTCGCCCCGCTCTCCCCTTGGCCAGGTGGTTCGGGAAAGGAGCTGCTGCAAACGGGGGCTTCTGCTGCGAGCTGGTTAATGTGGCCATTAAGGGGGCGTTCTTGTTCAGCATCACAGAGGTTGATGCTGTACTGCCTGGCCCTCTTTTTTTTTTTTTTTTTTGTTCTGATGAGTAATCTGGAAATGTACGGCTCTCCACCTCGAAATACACCTCTCACTTTTTTCTTTTGTATCTGTCTTCAAACGGCGAGGCCTGGGCCTTCCCACAGTGAAATGCATTGTGGGTTTCTGTAGCCGGAGGAGGGGGGGGGGGTGGTGGGCAGTATAAATGGAGCCTGTCAGTGTGTCTCGTGTTTCTGTTCTGTTGGAGGCGAGCAGACAGGCGGGCTGTGGACTTATATCGACTTGACTTCAAGCAGAATGACACGCACCCTCGGGCCATCAGAGGAAGACTATCACTGTAACACCTGACCCGCACCGCGCACCACCCCAACCGACTGTCATGAAACCCAAAGCGTAACACGCTCGCCTCCCGTCCCCTCTGACGGATGGGCTTCCATCAATCAGTGCAAATAGCCCCATTGTGCGGTTGTGTCAGCATTTTTTGCACGCTCTGCTGCTGTGCTGCTGTGTCCGGTTCTACAGGCTGCAACGTTTTGGCGCAGGGGAGCTCAAACAACACTCAGGAGTTAATAACGTTAATCAATACACAAATCAGATTCCACACACCCGTGTCAAAGCCGAGCTGCTGCCCCGTGAATAATAATAACAAAAATAATATTTAAAAAGAAAAAAAAAAAGCTCCTCCTCTCGCAGCACACCAACATTTCCCATAAATCTGCTGGAATCAATCAGCCGGCATATTTCTGTCGAGGCAAATGTGACATCAATATCACTCGAACACACTGGTTTCATCAGGGCCAGCAGGGGTTTGCTGCAACCCACTTCCAGCACACGCTTTATTGAGTTTGTCACACGGAGTGGAGTATATCACGGATACGCTGGGAATCGAGATGACTTTATTGATAGCACCTACGCTGGCACGTTTGATTTCTTTTTTTTTTTCAGTCTCCAATTACCAACCACAAATGGATTCACGCAGCAGAGAAGCCTGTGACTTATGACTCCTGTGTTCAATCAGGAGGGGGGCAATTAAATCATCAAATTTTTCATTCCAGCGGTGTCAGAGAGGTGGGCAGGGCCCTGCAATGAATACATCCAGCCCCCCCCACCATCTCACTGTCTGTACTGAGAGAATAGTTTAATGCAACATGTTTCCCTGCAAACGACGTCTCAGATAGCAGGAAGTAATTAACTACGACTTCCAGTAGAGCTTTGCAGAGAGGCATTTTATTGACCCCTAATTTTGTTTACTACTGAGTGAGTGGCATGTGGCTTTGCATTGCTGGACTAAATGCACACACACACACACACACACACACACACACACACACACACACACTACACACTCACTCAGGCATCATCGGTATAAATCACAGTGTGGTCACTGAGCATGCCCAGAACACCTTCTCTGAGCCACTGCATTTGATTGTTTGAGCCCTGAAGAGAAGCAGCACCACAATCTGCCACAACAATGGCATTTATTAAAACAAAGAAAGAAAAAAAAGCCACAGCCATCATATTTTACTAGAATAACCTTGCAGTTGATTAATCTGATTGATTTGCTGATGAGGAGATTGATTGATCGTGTATTATTTTTTTCCTCCTCCTCCCCGCCTCTCCTCACATCTGTCCTGTTTGACAGCCCCGGCGGTGGAGAGCCTGATGGAGGGAGGGGGGGTCTTCTGGATCTATCCGCGCCCGTCAAGCACAATGTATTCACATCATGTAATCCCGCCCGTTAATCTGTTTAAGCGGGGTAGAGGGCTAATTCAGAGGGGCTCTCTATATGCGTGGTAATCTCTAACCCGATCTGGAGCTAAATGAACAGCGTTGATAATCATCATCATTATTGTTATTATTTTAGCTTTTTTTTAAAAAAAACACAGGAGGTGGAAAATGGCGTGAAAAGAAACCTACTTGGGTGAGTTCTGTGCCCATGAAGATGAGGAGAATCAGAGTCAGGAGCTTGCTCGCAGGCTGCATCTCTTGCCTCCGGTGTGTGCGCGGACCAGCGGTCTCACATGCAGATCCGAGTCCCCTTTGCGTCCCCCCGCACGGCAGTCCTTCTCCTCCCGGTTCTCTCCTCTCTCCCTCTTCTTCTTCTTCTTCCTCTTCTTCTTCTCCTCTTTTTTTTCTCTCAATGCGTTGAAAGTGGCCGGGTTCTCTTTGATCGGGATGTATATTTTTCTTTTTATCCCTCAGCAGCCCCGTAGCGGACAGCGACAGATCTGTTTCGCGGAGTCGTCTCTGTGCATATTCATCTCCTATCGGGAAGCCTATCTCCGCGGCGCCTCTCTCCCCCCTCTGCTCTGCCCGCGTCCCGCGCTCTCACTCGTCGACGAACATGGAGCTACAGACGCGCAACGCACCGTTGCATGTACGCGGCCGCGCACCTTCACTCTGATGTCGCCAAAAGTTTACCTCTCCCCGCCTCGAGCTGCCGTGTGAGCTCTCGATGAACGGCCAAAAAAAAAAAAAAAAAGAGAGTGACGGCGCCGTGCATGGCGCTGAAAGCGGAAGTTGCATCGTCCAGAGAGGGAGATTTAAACTGGCAGGTGCAGGCTGCGGGAGAGTTTCTGTCAGTTTGCCCAGTCGACATCTATCCATGTTTATTTCACTCGTTGTTGAAGAAGTAGTTTCAGTTTTAGCTGCAGGAAATTACAGGATAAAGCATCGATGTCAAATGGTTCCCTCGCTCTCATTACTCACTGTAAAAACAACAACAACAACAAAATGTATGTTTTATCTGAGAATCAACGCCCCTAAAATCTCCCAGTACAATGACTGAGTACATTTACATGATTTAAAACATATTTATGTTATTTTAATTTGACAAATTTTCCTTTTAATTCATTGGTTTCATATTGTATCTATTCAGATCAATTCTGTTTTCTATCAGAATCTTACCAGGGATGTAATTATCAATGCTCACTTCTTTATTTATAATTATGTGGCACAAAGATTAGTCCAATTTATGCATCTATGGGTCCATAAAAATGGGAATCGGCTTAGAAAATATTGAGCTGCAGCTCATGATCATTTTCTTGATTGACTGACTAAACATTTGGTCTGTAAAATGCCAGGTGTTATACTTTTATTTCAGCTCACATAACAGCTTACGTTACGTCCTCTAAAGCAGCGACTCCTCATCCAGTCCTGATTATTAAATCATCAAAACAGATGCTGATTATTTTTCTGTCGAGCCACTGATTAATGGACTAATCGCTGCAGTTTGAGTGAACGTAAACCCTCTGTGGTTTCATAAAACCCTGAAATTCCTGGGAAAATTTAACTTTAAAAAATTAAGTTCTTTAACAGAGTTATTATTAAACGTCCACCACACTTGTTTTCGATTTGTATTAATGTTGCCTCAATGAGACCCACCTCTCATCAGGCAGGTGAAGCGAGGACACCTTCAGTGTTCAGTTATGGGGTTACTGTAATATAAATAGAACTGGTGTGTGTGTGTGTGTGTGTGTGTGTGTGTATGCAGCCGTACGCTTTATACCCTGGAGCTACTGGCTGTAGGATTCCACTTTGATGCTTTAGGCGCTGCGTTTGTGCGCTGAAGGTATATTGTCAACAGTAGGCTCTTAACCAGGCGATGGGTCGGTTCTGAAGCTGCTCTCCTTCCTGTCTGGACCACATTGCACAGTAATAGCTCAGCGGCCTGCGCGCAGACTCTCGGCTGAAATGAATTCTCCTCCGGTGGCCCGGAGATGCATAAATCACCTCGGTAATGGAATCGGAGGGCAAGTTCATATCTGTATTTTTACAGCGAGGGCTCTCATTCGTCTGCCGGCAGCTTCTGGCTGTTAGACCACGCACCGAAAGAGAAGCGTCACCGGGTCGGACTGAGAAGAAGTTCAAGCACGTTTTCAAAAGGCAGGGCGAAGATTCTCAAGCTGATGACGGCCTCCGCCACGCTTTCCCTCAGAACCGGCGAGCTGAGCCACGTGCCGGCAGTGCCGCGTCTCCGCTCGCTCGACGAGGATTTGATGATGTGGCAGGGGAGTGAGCTGTGTTTAGTAATGAAAGCAGAATGCCGCGGACACGAGAAGGAACATTTGTTTGTCAGCGGGACGCCTTCCCCGTGTGGTGGAACACAACCCACGCACCGGTCAGCAGGAGACACATCTTACCGGCACCGCAGCCAATATTAAAGTTGGCCTTGAGGCTGCAAAGGACGCACAAAGCGTCCGCAGAGCCTTTAATCGTGCCTGATGAAAGGTTTTTTATGAAGAGGTTAAGTTGCAAAGAGCAGAACGGCACCGCGGATGCTTTGTTCTCTGGGTGTTTGGGGCTCCGCTCAGATCCATTAACTGTCAAATTTTAACTTTGCGTTTTTTTTCTTTTTTTTTGTTGCAGAAATAAATAGATGAATAGTTGAGGCGAGGACACCACAATGTGTCTCCTCACATTCCAGTCTGCTCATGCCGGTAGACAGAGGATGGCGGCGGGGGCAGCGGCGAACAAGTGATGAATGGTAAAACTATCAAAGATTCTGAACGTCAACACGGGGGAACGGGCGGGGTGGGGTGGTGGGATGATGGAGCACCGCGGCGCTTTGGAAGAATTCAATGAAAAAGCTGTTCAAACAAGAGGCCGGGCCGAGCGGAGCGGGGAGGCTGATTAAATGTGGCTGCTCGCGTATGGATATTTCTCCCTCAACATTTATTTCCTGCCCATTGAGCTCAGAAACGCAGATTTGCCGGGCTGTCTTGTTTGCATGCAGATGGCTGCGAGACGTCTTCATCGCAGGTGCAGCGGAGGGGAAGACGCCGCGCTGCGTTGACGCTGACCTTGTGAGATGACTGACACTGATTGCCCCCCCCACAAACTCTCTTTGCTTCTTTTTTTTATGTGTGTGGGGGGGTGCTCAGAAATAACTGAAAAGCAGAGATTTGGTATAGTTATCCACACAAAAAAATGGATTAACCTTCGGAAATTTGTCCTCATTTGAGAAAGGCCGTTTTTTTTTCATCTGAGTAAAATGGCTCAAGTTTAAATTTAGGTCCAAATAGAATTTGTGTCTTTCCATTCAGCCCCCCCATCATTTTCTCTCGCTGTGCTCACCGCAGATTCGACGCCACAGATAGCAATTAAAGCCACGCTTCACACTTCTGTAACATCTCAGTAATGCGCCGTTCAATTAGCAGTTGCCGCGGACTCGGCCTCGGCGGATCCAGGACCTTGAGCGGCTTTCTGCTCTCACACGGAGAGCTTCACAGAATTATGATTTATTTAATAGCTGTGTGTGTGTGTTGATCCTGAGTCACCGTTAATGCTCTGGATGAAGCGTTCAGCCTTCAGACCTTGGGAGGAGAGAAGTGAGGTGAGGGAAACCAGACATGAAGTAACGTTTGTCTGTTGTCGAAGTTCTGAATAGAACCGACCTCCGTGAGACAATAAACTGCTCTGATTTCTTTGTGCACAAACTCTGGATTCCTGCAGTGGAAGAAAAAGGAGAAAAAAAAAAGAATCATCTCCGATGAATCATCCTTCACTCAGGCCCTTGTCAGTTACCAGATGTGTGGTTTTTATTCAGTTCTGCAGTGACACAGACAGCCATCCACTGTGGAACATTAGATCCAATGATTGCTCCACATGATTATGCCAGCTGAGGGATATTAGACCGTGTTTACAGCATCAGGTGCGCCGCAGTGAGGAAAATGTGTTTCCCCCACCACGTACCGTGGGATGGTAATGTCGCCCGGCGCACGGCCGGTGCGACTCCAGCGCGGTTTCATCGCCGTCGGGGACGGAAGTCAAACACATTATGAAAGAAATCATTAAACCTTTATGGGGAGTTCAGCAGAGGGTGAATTAGATTGTTAACATCTAACCTCCCTGACCTCGGCTTGTTCGTTGTAGAATTGGACCGATGGACTACACACAGCTGAGGACTTTTGGAGGAAACGCCTCCCCCGAACGCCGATGGTCCACTTAGCATCCCTGTCAGACTGCTCCACGTAGCTTTAGCCTCAGTCTTTATATCATGTAGCCATCAGGGGAACATGAAAATTGAAATTGAAATGGTTGAAATGGAAAATCCTTATTTTGTCCATCGCAGCGTGAAATCAAACAATCTGTTGTTTCGATCCCGAGCGGCAAATCAGCCACATTTCTAATCGCCCCCTGCGTATCTGCACTGCAAGAAAGAGCGGTCAGACCCCGTCTTCTGCAGGAGATGGTGGAGACGTTAGCGCCAGCTGATTGTTGTGTAGTTGTTTACCACGGTAAACACAACAAACTGCAGGGCCACCCCCCGGGGCGGAGAAGCCTGCAGGCCAAGCCCTCAGGCTCTGCCTTTGATTCACTGACTAAGCGCTGTGATTAAAGTAATGCAGACGTTTACAGCCACAGCCAAATGAATAAATAAACAGTAATAATTATAATAATAATAATAATAATTGACAGGAGTTTGGCTTTCCACACATACACCTTCTGCCATAAATGCGGAGCTCCAGACACATTCATCGTAGATGCTCCTGTATTCAGTGCTGCTCACAGCCACACATCTTTACAGCCGACGAGTGTGTGTCCATATTAGCCCGTTTGTTTTCCGTTCAGTTAGTTAAAACCAGCGGTTTGTGCGTTTCTCTCTCTTTCACGTCTTAATTATCCGTCCCGTTTGTTTCTGTACCGGCTGCGTCCGGCGCCTCTGTCGAGATCGTACCGTCCTCGGTCAGACGGTGCAGTCTCTCCCTGCGCCCCCCCCCCCGCCTCCGAACAGGCTGCAGTGCTGTTAGTCTGTGTTGTTGTTGTTGCTGGGGGGGGGGCTTATGTTAGCCAGCGACTGCCATGGCTCTGATTTATGCCTGTGTGCAAGCATGTGTGTCTGTGTGTGTGTGTGTGTGTGTGTGTGTGTGTGTGTGTGTGTGTGTGTGTGCATGACATGGCATGGTTTGCACCCTCCGGGGTTGGTGGTGTGGAGGCGGGGGGCGTGCATCATAATGCATCAGCTTATATACAAAATTGATGACCAAAGTTATGTAGGTCAGGGCAGAGTGATGCAGCAGCAGACAGACAATGGAAGGCAGGGAGAGGCCGTCGTGGATAAACAGGAAGTAAAAAAAAAAAAAACAGCATCTGATGGACGAGCAAAACAAGAGGCGGGCTGGATGTTAGTATTACCGTCATACGGTACCAGCTTCTCTGCGTGGCTCATGTCTCCGTGTCAGAGCTAATTACAGGACGCCGCCGCCGGTTGCCAGATCAGTGGTTGGAGGATGGAGCTGCATCTTCAGCGATGTGCTTTCCAGCCTAGTGGGCTGCCACATTTGTGAATGTCTTAATTACTGTGCGCGGCGCTCGCAGCGGCGCCTCACCTTCTGCGTGTCCTCATATTACGGCGTCGCCGGGCCGCAGATTTCTCCGCTGCGCTCGCGTCAGAAGGTCAACGCTGTGCACTTTAGCATTCATTAAATTGCTCGTTACTGCGGATATGTGGAATACGGCTGTTACAGTGCACAGTTACTAAAGCAGCTGTAATAAATATTTGCAGATTTACAATGGAAATAATGATTATGTTTATGTGAAAGGTGTTATCACCCACCTCTGCGCTCCCCTTCAGCTCTCTGGGGTCATTTGTTTGTCTTTTACATCATTATTCAATTTTTTTATAATGAATTAAGAAAACAGCAACTCCACCTTTGTTCCTGTCCCCTTGGCTCGCTCCCGCTGCTCTCGTTAGTGTTGTTACCAGGGTGTTCTCAGCCAAAATGCCCTGATCAGCCCACTGCAGGCTCCCTGACCAGGTTACCAAGCAGCATTAGGCAGAGGCGGTACCAGCCCGTGACCGCGTCTCCCAACACAACTGTGCCGCTCTGTATCCGCTGAATACGTGAGTTAGCAGCTGCTCAACATTTTGTTGAAGGTATTAATGTCAGTGTTGTGTTTACACCTCATCCCCAAGTGCCGCCCCCCTAAAAAAAACAACAATCCATTGACACGGGATGAAGCATGACGACTCATGAATCACTTCTGCGACAGGCGCTGCAGCGTTTGCACGACGGCGTTGGAAAGGTTTCCCTTCGCTGCAGCCCTCCCTCGGTAGGCAAGATTTGGTTGATCTCTCCCGGCAAATTCATAATCTCCACCGGTTATTATTGTCTGGAAATTGGATTTGCAAGCCCGAGACTGCGTAACTGTTTTCATACATAAATTGTTCAATTATACATCACGAGTGAAATTGGTTTGAACGTTGTGGGCGCACAAAGAAAATGAGCGCGCAGATGAGTAGACAAGAAAAGTATCTTGGTATTCAAAGTTGGTACTGGGGCGGGGGGGTGGTGGAAAGTTTGCCGGGTCGCTCGTGCTGATTTATGAGGGCCGAATATGTGCGATTTGTTCTTTGGAGCAAAAAAGAAAACTGCCCTCTCGGTTTAATCATGATTTGAATGTGACGCGGGATTCCTGCATAAACACTGCAGCTCAGTTAAGCACTATTTCAAAGACCATCAAAGGGAGCAGTCGGATTACAGTGATGTATCTGCTGGAGACGCCGCGGAGCGAGTGCTGCAACTTCAAAGTGGCGACGGCGAGTTCCACCGGCTTTGGCGCCGGGGTGCCATAGAAACCACCCACCGCCCAAAAGAAAGAGAAAACCCTTTGTGTGGAAATAATGACAACCCATAAATCACACTCAGCAACGAACATCCTCAGTGTGTCGTATGAGGATAATCTTCCCAGCATCCAGAAGAGCTCTGGCTTTTATCGGCGCCCTCCTCTTCCTCTTTGGCGGCCGTTTTCGACAGATGATGTCACCTGTACCTGTGGGGGGGCGGTTGTGATGTCACGGACACCTGTGCCCTCCCAATGCGTCTCGTGCTGCGCGCTTCCTCTCGTCAGAGAGATGCTAATTACACCTCTAAGCGATTGCAGCCGCTCCTAATATTTCGTCCACCTCCCCTGACAATGCATCTTTAATGGACACTGTGCCGAAGCTGTTTTCCCCTCGTTTTATATCCCTCGCTCTCTTTCTCTGCGTGCACGACTTAGTTTTCATCTTTTTTTTTTCTTCTTTTTTTGTGCTGTATCTGGAGGGTGCCCAGGCCGGGGGAATTCATCATCCTAATACGCCGTGTATAAGCACTTGTTAAAAACCCCACACTGCATTTTTTCGATATTCATTACGGTTGTAATATTTCTGCTGCGGGTGCCCAGGGCGCTGTCTGCGGCCGGTCAAAGAGCATCATTGAAAAGCGTGAAATCAAACAGTATCTGGTGGAGCTCAGTGTTCAGGAACAGTGCTTTGGCTGCGGGAGTGGTCCGACACACACACACACACACACACACGCACACGTCTTAATGTGTTTCTTTTTCTACAGTTTTGCAAGCATTTCAAAATTAATGCATGCATATTGCAACTAAATCAATATGCAGTAAAAATGACTCCAGCATTACTGAGTTAGCTGGCGTGAGCAGAGCGCACACAAGCGAATGTTAGCGAACGTTGAGTCAGGAAGAGGATTCATGTCCTCATCCAATCACGCGCTTCCTCCACGGTGCCGTGGGGTTTCGTGACCCACCTCCACCCTTTCGCCACCTCAACCGCGGAGGCCTGGTCGCCTCCATATTCGATCATAACTTTCCTTCGCGTGACGACGAAGTCATAGCATCCCTTCCCATGGCCATCTACTTCCTGCTGGGGTCTGAGCACCAAAGTCTCCTGTTCTCCGTGAATTTAATCTTACTTCAAATTTCCCCTCATCCTCTCTCCTTCCCCTTATGTGCCCCACCTGATTGAAATGCAGCGTATGCACAAACGTGTATTCACTGTAAACAAACCCTTCTTCCTCAGGGTACCTGGTTTTTTCAGCCTCATACGTGCACATTCAAAAGGTTGATTTAGTAAGTCCACGAGGACCAACAGTGCATTATACGCTGCGCCGTATACACATACCATCACACTAATCCCAGTGCACGTTGTACACACGAGTAGCCACAAACACGCACACACGCACACACACACACACACACACAGTGACACAGCTAGCAGCTTGCATATCTAAATGTAATTTCCTTCGATTTGTTTATCGCCTTTGTGCCACACACAAATAGAAACGCACCTACATACATTAAAAATGAAATGAGTTTGCCTGACTCCGTGGATATGATAATAATGCTGTTTAACTGTTTGCTTGTTGATGCCCCCCCCAACTCCCCCAGGCAGCGCAGTCCTCCGGGCTTGTGCGAGTCCCGTTAAACAGGAAAGTAAATGTCATCCAGGGGAGGAAATGCCCTCAGTTCCAGTTAATAAATGAAAATCATGCATCAGATAACACATGCACCGTTAACATCTTAATCCAGGGGAGTGACCTTATTTTCCTACATCTCCTCTGTAAGTATGCATGATTTCTGGAGCAACGTTGTCAAGTGATGCTCTGCTGAACGCCCTCCCCCTGAGGGGAGACGCTATAAGCCCAGAAGTCAGCAGAGCAGTGATGGAAAGCGACAGGCTGAATTGGTGGCACGGCTGCGGCGAATTCTGAATTTAATGTAAATAAACTGCTGTTTGTCGGGACTCAGGATAAATCCATCTTTCAGTAAGCTCGCCCCAGACACACGCACACACACACAAAAAAAACTAAACAAAACACTTCTTCCATTATAATTCATCCTTGGATGTCTGGAGCAGAAATGCATAGTGACCCCGAGCTGTATTCTGTCCTCATTCAGTCTGTCGTCTCATTGTTGTCCAGCCCTGACTGGACAATATGCTGCTGCACTAATGGAGCCAAAGCTAGGAGCCGCCTTGCTACGCTAACGTGGAGTTGCATCCCCCACCCCACTGCGCCGTCGTGCAGCACCACAGATTAGTTTTGATGGCTTCTCCAAAAAAACCCATGATCAGTTTGAGGGTAAAATCAATAGGAGGCCAGGAGAGTAGGAGACTAGGAGTCAGGCCGGGTCTCCTTTCTTAAATATTGGACCCCCGCAAGGGGAAGAAATCAATGACCACAACAGAGGCAGGTGCGTGATCCAATTACACCTGTGCGGCAGCGAGCATCCGTCTTGCTAGTGGGCAAGCACACAGGTGCGTTAACAACAACAACCCCCCCAAAAAAAAAAAAAAAATCACTAAATCTCACACAAACACTGCAACAGAGATGGAGACGGCCCAGTGGCACATGCAGTACATAGTCCCCCCGTTCCAAAGACGGCAGCAATAGCGAAGGGTTGATTCAAGGCCACAGAACAACAATTTTGTTATTTATTTATATTTATTTACGGCGTATGCAAGCGAGGAAATATATTAGTGTGCCGGTAAATAATTTATGTTTCGCCAACAAATGTCAGCGGTGCCCTTTTTGCACCGTGCAGGCAATCTGTGCAGTTTTCACTCAGTGGTGAAATAATACAACGGAAATACATATTGAGTTATTGACGCAGCAATGGAGATTTACAGCACAAATTAGTCGCCAGAAAATCCCACATTTTTGCTTCATTCCAGCTTCATGAGGTCGTTTTGACTCATTTGTCATTTTTCTGCGTGTTGTGCAGCTCCTGCACGTGGCTGTCGCTTTGCCCGGCACGCTGTGATTAACTGAACCGGTTGATTAACTAATGATTTGTCAGCCCGTAGGCCCGTGTGCGTTGTAAAACCTTTGTTGAGAGAAAAAACAAAACAAAAACACGGGGATCTTAATTCAGCATAAATGCAGCACGCCGGCAGATATACTCTGATCTAGCTGGAGGCGTCCGACGAGTTATACCAAGTCGTTGCCTCTCTGTTATTTCAGCGAGCTGAGCGGTGAAGAGAGTAACTCAACACAACCCCGCAGAGCTGCCTTCTGACAAGACATTTCTTCTTCTTTTTTCATTTTACAGCAGGAAGTTGTGCGTCTCTCACTGACATCTTCATATATCAGCGCCGTCTGTGAACAGAGTGCTTGCCCGAGTTAGATTTGTGTTGACAGATCCACATCACGTTAGCGCTGATGTGCGGCTGGCGCTGCAACAGATAGATGTTTTTAACGTCTATTTTCTCCAGCTGGACACTGAGTTAACGGACGCCGCTTTATCTCGGCAGAGACACCCCGCTGTTCTCCAACACTCGCGATTGTTTATTTGATGTAAATGAGAACGAAGCAGCGCAGAAATGTCTTTTTTCTTTGCACGGTTTCGACGTGCGCACGGGAACCAACCCGAGCTGGACGCCCCAAGCATGCAATATTAAACCACAGCACTTCTCTGAATGAATCCGACAGCACGCGCTCGGGCTCTTCAGCTTCTTCAGACTGGCGGGGGAGGTAAATTGTCAGCGTGATGATGAGCGGGCTGGGCACCGTCAACTGCTCGTTTTGAAATAGAGTTTCTAATGTAATTCGAACAAGCGTCCGCAGGCTTCGGCGGGATTCCTTTCTGTGTTTGATTTAGTTGCAGTGGGAGAAAAAAATAGAAGATGTTGTGTTTGCGAATGAATTTGAGCCCTAATGCAAAATGGAGTTTCCATCCAAACACGAGTTTTCCGCCCATCTATTCCTGGAAAAGCCAGGCGGCGGCTGTGAATGAGTAATTTGCATCACATTGAGCATCATTAGCAGCCTTTACGGATCTTTAGACGACGACGAAAAAAACGTCTTTCCCTTTAAAGTCTGCAGGCAGAAGAGGACGCAACAACTTCTGTAACAATCACGGTGGTAAATTTTCTTTGCTTGTGATGTCTTAATTTCATTATGTGAACAACTCATTATACCGTACACGTCTAAGTGATTCCCAACACCATTTTAAAAGGAGAATCCTGTAAAGAGGTCTTAAATATCCAATGATGTGATGCTAAAACACTGAGGCTAAAGCTGCTTGTTCCTGACAAACATGAAAGTCAAGGGGATGGAGCAGCAGTGCATTAAGTCGCAGGCATAATATCCTTGTGTTGTTACCAGGTACATGTACTCCATTTTTGTTTTGTTTGTGTGTAATCTCAGTCTGCTGTATCCCATTCCCGTGGAGCTTGTAACCACGATGCTGGCAGTAGGAAATGTCATTAATATGTCATTTTGTTGTTGCCAGAATAAATGTCTGGTCAGACCCAAAAGTGCCTTCATCTCACGGCACAAAGGGGAGTGAGCAACTGCTGCACTGTTTAATTCATTCCTTACACGCTTTGTGTTTTAAAGAGTCTCGACATGTCTGCGTGCTCGGACGAAATCCCGATGCCGACGTCTGATTGATGCATGACTGATGCAACGCAGCGGCCGCCGTTCCACAAAAAGCCCCAAAAAACTTCACCCCTCGCCATCATCTGCTCACACGCTTCCAATGCACACAAACCTATAAAGGAACCTGCGAACGCACACCTCATGCTGTCCGGGCCTCTGTGCTCTGCTGCGTGCGACGTGTTTGTTTGCAGGTTTTCTTTCTGGACTCTTGCTTTGGTTCACTCCTGTGTGATTTAGGGTAATTATTCCCCGGAGCGTCGTCTGGTTTCCGCAGTCTTACTGTGTTGTGTTTCACCTGTGCCCTGTCATCACTGCTCTGTGTATTTACATCCAGTTTGGTTCTGTTTCAGCTCGGCTCTTTAGTGTTCCCACGTGTTTGCCTCCTGTTTGTGCTGACTGAGATTTTTTTCTGCTTTATAGTTTGGATTTTGCTCAACCTTTTTTTGTGGTTTATGGACTTTGTTTCTTCTGGCCACCAGCGAGTTTTGGTTTATCTTAAAAGGCTCCCGTTCACCTCCCTGTCTGCTGCCGTCTGGATCCTACACCTTGTATAAGTGTTTCTCCCACTTATCCCCCAGTTTTACAACACCATCTCCATCATACGCACAAAAAGACTTGCTGACAGAGACACCCTTCATAAGGCAGACAATGGGAGCGTTTGGTGAGTGGACAGGCTCCCCTCAGCCTCCAGGTATCTTCAGATATCCCTCTCTGCTCTGCTGTAGATGAGGCAGTTTTGCAGCCAAGAAGCAGGGGAAGCTCCGTTTCCCCCGCAGGAGGACCCGCTCGCCTTCATTAAGCTCCGGCTGTCTGCTAACGCAGCACTCGGCTCGCTAATAAAGGTGCGTCACATTTCACCGGCGAAAGAGAAAGAGAGAGAGAGAGAGAGCGCTTGCCCTCGTAGGCTGAAAATGTGGAGGCTCCTGCTCCTCTGTCCGTCACCCAGCCAGCATGTTATTAAACCTCCGGTTGTAGTTTAATTATGTGCTGCAGTTGGCTGCGTTTTGATGTTGTGTATCAGTGGAGGCTTTTAGACCTGACACCCCCGCCCTGTGGGCCTGTCTGGCCTCCTCACCGACTCCATCCACAGCAAAAACAATAATAACGTGAGTTGTCTTAGTCCTGGGCGGTGGGGCGGCTGGGCCGGCAGCCAGGATCCTGAGAAAGACAGCGAGCAGCAGAACCTGACCGATGCTGGAGTTTCAGGGCTGATGCCAAAACATTTTTTTTATTTTTTTGTTTTAATTGAGATGTTGATATATTGGCTGATATTGTTTAGACTGTACATATACACCAATCAGCCACAACAATGCCAAAGTGGTGGGTCCCAGGTTGTCGGTCTATTCGTAGTGGAGATGATGTGTTGTGTCTGTTCACCTGCCTGGAGACGACAAACGGAAATGAACTTGAAGCTAAATGTGGTAGAAAGCATCTTCTCTCTGTGTCAGTACTCAAAGCCTCATCTCTGCATTAAAAAAATAATAATCGGGTCAAGATATACAGCGACGAGAGCCCCTCCTTGCCTGCAAAGCTCTGATCTGTATTTCCCGTCGCTGTCCGTAAATTCTAAAAGCTTTTTACTGCAGAGATTTCTGAGCCAATTCCAGATCACACCTTTCACAGCTCTCGAAAAAAATGAAAAGGACTTTTATAAGGCTTGACTCTGGGCGTTGGCCACGGTTTGAGAAGGATCCATCCAGGAGTAAATGTGCTGTAATTTGAAATTTGAGAGAGAGAGAGAGAGAGAGAGAGATGCTAAAGTAACACCTAAAAAAGCCACCCTTCATTAGTTCATCTACTCTCCACAGTTTATTCTCTGGGCTCAGCAGAGCGCCTTCACAACATCAGCAGCTTGTGCAAGTTAACTTCTGAAACTCACAGAGAAGCTGCTTTCTGAAATGTAGCTGCCACGCTTTTCCAGGTCACAAATGTAAGTTATTGCAACTCAGCTGTTTTTTGTTTTCTGTTTTTAAAAAAATATTATTTAACATCTCAAAAAATCTGTCCACGCAGTTTGTAGCAAACTGCAATCTAATTAGTCAGAGCAAAGAAAACTCAGAAACAGGTTTTTTTTTCTCTCTTCTCTTTCACTGCTCATAACCTTGTACAGCATGGACTTATTAAACCATCATTAACATCACGGACCCCCTCGAGAAATAAAAAAAAAACCCCACACCTCAGCTGAATTGCCTGTACGAACAGACAGGGAGGAAGAGTGAACAGTGAATGTGTCCAGACTGCAGCAGATGGAAAAGAGGAGTGAGAAAAAAGTGGTTCCATTCAGATAGGGAAAGTAAAAACAGTCAATGGGAAGAGGATGAAATGCAGCGTGGGAGGGGGTTGGGTGGGGGTTTAAATTCTGCAGAGCAATAAATATTCACTGAAAAACAAAGTAGTAAGAGTCAGAGAGGATGGGGGTGGGTGGAGGGCAAAGATATGGAGGCAATAGAGAGAGGTGATTGACAGGAGGTGTCACTTGGAGCTTCTTTCCATCTACACCCCCCACCCCCCCCCCCCCTGAAAAAGTGACAGACACATACACAAACAGATGATGCCATCTTCATGCCGACGTCAGCACGGAGACAGTGATGAAATCAAGAAGGAAAAGGTGATGCTGCAAACAAAACAACCGTCTCCTCATACATATATTATTTATAGAATAATAATAAAAGTGACGAGGAGAGAAGTGTTTCACATGGTTACGACATGACCGTCTCATTTTGAAAAATCTTTTTCCGTCAAGTCCCGTAACTGGAGGAGCCGAACCAGGAAGTGCACTGACCCCACGTCGTAACCGCTGTTTCCTCTTAATCTCGCACTGCTGAGATTAACTTGCGGAGAAGTGAACCTGAGGTATCCCATCAGTATGGACACCATAACTTTCCGCCTTCTACATTGTCATGCGATTCTGCAGTTTTGGACCCTTACTGGCTGCTGATGTGTTCAGGGAAGCTCAGAGATTCAAAGTGTGAAATTCTAGCACTAAACCGTTGAGTAATTCCTGCGCTGTGCAGCATTTGGCAGCTTTGGTGAAGGATTATTCAGTTTTGTTTTGGTCTGAACCAAATAACTAAGAAAAATATCTGCTATTATATTATCATTAACTTGATGCTGTGAGCAGTTTCCTGTTGTGACTGGGAAACTTGTTGATGAGAGCAGAACCAAAACAATGCGCTAAAAGAGGCAGAAAGGTGTTGAAGGTTTGTCACTAAGTAACTCTCACATCACGTTATTTACGCACATCATACATCATGAATGTGCCAACGGCGACACTTTTTAAAGCGCTTCCAACAGAAAATATGCAGTAAAATCCAAGAAGTTCACCAAGATGGATTACCTGTGAGGAACCATTTTTAATTTCCCTCTCTTAATGAAGTTTCATGGCACACTGAAATGTAACCAATGGCTGGGAAAGCGATGGCCGCCAGCGAAGGAATGAATTCAATCTGCAAACCTCTGGTGTATGCTTTGGAAAACGGTCAGACAGTGGTGGGAAGCTTGTGATGTGTAATTAATGGCCTTAAACACACAAACGGGCCGGCGCCGTCCTTTAATCGACTTCTTCAAACAATGAACAAACCTAACAGAGGGCTGGCACTTGTCTCTTTCCATTTTTCCCCCTTGTTTTGTTGTTTCTTCTTGGTCCAAGTCTGCATCTCTAATTAGAAGGGGGATTAGATGGCGAGGATAACGTGTTACCACCAGCTTCCGTCTGCCCGCGCTTTTATTAGCAGCGCTTGTCATCTCGGATCATGGAGGGGCGGGGAGGCGGATAGAAGTGCTGATGGATTACTGCTGCGGCCCCCCCCAAAAAACCTGGGGATCTTAAGCAGGGTACGGCTGATAACCGGACAAACAAAAGCAGAGCCGCAAAATACAGTAACCAACTCTGGGGCGTCGGTCATGTGGACACCGGCTCCCGGCACAGGAAGTCCGACAGCTCAGAGGTCTGACGTGACGTTTAGGGGTGGGGGAGGATTTGGAACCTGGTGAGTTTAGGCGTCGTGTCCGCCGAATGAAAAATTTCTTCCACGTCTTCGTACCATGACACAGTAAATGTTCCTGTGGACAGGAACTGTGACTCACGTTGACTCGCCCCCGACAGCTGTTTAGGCGGCGTCTGGCGATACGACGTCTGGTGTTCTGTCACCGGTTGCACGGAGAGACTTTAATCCTCATGAAACATTGAGTTTCTTGGCCATGCGCCTAAGGGAACACTGAGACGTGTGTGTGTGTGTGCGGCGTCTTCTCCCTCTCTTGTCTTTTTGCGTATTCGTGCCATCGCGCCACGACTCTGCCATCTGTCCTCGCTGAGAATCAGGTGCTGAATGCTTTGCGACTTGGCTCGCGGCTAATGCCGCGCTCCCCAGCCTCATTCGCTCTCTCTCCGAGGCCAGTTTATGCCTAAATGAGCCCAAATGAAATGACGGGGACACTGGCTCCGAGCTGTCACGGGCCCAATTTGCATCTTGGAACTAAGGAGCGTGTCACAGTTTCAATACTGCAAACATCTACTATCACTACGCAACCACGACTCCCACGTTCGCTCCCATTGAGAATGAAATGAGAAAAGAGACTGACGGTGGTGCTCAGTGGGGACTGAAACAGCTGTTCACCTATTGAATAATTAACACAATAATCTCTGTATTACGACGTGATCATGAAGCCTGGCCGCCGCTGCATGTCGGCGCCAAATATGTTTTTCCTCCTGTGCCCTAGCCCGTCCTGTGTTGGACACTTGGAGCATTATCGCAGCACAACATCATTAATAATACATTGACTCGGGAAACCAAGTAGGACAAAATACAAAGGCTATTTCTGTACCAAAGCAAATACACTTTTTTTTCTCCTCTCTTTTATTTACAGCAAAATGTCGAACCGTGCAGGCATCATCAGCCGCCGACGTTCTGCCTACCCACCGCCGCCACTCTCGCGGGGGATGCGCGAAACGAATGCCGAAAGAGGTCACGCAAATTATTGCAGAGCGAGAGGAGAGGCCGGCGGCAGTCTTCTTCTTCTCCTCTTTTAAAAGCTCCATCCTCAGCTCGGAGCCGTAGTCCTGGCAGTGTGTGGCTGCCACCTACATATCATGGCCCTGTTAGAGTTTATGGCTCCTGCAGCCAGTTGTCATGTTACACAGCAGCTCGGCTGAGCTCGCCGCTCCCTGTAATGAGCGACGCCCCGCCTCTCCCCGCCGATCCATCGTAATAAACGACATCACACGGCCTGCTCTCGCTCCCTCTAGATCCAATTTCCTTCCTGTGTAACCCCAGGGTATCTGACTGCTGTGCAACTAATTCCCACAGTCCTGTGCAAATCATTTCACGCCCTCCCTCCCTCCCTCCATCTTCCCATTGACTCTGACATTAATGTGAGGATGCCAGCACGTTGCATCAGGCGCTGTGGCCATCATTGACGGAGAAGATGGCAAATTAGAGACAGAGGAGAGGGGGGCGGTGGGGGACGTATACGGGAGAAATGAAATGACTCAATGCAGACAGATGGCTGATGCTCATTTCTAGAGTCATGCATGAAGAGCAGAACAGACTTGTTCTGCTATTATTGTTATGGCAGCGTACTCCAAGTGCAGTGGTGAATGAATCACCTATGACTGCCCCCCCCCTCTCTTTTTTTTAACTTTTGTTTTCTGAGTGGGACAGATGTCCACAAGCTCATTGAGAGCACGAGAGGGAGCACTCTTTACTGGAATCGTTTGGCCTTTCTGAAGATTGTTACCCATTTTCATGTCTAACACGACAGCCAGGTAGCTTAGCTTACTTTAGCTTAAGACTGGAGGCAGCCGGTGGTTAGACAGCTAGCCGGGCTTTGTCTGAAGGTGAACAGATCCACTAACCAGCACCGTGAGGTACCGGTGAGAGCCCGCAGTGAAAATTCATCACAGTCACGGCCTTCGCTCTCAAGCCTCAAACTGAGTTTAATTCCATTCCCGTCAGCAGTTGCACCACAGCGAGGTGCTCTCATCATAGCTAATACAGACGCCCCCCCCCAGCACCTCCTCCCCTGAGCTAAAGATGGACACAGGGTGCAGAGGAGGCCTGACAGCTGCGAATGAGCACGACGTGAAGCTACGTATCCAGACTGCCTTGTGGGTGGAATTTGGATTCAGAGCTTATCGTGAAGCGGAGTCAGTGTTGTCATCATTTTTCCAGGCATCTGGGTGAAGGTTAACAATTTGTCCCCAAGTTTTTTCCTCCAAACTAGGCTACAATATAATTAGTATTCACAGCGGACCATCCGCTTGGTTTTCTGGTACTCAAGAGGCCGTGCATCACATTTTACTTGTTCCAGAAACTTCATATTCATACTTTATCCTTCAAAAAACATCGGCCGCACTGGTGCAGCTCAATGCACTTTCTTTGCCTGATATTAAATTGCTGTTGAGACCTAGTTTTCAGCTGTGAGAGCAGCTCCTGTAATGATGGCTGCACACCTGTGCTGGCGCTGTGTAGAGTCTCCATGTCGGACAGGTGCGGCTGCAACCTTCTGTGAAAAGTGCCTGAATCAAACGCTCAGTGACGACAACAAACGTTCAGGAGGCAGAGAGAGGCATCTGGATTTTGGAGTGTCTGTGTCCAAATTTAATGTTTACTATTTTAATTAGTTTAGGAAAAGCAGATGCTCAGGAGACTTATCCCCTTTTGTCTCATAAAGAAGTTGCACTCGAAAAAAGTGCAGGAACTGAAGATTTGCGGTGGATGCGCATGTGTTGGTGTGTTTGCAACAGAGCAAAGAGGAGAGAAAAAAGGAAATGAAGCGGGAGAAATCTTATCTTCTTGATTTATCATTTATGGAATAAATTTATTCGCTAAGACTGGAAATTGTCGATACGTGCGTGCATGCAAGAGAGTCAGAGGGAGAAAAAGAAACCGACAGAGGTGATTATATGTAAAATGACACGCTGTAGTTAATAATGCAGGATTAAGAAGGCTGTAGATTAAGGTGGATTTATTCTAAAGGCAGGAGACTGAATTGGGAAAAAAATGAAGATGGAATAAAATCTGTTTAATGCAAAGACAGTACTGAGGTGCTTTTATCTTATTTCTCTCTAAACCCAGCAGATTGATATTCAAATCATCTGACACCTCAAAGAAAATCTTAGCCATAAAATGACCCAAAACATGTCACAGGTGTATTTTCACCGCAGTCAATCATGTGCACGTTTTTAAGGCTGTGATTTATTCACTGCAGTGAAACCCCACTGTTTGCTGCAGGTGCTCCTCGCCTGCTGGAAGTCACAGACTCTCATGGCTTCCTAAAACACATGAAACATCTTGTCACAACATACTGTTGCTTTGATTAATGTCATGAATCATGTTGAACAGCATGTGTGTTTCTGCTTTTGCCATATTTTCCCATTACAAAAACAAAAAACACAGCTGTGAAGTATGTGCCTTGCTGTCCGGCGATGATGCAGGTCTTAAAAGTGGATTTTGACTTGAGGACCATCTTGAAAAAAAAGGGGGGGGGTGTCTTCTATGGCAGCTTCAAGATTGTGTCTCTGCTTTTTTGCAGATGATGTGGTCCTCTCCTTCTAGCTTCAGCGAATCAGAACCGTGTCTAGTCTGTCAGTCTATCTACTTCCAACTCTGACCTGTGGTTGTGAGGTTTGGGTAGTGACCAAAACAATGGGATGGCAACAGCCGGGTTCAGGGTAAGGATCTTGTCAGTTGAAATAGGTCACCAGAATGCAATCAGTGCACATGGAATACCTGCTACATCTTGAATAAAAGGGCACGACAGCGAGGATAGATCACCCACCAATGCACCAATTAGCGGGCTTGTTAGATTTACCCACAGTTCGTCCCACCTTTGATCGAAAGCCTCTCAGGAAGCCGAAATCGAAGTTGAAGGGCGGTTGGGGTAGGGAGTGCACCCCGAGAAGCACCCTACAAACACTCATCACAGGCGTGTCACAGGTTGATGGTAACTAACAGTGTAAGATACCTGAGGGTGGATTATTCCTTAAAAAAAGTTAATGCTTCCTGATGCCTGCCTGAGCGCCATTAAAGATGCATTGCCCAAGTTTTTTTTTTTTTGATCCGGCCGGGTTTTGATGATGAAACGTCTTTGTTGTACCGACGCTGTGCGCTTGGCATTTCCTAATCCGGCTGTCGTTTTGGGTTAACGGTGAAATGACACCTCGCGCAGGAGAAGTGAAGTGAAGTGAAGTGAAGTGAAGTGAAGTGAGCTCCCGGGCTCGGAAACAGCTTGACGGAGTCGCGGGCGATGAGAGGCACAACAGGTAGAGACGTTGTCAGGGCTCGGATACCAAATTATTCCGTAAGTTCCCACGTGTTGCGTAACGTCTTGTGTTTAATAGATTCGCTGTTGCCAAAGTGAAGGAGCGTGAAGGATCTAAGAGATGCGGGACAATTTGGGGATGCAAGGCGATGAAGTTTTTGTGTGTTCTTGTTTGGAGTGTGGGTTTGAGTGTAAACACGGGGGATGAGCGATGACGTCAGTGAGCGGTGTCGACTTAACACCATTACATGAATTATTCTCCCCATCAGTCAGTCCGGCTTGACAGGCAGTGGGTCCGCAGTGGCATGAGAAACACAAACTTAACTCAACAACAGCACTTCAGTTCTCACTCGACTTTCATGAAGCCCCCTCCTCTGTCAGAGTACAAGCTGCTTCACGAGACAGAAGATGATGGTAAAAATCCGTCTTTCTGACTGTACACAAAAAGCGTGCTTACCCTGATATGATGTGCCAAAATGTCTGCCACAAATCCAAATCAGAAAAATGTCATCGCCCGTCGCAAAGTGATCTTTATTATACAGTAAAATGAAAGTAGAATCTGTCTGGGTTTACTTCCATTATCTGTTTTAATCTTTTTTCCTGCTTCCTCTTTCCTGCCTGTGTTGCTATAAAAGCATGTGAGGACTAATAACACTGAAAATGGATTTATTGTAATTTGTCCCCCCCCCCCAAAAAAAATCTGATTTTTGTTGCATTAACAACACATAGAACTCAATATAAATGCTGAGGGAATGTAATATGTTTTACCATAACTGTTACATTTGCGAGGCTTAAAATAATCAGTTTTTGCTGAGATAAAGCTGCTATTTAGACAGGTAAATGTGATATTTGAGGCCATGCTTTGAGATTACAGTATTGGACCGCTTCGTATTATGCAGTTATTATAGACTGAACAAATCATTCACAAGGTTGCAGTTGCAGAAGAATAGGGTTGGTTGGAGAGCGGCGGGCCTAAGACACTTCACTGGCTTGATTCTCATTGGCATCACTGTCTCCTCTTGATGTTTAATCAGTGGAAGCTTTTTGACCTGCCGGAAAGGTGTTGATGCTGAAACGACAGTGATGAATCACCTCCATATGCCGTGACCTCAGGCGGTACGTTCACACTTCCGTAATTTAATCTTCCCCTTGTTGTTGTTGTTGTTGTTTTTTCTAACTCCTCTTTTTTGGCACGACGCGTTGGAGGCGGATGATTCCAGGTGACTCTAATCAATACAAAATTGCGTTTGGGCAAGTTGTGCTCGAGCTTAAAAAATACACAACAAACGGTGGAAGTTGTCACGCTCGATTCTTGGGAACAAAATCTGGTAACTGGAGCAGAGATAACACCTCGGGGTGACTTCACAAACACAGAAAGACACGAGCGTGCACTCGTACATCGACGGGGTTACGAATCACTTAAATGACCTTTTGTATCACTGAAAGGTGACAGGCACTGAAGGTGGTCAAGGTTGTTTTAGTCTGCAGAGAGCTGCAGAGGAAAGCCTCTGGCTTGTGTTTGTATTTTGATATATAGAATATATGAAAGGGGCAGGTGGGGGGCTGCGATAAATAAAGCCAGTATTGTAAACAGTGAATATATATGCTGTGGTGTGCATGCACGAGGACGCTCTATGCTAATGCATTCATATGTTTTAGTGGCTGAATTTGCATCCGCGAAATGACCGAGCCCGGATCCTATTACGTCAATTGGGGAATGATTTAATAGCAAATAAAAGCACGGGAGGGGGACGTTGAGATTGTGCCGTCAATAGCTTTTGCCAGCGTCGTGAAATATTCAGTCGAGCGCGCCGACGAGGAAACGATTTTACCGCCTGATTCATTTGAATCTGCCAGACTGACGTGTGACAGAGAGCTGAGAGATGTGGTCTCCACCCGAGAAAATCAAGAGTCAAACTGACATATTCCTAATATTTGTCCTCTCATTGTAGAAAACAGCCAATAAATGACGTGATGAATTATAGTCTTTCTGTGTGCAGTAGTTCATGACCAAGAACTAAGACCTTGCATGTTGTTAACATCTTGTAATAATGGCGTCTTAGCAATGCACTCTTTTTATACTAATAAAAACCTTTCTTCTTAAACCCTGAATTTTAAAACATTATTTATTGCACATTATTCCAGACAATTATGAGCAGAGAAAATGGACCCATAAAAAGAAATAATGGCTCCGGAAAGAATTGCTCGTACAGCGTCTGCAACCTTTGGCAGAATCCTTGAGCCGCTAATACAGCCGGCGAGCACGGCGCGCTTGTTAAAAGAAAGAACTCCGGGTTCGCTTCTCACCGCTCCCAAAAAATCCATTAGGTTTCTTTCCCACCTGGGCTTCACCAGCTTATTCACCGGGAAAGATGTACGGCAGCTGTGAGAGGAGGAGGAGGAGAGAGAGAATTGTTGGACAGCTAACGGAGCCACTTATAGGAATCTGAGAGCAAACAATACTGTTGTTTGTGTTCATTGACCTATTAAGCCCTCTTCAGTGTATGAATGTGGTTCCCCCCTTTGTCTCCAAATGTCAGACCATAAAAGACCTCCATCTCCCTCTGCCAGTCCACCGCCGAGCCTTTTTCTCTGCGCACCTGCAGAGTGTATTATAACATGTGACATCTGCCAGAAACACCTGCATCAGCATGCACATGTCCACTCCTGCTCAGAGAGATAAAGATTTGTTGGTGTAGGAAAAGGTCAAGCCGAGTCCTTATTTCCCCAGGTGGCTTGTAAGTGGTTAGTTTCCCAGTGGTTTAACTGTTCGGAGGTAATTTAAAGGTTCTGACAACACATTTTCTCGGCCTAGTAATATGTTGTGGTTAACTGGGTTGAATGCAGCGCCGAGATCTAGCAATAGTGAGACGAGAAATTATGTTCATGTGCTGCGTTTCCTGTTCATGCTGTGATGGAAACGCCGTCTCGGTCTGGATTAGGTTCTGTTTTACTTCATTAAAGGCAGCAGAGTCACCGGGAGGTGGTGGGTGGGTGGATGGATGGCAAGTACACTAAGTGAATGATCCGTCTGTTGTTCCACTTCAATTCCCTCAAAACGTATTTGCTGTTGCTAAAGAGTCGCACGTGAGCACGACTTTAAGACTGTCATTTTCATATGGAGTAAGAAGGCAGGGTTTAAATATCTGGAAAGACTTAAAGCACACTGCCACCACAATAGGCATGAGGCTGCAAAACTATTGTAAAAAGGCATGAAGCAACGTCACAGCCGAGGAGCGTCCTCGTTAACTCAGTCATTTTCCGTGTCCTTGCTCGTCTCTCTTGATGGACATCAAGGTAAAAAAACACAAAAATCCCGCTGCACTCACACTGTGTCCAGGAATAGTAATTAATGCTGTTAATTTGGGAGCGTCCTTGGCCGCTGTTTGGGTCCTGCACCACACAGGTCTGTTTGACCCCCGGCTCTCCGCGGGGGGCCACCGAAGTGTGGAGGAGAGCCCTGCAGCTTCAGACCTGATCCACGAGCATCCTGAAAATAGAACAGAGCTACTGTACGTGAGTGAAGGGGGTGGAAAAAAGAAAAAGTGCAGGACCATATGCTCTTCCTTCTGGCCGCAAAATAAGATGATCTAATTAAATCAAGTGCTAAGTTTTACATGAGTGGGACAAAGCTTCTCCTGCTGAGAGAAGGTTCAGAGTCATATTGTTAGCCATTACTTCTTGGCAATGAATTCATCACATTAACTCCACGCCGGGAGTTCTCCCTGAAAGCACGCTCCCGCTTTAAGTTCCCGACCGCCCACACGTGCTTTGTACGTTCACATGGAAGACTCTAATCCTTTTCATTTCAAACTATACACATCTTTTCTTTTCGCTTAATTCTCAAGAACTCTTCGGAGGAACCGAAGTTAATGACATCCCAGATGTTTGCATCCCTCCCTCAACGCTGAGAGGAACAAAAGGCGACGCGCAGGACCGATTCCTTCTCCACATGCTAATGATTTCTATTTGAATATTATTCTAAATATGAACCAAACTCATGTGTTATTTACCTGCATTTCTGCGGGGAAAACATCACCGGCTGTGTGTGTGTGTGTGTGTACGGTATATTTACACATCAAACATTTCCCCTGCTTTCCTCTTTTCTTTTTTTGTCTTCGAGTTTTCTCTGCAACCCTCTCCAGTCTGCTCTTATCTCCTCTCTAATCCTTTTACACCGCATCTCTTTTGCTTCTCTTTTCTTAAACTTTCACCCTTGTGTGCCAAAATGACAAAAGGACAGTTTTTTAAAATCATTATCTTATAATCATAATCTTAAACCACATCATAAAGCCTAATACCTTTGGCAGACATGCCCCCAAGTCCTAAAATTGAATGAGCGTGAGGCTGCGAGGATCACGGAGGGGAAATGTTCGGGCCTCAACAGACACAAATACGATTAACAAACTTGAGGTGAAGAACCTAAATACTTTAGGTACGATAATGAGCAAACACCGACAAACACAAATTGATAGTGAAAAGATTGTGAAGACTGCGGTATGTGGTTCAGTGCTCTGCACGCCCACACAGGTGTTATCACCTCACAGATTAGAGCTCTCAGCGCTGCGTGGGCGGGCACGCACAGAGCTTGACTGACATCGCCGTGACTCTGCTGGCACCTTTTGTCTTCCTTGTTTTTTGATTTCAACAACAGCGAAATGTGGTCGTTGTCGAGTTTGTGTCCTCAGCCTTGCAGCGGGCACGGGTTCACGTAATGTCAGCCTGAAAAGGGCAACTGAAAACACCTGGGCCCGTAATCACAGCCTCATCTACCTCAAATGGACAAATGGACCAATCACAGCAGAGCTGGACAACACCTGTTGGACACTCCCAGACAAGAGAAGCAAAAAAAATTCTCTTATATATCAGATTACTCAGTCTGTTTGTATTGTATATTATTATTGTATGTATTTCATCTCCTGTACAGAGGCCTGCTTTGGCCTGTGTCTGCCAATGTTGCCCAGCTCTGTTCTGATTGGTCTATTGACTCCCAATCAGGTGGATCAGAACCACCTGGCTGATGAATGTGTGTGTCTACATAGAGCCTGTTGCTGTCTGCGACGCCTGACAGGGCCGGGTGATGATGACGCCCGTCAGACCGGAGCGTTGCTCTGCTGAGTTGAATTTGCGATGTTTGTGCAGAAGCCCTCAGACGATCTGGTGCACGCTGCCAACGGCTGAAATGAGGAGATGGTTCGACTCCCTCTATCGATCGTGGGCGTCAAATGACAATCGCTTTAACAAGATGCGTTGATGTTCCTAGATCCAAACTGCGATTGAAGCCAGAGGTGATAGAAATAATGGGTTTTTTTTGGTGAACATAGATAAAGTGTGGGTTTCCTCTGTGGGAAATGATTGAGGTCCAGTCCAGGCTTCAAGCAGCAGCACACAAACGCAGCATTGATATTTGAGCCGTGTGTAATGCTTGGGTGGCCGCCCCTCTAATCGCATTAGACAAACCCACCATCTTGAACTGTAGCCACTCCTCAGTCTCAAAGTCCATTAAGAGCGGAAAAGCCCGTTATTAATATCCCAATATGACAAGTCTCTGCATTGCAACGCTATCTCACTCCCCTCGCCACTATCTGATTCGTACGTAAGTGGGTCAGCGGCGGCAGGGCCCGGCTGTGAATGGGCTGCGTTAGCCGGCCCAACATCCACGGGCTCAAAGCAATTACCCGTTAACGTGGGGGCTCCGTCTAAATTTCCTTTTGAACGTGTGGTGCTTGACCCTCGAGCCCTTCCCCAACCCAGACCACACAGCGACGGCACTCTGGAACGTTTAATGAGAAGATGTCAGCGTGTTGTGTGGAAGGTGTCAATACATTACATTTGCATTACATTTCTTTCTTTTTTCTCTCCATTTGACGCCTTCAGCACGTTTTGCTGATAACATAAGCAGGATTTTGACTGCAGCGCTTTCACTTACTGTGAAGTGGTTTTTTTTTCTTCATTTTTAAAAACTTTTTGTTTATGTAAATGATCTGAACTGAACCGGTTTTGACTTTTTAATTGATCCTGAGGATATTCAGTCTTACATTTTCTCTGCTGTGAAATTCCCAGAGTTGTGGTTTTGCTGCAAGCATCTCCGACCTCTCAATACGTCCTACATCCTGACGTGGAAACCACCTGTTGCCATACCAGGAGGGATCTATATCCCTAACTGTGTTTTGTTTTGGGGTTTTTGCCCCCTAATCCTCAACCCACTTTGATGCCCCACTTATCACCTCCTGCCGCCAAAACTAGTTTTCATGCGTCGATGAGGAGTTGACTTTTTCTGCTTGACTCACCCAGGATGTGGCCTCGGTAGAATCCATGCATTCTGATCCATCCTGTAAACACCGCATTAAATATTGATCATGGCATCACGCACAACAACCCCCCCCTTTTTTCTTTTGCTGTGCTCGGCTCAATGCGCCCGTGCGAGATTTTCTCCTGGCGAGACACTTGAAGTGCAGCGAGTCGTCGTCACCGGCACCGATCCAATCAAAGCTTAAAAAGAAACAGGATTAGATCAGTGAACGTGGTGGTGCGTGCGAGGATGGAGACACATTCATTGTAAAGATCACAGAGGGAAGCTTGCATTAAGTACATACGGTGAATAATGCATATATTTTCTGGCACCGCAGTGTGGAGAAATGAAATTAAAGTGATAGAAGTATGTACGTCCGCCGTCTGTAAAACACTGAGCAGGGATGATTCCTTCAGCGTCATTTGCCGGAGGCGTCGGCAGAACTTCTCTCCTCGTGGCGTGTCTGTGGAGCGAGCGACTGTTTGACATCATTAAAACACTGTAGTGCAATTTAAAGCAGCCTCTTACCTCTTACGCAGCTTAAACATTTATTTAGCGTCCTCAACACACACATTCTCTCACGCACACACACACATACACAGACGCACACAAAGCCCAGGCGCTGTAAGCGTCTCAAAGAAAGCTCGTGTGTGTACATGTGGTAAATTAATGACCTGTTGACAGTAACTGCTGTTTTCCTGTGTGCATGTAAAGAGGGGGCCTCTTACACTTACACTATGGTATCATTTAACATTTATTTTTTTATTTTAAATAATACAATAAATATACTACAAACGAACATTGGCTTTGGTAGAGTTACAAGTTCATCATTTTCTCTCCACTTCACAATTTGCGGACATGACCTTTTTTTTTTTTTTTTTTTTTTTTATTCATTCATCCGTAGCATTGTAAAAAAAACTGATGTATCCCGATGAATAAACAAACGTGGACTTGGAGATCATGTCACTCTACAAAATCATAACAAGAGAAAAAACTTTACAATTTCATGCATACAGATAGGTTTTAATGCTTCAAAAGACATACAAGAGTGGATGGCCACAGTAAACTTGAATTTATTGACATAAAATCCAATATATCTTCTATCCTCTTATCCTTACACAGGTTTGACAAGACTGTGAAACAAACAAACAGACAGACAAATGGAACATCTACAAAATAAAACAAAAAACAAAACAATGGCAGCATTACTGCTGGTTCTGGAAATTTACAAAAAAAAAAATCATTCGTCCTTTTCTTTTTTTTATTGAGAGCAAAGTGTTAAATCTGGGTGTACTGCATCAAAATGAAAAATAAAGCCAAAGATCTACAAGCATCTTAACAGAAATGGTTCAAGTCACATATTTGAAGATTTTAAAAAAAAGGAAACAAAACAAACCTATGTATGGAGGGCTGTAAAAATTCTGTGGTAAATACTAGTGGTCATAAGCGATAGAGAGTGCATAGTTTGAACAAAGAGCATAATTACAATAAGGGCAAAAAAACGAAATAGGCCGACAAGCTATTTTTTGACGCTGTATGAGCAAACGTTTTCACCTGGCTAATTTGTTGACCTGCTTCTAATGTGGTTAAATCAAGAAAAAAACTACTTTTCAAGTTGTTTCCCATACAAAATTTTAAAAAACGAAATTTAAAGCTAAATATATACGTGATAACCTTTGGTGAAAGGATTTAGGGTTTCATACATCAAACAAAACAATGGACCAAATCCCTTTTTGGACACTTTGGCCCAATCAACAACATTTCCACTTCCCATCAGTTTGATGTGGCACGGGTGAATCCAGCAGCAAAGAGCCAGAATGCAGCGTCTTTTTAGAGCAACCATACGCAAAGCCCAACAGCGCCATCTCAGCTTCCTTTTTCTCGTTATTCCAACAATTTGGTCAGACACACGTCCTATCTGTGGCATCCGCGCCGAAGCAGGAGATAACATGCGCCGCCATGCTGCACTGATCTGCAAAGTGGGTGTGTCGGGAAACGGCATGCGAGCGCCACCGCTGTACAGAAATCAAAAAGAAAAGTAAAAAAACAACGAAAACAAAAACGGACGCAGCATAGATCCACCTGCGCCAGATGTGGTGGGTTCAGAGAGTCAAGGGGCTGCTGGCGATGGAATATTATCACCGCAAAATTTCCTTTTCATTCAAACAACACAAACTAGAAAAATACATAGCACCACAGAAGAGAGAAAATAGCACCTATGTTTTGATTTCTTTGTGTTTCTCATTATAATGTGACGTCATCTCCCATTGCATAGTCAGATGAATATTTGAGGAAACAAGACAAAAACAGAAGCTGTTTATTAAGTTAATGATATTGGCACCAGGGTAGGTGTTCTGTTCAGAGGGCACAAAAGGAGGAATGTATTATTATTATTATTTTTTGTTTGTTATGCAAATCAACTGTCACATAATATCACAGAGCTTGTTTTCGTCTTTTTTTTTATTTCCATTCCGTTCTTAAATTACAACAAGATGTGCTCCACAACTGCAACAAGACAGGACTTCCCAATTTGTCTTTTCTTTCTTGTTTGTTTTTCAATTTACAAGTCGAATTTTCTAAATTTTTTTCCTACAATTTAGATGTTATCCCTGTATCCATCATCTCCTACCTCACAACTAATAAAGTCACATGCATGTTTTGAAGCCAGAAGCAATAAACATTACCAGGAAAAATATACAGAACGTACTTACAAACATAAAAATTATTTATATTTATATATATATATTTATATATATAAGATCCATTCCAAGTGAATGGGGAGACAATTATGCACAAACAAAGCTCCTGTAGTGAATGAGCAAAGAAACCGACAAAAGAAAAGTGGAGAAAAAAAAGCCTGGGAGATGAGGAAGAACATGAGATCAGAACTAAAAGAAGAGAAAAGAGCCAAATCAGATGGAGTCCGTGGCAAACGCCGCGACCGGCTGCACCGGCTGCACCGGCTGCAGCTCTCGGGGTCGCCTTTGATGTGTGGGACAAAAAAAAAAGTGTAAATCAAGTGTGATGACACGGGGCTAGGTGTGTGCGACTGTTGTGTAGGAGGCAGGATCTGACATCCAGTTTCAAAACTTGCATGTGATGGAGAAGGCACACTGAGGTTTCAAGGTTATTTCCTCTGTTCCTAAAGAATTTCTCTGTATTCCCGACTTGATTTCATTTTACTCATACTTGTTGCTTTATGGAAAAAAAGTTGTTTTTTTTACAAATAGAATTGTCCTATTCTTTTTCAATTGTTTTTTTCTTTCTGAGAAAACAAAAATATGCTTTTTTTTCTCCATTTGCTCAGTAAACAGTCTTAGCCGATGAAACAGACGGGGCCCACTTCGAATCCGAACTTCTGCGTGGGGCCACCGAAGTCGTTGAACATGATGTCCACGAATGGCACCTGTTCCACCTTTGGTGTGTTGATCTCCAGTACTGTCTTTTCATAGCCCTTTTTCAACTGAGGAAAGACACAGCAGGGGGAGAGTTAGCGGCGCAGGGGTAGAAACGAAAACCGCTCCCCAGGGTTACTATCGACAGAGCCGCAGCAGAGACGGCAATCGTGACTTACCGCACAGCCATCCACCAGGGCGCGGATGTAAGGATTGTTATCGTACGACATCTCCTCATCGTTGGAGCCCAGGAAGCGTATGGCCTTGTCGTAGTTGTCTTGCTCCTGGTCGTGCCAGGCCACTGTCTGGTAGCAGTTGTACGTCATATTCTGTTTGGCTGCCGCGCTCAGCAGCCGCAAGAAAGTCATCTGGACCACGCCGATAGGGTTGCCCTCGGCGTCCACGTAGGAGAGCTGCATGGGGTGGGAAGAGAGAGGGAAAAGAAAGGCAGGCGGAGTTGAGCATCACAAACTCAGTGAAGAATGAATGAACCGAGGAAGGAAGGATATCCTGAAGACGCTAAAAAGATTTATTGATCACGCTGTCACGTCTGTACTGAGCAGCGCTTCTGTCTCTCGGGAGTCATTGCGAATTAATTTATGACTGGTGATTTGTTTTCCTGTTTTACTGCTGCGCTGGGATTTCTACGACGTGTTTCTCATTGACAATGGTGTCACAAGCGGGAGGTGTCATCCGAGGACACGCCGTTTATATACACACCCTGTGGTGGCGCAGACAAAGCTATCAGAACTTTAGGGTGTGCGTGGGATCGGCGGTTTGCCTCCCAATACTTCCTGACCAAACCAATCCTATTTGTTGCACCCGCTTTCTTACCCATTCATTCCCACTGAACATTCACTGTAACACCCGGCCATATACTTCATACATTTTACAAACTTAATATTGAGAGCCTTATGCTCAAGTTACGTGCAAACGTGTTTAATGTCTCCAAGGGAAAGGACTGTAAACTCCCTAATGCCTGAAACTGCTTAATGTGGGGAAATCTGCTTTCAGAGTGCAAAAATTAAGCATAGTTAAACACCTACATTCAATCTTGATTATGTAATTATGTAAAATACAGAACCAGTTTGAGCAAATTATGGTAAAGTCACAAAAAAAGCATAAACTTAATGGCATAACATGTTAATTGCCTGGTAATTAACCTACGATTAACCCAGGATTGTGCTTTTTGAGCTCAAACTGAGCTGCATCACCCTGTAATCCTGACTGCTGACACAGCGGGTTTCGGTATCGGTCACTTGGTTCTGACGTGACCGCCGGCATACCAACCATCAGCAATCCATTAGATCCACACGGTCGCTTCGTCTTTCAGACAAAATGGGACTTACTGAGAGTGCAGCACATGCAGCGTCCATGCCATGCAGCCAGAGCAGCAAGCACAGGCTTTCACCACACACACACACACACACACAGCACACACCTCAGCGCATACATGCATATACAAACCCAGAGTGGCGACACCTTGATATTTACAGAGGGTGCTAATCATCCTCTCCATCTATTCCTGCTACGATATAAGTGCCAATGATTGCTTTAATTAGCTAATTAATCAACAAGCTCTGACGAGACGATAAGACGGCGTCGCCACTGTGGATCGAATTAAACGTCACTCTGAGGTCCTAGTCTTCAGAGTGGCTGGGCCCCCATGCTGCTCTCATTTACCCCCACCAGCCCCCACCCTGCCCCGCGCAGCGTGTGGAACCAGCCCGACATCGCCAGAAAAAACATTACCTCTTTATATCATCACAGCCGTAAGTCAACAGTGACTGAGTACCCAGAAGCCCCTGGGTGGGGACTGAGTGCCTGACCCGTTTTGACTCAGAGCTACTCCGCCACATCTAAGAAGTGTTTTAAGGCTAGACGGTGGGAATAGGAGTGCGGCTGAATGGCTGCAGCACCGTGGGGGATGACACTTATCTCCCCCGATTGTGGAGATAGATGGCGTGCTGAGGCAGGAACTTGTTGAGATCTACAACGGAAGTGTAAATTGATTTATTCACTCTGAGCCGATTCAACAGCGAGGACGGAAAGCGCCCGTCTGTGGACATAACAACGCCTCTTGAGTCATGGCAGGGTTGAGGCACACAGTCTCTCTTACAGGATGCTCTCTTAATGTAGCAGAGGTGTGGCAGGGAGTGTAATGCAGTCAGGAGCTTCTGCAGTAAAACAGCAGAGCCTTTTTTTTTTTTAGACTGTGCTGCCTCGGCACAGTCCAATCCCGCCTGCACAGGCCACAAACCTCTCCTCCATTTCCTCGTGAGAGCATCGCATTGCGCTGCTGGACTGAAGGTGAGTGCAGCTTGTGCTGAACGCATGCACCACGCTAACACAACAAGCCAGGTGCCATCGCAGATACATACTTTTGTAGGGGAGAACCAGAACCATGCAGAGCCTCAGGCTCACGGAGCCCAGGCCTCGGCCAGGACTCCGGGACCGCAGGCGGAGCCACTTACCAGGGAACCTCTCTTGTAGTGACTATACCATGTGCCTGGCGAGTCTTTGGGCCATTTTGCCATTTTGCTCTGTAAAATATAAGAGGCGTTCAGGGAAGGGAAAGGGAAAGTCGGGAGTCTGGCTTACCAGTTTACCACGTTTGAATTCACTGAACCAGGAGCCGGGATTCTCCTTTGCCCAGGATGTGAGCCTAGCCTGGGGGGGGCATGGATCAACAGAGAGGCAGAGCAGCGTTAAAGAATAAGAAACAGATCAGACAGAAGCACATCCCCACTCTTTCTTTTCCCCTCTTTCTCCTCCCGTTTTGTCCTCTGCAGGGTCTTTCCGGACCTGAAACGGCGTTTAGTGAGATGAACCAGACCGGGGCAGAGGATTTTACTCAGCCATTATGCCATTTTGTACAGTACAAACAGTAGCTGGCAGCTAACTGCTGCTGAAAAATTCATGAGTACACAGTGATTAATTAAGAAATGATCGCCTGCGAGGAGCTCTTACACCGCGGCACCTCTCCCTCGCCGCTCGGCGTTGGTGTTGTGCAGCCACGGCGCACTAACTTTGTTATGACATTTAAAAGCTACGAATTGGCCGACAGGGCGCGGCTCTAATGGCCTTGGGTGTGACAATGATGAATTCCTCCATGATGAGATAGCGGGGCTTGATACGGGACTGTCATCAACAACTTAATGAATGAGCGATAGGGAGCGAGATGGCTTAATCGTTGGGGGACAGCATACATTAGACCCACGCTGCCTTGAAGGTGACCTGCTTCAGTTGTTACTGGAGAGGACTGAGCGGAGGAGGACACCCGTACCCTTGCGGCGACTTTCATCCTTTTCCTAAAATCCATGCTGGCACGTCCGGCTGTCTGACCGTGACTCTGCGCAGGGTGGGGGCAGCACAACTATGCGCTTTTATAATCACCGCGGCAGTCCGAACACGGAGCGTGCAAAAAGACTGACAACTTGGGCTTTTTCTGTCAAGCAGCCTATCACCAGCACGCTATAAAGAGTCTGCTTCATTATTCTGAGCTTAAGCAAACCCCTGCTCCTCTGAGGCTCGGTGAGTGGGATCATTAAAATGGCTGTAGCGCCGTGCTATTACACAACCACCCCCTCCCTCCCTCCCTCCCTCTATGACTTGTCAAAGACAGCGTTCCCAGTGTTTCACCACTCATGCATAATGAACTGCTCAGTGTGCCAGTCACCTGCCACATGATTTTACAGGTGATGGCGCCTTGTCTAAAAATGGCACTGAAACAACGAAGCATGGATGAGTTAGTGTGTGTGTGTGTGTGTTTTTGAATGGGGGGCTGTCGTCTCCCTGCAAGCTCAAACTGTCAGAACTAAACTGAGGTTTAGCATGTTTGTAAAATACCTCCAGCCCCCCTCCCATGGGAAATGCAGAGGCCTGTCGAGTCATCTGCCACAACTCCTTCATAACAACACAACCAGGTAACCTCATGGAGGCTAATTATATGAGTCAATGCAATAGACTTCCTGTTGCTAACAGTCTGGAGATATACAGGTTATTTATACAGTACGCGCAACAGTTTTGAGCTGTCGGCTTTCTCCCTGCACTATGACTTTACTCTGAGATAAGTAAGTTATGATTTGGCCCAACAGTATATAAATAAAACTCACAATCACAAACAGGAGGACCGGGTGATAAAAACTCTCTTCCCTTGACTCAACCTGGTGTATGTGCGTGTGCGGGCACTCGCGTAGCCAGACTTACCCCTTCAGATTTCTTGTCTGGGAAGATGCAGCTCTCTCCGCCTGCTGTGAAGTTGCAGTAGACCTTGAAGGAGTCCCGCGAACAGCCCTGGTTCGGATCAATCCAGTACTCCCCTGAAGAGAGCGAGAGAAGGAGGAAGCGAGGAGAGTGCAATTATAGAGTGGTGCGCCTGATTTGAAGCCCATGCTGTTCTCCTCCGGGTCGGGGCGATGTCTGCATGTCCTGTTCTCAAGTACCAACCATGTCTGCACCATCTGTTGCCTCTATATTATCTTTGAAGATGTGCAGAGAAAAGGTTACCAGACTCCCTTTAAAAACGACGTTGTTTTAAAATTGCCTCAAGAAAATAACATATATTCTGAAAGACAGTATACAGCACATGCCAAATTTTTTTGTGTATTTTCTACTAAATTCGTCAGAAAAAGTAATGCAACTAGTCTGATGTATTTCAACAAAAAAGTGAGTCCTGCTGCTGAGGTGGAACATTATACAAAAATGAGAATACTTGCATTAATTAGTCACTTAATACTTGCATTACTAGCGATTACGGATTAATTGCTGAAATACCCAAAATGCACCTTGATTCCTGGGGCTGCGACTAATTATTATTTTCATTATAGACCAAATTATCTTCTCAATCATTGGGTATAAAAAAATCAAACTAGATTATCTAAAGCCCATGGGGATGTCATCCAATTGCCTTTTTTAAATCCTACCAACACATTAAAATTTGTTATCACAGAAGAAAAGAAAAGCAGCAACAAATCCTTACGAGTGACAGGCTGAAAATGGGGAAAGTTTTTCGACTTGAAAACTAACCCTACAACAATTAATATTAAACAAGTTGATTATTTTTCTGCCAACCTTTGCACATTTACTTGAATCTCATTTACTATTCATTAATGAGCATTCACCAACTCATATTAACGTATTAACATATTAACCCTCTGTGCTTGTGCCTTAAACCCCCGTTTACCTGACCTTGGTTATCCAGTGACGTTGATAAGTTTGGGTGCGTGTACTATTTGCAGTGTATATGTGTTTCACAGCAGCTGTAGCAGGCAGAGATGTGGATTAAAGAGAGGCTGCACAATACAGCTCAATGTAGCATCCAGTTGCATTGTCTTTTCCCTCGACACTTCTCGCAAGCTGTTGCCATTTCGGTACAGAAATTGAAAAACCGTGGAGAGAAAGGATTAGACAATAGACCTGACGCCTCATTTAGACAAGATGCGATACGAACCATCAGGGAAATCGGGGTGGCAGAGCTGCAGGTCCTTGCAGGTGCGAGCGGGGTTGCTCTGAGTGCCCAGGGGATGCTTCATCTGCTCGATCTCCAGTTTCAGGGAATTGAGCGAGCCGAAGATTTCCTCCATGCCGTCGTCGTAGTCCTTGTAGTTGGCGTCGGCGGGCGCATCGTCCATCATCTGGCTGGCGTCGATGTTCCTGCGCGTTCTGCCCTTCATTGATGCCTGGATGGGGAGCGGGTGAATGACATCTCCAGGAGGGCCCTGTGCAGGAGAGATGAAACGGAGAGACACAAACGCCAGTCAGAGGTTGAGGATGAAGATGATGTAAATGTTCATAAAACCAGGAGATAACCACTAGTCGACTAACAAAGGAAATGGTGAATCCACTCAAAAGACTAGTGGATAAACTTACAGGAGGACCAGGAGGTCCAGGTGTACCACTCTCTCCCTTTGGTCCAGTTTGACCCTGAAGACGACAAATGAAAGCAATGCTCATTATTAAGCATGTGTCACAAGAAATACTGGGAATTTTTGCTTTCACCAAAACACTTACCGCTGACCCTTTAGCTCCTTTGGGACCAGGGGGACCCTAAAAAAACAACACAAAGTTGACCAAGTAATCAATATTGGCTTAGACATACTTACAGCTGAGATAGACCGTCTCTAATTCATCATCTATACTGTGTCTTACGGGTAATCCGGGAGGACCCAGGGGACCGAGTGGACCTGAGGGACCAGCAATACCCTACAGAAGAAGCAACAGAGGGTGAATCCATAAATGTTGGGTGACGACAGAAGGGGCAGTGTTTATTCCTGACGCAACAGTACTGAGTGGCATGAGGGATATTAGCAAATGTAAATTAAAGAGACCACAGACATAAAGAAGACTATCAATAACTTTCAGGGGGCAGATACTTGGCACGGTCTGTCCTTTTGCATACAGAATTAAAAACATAATTTGTGCAGGACTTTTTCTGTGGTTCCAGCGTGGTTTTCCTTGCTTACATTTTCTCCTTTGGGACCAGATGATCCTGGAGGACCAGGAAGACCTCTATCACCCTTTTCACCCTGTTCACCTGGAGGTCCAATAAGACCAATAAGACCGGGATGGCCCTGAGGGCAGAGAACAACACACATACACATTAACAAGTCAATAATATGCTACGACAAACATTAGCCCAATAATATATCTATCTGTCACACCCTCTAATCTTTAGGGTAATGATCTGATGGCTGGAGGCAAACAACAGATGTAATCAATCTGTAAGTAAATAGGTTAATTAGTCTTTGTTACAGTATTTGCTTATGCTCCCCATCAAAACAGTCCAATCAATTGGTGCTGGTGTTGCTCACCTTTTCTCCTTTGACACCAGAGTCTCCTTTCAGACCAGGTAAACCAGGAGGGCCCTGTGAGAGGGATAATACAGTTTCAGATCAGCTGCACATATTATGTGAAATACCTCATTTCAAAGGGCAGGGGTCACTCCTACTCACCATAGGTCCGGGGGGTCCATCTGGGCCTGGAGGACCGGGTAGACCTTGCTCTCCCTGCAAAGAAATCATAGTTATACAGTGTTTTTCCCCCTAGCTCACATAAAACACAGTTTTTTTAAAATAGCATGTCTTTGATGATCTGACATTTATAAAAACTGCTCATGTACACATCTCTATTACATCTATTACACAACTTTAATTTGACTGGGATGAATTGGTATGAGGGTAAGAAACACTTTACTTACAACTGGGCCAGGGATACCCCTGAGGCCTTCAGAACCGGGCTTGCCAGGTGATCCTTGAGGACCAACGGGACCTGTCTTTCCTTGGGGACCTTCCAAGCCAGGCTCTCCCTGTAACATAAAGACAGGATACACTTCAGCCATTTGACTCCGGCCCACTTGTTGTTCTGTTGAGATTGCAGTATCTGTTGTTACCTTGGCTCCCTTTTCTCCTTGCCTTCCCTCAGGTCCGGCAGCTCCAGGGGGTCCCTATAAAAAAACAAGCAATAAAAAAACAGGGATGACAGAGATTAATATTGCAGAATAAAAAGTGAGAATATTTTAGCATTTCAACACTGATTTTGCAAGGACAGGGAGATGAGCGCATAGAACAGTACTCACTCTCTTTCCTGGTGGTCCAGAGGGACCAGACTCTCCAGTGGGTCCAGGTGAACCCTAGTGTTAACAGAGTTTCAGAGGGTGGAAATGAAATGCAAATCCATCAATTTGCAATTTAAATGACATTCCTGAATTCACAGTAATGACATAGCGCTATGGAAAAGTGTCACTCACAGGCTGACCGGGCTCTCCATCATCTCCCTTGTCACCGGATGGACCGTCTAACCCCTGCACAAGAATGGAACAAAACCTCAATCATACCACATTACATCAAAATCAATCCGTAAAGAATAGTGTTTGCACAATTGATAACTCATGCCAATACGTACAGCGGGACCAGGCTCTCCAGGGGGACCGGGGTCACCGGGGAAACCACTTGGACCCTGAAAATCAATAAAAGCTGCATTAATATTTTTTTTCTTTTTTGGCTACACAACTTACTTTCAGGTCAATATGGTCCTCTGTGTGACAGACCTTATTGATTTGTCGTGTAATTAAGCTGAGGGTAGAATACAACTTACTGGGCTTCCTTTAGGACCATCATCTCCAGGTGGACCCTTGGGGCCAGGAGGTCCAGCAGCACCAGCCGGACCAGCCTCTCCCTTTTCTCCTCGTTCTCCTCTTGGACCCTGGAATAATACACAGTTACCAACAATTCTAATTTAGAGACTGGTAGGATAAAACGGTGGAAAAGGAAACCTAAAAGGAAGAATTAACAGCCTCATTGAGCTTCATGGTCGTTGTAAATGAAACTCATTTGTAGCCTTAACTAATAAACAATGATTCATTTTCTTCTGTGGTCAAATTGGCGATCGCTTTCAATCTTTGTCAACCATGTCAAGACAGAGAGAAGAGGATGGGATCACTCACCGGTGGGCCAAGTTCTCCCTGAAGTCCTGGCTCTCCGGTTTCGCCGGCATCTCCCTGATAAGGAAGAGAGGGAGAAGGGCGGAGGAGAAACAGACATTATCACAGGGCTGATTTGTTGATCCAACACAGCTCTAAAATTCCCATCATTTACAGAACCCGCCCCCTCCCCCTGCTGTCCCGGTGCCCTTGTCGTACAAATGGTGATAGAAAGAGATGACACGAGAGATTTCAATCCGTCAAGCGCAGGTGGAGCGGGTGGCTGCAGGAAAGAGGGCGCTGACCTCACTGTTCTCCCTGGGACCCTGCCCATATATCTTGTCCTCTTCCTCCTGCCTTATTGAATGGTTGTCCTGTTGTCTCACCTATACACCGGCACTATCGTTATTCACTGTCACATAAGTCTATGCCCCCAGCCCCCGTGGGGTTTGGTGCACTCCAACACACCTGTTTCATTGGAAAATAGCAGCCCATGTAATATTTGGGAGAGAGGTCACCGATCGATAGCACGGCTCTGAGGAGCCAGTGATGTGTTATGATAAGCACATCCGGAGTCTCTCCAGCATGAACAACAGCACTTTATTGTGAACATCCACCCGATACTCTAAATTAGTGTCTGGCTGTCTTCCAGAACCACCCTGGCTGCTGTCGAGAAATCCACTCTAAGCAGTCGGTGCACCTGTTTAAAAGCGTGACTGATCCTCCCGTATCGGGAGCGCACAGTGTTTTCATCTGAGAAGCCTCGCACAGGCCGTGACCACGTCCTGAGGACAGCCTGCTCATGTCCACTGCGGGGGACGCTGCCACAATCTGCTGAGGCCAGGGAAAATGAGAGCATGAAAGACAGCTACTCGTCACTGCTACATGAGGGATGCGTTTACAGGGAAAAAAGCCTAAGCTCAGATGCTCACCAGCTCCCAGGGCCGGCTAATAAGATGCAAGATCAGCTGAAGCACGATTAGCCGAAAGAGTGTTGTGTTTGCGCAGGAGAAGGACACGCCATCCTCAGGGAGATTATAAAGGAGTAAAAGGTGATTCTATTGACTGAACCAGATAAAACAAATCGCACCATCACTACGACTGGAGGGCGAGCTGAAAGCTGCATAGCACTGCGGCCAGCAGCTGCAGACGCTGCCAAAAAGTGGCCTTTCATAATGAAGGAGCAACAACAAATAAGAGTGAGAGTTGATTTTATGAGGGCTGCCTTTAATAATGCATTTATCATCTCGGATTTGCAAGTAAGGTGCCACCGAGTATTTATTCATACACTCTCTGCACTCAGCAGCAGGGCTGTTGGGCATGGGAGCCCGTCCATTAGATTTGCTGTGCATCTGTCACTCCACAGCAGAGAGAAAAAAAACCCGATCATGTCCAATTTAAAAGGGTATCATATAAATAGGCATATGAAATATTAAAGGCTGTAAAGAGGTGTCATTCACAGGCTTTACCGCAGAGTACAGAGAAGCTTGCACACTGAATCTGCTGTGTTGTCACACTTGTCTCATGGGCAGGTTGCAATGAAAAATGTATCAGCTGGAATTCATGACCTTTTGTTGTGTTGTCTACCCCTTAAGCAAAGTTGCATAAACTAGAAATTAAAAATCCACATCAAGAGACCGTTCCCCAGGTGCCACTTTGAAAAATATGAATACATTAGCAGTTAGATGAATATATTTCAGCAGGTGGAGTGGGCTCAGTTTCAGACCAGACTGGATTCTCCAAGAGGAAACTCTTCTTATCTGGAAGGCTCAGCGCCGCCAAAACACAAATACACGGCAGCTCAAAACATGATTATGCAGCTGTCAAATTACAGGATTCACGTGGGCAGTTAACTTTCTGAAATCATGTTCCACGAGACAAATATCTGTGTGTGATTATGTGCATGAAAAGTGTTTTGGTAGTTTTCATTTTTCGCCGTCTGTCTAAATATCTGTTTGCGATGGGGAATAAATTTGTGCATTTAGATAAGTGCCTACCAGATAAATGCAATTACTAGCAAATAAAAAGACGTGCAAAACATCTGATAGGATGTGAATCCGGAGATGTTTGTGTTACACAGGTGTAAATGAAAAAGCGGTGCTACTCCATGAATAAAAAAGGGCCCTCAAAGCAACACTAATGCTCCCGATCTGCTCGCACAAAACCTCAGCTGCTCCAGGAACAGAAACAAGGTTTTTACCTTTTCTCCGACAGCGCCGGGGTTTCCGATACCGCCAGGAGGTCCCTGAGGGCCGTCTGCTCCTGGTGGTCCTGAGGGGCCTCTGGGTCCAGGGGGGCCAGGTGGACCCTACGGGGGAAAAAGAAGAGCCAGTTTAAATTAGAGATACATTTCACCTACCTACTGCTTTTAATGAAAAGGAGCGAATGATAGCACAGTCAGTCAGATTATATTCAGTCTCTGTCAGGCTCTTACCATCTGACCAACGTCTCCAGTTTCGCCTTTCTCGCCCGGTGGTCCAGGCAGACCCTGAGGAGTGTGAAGACGATTTTGATCATAAAGACTGCATGTCCTCAAATCACATATCACCACCGTTTGTATTTCTAAACACAGTCCGCACCTGCAGCCCAACTGGGCCTGGAGGTCCGGGGAATCCTCTGGCTCCTTCATCTCCCTTCTGGCCGAACAGACCTTGCTGACCTCTGGGACCGGGCTCACCATCTGCACCCTGCACAGTACAATGGTCGAAGGGGGTTGGAATCAGGATATGCACACAAACGCTTGTGGCACTGTTAGGCTAACAGATAAATTACATGATCTGAGCACACAACCCAAGCTGGACACTTACAGCTGGACCAGGTGCTCCAACAGGTCCTTGAGGGCCGGTAGGACCAGGTGGACCCTGCAGGGGAGGAGGAACACATCACAATGGCAGTCAACAGTTTTGTCCTTCGTGTTTCAGAATCCACATATTCGCAAGGATAACTGGATAAGAAGTGGCTCAAACTTACATGTTCTCCTTTGTCACCCTTGCTTCCTTTCTGACCCGGCTCTCCGATCTCGCCCTGAGGAGTGAAGCGATCACAGTGTGAAACCAAGACAGTAACACAATCAAAGTAACGCACAAGCGAGAGTGGGTGATGAAATATGACACCGAACAATGTTAAGTTATTATCAAAGACAAGATGACACAATAAAACTTGCACTCAATCATATCCTGCCTTTTGAAAAGACATTTTTTTACAGCTCTATCTGTGGATATTTCAATTACATCACTCCTCTTCTGAGAAATGGTGACAAACATAGCTCACATCTGAAGGGGGGCTTATCATGATGGTTGAGTCACTGGTGCTGCCAACAGTAAGCAACAGAAATAGAAAACTAGTCCCATCTCAACCTGTTTGCATCAAGAATTCCCAGACTGAGGAATGTTGTGCCATTCTTTCAAAGCCTCCACATGTTGTGGGCGTTGGAAGAAATAATGCTAATAACTACCAAGGCCAAAGGCATTTACTTTTTTTTCAGGAGGGGGGTGTCAGTCAGACAATGCTCTTTGTGAAGCAGCATTAATCTCTTTTTAAAAAAAAGCCTCAGAGTTGTCTGTTCCCCATGGACAAGGATTTATAATGAGAAAGTGTCGGAATGTATGTAAATATTAGCTCGCAAGATCCTTTTTTATCTGCATGGCAAATAGCCTCTGTATCCTCTGTGTCCGTGGACACCACGGGGACCGTCGCGAGGCCAGTTAAGAACCGAGGCGTTCTTCAAAGGATAAGAGATTATCCTCTGAGTATCTCCGGAAGCTGATCTTCCTGCAAATGTTTTTTAGAGGGGATGAGGAGCTGTTCTTGCTTCTGAACATTAAAAGGGTCATTTTCAAACATTCTGTCACTGCCACAATGTCGCCCCCCCACCCTTTGTCTATTTGTACAGAGGGGAACAAAGCAGTGTTTTAAGGATCTGGTAATTGATGGAAACTGTCACACAAATTCCCTTCAGAGCTTTTAAGGTCACAGGGAAAGAGACAAAAGGATATTCTGTGCACATCTCTGCTGTAAAGTTTAGTGCCTTTGTAAAGTGTGTGTATGATGCCAAAAAAACCTGAAACCTTCAACTCAGCATTGAAAATTCTCTGTACCTGGAGAGGAAAAAGGGCCATGAAAAGTAACTCACCTTGTCTCCGTCCTCTCCTGGTGGTCCTGGGGGTCCTCCGGGTCCTGGCAGACCCACTGGTCCCTGAATACCATCTCTTCCAGCTGGGCCTTGAGGTCCTTTCTCTCCCTATAATATTGTTTTCATAGTTCAACACCATGTGGTCAGCCATGCTATACTTGCTTTGCATTTTGCTATGATATGACGTTCTTACCGGTCCACCTTTCTCTCCGGCAGGGCCTGGGGGCCCCTGAGGGCCAGGACGTCCAGGAAGGCCGGTAGGTCCAGCTGGGCCAGCAGGACCACGTTCACCAGGAGAACCCTACAGTGCCAACGTACAGTAGTACCGACAATTATCAGACTGACACTGAAACACTGAAGCAAAATGATGATATCGAGCTGGTAGGTCTCTTCTGTAAGTAGCAAACTGCATATCTCTGTGTTTTGTAGGAGCCTGGAAGAAGTGAGGGCAGGAAGTTGACTATGAAGACAATTCCCAGAGATGGAGGCAGAAGGAAAGGTGAGAGAATGAGAGTGACAGACTGAGGAAGCAATGCAGTAAATTGCACTCACAGCAGGGCCGGGTGGACCATGAGGACCCTCATTCCCTTTCAGGCCGTGGGCCCCCTGCAGAACAAAAAGAAAAAAGAAGGCTTCAGAAAACAAACATATCTGTTGGGGAAGCACACATCCTGCCTCAAACTGGACTCCTTATCTTCCGACAGGCTCAGCATGAGATGAAAAACCTCCCTTAAGCCCGAAGTGTGAGGCTGAGAGCAGACGGGAGGAACTGTTATTTAACAAAACTGCAAACTGCAAACATCCGTTACATCACAAAAGAACAGGTGTATCGCATAATTTCCTCAACCGTAAAGTCAGAAGAAAAGCTGTTTCTGCCAGCAGATACGCCTGGGCTGCATAACAACCAGGACCTGACTTTGTCAAGTTAGAATACAAAAGCTAAAAGAATAAACAGCCTGGGGCAGGCCGTTCCTCCTCCGAAGCCCTCTCAGGGATCCGATATCATGTCCGATTCTTGAGGTTCGTCACACTCTTACAGCGATTTCATGGTCCAGAACTGCATGCAATAACTAAGCTGTGACAGATACTGCATTTGTGAGGAGCTGTTGTTCTCAATCACAACGGAAGGCAATACTAACCACAGGGCCGGGAAGACCTCTCTCTCCGGTGAAACCTCTTGGCCCAGGCGGGCCATCCTTGCCTGCTGGGCCAGCAGGACCGGGGTCACCCTGTAGGTCAGAGCACAAACACATGAATTCTATAAAGGTAAAATTATGCTTCCATGAGATATCCAATCATTCTGTAAACAACAAATACTATTACAGGTAGGTATGATAGTGGCACAGTGCAAAAAAAAAATTAAATGTTAAACAGGAAGCTTCAGGCTTCACCTTGGCTCCTTCTTTGCCTGCAGCTCCAGGTAGACCCTGCTCACCAGGTGGGCCTGGGGGTCCAGGGTGGCCGCGGTCTCCCATTGGTCCAGTCTCACCTGTTGGTCCCTACAATTGGAAAATAACATATGAATAAAAATACAAAACAAAACAAAAACCAAATCATGGACACTGCAGCATAAACCCAGTTGCGGAGGAGGCGTGAACATAAGAAACTACAGTGAGAGGACGGAAGGAACGCTGTGAACAAAATCAGCAATTTAAATAAATGTTTTTTTAAAAAACATTTCTCCAGCTATCATAAACCATGCTGTGGAGAAGCTGAGCATTTGCTGTGTGGGAGGCCACACAGAACGCCGTTATCGTCAGCGTCCTCCGCTGGCATTAGCAGAGTGGCTGGGAGTCAAAGTCTAAACAATACGCAAGTCATGGCTAGTGAGATTTAGGTACGCGGATAGAACTTTTACTTTTCTCAGATAAACAAGACAATGTGTGCAAATAAGTACAGATTAATAGAAATACATATTTGTTGTCTATAAGTTGTGCGACTAAACCAAGACGTACGAGAAGAACAAGTCAGAGTGACTCACCTGAGGTCCAACCACACCTGGAGGACCAGGAGGGCCGGTCTTGCCTTGGAATCCCTGTTTATTACAGAGGAGGGAAGGAAACGGGGATTGTCAATGACTGGTTTGGTTGGACAACCAATGAAGAGCTGCTGCACAATTGAAGCAGTTCACTCACAGTCTCTCCTCTCTGTCCAGGATGTCCAGGCAGTCCGTCTTTCCCTGCAGGTCCCTGAGGAAAAATACACAAACCCATGAATGCGCAGTCCAGATAGACAAAAGGTAGCCTCTGTGCATGGTGTATGTCTGGACATACCGGAGGACCCTTTGGTCCTGGGAAACCTGTTGGTCCCTGAGGCCCAGGCAGACCCTAAAGCAAACAACAAATGACTCTTGGTCAACAATCGCTTGTCTCTAATAGAAACGTGATGCTAAAATGACTCTTGATGATGGTACGTACCCGCTCACCGGGAGGTCCTGGTGGGCCGTCATTTCCTGAGTTACCCTGAAGAGACAAAAAGAGGAATTAAATGGTGGACTTGGATAACAACAGTTTAATAACAGGCAGTGGAATACTTTATGCACCTTTGGTCCAGCTTTTCCTGTTGGTCCTCTTGGCCCTCTCTCTCCTCGAGGCCCCTTGAGGAAAAAGACGCCGTCATTAAAATCACAGAAATGGTTCCTTGGAGATACTTGCAACCTGAGGATGCTGAGTTTAATTATTGTTGCAGTTCGGATCGCCCGGGCTGAACCTTCGCCCTCACTCAGTTTGCCAAGCTGGCCATCTGCATATGACCGCAAGTGTGCTGAGTAAGACTAACCGTCGGTCCTCTCTGTCCGCGTGGGCCAGGCTTTCCCGCTGTTCCCTGCAAATGAGGAGAAAACACACAACCATTACAGGAGTGGCACTCACATCGCAAAGAGGTTGCATCCTCCAGGAGGATGAATCTAATGCCAGCAGACAGTAGCATGTGCAAGCAGATTTCGACCGGGCCGGGCCGTTTTAGAGCTCTGAAATCATCTTTTATTGTTACTCAGAAATTACCTGTTTCAAAATGAGCAAATCAATATCCATCATCACTTCCATTCATTACCTTCGAATGGCACAGTTTAAAAAACAGCAATGTACAACATAATGGCTTTACAGGAATATTGCAATTACAGCGGCTGCATACAACTTTAATGAGAAAAACAATTACATCCTTTGTGTTGCTTTTAAGAGTCGAACAAGTGCTGCGAAACTATGTTAATGGTACTGTTTCCCGTCCTGTCTGGCGGCTCAGCTTCATAAACTTCACAAATGCTTGGTTAAGATGAAAAGCTGTGTGTGCCTTGCTCCACTCATGGTGACAAACCATTACTCTTGTAGGCGAGCTAATGGCCCGTCCCCCGAACAAAGAAAATGAAGCATTGCTCAAGCACCACAAAGTGATAAACAATGCTTTTGGTAGCTTGAAATGAGTTGTGTAACTGATAATGAAGAAGGAATGCAATTGTCTTTCTGTTCTTGGTAAAAATCTTTATTTTAGGGCCATGCAACTTCCTGTGGGTTGATAAATCTGGAGCTGGGACAGTCTGTCTGCAGCGCTGTGCCTGTATTGATCCGACCCTTGTAGGAATGAGAAGAATAATAAGAAGTCTATCTGACATACCCGAGTTCCTTTCTCTCCATTGGCGCCAGGGAAACCTTGGAAACCCTGAGATCCCTGTGTGCAGAAGAGAAAGACAGTAATTAATCATTTGAGAGACAAACCTTAAATATTATATCCCCTTGTTTGTTCCCCAAGACATCCCCAGCTTATTAAACGCAACAGGACCCTGGGTGCTCTGTAAATAAAAGCAGTGTTTTATTGTTCCGGAGCTGAGCGCCGACACCAAAAGGCATATTTAAATCCCTGGCTCTTTGATCAGGGAGCTTCAAGCATGTCCAGTTGTCAGACTGTGGCTTTGCCTCAAAGAGGCCCAGGGATGAACTATCACAAGTTCAGCAAAGCATTTTTCATTCCCTTTCAAATGTGCACAGGAACATGCATGTGTGTAGTGACATTTGGGCTGAATTGCGTCCCCTGTCTGACATTCAAGTTACTCTCCACTGAAATCAGCGAACAATATTGTTCAGTGATATGTGTGCAGTTACCTTTGGTCCTTGTCTTCCTGGGTAACCTGGCAATCCGGGAACTCCAAGTTTACCCTGTAAATGAGAAATTTGTGTTTAGATTTACCTGAAACTCCACACCACAGACTAATCGTTGTACTTCAGTAAACTAGAGGGGCTATTGTCGGAGGTCAGGCGACTTGAATATGGGTCTTTGAGACCTGCAAAACTCTAGTGTGTCACCTACTTTACAATGATCCATGAGATCTCTGAGTAGATCATGTGTGAAATCAGTTCTGTTTTTTGGGTCAACAATGCCCATGTTATGTGCTTCAATATTCAGTGATCCTTTTGATGAATGCATTAAATATATGAGATGCTTTGCCCATGAAATACCTAGTATTTGTATGGGTTTTCAGTGATTAAACATTGCTCAAATTATGGAACGATGATCTCCTAATGAGTGCCTTGTCCGCCTAAACGCAGGACAAGCAGCCCACTTACATTTGCACAGCTGTGGATGTAAACAATTAGAATATTGGGCATCTTGCTCCTTATCAGCTCCAGCTCAGTGTGCGAGTGTAGGAATGGCGGCTGCTGTGCAGACTGATTAAATATGAAAATGACTCAGCCGTGTGGGCCAGACACAGACCGAGGTCAACAGCTATAGTGCTGTGTAACTGCCATCATGAAAATATATGTGGTTACTATGGAAAATGGCCATAGATTTCACTCCAACTCTTTGTGCTTGGTGGCTGAGGACTTGCCCAATCAGATGTCCACAAGTTTGTTTAGGAAGTCTCAAAGACACTCAACAACTCAAGACCATTTTCACTGTTTTTAGGGAAAGAGGCCATGTTAAATAGAAGAAAAAATGAAGCTTTTCTTTTTTTTTCTAACCACAAAACTGGCTGAGGTATCGTGGGCAACAGCTTACCCAGTGTTCAATTTAACAATAAAGAACGCTAAGAACTGAATCCATTTCACGCTCCCAGTTGGTTCGAGAGCAGCAGCGGTGAAAAATCGGTTGCTGTTCAGAGCACACCGATCGGAAAAACAATTTTCCTTGTTAAGCCCTGCTGAGCCATCATCCTAGATCAAACATGACGGATGATACAGAGTAACAGCTCGGGTGGTTTTTATTCTGTTTTATCAGTCAGTGTAAAGACTTAAGCAGAGTATCTGCAGGACGTCTGGCCAAAGGAGCTTACCTTCTCGCCACTCGGGCCTAGAGGACCGGCATCTCCTGGGAGACCTGAGCGACCCTTCGGTCCCTCTGGACCGTCTTCTCCTCTGGGTCCTGCTGGTCCGAGCTCTCCCTGGAAAGCACGCACACACATCACATGCATTATAAATAATGCCCTGATCCACTGTTACCACATTGTGGTAACTGAATATCCTACATGGATTTATCATTTATTGTTGACCTGTAAGCTACCAGGCTTTCCTTTTTTTTTACAACCCTCTCCCTCTGTTTTTAATACATTAGAAACTGAATTGTTGACTGCAATTGTTGATTCCCTTTTCCCTGGTTCGTCGATTAACAACAAAACAAATCATTCATCAATCATTGGTTTTGCTTATTCCATGACAGTTTTATAGATACTGTCATGTCCTCACTTAACATAAAAAAAGAAATGATTCACAGTGTATTAGGTCATTGATTTACAATGACAAAAGACAAAGATAAGGCACACATTTCCATCCCTTCTGGTAGATTCAGGTCACCCTTTTTAAAACTGGTGTGGGTGTAAAGTTGCTTCAAGAATCGAGTAAGGCGATTTTCCCTCTGCCGACCACCCCTCAAAGCACTTAGCAATCCTCGGTGTGCAGGACACACGCTAAGTGATCGAGTGCAAACTCACTCCGACAGCCTGAGACCCAGCGGCGTGTGAAAGGTATCCAGCTAAGGGCTCGTGCAGCGAGCATGTGTGCACACACAACTGCGCTCATGTTGCACGCAAAACACCACGTCAGGCAGACTGCGCCCGACTCTGTGTTCGCGAGCTCATCAAAGACATCGCTTCAAATTGATCACTCCCTCTCTCTCTCTCACACACACACACACACTTTTCATAGGCATGCTTAAAAAGTGAGTCATTTAGATTCTGGTCCACGTCTGCTCCGGAGCAGAGGGCCTCCTCAAATCTTTGCTTTCATCTGGATCTGCTACATCTCCAGAGGAAAAACCGGCTGGAGCCCCCGTGTCTCTCTCTGGGGTTTGAAGGGCTTTAAAGTGACATTGATTTCTCCTTCCTTTCTGCACTCGGCTACATAGACATGGCTGGTCAGGGATTGGGGATTTAATATTTGAAGTAAGGTGCAAGTTCTGTATCTCTGTGTAAAAAAGAGGTGTTTTTCCTGTGACTTGACAGTTGTAAGCCCCTCGTGTGGTTCGGTAGAGGAAGCTGTTGCTGGGTAAACTTGTCAGCCTGGTGCTGAAAGTTGCTGAGGTTAGGAATGACTGCAAAGTGGCAAGAGGGGATAGAAAAAGAATTGCAAACTGCTCACGTAAACACATTCGCACGGGCACACGCGCACACCAGCTGGCAGTCGGAACAACACCTTATGTTTGCTCATTACCCACAATTCCACCCAAGTCGCAGAGGCACGGGCCCATGAGGGGCGAACGCGGCAGAAGTGGTTGATATTTTCACTTAGTTCAAGGAGAGGTCACCCGCCCCCCCAACAAAACTTAGCTCCACGAGCAGTTCAGACTGCAGTTAGTCGTCATAATTTGGTTTAATTCATTCAAGGCTCGATTGCACAGTTTAGTCAATTAGAAACAAAGGAGCCTTACCCTGTCGCCCTTGATACCCATGTCTCCCTTGAAGCCGGGGAAGCCGTCTTCTCCCTGGTAAGAGAAAAGCGAGGAGGTAATGACGAGGAAAGAATCAGATAATACACATGTTGAAATCGTCGCATTCAAACACAGATGTACAGTCAAAGACAAGCACACACACACACACACAGAGGCAGACTTGGTAGGATCCCCTGTTGCCATAGAAACTCTTGATTGCTTTTTTTCTGTGCCAGTAAAAATTCAAATGACTTTCACAGGATTTCGCTGAGATTATCATTAGCATGAAACATTTCATGCAAGACGGCCACCGCCACTCCCAGCCCATCATCACTGCCGCGAGCGCCCGCTGTCATTCTGACAAAATAATGCAGTTTCTCTGAGGTTCAAAGTCCTCTACTTTTCACGCTGTCGCGTTCTCAGCTCTCTTACCTTTTCACCCTTGTTTCCTTTAAGACCCCGCACGCCGTCGGCTCCCTGTGATGCAAGAACAGAGAGGAGTTACATGGTGGATGGGGGGGTACATGCAGCATAAAAGGTGGGAGGGGGGATTAAGTCCCACTGTGACAGGAGGATATTCACGTCCAGTGTGATTGCTGGAGTTTTTCTAAAATGAGGCTGCAAAGTCATTAAAGTTATCCAGTGCAACTGATTGCCACCACTTTTTTCACCCACGTGTCAAAAGAGTGTGTGGCGGAGGACAGGACCTGCAGAATTTTAGCTTTTGAAACCCTCACAACTTTCTTTCCTGACCCGTCTCGTCATTGTCTCAGAGAGGGCAGACCCTGGCCTTGTATCGGGGGCGCTGTTAGCTGGATGTGGATCCACCCGTGTGATCCCCTCTCTCAGTGGAGGCTCTAATGATCGGATCAGTCACACCCTCTTGCCGTGAATTAGTTGATGGGATTTCTTTTGTCACGGCTTTATCAGCTGCTAATGACGCCAAACGAGAGAAGGGGCCCTGCGCCTTCAGCTGTTATCGTGCCCCCGTGGAAAAAACCTCAGCACCACCTTACAGCAGATAAATTGATGTCAGATCTGCGAAGCTGACTTTACGGTTTTAACCTTTGCGGCACTGAGGGAGTTTTTATGTCTTTGTAAGAAAAGCAGAGGCCACTGAATCAGTCTTTCTTTGAAGGGCATGGTATTAAGCAGGAAGCTAGTGCTTTTAATTTGTTAACATTTTACAAAGTGATACACGGATGGTTGGACAAACCTTGGAAATAATAATACAGCTGTTTTTAGAGAAATTTTAATGAGATAAGAAAGTATTAGCTTAGAACAGTTTTAGTTTAATTGCACAGCACTAGAACATACTAAAATTGCACATAAATTGCTAAGTGAATAATGATCAACTCACCTTCACGCCTCGGGGCCCAGGATAACCAATGGGTCCTTGAGGGCCAGCGGGGCCCTGCAGCAAAATATATTTGGTGAGAGCTTGTAATACACACACACACACACACACAATTACAGTGCACACAATACAGTGCACACATGCACCCACAGGGTGAGCGTGATCTACAGCGCATTAATGCAAAATGTGTTATGCAAATTTTGTCAGAACTAGGACAAAGGAAGGTAAAAGAAATTAAGAAAAGAACGGCTGCAAGCTCCAAAAGTAAGAGGAAGAAATAAAACTTACCATGTGTCCTTTCTCTCCAGGAGGCCCCTCCTTTCCAGGGTGACCCTGTGAATTATTAAGAGAAATATTATTGCATCTCATTTCAGGATAATTACCGCCATAAATACTACAACACCCCTTAAAACTGAAGGATTAGGTTGTAAAACTAGTGGAGGATGTATCAAACTGGAAAATTGGAATCAGAACCCTTTTAAAGTTCAGTCTCATTTGGGAATTTTATCCTTAATGCATGGTATTAGAGAGGCACTACCGGCTATTACTGGGCTCTAAAAGCACGCACTTCACAACAAGTTGCAAGAAATTGATAGCGTTCTCACGAGACAGAGGAGCTCTGCAAAGCCTCTGACGGGTTTTCAGTGATGCGAGAGGGGACAGAGAAGGGAACAGACACCGGAGAGGATGGGAAGATGTTGATGGAGGATGTATCCTCTACCTCTCTTCCCTGTCTTTCACCAAATCTCTCTTTTTTTCTACACACACAGTCTCCTCCTGGCTTTTCCTTTCAGTAAGTTTGTTGATATTTCACAGCCTCTCTCGTGCCTCCGTCTCTCTAATTTGCCACCTGGTGCCCTCCATGACGCATCTGCCATTAGCGCCGGTGTCTTATGCGCCGTCTGCGCAGGGATGGCGAGTGTTTGCACGCACACGTTACACACCTGCGGTAGCGCTTCCGTCAGATAATTACCTCATTGTGCTTTGAGCGTGTGAAGCAGTTGTTTAAATGTGATGTAATGTTTTGAATGTGTTGTTAGGCCAGTTACACGTTTCTGTGGTTGTGTGGTGTAAACGCACCGGTGGACCATCAGCTCCTGGCATTCCTGGCAAACCTGGCTTTCCAGTGGGGCCCTAAACAGGAGACGAGATGTTAGCATGTTAGAATTCATTCTGATGGAGACATACATCCGATCGTTGTTGAGACATTTCCCAGAAAGCTTGTGGTGTCGCCACAAGAAACCTTCAGTAGGAATTAACCAGTGGGAACCACGGATATTAGCCACTAGCATGGCTACAGGGTGTATTTTTACCACCATTTATCATTTAGCATTTTTTTTATCTATTGAATTATCATGTAAGTCTGTGTTGTTATAATTAATAGTCAACCTGTGCAGCTGATTTCTTCTTTGTAACAACATTTTCAAGTAAATGATCATGTATCTGTTTTTGATTTCCCTCTGTTGTACTTCATCAAGTACCAGAGCCCTCTAATCTTTTCATTTATGCTCAGGAGAAAAATAGAACACCTGCATTATTCTGTCTCAAATTCCAGCTGTTCAGTAATAAACTGCATACCCGCCACATGAGCTGGAAAATGTGATTTAGCCGAAATTAGATTAGAATTGTATCAGGATTAAAATCTGTCTGTACTGTCTACCAGGCACTTTTTGGTCCCGCGCTGGGTACGGGGCTGCGTTTGCATAACAGTGTGATAAGCGCTTGGAACTGAATGAGACAGCAACTTGGCTTTCAGCTCATGCAAATGAATGAGACAATTTTCTGCAATTGTATAGATTTGGAGTCTGTGTTTGTTAACTTTTTTTCCCTGCGTGAGTTTGAGGAATGGCACATTATCATCATTCAGCAAGCATCTGGTGTCTCACCTTCTCTCCTGGAGGTCCGATGGCTCCTTGGGGCCCCGGGAGCCCCTGTGGAGAGGAAACGAAACGCTCAGAACATTTTATTTGATGGATGAGGGAATAAATCGAATGTCAGGCAACCACTTCATCACTGACCTGAGCACCTGGGTTGCCTTGCTGTCCAGGAGGTCCTGGCTCTCCTTGAGGTCCCTGGAAAAAAAACACAAAGCTGATGTAAGAAATCTCATTATAAACACAAAGACTGATGACTTTATTTACTTGAGTAAAACAACCCATGTGAAGGTGAGAGTGATTTGTTGCTCCATACAGTCCGCTGAACAGATATAAATTAGAAGCCGTCCAACAGCGCTTCACCTGCTCATACCTAAACAGGCCATAACTTTAGGACAAACAGCACAACATCTTGCCTTGTCTCAAGGTAAAAGGCATACGCAGACATTATAAGCATTCTCACACCGACTTTCCTGATGAAAGAACACCTTCCCTCTCAGAAAACTGGTAATCAATTACATTGCTCCGGTTCATGAGGGTTCCTTCGTCTCTACCTAGTTGGATCGTTCCCAGCGGAGCAGACGAGCTGCTCCAGCCAGGTATTTTCTCATTATGGCCCGAGCGCTACCTGAAATTGACCTGGAATGATGCGCCTGATAGCGGTGGACTGCTCAGATGGATCTAAACACAGCCGGCCTATTCTTCATTATGTGCTAAGTATCCTCTGATTGCATGGATGTGTGTGTGTGTCTGTGTGTGATTGCGTCAGGGCTCACGATGCAGAAATATGGATATGAGGGTAAAATAAACAGAAATAGAATAAAAAAAATGTTAGTCTGATAGATTTTCTTTGGTTTTTGGTAAGAAAGGATGTTGTCTGTAGGGACTAAGGAGGTTAATGGAGATGTTTTGTTGCTGTTTGTTGTGTTGTGATTATGTTTACATGTGCTTCTCTAACACTCTCTCTTTGAGGGGTGTGTGTTCATGGAGCGCACACGTGATCTCGGCCACTTGTCACCAGCAGTCGACTCTTGGTTAACTGGGTCAAACCAAGTGGCCGAGGAAGAGAGGGGGGAGAAGGCAGAGGTTATTCTTGGGTTAAGTTTGGCTTGGTTTGGTTATTTCTAGAATTCATTACATATTTAATTTAAAAAGCTTTAATCAATAACCATCTGTATTTGGTAAAGGGGAAAATATGAGTGTGGTCATGGCAAATATGTTTTAAATGTTGGAGAATCACCCATGTGCCCTTTACTCTTGGTAGGTACCTGGATATATAAACCAAGCAGGAGAGCAGTGGTGAGGACCAGAGGAAGGGGGTTGTGTTTGGTTGGAGTTGGGTGGACATCTTGCTGGGTACTTTCTGTTTGGTTGTGTTTTTGAGGTTTCATAAGTTATGGTGTTTTCCTTTAGCACTTCTGACCAGTGTGAAGATTTTGTCTTACTCTTCTTGGTTTATCCCCCCCTCTTTTCAAACCACCCCTCCCCTCACCTGAAGACATTCTGATATTGTACATCAGCTTCACTTACGATGTTTCCTTTTGGTCCAGGGTGGCCATCTGTTCCCGTGACACCCTGCAGCAGATGAGATGAACACAACATTTAGCGTACGCTGTATGGGAACTGTACATCCTGCTATAGCAGCTCAGACTACACCAAATTCAGTCTGGTGAAACAACAGAAACATTAAGCTTTGCGCCGCTGTTCGTTTGTGTAAAAGTGAAGACAGCATATGCTTCTCTTTGTGTAAGCTTTCTGACATATATGTTGGGTTTTACATTTTCCCTATGGGTGTTGTTGTTTCCTCTTGTTGCCTATGAGATGGTAAAACCAAAACTGATTGTGTTCTGTAAATCTGTGATACCAGCGTGGACATGAGAAGGTGAGAGGGAGGTACGGGGACTCACGGGTGGTCCGGGGGGTCCCTGAGGTCCCTTTGGTCCGAGCAAACCCCGGGGCCCCTAGTAAAAAAAATGACAGAGAATTTTATCACACCTGTGAAAGGATTGGTGAATTATTAAACATGCTCAGCTACACCAAGTTTCAGAATTACACTTCTGGATCCAATGTGACTTCCCAAATGTCCTTGAGGATAATCTACACATTCACGCTGTGAGGGGAAGCTGAAAGCCCCACCACCCCACCACCCTTATTTTCCTCTTTTACTACACATTCGTTCCCCACAGCTGTGCCCATCAAACGATGCTCTGAATTTCTGGGCTTTGCCTCGTAGCTACAGTTACCTAACAAGACGTATTGTTCTACCGGCAGCGTGAACCTAAACCAATGTAGCACACCCTGGTGGACAAAATAAATCATAGCAGGAGATATCAAGGGCTTTCTAATGGTTTCTCCCTCCCTGTCTCCCTCCTCCCTCCCCAGGGAATATCCTGCCTGGGAGAGTGGGAGGGCATTAGAACAAGCTGCATGTGAGCTGGTTGCATTTCTCACCTCCGACGATTCTTTTGTGCGGATCAGGTGCTACGCCTGATCGTGCACATGCATTTTCCCACAATGTAATGAAAAAGGGGCAAAAAATCTCCATTTATATGAATATGAGCGACGTCAGGAGACCGTATGATTGTTGGCTAATGCGCCTGGGAGCGGGCCCTGAGCTCTGGGCTCCGTCGCAGCATCTCTCAGCATGAAACTGAACGGGTAGCACACGTGATCACTCACTGGTTCGCCAGGAAGTCCCCTGGGTCCGATCTCTCCATCATCTCCCTGGGAAAGAGTGAGAGAGAGAGGGAACGGGTCAGAACACGGAACAGACAGCGAATGATAATGGAGGGAGAGAGAGAGAGGACGTGCGCGAGCAAGAGATAATGAGAAGGCACAAAGAGAAAAGCGAGGGGAAGTGGGGATCAGGTTGCGTCAGCTGTTGGTAATGAGGATGGAGAGGGAGATTGAAAGCAGATAAAGGTGTGCTGAGGTCAAAAAATGTTAAGGAGAATATTGAGTGATGGGCAGAGCTCGACAAAGTAAAATTCAGATGCTGAGCTTTGGGAGAAGTTCAACTCTGAAGCTTATTCGTTGTTTTTTTTGCAGCAGCAGCAGCAGTGCAGCAGTTAGGGGATGAGATACAAGCATACACTTTATTAGCTCAATCAGCCCTCTCAGACTAACACAATCGATGGAAGTAAAGGGAAAACAAAGGTGTCAAGTTGTCATCGTTCTTGTCTTACCCTCTCTCCATCCTCTCCAGGAGAACCAGGAGGTCCATGTGGGCCAGGTTCACCCTGCAACGACACACATTTAGATTTAGCGGCAGGACACAGCCAAAGAAAACACAATACATTTTATAGATCAGCAAAATGACTTACTCTGTGTCCTTTTTCACCAGGTAGTCCAGCCAGACCATCAAACCCTCTGTCTCCCTGAAGAGCAAGGGGGCAAAAAAAGGCAGTTTAACTTCCTGTCAGGGCTTCAAAAAACAACATATAAACCAGTTTCATAAAATTTGGTGCATTGGAGAAAAAGTAGAAAAGAAGTGGGTCCGTTGGGTGGGTACCTTGGGTCCTGGCTGTCCTGGCATGCCCCTGGCACCATCAGATCCAGGACGTCCCTGTCCCAAACCCCCCCAAAAAACAGTTAAACATGTTGCTTCTTAATAAGCAGAGTGACTACATTATACTATGACAGCTACAACACACTAGAGAACTACATGCTGCACGCTTTGCTGTTGACAACTTTATTTGTGTCACTCACCCTTCTGCCAGGCTTTCCACTGGGTCCACTGGATCCCAAAGGTCCACGTGGTCCCTGAAAGAAAGACCCAGAGGCATTTCTTTATCTTTCTGCATTTGTAATATCTGAAACCCTTGGAGAAGGGACAAAACATTACTCTGCTTTTAAGATATAAATTTTTTTTTTGCAGGACTAATGTAATACTATGATAGGAGCAACATAAACATTTTAGTTAAGGTGAACACATTTTCAGAAGGGGCAGAAATGAGATTTTTAATACTTTGTACCTGAGGTCCCGCCTCTCCAGACTCTCCCTTCAGTCCCGGTACTCCAGGCGGACCCTAAGAAGAAGAAAAAGGGAAGATATGAAGCCAATAGAAGTTTTCAGCTGATGTTCATTGTTTCTATCTTGTGCACCACAGTAACCGCTGATAAAAGTGTCGAGTCTGCCGTGAGGTGGTTTGACATACGTACCAGGGGGCCGGGCCTGCCAGTCAGACCCATTGGACCAGTCGGGCCGCGCATGGCCAACTGAGGACAGGGAGGAAACATTTAGCAATAAGATCATGAACAGGATAAAGACGAGAATATATCAATTTAAAAAAGCTGTTTAGCTATTATTTCCCCATTTGCAAGTCTGTATGTGTGTGTGAATGTGTATATGCATTACGCATGTGTTTGTGGAGCTCGCTATTAATACAAGGATACACATGCAAAACATGTAAACATTAACAAAATAATAAGGAAAAGTAAAACAGGATAAAGGAGCTTGGAGACTGGAGACACGATGTGTTTAGGTGTGAACCGTTACCCGAGCCTGCTGCATGATTGCTTGCATCTGGGCCTCCTGCGCTGACACAGCAGGTCCCTTCTGTCCAGAGTCACCTCCAGCGCTGAATCTGAACTGTGTGTGTGTTGGGGGGAGAATTGCAGACGGGTGAGACTTCATCCCAGTGAAAAGCAATCCGCCGCATCAGAGGCACCGGCGAAGATCAAATCCAGAGAAACATTTGGAAATACTAAAATGCTGGCGCTGCCTAGCAGCAAATTAAATATTTAAGTATTTCCACCAATAACACTCAGTATTTCTTTAATGCGGTGTGCCCATTTTGAAACTATGCAACAGATGTTGAACTAAGCATCTGCCCCCAGATGCCAAAACCATCAAAGGCTGCCTCTGCAGGCCCGGAGCATCAGGTTCTACTGGCATCTGGTGGTGATATGCAGGCATTGCACCCTGGGTGAAAATCCAGGCTTTGTGGAGTAACTCAGGATTGTTCTGGGCCCGGCGTCCTGGGATCGGTTCAACGGCACAAGTCCTCAAGCAGGTTGGTTTACAGACGCAACGCGCCAGTGGAATACTGTGCAGAACCCCACCGTCACCAAGAAGCAAAACACAAACAGATTCAGAACTTCAGTGCTGAGTCACATCTACTGTAGCTCACCACCCTAAACCCAATTTCTCCAGAGCGCAAACTTTTTCACAACTTTTCTGTCTGAATTTCTGCTGACTTTGATTATGTATTGGCCCTTTCCTTTTGAAATATGCAGCTGTTTCTTTGGTTTTTTTTCCTGCCTGCCAATCTGTGAGTGTTTCGGTCTGTCTTTGATTCTTTCAGTCTCCATCTATTTCATGCTTTTGTCATTCCCTCTACAATTTTCATTTCTTTACTGCCGTTCCTCTGCACCATGAAACCTTGAACAAAATGTTCTGCCACTTCAAATTGTTGACTAGCAAAGCAGAAAAAACTCTAGTGGGAACAGTATTATTATGTTTTTCACACGGCAACAACTCAAAATAGAGCAGACTGTCTGCAGGAAATAAGGAGGAGATACATCACTAGTGGATTAAAACAAATACAATGTCAAGATCTGCCATTAAACCTTGTCATGTTGAGTCCACAATTTTAATACTACGAGCCAAAAGGTGCTCTGGTGGAACAACACTGCGTGTTTCTCATTAGGCCTGGAGCCTAAAGATCAGATTTCAACGTGTGCTTTCTGCCGGTGGACACACCAGAGGAAGACGTGAGCTCCCTGTCCAGACAGAGCTCGCCACATGGCTCACCCAGACAGCTCCACGGACCCCTGAAAACCACAACTTCACATCTGTGCAACCAATAAGGTCTGACGGTGGCAGCGTCGCACATCTTCCGAAAACGGGGGTGAGGGTGAGGGGCAGAAAGGCAGACGGAGCAGGAAGTCGGCCGCGGGGACGGAGGTGTAACTGCAGCAGTGGACTCATGGGTTGCAGCTGAAGCTACAGGGAGGAGCGACTGAGTTGCTTTGCTTCCCGTCTGAAGCCAGACGACTTCCTGGAAGGCCACCTGATAGCTTAGATTTGGGCTTAAGAATGTGTAGCACCATGTGGGCAGCGAAAGTCCTGCAATGTGTGTATTTGCATTTATGGAGGAAACAACAGCTAGTGAGATCTGCAAGGGATAAGAGCGCCGGGGGTGTTAGCTCATTTATCAAACACACCACAAGGGGCTGCTAAAGACACAGATTTACTTTAGAACATATAAGGCCATCAACAATTGTTTCAGAGGAAACCCCCCTTCATTCCTGTCGACTGTGTAAACCACATGTCAGGGTTATTGATAAAACAGAGGAAAATACATCATACTTGGCTTTGAATGAGGCCAAACAAGGATATAAAGCCTCATGGAAAAATGTTTTAGCGCTTTAAGTGGGGTTAACATAAAACAGCGCCTTTCCAATTTAGCTATTTTTAACCCCCTTTTTTTCCAACAGTAATTTACTTACAGGCAGCATCAGGACAGTGCCAGCGGGTCCTGGCAGACCATCAGCACCGGGGAGACCGGGGCGACCCGGTGGACCCTTAGAGGGAAAACAACACACATGAGCGCACGTGCACAGGAAGAAATGTGGTTGATTTCTGTGTTTTCAGAGCTGTGAAAACGAATGTGACACGTGAGAGTTCATACTCACCCTCTCTCCAGGATCTCCAGGAGTGCCTGGTGGGCCGGAAGAACCCGGGGGTCCTGGCAGACCCTATTTTAAGCAGAAAGATTTCACTCGACTTGCGTACAGGAGTAAGAGAGCAGTCGTATTTGGTCGCACATGGGAGAAAGGAATGCATGAGGCAATATGGGACAGCGTGTCGAGTTGTAAATCCTTTTGTGAGGCGCTCTTTGTGTGTCTATAGCTAAACGCTTGAATGGCTGGCCTCTGTGGGACTCCATCTGCAGGGTGTCAAGAGCAACTGTGTCTGGAAGAAAGGATCTCCCTAGATAAATAATTAAGTTCTCCAACATCTGGACGAGTCCATATCTCTTCACGGGGAACTTTTTTTTTTTTTGCATCCTCCCCTTTGCATTAGAAATCAGGCACCCGGGGATTTTCAGAGGATTAAACTTGAATTTTCCACACAGTGTAAACAGATTAGAAAAATGGGCGACATTATCTGCTCTTATTTATTAACAGAGACTACACGGAAAAATGGCTGTGATTAAAAGGCACAGGGGTTAAAAGAGGACGTATGAAAATGGAAAAAGTGACTTACTGTTGGCCCTTCAGGCCCAGCCGGACCCTCCACCAACATTCCCTGAAACACACGAGCACAGGAATCATCACCTCGTTCATGAGTTCATCGTGCAACAATCTCACATTGTGGAAACGCACTCGCAGGTATTATCCTGCCATTAATCCACATATGCGAATGCGTGTCCCAACACACCCACCTATCAACTTTCCATCTCACAGTCTTTTTTTTTTTTTTGCTGATTTGATGGACATTCCTGCCTGTCATTTTCAGTGATGCTTGCAATTAATCCACGGAGACACAGAGGCGAACACGCCCTCAGGTGCTCACCGACCTGGACGAGCTATGGGAAGAGTGAATCCAATTTACGTAAAACTGTAAGCAATCGGTTCAAACTGGTGGATGAGGTGTTTGACCGTGCATGAAGCCAGTGTACACATGTGTTCGACTGCAGACAGCAGACCAGCTCCGTTCGACGTGGACTCACGCACAACTCGTCCCCCGCTGATTTGCTCTTGCCGTCCTGTGTTGTTGTGGCAACAGGCGCCCACACAACATCCAAACTTGTTTGAATTGTGTGATCTCGGCCTTTTTATTGGCATCAGCCTCCAAACTGTCGCCTCATCGTAAAATTGGACGTGCATTTCGCCTGCAGTGCGTACGCGCTGGGAAACGGGACTAGGTCTTGTTTAGAAGAGACGAGAGACGCTGTGTACTCAAGCTGGTCGGTAATGTGGCCTCACGTGCTGACGCATGCGCACACACACGAGCAAACAGCCGTCGAGGAAATGGCCTCTCTTTCCTGCTCGCACATGTAAACACGAGGACGCTCGTACGCTCGGTGGCAGTTGTTTGAAACAAAACAGCTGTGGCCGCGTAAGAGAGATAATTACTGAATCCCCTCTGCGTCTGGTGAGCCTTTCATAAATGCACAAAAAGGAGTCATCCTCACTTTCCCAGTGTTACCTGCGTGTGTCAGATTTGCGTATCCCGCCTGTTTGTATTTAGACAAAGCTTTTGGCGGAGAGGTGAGAATGTTTTCCTCACTCGCTTTATGTTCCAGCGCCTCCCTCCGTCATCCCCGTGTTTACACACTACACACACTGTGTTTAGAGATTAACGACAATCCCCACATGGCCGTTCTCCAAATGTTTATGCTGTCGCCCCGATGGCCAGGCCTTCACCAAGGATAGGAGGGGGAAGGTCTGCCCTCCGGGTCCTCACTCAGAGGCGACGGCTGGATTGTGTTTTAGATGTGGATCGCACAAACAGTGTGTGATACTCACAGGCTCAATAACAGCAGGTTCTCCCTTCTGTCCCTTCTCGCCACGGGCTCCGTCAACCTACACGTCAAACACACAGACACAAACACAGTTAGACCCCCCCACTCCTCCTCATCCTCATCTTCATCATTACGTCTTGGGTTGTGTCCTTTGTGTTATTTTTCACCTGTCCATAATACTCATCGGTCTCAGCGGGCAGCGGCTGGCGCTCTTTGTCGTAATCCAGCTCCCCTTCGTAGGCGTCGTAGTTGTCTAAATCGGTGTAGTCGGTGATGTGCTCCTCCTTGAACCCGTCCAGATCGGTGTAGTCGCCCTCGCCGTCCAAGCCCAGGCCCAACTCGGTGCCGATGGCCCCCCCGGCTCCAGTACCGGCGTTGGCCGATCCGCCTCCGCCAGTAGAAGAGCCTCCCACGGAGGCAGACCCGCTTCCGATGGTGATGGTGGAGCTGCTGCTGCTGCTGCCGCCGCCAGCCCCTCCGCCAGTGACATCAATTCCTCCGCCACCGCCGATGTGCATGGTGCTGCTGCTGCTGCCGCCACCACCACCGCCGCCGATGTGTACAGTGCTGCTGCTGCTACTGCCGCCGTCGCCGCCACCACCACCGATGTGCAAGGTGCTGCTGCTGCTGCTGCCGCCGCCGCCGCCGCCACCGATGTGCAGGGTGCTGCTGCTCCCGCCGCCGCCGCCACCGATGTGCAGGGTGCTGCTGCTGCCGCCGCCGCCGCCACCACCGATGTGCATGGTGCTGCTGGCGTCACCTTCACCAGTGGTGTAATGGCCACCATAATCATATCCGTCGCTGTAATCATCGTAGGAACCTCCCAACTGTAAAAACACAGATATAGTTAATAGGATACAGAATAAAAAGTAAAAAATAGATAACAACAAGCACAACACAACTTGACATCGGCAGCATTGCCTTTCAGAGGCAAATAGCACAAGGCACTTGTGTCATGTCAACCTACAGTTGTTTCATTTTTGATGATGGACGTCGAAGCTCCTGATCCCCCGGTGATGACTTTCCTCTCGACTATAGTCCCTGTGCCCAGGTCCACTTTGCCCCCTGCTCCCAGATCCAGCTCTCCCCCGGTGCCCACGCTGGTGATGGTGACGCGTCGAGAGCTGTCGCCGTCGGGTGTCGCCGTGGACTCTCCGTAGTAGGTCTCGTAGTTGCCGTAGGCGTCGTAGTTGTCGTAAGGGCTGAGCTCCTCGCCATAGGCGTCCCCTCCGCCGGTGCCCGTGGAGCTCGACGAAGAGCTGCTGGATGAGCTAGAGGAGGAGCCGGTGGACGAGCCGGTGGACGAGCCAGAGGACGAGCCCGTGGAGATGGAGGTGCCGCCGCTGGTGCCGGCGCCACCCTTCAGAAACTCCTCCACTGCGACCACCACCTTGTCCTCACCTGTTCCTGTCACCTTTAGGGCACAGATGTGGTCATTAGCTACCTCGCAGCATTTGAAACAGCAAGATGGCTTTTAAATTATCAGATGAAATCCACCCAGACACATATTACTACCTTGTTTTCTTTTGTGTCTGTCTCAAGATCGGGGGTTGATTCATAAGGCTTGCCGTCCGCGTCCTCATAGTAAGGGTATTCATAGTAGTAGCTGTCCTCCTCAGTGTTCTGAAGGAGAGAGACATTACACTGAGATTGAGACGGTGTGACTGAGGGAGAAAGAATGACCATCAATTGCTGCAAACATGATTTTTGAAGATGATCCACGGCTCTGCTGCAGGCTGACTGATGCATGTGCCGGCCATCGATCAGACGCGCCCAGGAATGTCTCCCACTGGCGGAAACCACACGCCGTATCTCCCTGTTGCAACTTGTTTCGACCGAATGACAAATTGCTTTTCCACAGCTTTTTTTTTTTTTAAATGAATCTGTCACCCATCTTTAAAAAAAACCCATCACCGCTGACAGGCCTGAGGACAAAAGAAAAGGTCAAGACGAAGAGCTTCCTGTCCATCTTCTAGCACCTCTCTGACACATTAGCATGCGTGCGGGGATGCTGCATCGTTCCTGCACATTATTAACCGAAACGCACAGCCTGAACAGCCGTAACCTGGTTCTACCCAGTCAGCACTTTCCTCTGGCAGAGTGCGGGTCTCCTGCATGAGCCGAGACGAGGCACTTTTCAGCACCGGATCCGACCAAGATCTGATTTGAGTATTAAAGACAATTATGGATTAAGGGAAGTGAACTTCCTTGAGTAAGGTCAGCCATGAGAACATTCCTTTAGCTGGTTTCTGCGCTTTTCGCCTGCACTATGCGACACAAAATGCTGCAAAACTACAGTGCATGGGTAACACATGGGTAAAGCTGCAGTGTGGCGTCGGAGCATGTAAAAAAAACCAACTGAAGATAAGAAAGGTCGGGGTACTTACGTATTCGTCTGTGTTGGGGTCCTGGTTCTGAGGCTGGTCGGGCACTGCCACTTCGCAGTCGGGGCTGTAGTGCTCACAGTAGTCATAGGCAGCACGATGGTCTGCTACAATCATTAGCTGCTGGATGTCTCCCTGGAAGCAAAAAAACAGGAAGTCACGAGACTCGCTGGACACGGACACAAGTCATGCATGTAAATAAACAAGCAAACAATCATTAGCTACGGACAGGGCGGTCCCACACTCGGTAACCCATGTGGGGAGGGGGCAATGAAAGCAAATAAAGATGTGGGAGAACATCTGCGAGCAGCGTTATCACATGCAGAGCAGGCAGCCCCGAAAACTAGGTCAGGCCGGGTCTGAGGGTGTCTGCATGATGAAGAACTTTCTGTCCGGGCTCCAAGAGGTGTCGTTTCACATTAGGGCCGAGCACTGGAGTGTGAGACGAGAAGGGCTACAAGAGAACACGGAACAACTGACGACGACACAAACAAAAATGCACACACGGCGCGAGGCGTGGAGAGGACGTCCTTTACAAGACGAATGATTTTAAAACAGAGCACACAAGCCAAGCCCCCGAGCTGAATGGGACGTGAGCGATGCTGCCCTCCAGCTGATAGCGAGAGACGAACGGATCAACTCGGCTTGTGCAATGCAGAGAACAGGAGCAGACCTGCAGCTACAGAGGGCTGACCTGAGCTGTTTGACTTAAAGGGAGGGGGGGTTGAACAGTAGCAGAGGGGAACCATTTAAAGAAAGAAAAGAGGAGATTGATAGAAAGAGAGCAAGAGAGAAGAGGAGAGGAGGAGAAAAGGCTCAGAAGGATCCCCGGGCTACATAGGGAGCTGGGTGTGTGCTTGCCACATGTTTCTGAGCAGAATGCATATGGCTGCGTTGAATCTCTCCAGACGTCCTGATCGTGCTTCCAACTCCAGTGATGTCATTCCACATCAATCAAATACAAATTAGCTGAAACAAATACATTTTCACGGGGTGGTGAGGGGGGCGGCGCCGGCAGCTATGAGAGTCACGAAGCGACGCAACTCTGGGAACAGGCCGCCGCGGAGCATGAAGTGTATTTGATTATGTCCGATTGCCAGAAGTCTGAAATCCCTCAACATGTCTCTCCAGCTGAACTTCTCCCTGGACAGCTCTCTCGCTCTCTCTCTCTCTCTCTCTCCTATTTTCTCTGACGAACACGAATGGATTGCGTTTGTGGTCGGAGCAGTGACAGTTCACTGAGGAGCCCCAGTCCCAGCGCTGCACTCAACATGCCACACAGCGCTCAGAGTCTGCGATCCTTTAATCGCAGAACATATCCACGAGATGATGTTTCCTGCTCTGTCCTTGGCTTATGTTATCAGAGGGGTTTATGGGAGGGAGGGGGGGCTGCAGGAAAACAAATCCCGATGCTTCCACCAAGGCAGAAGGGCTGGAGTCACACAACTCTCCCAGCGATTAAACTCAGAGCACCCAGGAAACTCTCAAACTCGTCTAACGTGAGGAGGCTGGAGTTGGTGTCAGCTTGTCAGCCTGTCCTACCTCCGTCCTGGCAAGGCCCTGTGTCACAGCTGCACTGAAGGGGGGGTGATGGGAATTCACTGTTTGAAATGAGGTCACATTAAATAAGGAATAAGCCCTCTGTACAAAGGAGCGGCCCTGCCATCTGGAGCATTGCAAATGCTTTCCTATTAACATGCCATTCTCCTCTGCTTTTCTTTTCCACTACACTCCTTTTCTTCATCTCCCAGAGCAGCCAGGGGAATGTCGGGGTAGATCCTGACCAAAAGCTCCAAGATCCTAATTCATACCACGATAAGATAATTAATGTGCTTGAGGATGCACACAGAGAACGAAGGAGGCATGAGCAAACTCTTCTGTTGTTGAGGCTGCAAAAGCTGATGGCTGCATTTGATGGCACAAGCTCTACGTCCATGGAGAAGAAGCTGGATGAGGTAACGTGGACCCGAGCGTTGGACAGTACAGCACGGCCGGCTCCAGCCGTCTGAAGTTTTATTCTACGTTAAAAGCTCTGGGCTGTAAAACGCGAAGCCAAGCACTGAGCTCTGCACAAAACCACCTGCAGATGGATAGGCAGGGAAAATTTAGAGACTAACACTTTTAAGAAGCTGCACGTCGATGAAGTCCACGTTCCATCGACATCCTTACTTACTGTGGGCTAAGCTCCAACGCACGAAAAACAAAACCCCTGGTGGCTCTTTAATTTTTAGCCAATCTGATGCACACAATGGTGGGAAATTGCCCAATGTAAAGTGGAGGCAAAACTTCTGCATGACAAAAGATGTTTGTATTTCATCCTCCATCTTTGCACATGACTGATTCCTGCACCACTGTAAAATTCACTGGTGTCCATGCAAGCTGCACACCTTCACAGCATGACTGCCGTCAGCATCCTGATAGGCTGTGACAACTGCGAAAGCTGGTTCTGATTTCCTTCCTCTGAGCTCGGGCCGCTCTTTTCACTGTGCTTCAATCCGCAGGTTCTGGTGCCAGATGTTATATAAGCTGCTGTTTTAACGGATGGAGGGAAGCGGTAAATGTTCCTATACTGTACTCCAGCTGTATGCTAACGCCAAATTTCTCATTTGGTATTTAGTGTTCTGGTGATGAATGGACAGCTCAGTCCAGCAGACCATTAAAGCCTGAGATATTCATTCCATAACTGTATATTAGCAGCTACTTTTCTGTATTTTGGTGACAGGAAACTGCCTGCAACTACTGTAAATGCAGAGTCAGGGATTCAGGAGGTGAAAAAAGGGTGATTTCTTTTAACCCCAACACATAAATTGAACAAATAAACAGAAAATCATAGATTATTCTTCACCTCAAAGGTCTCAGCAACAGAAGCTGATATGCGACACTAACGGCAGACCAGAATTAATCCAGAGCGCCACATGCAGACGCACGGAATGAAAGGAAAACCCTGGAATTATAGAAACCCCGGGGGGAGCCATAAAAAGCCATGCAATCAGCTCCGCTCTCTGGGAGGTGACGGTGAGAGTTTTCACTCCGGAGCATCGAGTGGCCCGTCAGAGTGGTGCTTAAGGCAGAGTTTTCAGACAATAACAGGGCCGGCGCTGTCAGCGTCTCCCTGTGCTCAGCTGAAATACGACTCTGCTCCTGGCCAATGCGCCCCCCACACACACACACACGCACGCACGCACGCACACACGCGCGCGTCAAGCTCTGGTTAGAAAAGCCATCGCAAGCAGAAGATCTTGCTTCACATTATTCATATTAAAGAAACTGTGCAGAACATGCACATGGATCTGTCTGAGGTTACAGGGTGGGGGGGGGCTGGTTTTATAACCAGTCGACAGAAGCAGAAGTAATGTGGACTGATCAATAACACTTAAAGTTCAGATTAATATATCACCTCTGCAGCATTTCACCAGATAAAATGTCACATCATCTTTTAGGCTTTCATTCCAGAGCCTCACCCTGTTAGACCCCCACCCCCCACCCCCTCTCCCACATATCTATCCCTGCTGGATGTTCTGCTTGTGTCCAGGTGGGGGCAGGAGAGTGCTCTGGGTGAACACAGAGCCAAACATCTGTCTCCGTCTGAACCTGACCCACAATCACAGGGTGGACCGAGTTCATTGTCTCTCCTCTGAATCAAACGATAGGATGCACGGGGGTGGAGGGCAGCGCCGCGACATGATGGAGTACGTAAGCTCCTCTTCCTTTTCTTCTTCTCTTCTTTTTTTTTTTTTTACACACACATAGATACTTCAAGCATGAAGTGATGCCAGGCAACCCTGCTGATCAGTTTAGGAGAGCTGGACTCAGACTCTCATAAAATTTTCACTTTCTTGGCCCGGAGCAGCATAGCATGAAATAAACAGCACAAACCAACGCTCATTATTTCTCCACCTCCACAGGGACAGCTGATAATGGTCCTGTTTACCTTTTACACATCGCTCCATACAATCACGGCACCCTAAAGAGGAAAGACTCCAGTTTTTCCTCATTTTTTCTGGTCAGATGTCAGCAGAGGAAAATGGGTAGGAGGGCCCCCGCAGAGCGGGATAAGACTCTGGGAGGTCCAAGCTCTTGGCCGTATTTTAAGACGAGCTACTTTCACAGCGTATTTACACAGTCACCCATGAGCTCTGAGCCAGGTCCCGGCCCCGCTGCCAGCCCACATCGGTAACATTTGCGGTCCCGGCGCCTGGGCATTCTCCAACCCCACCGCAAAAACCACACGTCAGCCTGCAGAGGTCAGCTCGCCGCGTGGGGGCCATAAATCACGCAAGCACGGATGCAAACAGACAAATGTCATCAATAAAGCTTTACGTACGTATGTCGACAGAGACGTTACAGATCTCCGTGAGGAACCCTTTGCCAGATCTCGAGCACATTTTCACCCACGCACACTTTCCCCTCCAGACTGTTTTGTAATCCCAACGCTGTGAGCAGCCGCCAAGAGCAACAGGCCCGTCTGCCACCCCACTTATCTGCTGCACAGCACTCTTACCATTCCCTCCCCTCTTCTCTGGACCCCCCTCCCAGGCCCCCATCGCACTCCCTCCTGCATGAGATTTTAATCCCGCACCTCTCAGGATTACGGGCGGCCGTATTTCCCTGTTGGCTTCTGGGCGGTGGAAACCGGAGCGGCCCGCCTCACCTCACAGACGAGTGTTTGGCTTGGCCAGTGGCTGAAGTGCTGAGGGCACACTTCAGGGGCCCGCTAACACAGTGAAGGAATAACAGAGAGAGTAAAGGGGGCGAAAGACAAACATCTGACATGAGTTCGGGAAATTCTCTTAATTATCCACGGTGGAAACTCCATCTTTCCCCGAGGCTACTGAGGGCTGCCTCCCCACACCCACGCCCTGAAATGTATAGAGGCAGTGTGCTTTGACGGTGAAGCGTGACGTATACCCTGGACAAGATAAAGAAGAAATACCTGATTACAGTGTTGAACAGGTATGTGCGAGGAAGGTGAGCTGCAGCGTAAGATTTCCTACTGTCTCCTTTGGAGATTGTTGGCCACGTTCTCCACTTGAATACACCTGGATCTCAGTGTACCTCTGGATCCAGATATCAGGTCACACACTGAGTCAGAGCGCCTCTCAGCTCAATGTCAGGCTCATCGCCCACTTGAGTTTATCTGCAGGGAAACTATTTGAAGGCTGAGGTGGATGTTTGGTATCTCGCTTCAGGGAGGCGCTTCCAAACCCGCCGCGTGTGCGTCAACCCTGTCTGGGTGGTCCTTTAAGTGAAGTGCAGTCAAGGACTAAATATGTGCTCATTTGTGCATTTACATGTTTATCTGGGACCATCTGCTTGAAATCAGATCAACCGTGATATATCTTTAGGGCGGGTACGGGTCTGATTTCATCAGAGTTACAGTCAGGTGCATTAGTGGAACTCAGCTAAAACTACGGCGAGCTACTGGGCTAGCTAATGACAAAAAATGTGACAGGAGCCCAGTGGAGGGCGGGAACAATCAGCCCAACATCAGAAACAAATCTACACATATGTCTCGGCTTAAACATGTGAGCTGTAAATACGAGGATGACGAGTGAATGGCAGGGAAGCTGAGGAAAACAGGATGTGAGCATCCAGCTCATGTGTTGCACAGTTTTACTACTTTTTCCTGGCTGCGGCCGCACGACGGGAGCCACACACCTCGCTTCATCCCAGCGCTCTTAAAGCCCACCCCCCATCATTCCATCTCTAATCCTGACCCCAGCCCTCTTCCACTCAAGCCCATCAGATCTTCTTACCTATCCTCCCCAACTTTATCACCCGCACACATGCATGACCCCCCCCCCCATACACACACACACACACACTCAGGCTTGGGACAGCCTATCAGCCGCTACCAAGGAAACCTCTGGATGATGTCATGTGGTATGGCTGCCGTCCCGTGGCTGACATCAGTGGGAAGAGAGCTCCTCATTCTTTCCAGTGTTACCCAAACGTTTTGGCTCCTCCACCTGAACCTACTGCCCCCCGTCCCAACCCCCCACCCTGAACATCTTGTTTTCTCGACACCAAATCCTCTAACTCCCTAATGTGCTACATTTCTGTCTCTCTGTGACAAAAAAGAGGATGCTTTCGTTCTGGGACAATGAAGGCACAGACAAGAAGTGCTGTGTTCGCACAGCTCGGTTCGCTCGCCCTCCCCTGCGGGTTACCTCTGAGTGAGGCCGAGCGGTTCATCTGGCCTGTTCAGGTTCCCTCAGAACCAGCCGTTTTGTGTCTGCGAGCGCCACTCAGGACGGAGGGATGGGCATTAAATTATCTCTGGTTTTTCTTGGCACACTCACCGGGAAACAGCAGCGAACAGGGGGAAACCAGGGGACGCATTCTGCAGATGGACTGTGTCAAACAGGCGCACACATTCAAACACACACAAAGCTAAACAACACCGTGACAAGCAATTAACTCCACTTTCTGAAAGATAATGACTCTCAGAGGTTGATTTTAACAAGTGCGTTACAGTCGTTCATCAACAGATGATTGCCAGGTAAAATACCTGTTTTCTTACATAATCGCTGCACTAAGTATATTCATAATGTTCGCTGGCACGAGCCGCGGTGTTCGTATGCAAGCTACTGAGGAGAAGAAAAAAAAGGAACATTATGGTACTTATAGACGGCAAGCGCAAGCTCTGTGACCACAAAAACCCTGTCAGAGACCAAACCACAAACCACCTCAGCACACAGTCAGGACTTCACAGGCAGCGTTCACTGGGACTCAAACATTTACCCCTGTCTTTTAAATGTGTTTTTTTTTACTCCTGTTAACATTTATTTTCTCTATTTTTAATTTTTTAATTTTCTTCCTTAAGATGTGCCAGTCTGATTCTCAAGGAGAAGTTAAGATATGAAATTTTTAAAAACTGCTCTCTCAAATTGATAGTTCATCTTATTATTTCCCCTTTTACATGCGGATTTTTTTTTTCCAAAGACGTTTGCTCACTGGAAATCGCAGGCTTCTGAGTCAACTGAATTAATTGGCCTGCCGGTGAAATCAAATATGGGCTTTTTTGTTTTCACGCTCACCACCTCCTGGTGGTAACCGACTCAGGCCAAAGCCAGACCAGGATCAGACTAAACCACAGAGGGGAGAGGGGAATGAGGGAGTGAGGGGAGTGAGGGGAGTGAGGGGAGGCGAGACGAGCGCAGCCGGAGCATAATTTGGAAACTATGTGGCATATTTTCCATTTTCTGCACGCACTGGAGCCTGTCCTGTCTCCCAACTGGCAGACGCGCAGCAGGAGGGCTTTAAACATCCCTCGCAAAATATCCCGTCTGTTCCCACGGTAACGGCCGGACTGTTACCGGCGGCTGAGAGTTAAGCTGCTCGTGCATCAACCTCAGAGTCATGACGAGCGTGCCGCCGCGGGCAACAATGAAAAAATTAGAGCAGGATGGGAGCCGTGCCGGACGAACGCGGTCATCCTTCATTACTGACATTTGTTACGGGCGCAGGAGGAACCTACAACGAAAACATCTGTATTTGTGCCTCATTAAACAATTCCTCCGCAAGTGTGAACATGAGCTGTGTAATAGGAGTGTGTGCTTTGCTCACCAGCAACGTGTAACTCTCATATGGAATATGATGAATGGTTTTGGGTTCATTTTATGTCCGGCCATTTATCCATCTCCCCTATAGCTTGGCTGACCAACTTTAGGGATTGTAGTGGGGGGGTTGGATGGTGATGTCATATTTTGCTCTTTTTTGTCTGTTCTCACTGAGCAGTGTAGAGGTGAAAGGTCAGCTGGCTCAGCATCAGTCACATCATTCAGCCTCTGTTTCTAATTATTATTGAGCCTCACAGACTAATCCTCCTTTAAACAAGCACAACTCTGATGGGACAAAGACAACGCTATTCCTTGTGTGTGTGTGTGTGTGTGTGTGTGTGTGTGTGTGTGTGTGTGTGTGTGTGTGTGTGTGTGTAGGGGGTCACATTTAAGAGCCACAAATGTCCACACAAAAACTTGTTAAGGGCACTTCCCAAACTACTTCATATTCTTCACACAGGCTAAAAGCAAAAAGAATTTTATGTTATGATGCACATCAGGTACCTCCAGGTATTTATAAACGCCTGAAAAGGCTTCCTGTCACCAGTCAGATTAACATTAATCTTTCATCTCCTGCCGAAAAGCTTTCATGCACATAAAACGGGCCGAAAGGAAGCGGCGGAAGTCCTTCGTTTTAATAATGAAAACCTGTCATCGCCGCTCAAAAACCTCAGTAAACAAAAATGCTGCGGATGATTCAGACCTGGATCCCAGACACTGACACCACAAACAGGAATACAACAGTTTGACTTATAGGTTTGTGTTGCTATAGTAGCCGCAGCGAGGTCAAGCGTTAAACAGCAATGACAGATGTGCGCTTCAAAAAAATGCAGCACAGCTGGACACAGAAAATAAGTCTGGGGCGTGAAGTTCTTTTGTGGACAACATGGAATATCTGGCACCTTTAAATTAAATATGATTTGCAGTTTTGTGCATGTGTACGAGTGGGTGGCGGAGGCCGGGGAGTCACGTGTTTTGGAGGGGGGGTGAGCTAAATCCACACATCTATAGAGGATGTGGCCGCCACCGCAATCCATATTGTGTGCGCCATGACACGCAGAGCGCGGGTTTGGGGCCGACCCGTCTTTAGCACCGCAGCCACATGTGTCTACGCTGAAGTTAAAATGAAGAATCTCACTGGCATTTGTCTCATTTGCTTTGAATCAAAGTCAGGCTGGCCTGAGACAAGCTGCTATTCTGACTATGTTTGCTCTGGCCTTAAAGAATAGTCTGTAACAGGAAATGCAAAAATGCATCAGGTGTCAAGCCCGTAAGCAAAGAACAACACCAGTGGCGACATGGAGATCACCGGCTTCGGTGCGGTGCCTACCTCAAAGACTTCTTCATCAAGTATTCTTGTTCCAAACACAATAATTCCTTTGGTATCGATGATGGGGTTGCGGCTTCGTAGCAGCTTCTGGGCGGTCTTCTTTTTACAGTCCAGAATGAGGGTGATGGTCTGCTTGTGCACACTGATGGCCACTCGATGCCACCTAGAAAGGGAGGCGAAGTTCATTCACACACGTACTGGGTTACACACTTACACTTAAGAGCCCCCCCTTTTGTGTCTGGCTTCTTGTTCAAATTCAAATACGTCACCGTTCTCATTTTACTCTTTTTTTCTTTGTCAACGTAAATAGGATTCTGCGTTAAGACCTAAAGACACACCATTGAGGACGCCTCAATCCACGCAAAGTGTAAGGGATTAAATGAACAACGCAACATCAACATCACAAATTGACAGTGACAAAGTTGCGCGGTGTGAACAAATCCGCTGCAAAGGCGACACCTGGTTCAGGTGCTGCTTAGTGTGTTGTCACTAAACCGCCGAGAGATGCGCGCACAGATCGCTTAATCAAAGCCCGACACGTCCACCTGCGCTCTGATTAGAGGGGAGGGCGCACAAACAGAAAAAGCCCGATGCTCCATGATGGACGCTCAAACCTACTTTCCATCCGCTAGGTTGACGCCTCTGAAGAGGGGGTAGTCCTCGGGGCTGGGTTTGCCCGTGTGGTCCTCGTACAGGAACACGGGGGAGCGTCCCACCTCCAGGCCGAGCTGCTGGATGCCCTGCTCGTTGTACACGGACAACAGGAAGGACTGGCTGCCCTTCCTGGGCTTCACTGTAGCCAAGATGGAAAAGTCCTCCGGGAATGCGTCACCTGGCGGGACGGGACGGACGGTTGGACAGAAAGAGAGAGACAGTAAGAATTAGCAGTAACCATTCATCATCGCAAGAGGAATGAAATACTACTACAATATTTCTGTTCAGGATGTTGTAATCATATTGTTATTTTAGGACATAGGCAGTGCTCACCGGCATCAAGAGGGAGTATAAAAGTTATTATTGTTACATCTAATAGAAAATGTTTTAAAAAGAATTCAGATTGGAGGAGGTGGGATGGCTTCGGGCACCGGAAACGATTCATGAAGTGCCCAAAACGTAACAGGACAGGATTAATCTGGAATGGATGAAGAGGAGAGTGCAGAGCGGGAACACTTCCAGCTCGGCTCGGCACGGCTCGGCACGGCTCGGCACAGGGCGAGAGGCATAATGACAAAAGCATGTGATCCAGGGAGACTTGGTCAAACTATATCCCCCCGTCCCCCCGCTCCTCTCTTCTCCCACAGTTGATCGATTCAACAGACATCGACGGCAGAGGGTCGGAGAAGGAGGAAATGAGTGTTTTTTTAATATTTTTTTTTTAACAGGGGAAAGAATTAAGGACACGCATGTATGGAGATGGAAATACCAATTTGGTATTTCTACACATAAAAAGTGCAGGAACGGTCGTAAAGAGGACGCGTTTTCCTCCATCTGCACGGTTCCACTGCGCTCAACTATTTCCTCCATTTTGCTAATGTGTGGGGGCCACATCTGCCAGACAGACTCCCCCAGTGAGGTGTCCTCAGGACCCCACACTCCAACCAGCCCGGGAGACATTTGAGGCGAGTGCAACTTTGTGATCTTTTAGTTTGGGAAAGTAAAAAAAGAGCAGAGTCAATCTGACTTCATTAAAACTGCTATTGTTATATGAGCCAGCAATCTGAGCAGAGAAACCGCTCGGGTTCCAGTAGCGGCTCCTCGCCGTTCGGTACGGGCAGAGCTGAGATTTCCAGACGGCCGGAAAAGACAGGCAGGGTTTGTGGCTGCTGTGGTTTTGTAGCCCCTCATGCAGCCACTGTATACTCTCTCTCCCGCCATAGGCTGGAAAAATCAGAGCGACTGCGGTTTCTGTGGCCAATCAGGAGCCACGGGGCGAGACGACGCCTCAGAGGGAACGCGGCGTGGAAACCTGAGGTTCGGAAGAGATGGTGGAAATGCACAGAAGGGAAAAGTTTTTTGTTTTTTTTTTAAACTGCCGCCATTATCCGCCCACTTTCTTCTTCTCTTTGTCTTCCCCTCGGTCAGCAGCATCTGGGTGTCTGCTTGCCTTCCTGTCCCGTCTTCCTGCCTTTTCTATCGGTCCTTCATTAATGCCAGGCACCAAATCTCATCATGCGGAGAGCACATGCCTTGGCAGTGCGCTCGCTCTGGAATTCAGCTTGGCATCGTATGAGAAACTTTAATTGACAGATGCTTCGATGGGACGGCGAGGAGAGAGGGGGAGACAGGGCGGCGGAGGAGCTTGTGGAGGGAGACACCATGACCTTGGAGGGCGGAATACGAAACGTTAAAGAAAACGCTCCCTGCAGCGGGGAAGAGGAACCAGACGGGGGAGCGTTCGTCACTGCGTCCGGTCGCACATGAGCCACGTCTGTCGCACAGACAATGACTCAGCACCGGCTTGGGACAGGCCATTTGGGTAGAGGTCAAGGGTCAGGTCAGGGGCGTCAGGGACTCCGTGGCACAGGAGAAGAGACAATGGAATGACTAATTTTCAAATTCAGAGTCCTGTTTTTAGAGGGCAGGAGCTGGGACCAAAATTAAAACTGTCTGTGAAATCTTAAGTGGCGTTTGCACGGCGAGGTTTCTCATTTGCGGCTTCGTGTTTACGTGTCTGTCCTTGCCGCCGCCGCTACAAGGTCTGAAACGCCCCTGAGAGAATCTCCATCTGAGGAGGGAGCAATGACAGGCGGAGGTTAACAAAAACAGAAAGTTGAAGACAAGAGGTGGTGGGGGGGGTGTAAATGGTGCGCCCTTCCTCCTCCTCACTCTCTCCTCAGGACCTTATAACAAAGTGGAAAGGGGCAGAGTGGGGTGGAGAGGTCGTTCAGAAAAGCTCGGGTTTCTCTGGAATGTGTCTCTCAAACTGCTACTTCAGATGAGAGATAACTCCTTGTTGTGTGTGTGTGTGTGTGTGTGTGTGTGTGTGTGTGTGTGTGTGTGCGTGCGTGCGTGCGTGTGTGTGTGTGCGTGTGGACATGCTGGGAATGGAGCGGCTGTGGTGCCAGACGTCCTGGGAGTTTACACTGGCAGCACCGACAGCAAGATCAGACCCCAAAAAAACAAAACAAAAAAAAAAATGGTCTGGGAAAGTCAGGGACTTACAGACAAGCCCAAACATCCCAACCAGCCAATCAGGACCAATCAATCATTTCCCTCCAGATTAAATTCCTCCAGGGTGTATTTAAGTTTCAGTTTATTAATAAGTTAAAGGAGATTGAGGGACTGGTTTGTCATCTCAGTAACGCCCCTCCCTCTCGCCCGTCGGTGTGCACAAAGGTAGATGGCAGGTAAATGGGGGGGAGAAAGTCTCGCATCCTGTGATTGGTCATTCAGTCATCACGCTGTCCACGTCCACTCCCTCGACATAAGACAAGCAGCATTCCAGTGGGATCGCACGCCGCTGCAGTGGAGTCTACCTGTGTGTTGCTCTCATGTTTGAAATCCAAGGCCCAAAATAACATCATGTGACATGTTTAATAACAGTTTGGGAGATGAATATGATTTTTTTTTGTCCAAAAGTAGAGAGATAGAGTTACACGGTCTTTTTGTTTGTCACTAAGATCATGTGCACATACAGTTTTGGAAAACATCAATAAGAGAAGTTACTTATTATCTATAATCCACCTCTGATATGTTATTATTCCTGCTTCCACTGATCTCATGGCACTGCCAGATGCCAGTGGGACATGACTCAAGCGTCACAGCCTGAGTATACCACAAAGAGGGGTACTGATATTATTATTTAATAATAACCAAATGACTGGTTATTGGATATCAGCAAAATCATATAATATGTCCCCACTACTGTCATACTGAATCCCATAATTTGAGCAAGACCTTTTTGAGTTTTCTAAAAAAAAAAAAAGAAATCTAATAACAGCTATTTTACTGTTCTTTGGTGTCGTGCGACTATAAAGTCTGTCAAATGACTAGTAATAAACCACAAATTACAGGCCAGTTAAACGAGACGAAGCTACGCATGCAGCACGGGGATATTTTCCAGCGATGTCACTCCTGACTCGTGTTAGTGACGACTTGAATTTGGCTGTGCCTGCTGCCAGTACACAACTGTCAGATAACCCCCCATTCAGAAGGAATGGTATGAGCCGCTGCAGTATTCCTTCCTTTCTGTTTGTGCTAATGGTGGCTGTGTCCCATTATGGCTCAAACCGTGGGGGGTGGAGGGGCGCTCTTCTGCAGCCACAGATCTGTTGCAGTTTGCATGCACTCATGCATGCTACCACTAGATTAATCTGGATGCAAAGAGACAGTTGAGCCCAGATTACTGAGACACGGGAACTCAGGTGTGGTACAAAAGTTAAAGATGGCCGCCCGCCTCGCTGGTAAGAAAGGGCTCTTGTGTTTTCGGTGCCTCTGCACTTTCAAATGAATCATCCTTTCCACATGTTTGCCTAATGATTGCATGTCTGCACTCGCTCTTTTCCAACACATCATCACAGACTGTCTGTGGTTACGGGGTCACGGGCCAGCGTGTTCCCAATAAGGCTGGTTTTACTTTTTGTATTTTTTTATTATTGATGTTATAGTCAACATGAGCTTGTTTGAATGCCTTTGTTTTCTATAGATTTCTTTCTGCCTGCCTTTTAGGAGGCACGGCGTGAAACTGTATCCCCCAGGCTGCGAGCCAAAGTCACAACTCAGTAGCAAACTTTGTTAAAGAGGGGAAAATAAGAGACGGATAAAATGATCTCAGAGGTTTTAGCCGTCCTCTGGAATATATTAGCTGTACATTCTCTTAATGTTGGACACTTACGCTGGCTTTTTAAGGCCTTGGAGTTCTTCTGTTTGCACCTTAAGAGTACGTGGTGCCTGTTATGAACTCCTTCTTTGTTTTATGGAGACTGTTATTTCGGACGATCCACAGCAGCGTGTGTGTAATTATAGAATGGGTATCTAAACAGAGGCTGTCGCGGGCTCTGCCGTCGTACGGCTTCAAAGTGAGCAGTATTTGTTTGATTGGAGAGCATGATAGGGCACGCAGAGCCGCAAGAGCCCTGCGGCTCCGCTGTAAGCCCCGGAGAGGAGCCGTGACACGGATCAAAGGTCCACTGAGGCCAGGGCAACGTCTGAGAGAGGACCATGAATGGGGCTGTCGTCCAAGCCAAGCTTTGTGGAAGCTTAGCTCACAGGAAGGCTTATTATTTCTCCCTCTTTTCTGCAGAAGACCACATCACTCCTTTTTTGGCTTTTTGTGTCTTTAGGCTGCAGAGAAACCAATCGCAATTTTAGAAATTGGTTGTGTGGATCACCAAAATATGGTTTTGAATTTCCGCACATCAGAGGGAAAAGTATACACGGAGATGTCTCACCGGACGAAGCTTTTCACATGAAATGAAAAGAGAGAGAACACTGCGAGGCGGCGGCAGTCCAGGAGGAATGATGGAGGGAGAAATTATGATGCTTGTGGGAAAATAAAGAGAGAAGGAAGCGGGGAAAGAGGGATGAGAGAGAGGAAAGTACGGCTGCGGCGCACCGAGCAGCAGCAGCAGCCCGGAGCCACGTCAGCACAATAGAACAAGGCAAAAGTGGAACCCCAGACTTCCCTCCCCGGTACCACCCCTGTTTTCACTGCTTCTCCACCGAGCAGCTCCTCCCACCACATCAGATATTACAGGGCTGGATCTCTCCCTGCATCTGGTGTGTGTTTTCAGCAGGGGGGGAATTAGCATGCATTATCTCAGTCTTTTCAACAGTTTAATGTGTGTGTGACTAAGCAGCGGGGCTAACACGCTTGCTAAAAGTGTCCAGATGTGCGAGGCGTCTCATCACTGAACTCTTCACAAGAACAGGGCTTACAGCAAAAGAGGTAAACAAGGGGAAGCCATACCCTGAAATCCCATAAAGTAAAGGTAGAGTTGACATGAATAATGAAGATACAGGTTCCAGTAAAATGTCTACCTGGAGGGAAACAGACTAGTCAGGAAAGAAAAATACAAATTGCTTTTGGGCCATGTTTACATGTTTTACCTCGAGTTTACTATGATGTGGGGTATGAGGTCATAGAGCTGACCAGATGGCAAGGCCGTGCAGCGGGGACAACTTGGCGAGATAAGTTCTTGGGAAAAGCCACAACATCTGAAGCCTTTTATCTCGAGTGGACTATGGAAAAATGAATCAGTGGGGCTTAAACGGCTTCCAGCCGCTCCGTTTGATGTGTCGACGGAGAAAAGATGTGTGGAGGCAGATGCTCACCTGGATACAGCTGTTTGGTGGGGGCGCTGAGCTGGGCATCTTTGGATACTCTGTAGGCCACATCGGGTCCTTGTGTTGACCTCCGATGCGAGCAGAAGCCTGTTGTTTTCGTAACACCCTCAGGTAAACTGTGAAAATCTAAAATCTTCAAGAGGTCTGCTGGTTCCGCTGCAGAGAGGAAGAAGACACAGAGACAAGGAAAAGTTAGGGAGGTTTTTTCACACATTGTCGACGTTTGTGCAAAGTCTGTATATGTATATTATTTATACAATGCATACAGTACAGAAATACAGACAATTCCAGACTTTTTGCATACTAAATACGCTCAGATCTTCTCTTTTTATTCCCTCTTTGCCTTTGCTGACTCAGAAGTGCTCGTTACTCAGCAGGAGACTTTACTGCTGTGGTTCAGGGAAGATTTCTGTTATCCATTCAGGCGCTAAACGGAGATGTGCCCATTTATAGATCGCCATGATCATGGGTTGCAGCTGCAGCTAAACCCGTCCTTCCATCCACTTTCCCCGCAACGCTAAATCTACCGCTGCCTCCCTTTGGCCACAACCGTGCAATTAGCACACTTTCAGGCCGGTCGGCCCGGCCGTCACCAGGCCGCCGCAGGAGCACACTGGGTCAGAACAATGCGACACGGGGTTTGACCCCGGACCGCACCCTCGCACGCCAAAACCACCCAGGACAAACAGCTGTTCCTGCAGCCAGATGCACACATAACAGGCTGCACAATGACACACATTAGCATCCAGAAAAGGACACCGGGTCTCGTCTATAGGGACAGCCGCATGGGGGGGGGCTGTCAAGCTGTTTTAGAGGGGGGCAAACACTAAAGTGAGGAGGCAAACTGAGCGGAGGACAACAGAAGGATTTTACGGCACGCAGGTTCAAGAAATAGAACAAAGACAAAAGATGCTGCGGTCTTCTCCTTGGATGCATTTTTGTGTTGTTGTTATGTGAATGTGGAGCGTCTGAGCTCACCCCTCGGCCAAGTACAAAAGCCTGCGCACACACACGCAGGTACAGCGGGGCCAGTGTCAGGCTACGAGGACCACACAAAACGTTCAGGAAAAAAAACGCTGAATAGCCCCATCCATCTGAGAGTGAAAGGGCTGCTGGGAAAGGTGGAAAGGCAAATGGGCAGAGCAAAAAAAAAAGTGTTTATACATTTTCTGCGTTGCCCTGCAACAACTTCCAGCTGGATGTCATTACGCAGGAGTCACATGCAGCGCTGATCAATTCGAAAAAAAAAATCTTAAACAGAGAGCTGCATTTAAGAGCTTTTTGGCTGCACGTGTTCCTCTGCAGCCGCGCAACTGTTGTGAAACACAACGTCCGCCTCATCAGGCTGATTGCATATAATATCCTGTTATCAGAGTTTGTTTTTCACTTCTATCAACAAATACAAAAATGCAATCGCCAAAACTTCAGTTTGCTAAACAGATGCCAGACAAAGGGAGCAACTTTAGCCATTACTCAGCTAATGAAGACATAAACAAGCAGTTTATACACAAATATTACCACAGCAGTCTGGAACAAGTGTGTTGACTGCTGCGCGGAGAAAATGTGGGATTTGAGACGGACGGATCTGAGCCATCTCACTATTCCTGTCAAAGAGGACGTTTATCAACCAGTCCTACATGTTCCAATGTGGAACCCTGCGGAACATAGTATCGCTCCAGGGGACATATTAATCAGAGGCACAGGGATTTATAACAAGAATCCGAGCGCCACGCCCAGATGCTTCAAACGCCACCTACTCGGCCTTTAAGCATGTCAAACCAAAAGAAAAAGCTGCATTCTTGAAGGGCATACCACAGGATGACAGAGCCTGTGAGCGGGACGAGGGGGGGTCCAAACAAAAAGGACATCTTTGTCCGTCATCAGCTCGTAATGAAGACAGGGACGAGAAACTCGCCCACCAGCCAGAAAATGTCCATCATTGGCCACGTTGACAGAGGTTTGTTTAATGAGTGCGGTAACGTGATGGGACATGTAGCTCCTGATTGATCTGCCAATAATCACAGACTCACTGTTAAACTCACTGGCCCGAAAGTGGGAAGACCCGATCCTATGAAATGAAAGATCATCGCTCTGGGTTCGGTTGAGTTGGTTGCACCGGTCGCTTAGCAACCGAGACCATCCGGGGGCCCGAACGCCTACAATGCGCTTTGGGAAAGTTTAGAGAACGTTCATTATTCACACTCAGCGGCACAAAGTGCGCAGATCCAGAAAGTGATTATACAACATCAGTTTAGACATAATGGCTCTGAAATGAAGGGTTTGGGATAAAAGAGCCAGGGAAGCCGGAGAAGTTACATCTGCTAAATTACAGCATTTCAGCAACTGCAAATGTTTTCTTCCTTCAGCGAAGCCTCCGACAAAAACTCATCTGTTTGTCACTGCTTTACAGTAAACTGTCCTGAGTGTGTCGTAGGCGTTGGATGATGCTGGCTGCAGAGATGTGGTATAAAGATCATGAAATCTGCGCTACCTGCTCTAATGTAAAAACACTTTCAAAAAGAATCTCTCTTTTCATGAACCTCTTGCAGTCCAGAACATGGTGCATGTAGTTTGTAAGGTTTCATTAATCTACTACGCAACTTTAACATCTGTATCAGACGCTTCTTGCAGGATTTGCAACGGTCAGAATGAGTAAAACGCAGGAAGCCGCTGTCTATCAGCCAGTCCCATAACAGCAGGCAGCGACACAATGAAGTGGCGCACCAAGCATTTTCATCTCATATCATTTTTAACATGGAGAAGTCCACTGATTCTGGACCACATGTGGTCAGATGAATCCTTTTCCATCCCTCTTCAGGAGAAGTCATCTGTGCGCGTGAATCCTTTTCCATCCCCTCTTAATTCATCTGTGCGCGGCCACACACAACCACCTTATATGGACATGAGCTCGCGTCGGCCCCCGCTGCTCCACACTCGCTTCAAATCTTACCTCACATAACCGAGCTGAAAAAGTCATATCTCTGCCTTATAATCGAATAGGTGCTAGACCACTTCCTGTCAAAACGGCAATGCATTAGCATTAGGCGTTTCGTTTCGCCATCGCGTTTTTCCTCATCCGTCACACCGAAACGTCCAAACAGGCGCAAACAAACAGCGACTCCTGACAAACTACCTCCACTTACCAGTTGTAGGCAACAACGACGCACAAACAGTGATAACTTAATCATAGCCGTTCCTTTGGGCTACAACGGCCTGCACTCACAGTGCATCATCACAATATGGATGGATGTCATAATAACCACAACAGTGTCATGATAACAGCTGTCTCAGCAGCGGGAGGGGGGCGTCCAATCGATGCTAACCGCTTCACGACCCCTGCCAGGGAGTGTAGCTTTTGCTAATCCACATTGACACAAACTAATCCCGTGAAGATCAGCGGGGTTTTTGGGGTTTTTTTACAGGAAGGAAACAAGTGTCCTCAGGTCAGTGTCATCATTCTGTAACTGTTGACCAATGAAGAAAGTGAAGGGATAACAAAATACAATATATCTCCGTCCAGACACCGACTACAAAACAACAGGCCGATCAAAAGAGGAGTGAGAATTGTCTTTTCTGATGAAGCCTTGTTTGATGCAGCCAAAAAACCAAACTTGACAGCTGCGTGAGGAAGCAGAAACTGAAACACTAGTTTCTGAGCCTTTTTCTCTGGGAAAGGTGGGATGTACGTGGTCGAGCAGATGTTGTGATTGTGTTTACATGTGCTACTCTCTTTGAGGGGTGTGTGTTCATGGAGCACACACATGATCGTAGCCACTTGTCACCAGCAGGTGACTCTTGGTTAATTGGGTTGAACCAAGTGGCCAAGGAAGAGAGGGGGGAGAAGGCAGAGGTTATTCTTGGGTTAAGTTTGGCTTGGTTTGCTTATTTCTAGAATTCATTACATATTTAATTTAAAAAGCTTTAATCAATAACCATCTGTATTTGGTAAAGGGGAAAATATGAGTGTGGTCATGGCAAATATGTTTTAAATGTTGGAGAATCACCCATGTGCCCTTTACTCTTGGTAGGTACCTGGATATATAAACCAAGCAGGAGAGCAGTGGTGAGGACCAGAGGAAGGGGGTTGTGTTTGGTTGGAGTTGGGTGGACATCTTGCTGGGTACTTTCTGTTTGGTTGTGTTTTTGAGGTTTCATAAGTTATGGTGTTTTCCTTCAGAGTTCCTGCCTAATGTCAAGTTTTGCTCTTCCTTGCCTTGATTTGTTTTTTTCAAGCTCCCCTGCACCTCACCTGATGACAAACTGAGTCGTTTGCTCAGTGATGTCAGATAAGCACTTCAGAGACTTACGAACACAAACACGATTGGCTCTCACCCCCCGACCCCCACCCGCTGTGACATATCCTCACACGCCTTCATTCACGGAGCTCCGTCACCGGCGGCCGACCTTCCAGCGGAAGCCGACCTCAACCACATCCCCAGCCACAGGTACGGGTCAAAGTCCCACCTTGTTAGGCTGAGATGTTTACCCACTTAACACGGCAGCTCCCTCGAGGGACCCGCACCTCTGGCATGGGATGCTAAAAATACCCCCACCCCCCCAAACTCCTGACCACAGCCCCTCACATCCCAGCGGCTGGTTACACACATACAGGAGCTGTTTATAAGCCACGGTCACTCTGCCTGAGCTCCTTTCATTCAGTGGAACATGACACAAAACAAGCAACAAGCAGGGCGTCCTTCAACCCCTTCTGCTCTTTACAAGCTTTTTCTACATGTAGATAAAACATCTTCTCTCCTTTCTCATTTTATCCAAACATCATCACACTGGGGGACTATTAGATGATGCGCCCTCTGCTGTCTGTATCAATAAGGTTCCATGACTCCACACACAGCATTGGCTGATGAAATCTTTCTTTCATTGGGTGTAAAGTATCCACTCTCGCTTAGTTTTCCCAAGTTGCTTGCACAGAGGACACTTGTGAGTGCAATGTGCACGCCAAGAGCTGTATCTTTTGATGGGACCTGCTAAAGGAGTAGCGGTTAGCTTTGGTTTTTTTAAGCCTTTTATGGGTTTGTTTGTCAGACGCGGGTTGGAGGAGGTTATGGATAACGAATTCATAAAAGCGTACAGTAAAAGTACGAGTTGCTTTTAAGAAGCGTGATCAAACTTTCTAAATGACGGCTGACAGTTACGGAGAAAAGTATCTTTGCCTCCCCACCTTGCTCGTACACTTTTCTACCTTCTTCTCTCTTTCCCTGAACAGTAGCGCCGGTGCCAGATTCGTAATCCTGCTCTCGGCTCGGGGCCAAGACTGTGGTGGATCCCCTTCCCCGAACCGATCCATCTACCCCTGACTTCCACACACACACGCTCTGTAGCAACACTTAGCGACTCCAGACGGCACCATTTCATTTGACAGGAGGAGGGGTGCCGGACCAGTGAATTAGGACTTTTTCATGGGAGGTGGGGGGGGGGGATTAACATTCTTCCCTCTTTCACTGCCCCCCGTCCTCCTCCTCCCTCCTCCTCCTCCAGCCCTTCCTGAAGCGGGGCCTGACTCTCCAGGCACATGCTTGACCTGGTGCTGAGGACAAGGAGTAATTAGCAGCCATTAAGAGGACCCTGACTCTGTTGGAAACCAGTGCAGACGAAAACAAGAAGGTCCAATGAGAGACTTCCCCCTCCTAGAGCGTATCACAGACGGGGAGGGTGCAAGGGTCTTTTTAACTCCCGAATCTGTTATAAAACTTTAACTGAAGGAAACTTGTGAAGCCGGAGCCGCACTGTGAATACAGCAGGTTGCAATTAAAGCCCTGGCTTTAATTACTTAAAGAGACTGTGTAACTTTGAAATTAAGTTTTTCTTCTCCTTCCTCTTCCAAAGTGGAATTCATAAGCAATAAAAAGTGCTCTTGCTCAGTTCTGCACACTCAGTGGTTTTGCAGCTCGGGCCAGGTTGACTGGGACCCCATGCTGCGTAAACGTTAGCTACTGTTAGCAAACGTTCGACTGATATTTCTGTGTGACTGACTCTTCTCTGCACGCACTGTTTCACTTCCTTCAGTGTGAAACGTCAAGAAGGTTTTGGCCCGGAATATAGTTGCAACTCATCAAGGCTTCAGGTCCAGGTTTCATGTGACCAGACCTGGGAAGCATGCTGCAGGTATTATGCTTGCTAGATTGAACACATTACATACACTGCATGGAGATCCTTTGAGAGAGTGCGCACAACTACACACACTACTACACAGACAACACATGAGTAAACTAATGCAAGCGCAAGCTTGAATGAGAGTTGGCAAGATGGCAAAGCAGTCACACACACCTCCAGACCTCAGCCTAATTAAACCCACTGACTGCTTCACCACCGTCGGAGAGATTTCCTGGCAATCACACCTTTTTGCAGCGAGGCACGAGCTCAGGTTGGAGTCGCACCAACATGTACAACACAGAGCACTCACACATACACATTCCTGAAGATGTGATCACGCACAAATGTGGCTGTGGCGTGCAAAAAAAGATGGAAGGATGGAATATTTTAGTGATGAGTTGTAAAGTCTTAGCAAGGGCTGAATGAAAATTTTAAAAATTAAATAAATAAATAAACTAAACTACTGATCTTAGTCTGGCTCTTAACTGTTATCATTAGCAAATCGGCCTGTTGTCAGCAGCGTTGTTTTGAATAAAGATGAAGTATTTGTACTGTGATTAGATGACGACACTGCTTTTAGGAGACAACTGAGCAATGAGCGTGAGCAGTCTACTTGACCTCACATGACAGCGTCGGTCAAGTTTCCTTTTATCGGCCGACTTTAATCCAGAGTCGTCCGGACAGTGACCCAGTGACCTGCGCTGAGAACTGCACACGAGGGGAGGGAGGCAAAGAGGGCGAGCTCTTTTGTTTATACACTTAATTCCATCATTTGGCCCTGGCTGCTTACTGCAAACTGTAAGGAAATGTCAAGAAAGGCAGAGATCTGCAGAAAGACTCACAAAAGAATCCGCCCAGAATCTGCAGATAGAGTCTTACATAGTCTCACACACACACACACACACACACACACACACAAACACAAACACACAGACCTGAAATATGATCCAGAGAACAGAGAGTTTTTCTGACCACAGCTTCTCCTGTGTACTTTGAGACTCAGCGCCTCCGCCGGACTCTTATTGCTTTAACAGGGGGAATACCAGATGGTTTACTTCACTGTCTCCACGCTGCAGCTCGCGGCGGCGCAGATAAATCACCGTCTGCCGTCCGCCACAGACGAAGACGGAAAAACTGAGTCAAGATTCCACGGTGTGCCTCCGAACGCTCGTTTTACACCGAGAAACTCCAGGAGTGGTACATTTTCAGGCACATGCGGGAGTTATCTCTTTACGTTTTCATTTCCTCCTCATGCCTCTGTGGCATTGACCACCAGCTTCATTCAGCTTTGTTATCTAAACTCATCTTCAACTGCTCCCTTCCTCAGCAGATATGGATTCCATCATAAAAAGGCAGCCCCGCAGCACTGACATTACAGAACCATTAGCTCTCCGCTGGACTCGCAGACAAGCCATCGCACTGGCACCATCGCACTGGCACAAACCAATGAAACTGAATAAAGCAACATGAGAGACTTTCCAGCAGTGATGCACAGGTGAGGCCAGTCAGCGTGCAGTGTTTTCGCACAATCATCAGCAAGGAAATATTGTCACCCACTTCACCTAATCAATATACAGATGGATGGAGAAGACATAACAAAAATGATTCGCAAGCTTATTTTAGAAGCGGAGGACATCGATGAATACTGACAGCTTGAGACAAAAAGTAGGTAGATGTAAATCACGCATGAAAAGCCCCATCACATCAAGACGCAAACAGATAATCAACATTCAGTTTTCTGTGTGTTAACGAAGGGTTTCAGCTGTTTTATTATCTGGGCCTGAACACGTGTGACTCAGGTGTGCAGGACATGAGAGAATATTTGTACAGCGTTCATTTTCACTTTGGTTTTCTAAGTCAAAAGACCGAATCCTCTGAGTCGCCTGCGTGGCTCTGGTGTTATTATAACATAGGATATTTGCCCTCAGTGGCGGTTTCCCACAGGTTGAACGTTTGCCCGTGGCGGCGTCGCGTGTGACCAGAGACTCGTGCAGTTTGGCTGGATAGAGTGTAACTCAAGATGTTTTCTGTGGCTACAATTTACAGATGTCCCCTAAACGCCTTGCATCACGGCTATTGGTAGATGGTGGCGGTGCAGAGGGAAGCCTCTTCGTCCCCACCGAGTTCAGACAGGCAACTCAGACACATGTGTGGCCAAAAAATGGGTTAGTTTGATAATGGAAGATTTACCTGATGAGAAACTGGGTGATTTTAGCGACCATGACAGCCCCCCCCCAAGTAAAGTCTCTGTATGGGAACAAAGTCATTCCCTAAACTTAACCAAGTGCTTTGCGTTACTTTAATGCTACGATATATTTTCTCCTTATCGTATCGTGAATTCATTTACTGTTGCAAATAAGCACGATATTAGCATAGTTTGTTGGAGTTGGCGTTGCTTAAACACTTATTTCATCTGGCACAGACTGGTTTCTGTGCTTGTCTGACTTATTTCCTTTAGCCTGCGTCAGCACATGCTGTCTGTGGTCAATCTGTAGCCCGGTCCCTCGCTGCAGACAAACCAAATGAATCAAGTCGGCTTAATTAGAAAATATCACTTTAATGCCGCCTTTCCATTCCAGTTCTCACTAATTTCATCAACTAATTGAGTAAAAAATAGATGTGGCAGCAGCGAAGCTTCTGGAGGCACCAGAAACCATTGTATTTCCCCTAGTAGGAAAAAATGCTTACACTCAGGATTTCTACTGCCCAGGCTGTGGCTAAGCTCAGGCTGGGGAAGGGGGAATGAGGTTGGAAAGGATGAGTCATACATTGCTTTCCATGCTCAATGATTATAATACCCCATTACAGAGAAAAGCACTGTTTCCCAGCTCGAGTAAATACTCGGCTTGTGAGCCTGGACCAGACTTAACTTTTTCGCTCTGCCATACAAAGCATGCTGTTAAACAAAAAAAAAACACAACTACAGTAGTGGGAGTTGCATCATGAAGTGGCACATCCAACTTTTACATCACTGATGCGTCTGTGCTAACAACAGCGTCGCCTCCATTTTGTTCCTTTTTTGTCTGTCAGGGAGAAAAGAACACATCGTTCCTCTCTGTTGTATTTCTGAAGGTGAAACAATCCATCTTTGTTTGAGTGTCTTTAGCAGACACTAAATTTGGACATGAAACACCTTTTAGAGAAAACCATCTGTAACTGGCTTCCAATCAAGCACACTGTGTCATGAGTACAGAGCTCCATTGAGCTGCACAAAACAATTATTTGACCCTTAATTAGTCTGGAAAGCGATAGACGATATACTGTCCAGGAAATGGCAAATAGTGCACAATTCTTGCTGCACAAAGGATCTCCTTAACTCTGACACAGGGTCAAAAACTTGTCCTGCATATTTTGTTTTATCTCCCATGTTGTTATCAGACATTAGGGCTGATTTACAGAGTCCTTTCCACAAAGCCTGCATTTACAGGCTGAAGTGGCACATGCAGTTGCAGGGTCACTGCTTCTCTCCACAGTCCAGCTCACCCAGATTCCTTCCTCAGCGCCACGGCAATAGTCACAACACAAGAAGCCACTTTTTCTCACCGCCACTCACAGTGCCCGAGCTGGACCTGACCTCAGGACCGCCACTTAAAGGTGATTAAGAAACAACCCACTGAAAACCAACAGAAAAGTTACAGTTGCATGGCTGACTGAAAGATGATGGCCAATGGGAGGGAGCTTGACTGAAAAGCCTCATGGCTGCCATGTGTGGTGTCACATCTGTGCCCGCCTCTCAGTTTGAACAGACTGCATTATACTGATGATACTACAAACAAAAACCACCTGTTCTAAATGAAAAATAATGATAATAATAAGCACTATCCTTTCATTCAGCCATTTAAATGTGTATGCAATCAAAAACTTAGAACTTAGTTCTACTGCATCCTTCAGGGCAACCAGCTGTTAGCATCCTGTAAAATCTACAAGTAACACACAGGCACAAACACAGGAAGTTCTGCAGGAATTCAATCACTTCCATAAGCTTTTGTAATTGGCCTCATGAAGAACTTTATACACAGTGACAAAAAGGCAAAATCGACTAAGCCCTATAAATTCCTTTTGAAATAGAGTTGTCCAGATATGAAGGAACTGTAAATAAAAAACAGCTGTGGACCAGCTGTATTCGACCTTTCACCTTGTCATAAAGTTGGCCCGCTTAAACAAAAAGAACCTTTTAATGACCTTGGCTGTGTACGTGCAAACCTGGCTGAAAAGCAAGGGTGCAGCGCTATTATTTTTACAAACTCAGCTATAAGACTGCAGATGTTATTCGATTAGGAATTTTCTCCAAAAAGCAGCCCAGAATGGTGTATTTTCTTTACAAAAATGCAACGGTATTTTTTTTTCATGGTCCCCTGTTCCTCCAAGAATGGGAAGAAAACATCTGGAAGAGATTTTTTCCTGGCTTTTTAGAGGGCTTAGCAGACAGCACAATGGAACCTATCGAATCCAGATGTGAAGGCGATCAGTAAAACAGCGAAGCCTTCTTCTGTTTATCCCTTTTTAAAATGTACATAGGGGAAAAAACAAATATTAGCTGCTAATACATAGCATAATTCTTGACTCATGACCATATTTCCTGATTACTTAGCATACCCGCTAATCTTCTCAACACTGCCGTCTATTACCATCAGTGACTTTGGCCAAAATCCATCCTTGTTTTCATTTGCACAAGGTATTCAAGGAATGTTTATTCAGTATTTTTGATGACTAAAGTGCTCTGCACAAAAAGGTTCTGGCCCAGTGTGAATGTTTGTTATGGACGAAGACCATCCGAAAAAAACTTTTGGTTAATTAATGATAACAAACCACAGTGAAAAGAGTCAAAACAGAATTTCTAAGACTCGTGAAAAGAGTCCATTGACTGGGGGAATTGAGGAAAAAAGTCAACTCAGCAGAAACATAAAAGAAACCATTTGGAGTCTCGAGGCCAGATTTGGTCATAAAACTACAAAACAACTGAGGTCCCACACTGGGAGGCCAGGGCCTTCTATTACATTTAAACGGATGTTATTTCATCATATCTGAAAGCGTCTACGAGCTGGAGCCTCAAATGACAAAACATCTTTATTAACTAAATCAGTTGGAGTATAAATTCTACGGGAGTCAATGAAATTGTATCAAAAGTACAGGAAGTACAGAATCCTTTTTTCCAATTGTATTTTAAAAAAGTATGAAACATTGACAGAAAATTTGTGAAACAACACATTTTTCTGTTTGATCTCCAAGAATCAAGAGGAGCACTGGAGCTTCAGCAGCAAGAATTCCTTTCTCTGGGCACTGAAACTGTAAACCTGACAGAAGAGGCAATCCGAAAGTCTTGACCCCACCTTTGAACTCTGACCTCTCTTCTCATTCTTAACCTCTGCGTCTTATGGGCCTTCTGTTATTATCACTTTTCACATATGTTTAAAATTAGGTTTCCTTGTTAATGGTAGGGCAAGATGACCTCCCTGAAAGACTGTGGACTGTGACTTCCCTCGCACTACAGCTGGACTTACATTCAGTAGCATACAAAAAATACACTTTGACAGTATCCTGTAGTATTAAGATTCATATCTCAATACTGTATACTTAAACTAGTAAGTTTATCAGTGCCTAAAATACTTTTTAAATGCTATTGTAGTAGCCTAATGTATTGAGTTTTAGCTTATTGCTAGGCTAGGCTAAATTTCAGTGTAAACCAACCAATCAGGTTGAGGGACAGTGGAACAGTACAACCTTAAAACTGCACTTATTAATATTTATATAAGATTTTCCTCAGTCTTGTTTCAAGCAGGAAAATATTTAGAGACAAAGTTCAGACAAACCAACTGTACGCTACCTGGTCACCACTAAAACAATGCCAAGACAAAGTTAGCTACTACCGCATTAGCACAGTGGAACATTTAGCTAACATGTCCACCACACACTTTATTAGGGTTTTTGTGACTAATATCACTGTTTTGTCAACTTGTTTTGCATCCCCAGGTGGTGAAAAATGTCCATTAACACAAATTTTATACACTTGTACAGCTAAACATAGCTTTTAACGTATCTTACATATGCTATTTAGTTAAATGACTGTAGCTTCAGCTATTTTAAAAATGATTAAAAAGTTATATCACTCTGTAAACTCTGTGATCTGCCAGTTGTCTGTTATAATAGTTGCCAAATCAATGGTTTTCTTTTAAGTGAATTGTAAAGCCACACAAGTAAGGAAATCTACCTCCAAAGTATTCAATTTTTTTTCAAAATTATTTTGTCATACATGCATTTTTTTGTAAGTATACTGTAGTTGACAGCATCCAGATTACCAATGATGTAGTGTCCAAACAGGCTGCTGCAAGCCTTCAGGTGAATCCAGGTTCAGCCTGTGTCAAAGAGGTCACCTGGTTTGAGTCAAGATATTCCTTTACTCCTGATGAAAAACATTTGTCCATTTGGATGGTGAAGATACTTGCAAATAATTTAATTATTTCACTTTATTCCAACAATTGTGAGGAAAAAATGAATTTAATCCAATATACTAAATCTGTAACCATAATGTAAATATGTAAAAAAAAAACATGTTAATTAGTTTGTCTTGTCCTGTAATCGTCATGTTACTAGATCTCGGCCATCAAGTAATTTCCATTCAGCATGTGTCAAGTGTCAAGTTACAGGAAGTGGACCAGTACCCTTGAGGATCACTTTACAAGACTCTGGTTGCTCTATGTCAGTTTTAGGAGTTGATTAAAAACCAAGCCTGCAGCATCAAAAATGATTTCCATGCTCTAATGTCCCACCGAAAACTCCAGCAAGCTCCTCCTCTGTCATCAAAAGTGACCCAGATCTGGATCCAGCCGTTACACCGTGACATAACTTGTGTTCAGTTAACAACCTGTGTTCAAAGGCAACATGAAAATAAATAAGCTGCGGTCATTCCTTTTTAGATTTTTAACAGCGTGACACATGCAAGCCTGTAAAACTTGTCTTTTTACTATAATTATTTCTAATTTTTCTGGCTGCGTGCAAACCACATTGCGTTCACACCATCAGCACAAGCTCAAACTGTCCTGAGCAGACAGAAGATGCCACCTGTTCACCTCAAAGTCCTGTGTCAGAGGCTCACGGCAGACAGCAGACCACCAACCATGCCAGGCGGTCTTCAGGTGCTAATAATACATGCAGCCAGACCCCATACCCACAGCACTGCATGACTCCTTGTGTCCCCGGTGGGACACAACACTTACGACACGAGAGTGTCTAAATGATTTTTTTTTTAAAAATCACTTCTTCCACTATCCTGCATGTGGACTGGTGTCTAACTGATATTTAAATGACAAACACCAAACTTTCACATTCAAATTTTCAGACCTTGGGTTGAATAAGTGTTTGTCAGATACGATCAGTGATATGTGTGGTTGTATGACTTTAGCATGAGGGCCCGCTGCTTCAGAAAGTGTGTCCTGATCCCGATGTCTGAGTCCTTAAAGGCAGCTCCACCCTACCACTTCACACAAGCTACAGCCCCTCCCTCTTATGCAAACTGCTCATCCCTCTCATCAGTTCAGGAAAAAAGAAAAGAAAGTAAGAAGAAAACGTTTGAAAAAACGTGCACCACAGCAAAGTCCCCATTACAGTATAGTAATAAAATCTGCAAAATGCAAAGTAGAACTGGACATCACCTTAAAGTGCCGTCTGAAAAGTACAGTCTAATTGTCATTCAGGGTATAACTGCATATTCTCTCGCTGTCTTATGCCTGTAAACGTTGCCACAGCGAGAATTGAACTTGTTATGTTCAGGCCTGAGATCTGCATTCGCATAGACGTGAGATGCTGTTGCAGTGGCAAACTTTTTGGTCACGGGAGAGCCAGTTCCAGATCGCAGACATCAGCTTCTCTCTCTGAAAAACTTTTCCCCCTAAACTTTCAGTCACTTTCATATGACTAATACCGGCCCCACAGTTTCACGCTGAATACATTAAAAGCCCCAAAAAGGCACAAAGATGAGTTGTGGAGGAAGGAGGGAGGGGGAGCCACTTTAACCAAAGGGGGAAAAGTTGCGAGCGCAGCGCGCAGCTCCAACGCGTCTCCACAAACCCCACAGCCGCATCTTACCTGAACTTGCTCGCGATGTGACAAAAAGCAGGATCACCGCTAAAGTGATTTGGGCGTCCCTTATCCTCCGTTTAACTTTCCATCTTATATGGGTATCCATGACCGCCAGAGACGTCCACGGCAAGTGGATTCACTTTTCAACTTGGAGCAACTAATTAGACTCGCAACGGCTTCTTGGACAGGACAATACTAAAAAGCCAAAAAAAAAGTCCCAGAGAAAGAGAGAAAAAAGGGGGAAGGGGGGGGTGTATCGTTATTTCTCAAGCAGCCATAAGGGGTTGTTAGTGTGGGTTCCTCCAGCTATGGTTGACGGATGGGCACCGTCTCTCCCGCACTGCTCCACTCCCTCTCTGCGCTTCTGAGCTGTGCTGCGCCGCTGCTCCACCGATCACAAGTGTTGCCCCCTCCTTCAGGCGTCACACACGGCCCCTTCAAGTACAACGGGGCAACGCACACTCACAAAAAAAAAAGACTCACCCACCCTCACTCCCTCCCTCCCTCCCTCCGAGGCTGTCACTCACTCTCCGGACAGGAGACTCGGGCAAATCAGAGGAGGCCGTATATTAGAGCCCAGCCCTGTTATTGGGCCGGGAGAGGGAGGAGAAGTTGGGAGAAAGTTTCACGCCTACAATTCCTGCGCTGTGAATGATTTTTTTTTTTTTTTTAGATGGAGTCCACTGTTTCCACAGGAGAGGGTCAGCGCGGGAAAAGCAAACTGAGACAAATCACGAACACATGCACAGGTTTTTACTTTGCTGGAGGCCCATGCAGAGAGCAGCCGGTCTGCAGCAGTGGAGCAGTCCTATTGAACACTGATTTAAAAAATAGGATTTTGTTTATAACACAGCCTAACTTTATTTACTTATTATCTGATTCAATTTAATTTTATCATTCAGCTTCTCTTTTAATTACTAAATTGGCACATGACAAAGGTTTGTGTGTCTCTAAGCTGAGCACGAAATTTCATTCTTGTCTTTTGAAAAAAGTTTTGCTCAGACACTGAAGGATGATAAAGTGCCCGGTGAAGACTGTGACGTGCAGTTAAAAGCTGTGGAAAAAGTTAGTGAGTGGACCTTGAGATCGCCTTAATGCTGTGCACTGATGGGAACTTGGAGGAGACAAGGTACATATGCACAAAGGGCAGAGGGTGGAGGGTCAGTCAGGGCCCACAGTGTGCCCTATGAGCCATTAGGCCAGTTTGTGTGATCTTGAATGTCAGGATAGCGTAAAATATAACATCTCTATCATAAACGATGAAAGAAAAAAGAAGCTGATGAATTTAACTGGAGTGCACCGGCAGTTAAATCCAAGATGGATTATAAACAAGTGATGATCATCCTCTGGCGAGATGTTGGCCCACTTTAAGAAAAGGATAACAAGACCAAGTGGATTAAAAGGAACTGTCATTTCTGAGTGATCACGTGTCACGAGAGGTACTGGCTTTGGTTTTTAAATCAACCAAGTGATAACACGCACACACACACATACACACACACACACACACACACACACACACACACACACACACACTGTTCAGCTGCAGTCCCAAACTGTGTCTGCCTCCCAAAGACCTGCTACACAGTTAAATTTCTATTTTACTGCAACAAAGAAACCACACTGTACTTTCTCAGCCAGTAAAGTCCTTTATCAAGTAACCAACATGAAAGCTAACCTTTCTTAGAGGCTGCGATTAAATACAATATTAAACATCCTTACTGTATTTTAATAAAGTGAGAATAGTCACAACTGTGGAAAAGCAGCTCAAATGTGACCTAAACACTCAGCTTCTGACACCAGCTCTGGCTGCCATTGTCTCAAGAACAGTGTGTGGGGGGGCGGCTGATTTCCATTAACTGCCCAGTAAAAGTTGGGTTTAAACACATTGAACAAACAGCACAGCGGCTGTGGCCACATCTAACACTGTGTGTGATGGATGAGTTTGAACGTGGAAACTTCTACCATCCTAAATAAGCACAACCCTACATAAACACACATGTGACAGACTGAAGAGGAGGATAAAAAAAGCTTTGTGAGATGTAAGGAGGAAGACCAACTGTTACATGATTGGTTTCAAAAGGTAATTGTGCAACACTCGACCTGGGGGGGGGCTTCCATCACAGACAGAGGCAAATAAAGAAAAGAACGCACCCAGAATCCCATTTTCAGATGTCGTCAGCATGTGGACTGTAACTGTCTGTGCTGCACAACCATGTTGAAGCACATCAACCAACTCACAGCAGCTTGACCCCAGGTAACCCCTTTTACCATATGTGTATTCTTTCTTATGTTTCAAGGCGTTAAATTTTTGTTTCAGCTGCATCAAATGAATAGCTTGTGCTCACAGGGGGAGGAGATATTTACATTGAGAATAAACTACTCATTCTAAACTGACCACTTAGCCATATAATGGTTGCGTGGTCAGGTATATGGGTCAAATTATGGCCTGAGCCCTGTACTTAGGGTGGCATTATACCTACACCACACTAATCTCAAAGCACTCAAACTGCTCTGCTGTTGTACAAGGCCTTCACTTGCTCGCTTAAACTGACTTCTGACCAAGAACATGCGGATTTATCCAAAGCTGGCAGCCGTGCTTCGTTTGAGGACTTTCGGACAGAAGGATCTTTCACTAAACTGACTCCCGGTGAGACAAAAGGTGGGATCTGCTGTTTCTGCACAGAGACATTTTCTTCAGCCCACGTCTCTTTGTCCTACTTTTTCCACATCCACTCACACCAGGTGTCAGGCTGGATACGAGCCTGTTTTCATCTTTCTTTTTCTTTGCTGTAAAATATTTTTTGGATCATTTTTTCACTTATCACTTTTTGGACCTCTGGTTGTTTAAATGAAACCACGTGAGACTTTTAGTGACAGCTAACTAACTCCATAACGTTGTTGTTCTTCCTCCAAAATAATTCTAAAACTCAGAGCACGATTATAACCCTAAATAAAAGTAAGACAAAGAGCAATTCATCTTTTTCTACTTAGCTTTTCTGAGTAAGCCTCAGAAAGTCCCTTTAACATTGTTCACATACAGATATTGTGCTGACAACCTGTGGACACATTCTTTGAATACATTATTATACAACTATTTCCTGTTTCTTACCTTGAAAAAAAAGTTAATGTAAATTGTATTTCTGGTTTGTGGGCAGGACTGTAAATAAAAATATACACAGACAGGAGCTCGCATCTGCATGTCCTCTTCCTCTTTGGCCTCCCTGTAAACAAAAGCGTTTCATTTGTCAGCAGTGTGTAAACTTTGCACAGGCTGAATTACACATATTTAAACCTGCATTTCTTGATCTTTTCAATCATTTCACAAACAACCAATCATTTTTCATAGAGCCTATGTCAAAACATGGCTCCCCAGGGCTGTGGTGGAGGTGAATCACAGAATGGAGTTGGTTCTTGTGTTTTTACTCTAATGATAGAGAGCCAGACGAAGGAAATTCAAATGCACCGCACCAAAAGACCAGATAAATTGTGGATCCTGGCACGGAGCAGCTCCTGGCAGCTCCAAACACAGATTAGACATTTACGCAATGTAGGATGTTGTACTGAAGAAGATCAAGAATCTGGGAGCAACAAAAGGAGCGCGTGTTGGAAATGCAGCTTCACTGTGCGTGTGCGTGTTGTGCGTGCGTGTGAATTTGCATGTCTTGTGCTCCTGTTTTTTGTGTGCTTTCTGGCACAGATGCTCGTCCTGGGATAAAACGAAGGCAAGTGCACGAGCAGCGAGGGGGAAACCCAAGAGCCGACTTTCTCTTTAAGAGAAAAAAAAAGAAAGACAGACACCAGTTTCATATTTTGAAATCACACTCTCAAAGGTTAATTCATGGCGACAGCCATCTGAAACACAAATGTACAATATCTCCAGGTCAAATGACACAATCTTTTTTCCACATGTGGCATTGCATTCTTTATTAAATTTTCAAGCCTTTGCAGAACAAGCAATGAATGTTTGCAATCTTGACAAAAACAGCAGAACCACTGGCAGACAATGAATCGTTGTTATGCATTGTTACAGCCTATTTGTCATGATGCACTTTGGTGGGATTTCTATCATGGTAGACCTCCCTGTGCCTGCTGTGGGGGAAATTTTTGCAGCATTCATAGACTTGACTGTTAAGTCTAGAGAGAAAGAAAAATCTGAAGAGCGCGTATACACTCATGATGATGACAAAAAGGTGCCTGTCATCGGAGTTGAAAAAACCCCGGTGTTTAATGGCTCACCTGTCTGCTCACGCTCTCAGCTGCAGACATGTTGTATTGGAAGAGATCTGCAAACACACCTGCATATAGAAGCGAGCCAAAAAGATTCATGCCAGACATAAATCAATCATTAAGCATTAAGTAAATTAAACACGATAAGACAGTGATGCATGTATGGCCTTGTATGACCTGCATAGTTATGCAGATATAGGGAACACGGAGCGTTGTTATCTTCATCGGCGCTGACAGTGAACTGTTGCCCTGATGCTCAAACTGCTCCAGAGGCTACGACGCGCTGTTGTTCGACAGCAACGAGGAGAGGAGTTCATGTGGCAAAACGCTCGTGTTCTCCGTGAGCCGTGAGTTCAGCAGGGTTGCAAACTCCTTCCTGTTTCGCATTAGCGAGCTTGATCCAACTTGTGCTATTCAAGAAATGCAGAACATCTGCTTACGCTCTTTGAAAGTATGAGACTCTGAGAAGACGCTATCAGCAGCCAGTTATTTCTCTGTGTTGAGCTACTACCTGCTGCATATTCTTTATTTTAATGACACATACAGGGGGGGTCATTTTAGTTAGTGTCATCAGGTGACTTCTGGGCTCCATCAGGTTTCACTCAGTGTTTATTCAGCAGTAAAACTCTGCACAGGCAGGTAAAGCCTTGAGCTCTGACACATAGAACACAAGAGGATGGACGAACAAGAGAGGTGATGGAGTTGCCAAAACATTCAAAAGATGATAAGAGGAAGAGATCAAGCCAGTACATGTTTTCCTCTGAAGGGTAAAGCTAACATTAGAACAAATTCTGCTTAGATTGCTGCATGTTAATTAGAAGAAAGCTTCCTAGCATCATGAATGCACTGCTGTGGAATGCAGCGTTTCTTATCTGATTTAAATTATACTTGTTTTAACAATGTGAAGAGGGCCGTCTCGCATATAATCAGCAAAGGTTTCCCTAAATTACAGACATCAGTGTAAACCATCCACTGACGGTAGACTTTCTGTAACCTGCTGTTTCACACGTTGTCTCTTCACATTTAGATTCACACTCATCGTCGTCCTGCGAAGAGACCTAACGCTCCCTTAAATTAAATCTCTCGACCAAAAGCAGCGTGAATAAAAGTGCCAATGTTGTCGCCTGTCGTCTAAGGAATTAACTAACCATGTCTCCTTCCCCACCCCTGTGAGCCCAGCCCCGCCCTGTCGGCCGTTTGTAGTGGTGACTGTAATTATGGAAGGCAGTTCATACCCATGCGCTTTAATAAGACCCGTTCGTTATGTTCCTCTCTCGCTGCTGAGGGCGGCTCGTCACGTAACTGCAAAGGTCTGAGGAGTGATGCTGTGCAAACGAGTCGCTCGTCTACGTCTGTGTAATGAGAAATTTCTGGACGTTTGATCTGGAGTTCACTTTATTACAGGTGCAATACCATGCTATGTTAAAGGGGGGGGGGCTATGGGAATACTGATTTGCTGTTTGAAGCATGGCTGAATTGTGAGGAAATGGGACCCTCTTCTATAGGACCTCCAAATTGAAAGAGTCATTATTTGCAGTCACTTTGTCTCTTTGTGTGAGTCACTGTGTTTGTTTGAGTCTTGTTGTCATCATATCACATCCCTCTCTGGTCATTTTGCATCTTTTTGTGGTTGTTTTGCTTTTATTGGGGACACTTTTTTTACCTGTTTGTGTCTTTTAACCGAGCTCTATGACTTTCACATGAGAAATATTTACAACCACTTTATACAGATGCTCTGGCCCAGGGGCCCAGCAGTAATCCATCCATGGTTTTTTATGAAATAATCCTTCCGTAAGTTGCCAAATGTTTTTCTGGAAAAGATGCTTTGGAATTCATATTTACCTGATGTAGTGGAAGGGTTTTAGTTTGACTGCACGACAGACTGCAGGAATTTTCAGAGCTGTTTATGAAACTGAAAAAGTGAGCCTACATTTAAAAGTGGAAATTAGCATATTTCTGCTAAGGCCAAAGGAAACCCAGGAGAATCTGAAAAAACGCAGACCAGTTTATATTTCACTCAGTTTTTCAGACCATTTTCCATTCTTTCCCACTCAGAGAGGCTGAGGCCTGGCAGCTCACAGAAAGCCTCTTTTTAATGTCTGTGACCTCCTCTCATCTTGCATCAGAGCTCAAAACTGCCCTGAAACTCCTCACATCAAACCATTGACTTGCTGCCCGTGTGATTGATGGATCTGAATCAGACCTCATTACTGTCTCTAAGCTTCACCTCTGTTTCTGTCCAATCTCAGCCTACGTCCTCCTGCGTGATTGCATTTGTAGAGCTATTGATGTTGGTCGGTTGGTGGGCTCACTCCAGACTGAAATTCATCTTAACAACTGTTGGATGGATTGCCATGAAACTTTTAACAGACATTCATGATGCCCGGGAGAAGAATCCTACTGACTCTGACAGTGTCAGCAGCAGATTGACATTTGTGGTTCAGAGTGAAAGTCTTAACACCAACTATTGGATGGATTGCTCTGCCACTGAGTACAGACATGTTATGTCCATGACGCACAACTTCACAAGACTAATCTGGAATTCAAATCATTCATAACAAACTGTCAATCACCTGCAAATTAATTTTGACAGATTTCTTTAAAATTCTACGGGAATGTAAAAGACATCAATTCACACCGGGTTTTAAAATTGACTTTAATGCAATGCCGACATATTTGAAAGCATTTATGCATCAGAGGATTACACAGTGGCCTGGCATATCAAAGAATATGAACTTATAACCTGCGACAGGGCCTCTCTCCCACTGTCTCCCCACAAATGCATGTGTTGATTACAAAGTGCTGCTTGTAACTTTGCGAGGCATTACATAACACGGCGTCCTAATATATCATGAGTTAATTTGCTGCCGGCAAACCTTCCACATTCCCTGCTTGCGGGATGCGGAAGTCATTGGGGCATTGAAAAGAGACAGTTGAGGGTCAGGGTCATCCTTTATGAGGCCTGCTGTCTCTCGAAACAAGCTGCCAGCCATTGTGTAGGCAACCCACACAGTTACATGATCTGCACTCTGTGGCAGCGCAAATCCACAGTGATTTCAGCTCTTTGTTAACTGAAAGGGACAACTTGGCAACGTCAACTGACGTAAGGACTAAAACACATTCACATGTTTGCTAACATGAACTTTTCAACCTCGTGCCATCACCCTAACTGTCATGGTTAAGTCCACGCAGTCTGCGTTTGGATCACGTCTGTTCAGCCATGAGTCGGGCAGCGCTGTGGCTGCAGATTTAGTTGCTCTTTCCGGCAAGTCAAGCAAAAATTAACAACAAAAAATAAGAAAAAAAAAAGTTTTTAAGCCGCAATGGAACATGTGTGTCCACAAGATTACACAGCGTTTAGTGCAAAGTTCCTTTCTTCCGGGCAATTATATATTTTGGATGTACTTTGTTTGTGAATGAAGGCATACTGCAGTGGACCTATTACCACTTATAACAGTAAGTTGGCTTCATACATGGCAACAGCGCACTGAAGCGAGAAAGGATTGTGTATCTTACCTTTTGCTTTCTGGTCCTTCTCCAAAATAAAGTTTCCCAAAGAATAACCGGGTTGTCTGTGGTTAATTTAAGACCCGCCTCCCGTCAATCACAAGTCTACAAACCACCTAAACCTCGATGCTTTCCTTAGCTATAGTCTGTAATTACATTTATGTCTCAAAATTTTAAGCTTCTTCTTTATGTCACCGTGTAATTAGACAGTATTTACTGTATTTCAGACTACTTAGTTTGTAAGACAAACAAAGGGAGAAGAGAAAGAGCAAGTACCCGTGCAGGAATTAAGTTAAATCTGTTCAATCTTTTTTACTGTTTCCATGCAGACAGACAGTTTTGATGGCTGATTATCCACTGTAGGTATACAAAGGCACCTACAGACAAAAATAAACTCGTACAGTACACCCCCTTCTTTCGGGGCTTGTTTTGATGATGATTATAAGAGCACACAGGACACAGAGAGTTTCCATTGGCTCGTAGTTGGAACTGAGCTCATGTAAATATTATCAAGAGTACCTAATACTTGTGCACATGTGAAAGTGTTCAGCAGCTGCTCGCAGGAGACTAATACATCAGACCGGACTGTAGAAGCATGGATATGCACAAACTCACACACGCACAGTCCCGCACTCTGTTAATGAATGCAAACAACACGGCACACAGTTACACACGTTGACACGTTGTCATGAACTCACCAGCTGCCAGTTATCAATTGAGTGCAAATTCGGTATTGGCAGAGGTCCTGTGGCCTGGATGTTTGCGCTCCGGAGGAATACCCCCTCCCTTGAGTCTGGAGTACAATCCCTGCAGAGAAAATCTGCAGTGCATAAAAACTGATTTAACTTTTAACAGACTGAAATCAGCAGAATGAAATGTTACCATGTCACTAAATTCTCATGCGATTGTGTATCCATCTTATACTAGATACACGCACTGACCCCAAATCCAACCCCCATATCAACATACAGGTGGTTTAACATGTTTGAGGGTTTTTTTGCTCTATTTTGTTTGGTCATTTTCCAAAGCATTTAATAACTTTTAAAGTTGCTGCCTTGTCTTTATTGAAGCCATTGATTTCCATCTATTTACTTACAGTATTCAAACTGTTACACAGACGTCCATCATCATTTTGTGGTAAATTAACTGTAAACTGTGAATGTTTTAAAAACATTCCTGTATGATGTGTTCAAAAACACTACGATTTGCAAAAGAAACAATGAAGATTATCCACATTATAACGACTTTGTTCCATTTTTTGGATGAAGAGATTTGCTTTCTGGCAGCCAACTCAAAAATCTTGGATTCACCAGCTACTAGCAACTAAAAGCAGCCCCTACAAATCCACTGTGATTTAGTGCTTATCTCAAACATGTATTATATTTCTGCAGCCATGTTTTCTGCTTTTTTATTCTTCTGTTTAGAATGTTTTTTTCCCTTTTGATTATTTTGAAATTCAGTTTAAATTAATAATCATAAAATGTTCCTGCAGAAGTCTTGTGAGGAGAACTCACAAAATTGCTTGCGATGAAAGTGAAGAGAAAAATGATAAGAATGTACAGCTTCAATCCTGATAATGTACTGTATGTGAAGTAAGCTTTAAAAGACTCTTATGATAAAACATCAGAGGAGTGTTTGGCCGACAGATGTCATAAATGTGGAAAAAGAACCCATATAAACAGCCATTGCTAATCATTACCAATAGTGTAGAAACTTGTGTGAAGAAGAATTTAACCAAAAGTCAAAGACCTCGAATTGCACATGTTTATATGAGACTGGGGATGAGGTTTGTTATGTTCTAGATGATAAAAAAGAAGCGTGGCCCTCAGGACTTATATTTTAGGGAGGGAGTCGTCGTGTCTGAATACATTTGTGAAGTTTGGGAGAGAAGAGAAAGTCCTTTGTTTGCAGGATAATGTTTTATGTAAGGAGTTATGTCCTTGGCTGAAAAGTCTTGTTGCACCACTGCTGTGGACCATTTGGCATTTTATAAGCCTGTGTGGGATGGACGCTTGTATGTGCATGATGCAAAAATTAACAATGACCGACGTTGTCAAAGATGTCAAACCGACAGAAACGACGTAATGTGGTCTTTGACCACCTGTGACCACTTACAATACCTCGGAGGTGAGTGTTATTTCTGCATCACTTGTGTATAAATGAACGACCCCGGTGACTTGGTCAGCAGCTGAGGAACAGCTTGGATTCCTCTTTGCTCCTGAGCTGACTGTACGCTCCGATCTGCAGGCAACCAAACACTCCAGCACCACCTTGGACTCACATGTGGCACGCAGCCCCTGTTCTTGGCAAACACTGGCCCTGCTACTCCCTCTCTCTCTCTCTCTCCCACACATTCTGATATTTTCTTTTTCTTTTTTGTGCTCTTTGGAGAACTGATGTCATAAATTAAACATCACATACAGGCTGTAATAATTAAGAGCCAGCAGGATATGCTTATCAGAGACTGTATGTAGTTTTAACGGTGGAGATGGAGCGCAGGCCAGTTTGAGTCTGGGTGGGTGGGGTTCTGTTTGGAGCAAAAATGCCCACACTATATGCCTGAAGTGGTGGGACTTAAGTGTTGGTGATATCACTTGGGGTAAGGAAGGGGATGTCCTGAAATCTGGATCAAATCTATTTATATTATATCTCATTTTTGCTGGTTTGTTTTCGCTTTGATGACTTTTGAATGTTCTGAGAAATCCTCTTCTGGAATGCCTTGCCAGATGATAACGTAAAACTGATCGCTAGAATCCCTCATCAAAACTAAATTGGAAGGAAAAAAGTTTATGGAAAACCTTTAAAATATCTGAAAAACTATTGCAGATACTACAGTGATGACTTGTCCAATCAGTTTTAATGGCTGCAGTGTGTCTCAGAGAAAGAGCATGGGAAAGACTGGACCCTTATCTTGATCAAGGTTAGCATTGTTATTTTAATTTTGACCAGAAAGCCGGCCGTTTGACTCATCTGTAATACATGCAACAAAAACAAAACCCCATTATAACATGACTAAGAAGAAGGTCTTTGGGGGATTTTGAACCCTTTTAAGTGCATGCATGCAAGATTTGCTAATCAACAAAGTTTCAATTTTCAAATTTTGTTTTTATTTTTGTAATTAATCATAACTCGGGGGGTGTGAGTTATCAGAACCGAGTCGCTGTTGTTGAAACTGGCTTAGATTGCTGCTTTTATGACAAAACATCCACTAAATGAATTGCACCCAAATACTAGCATGTTTAACCTGATAAACTAAGATGGAAAACAGCAAACATTATACTTGCTTAGCATCAAAATGATAGTATGTTAGCATCCTGGTGTTAGGCTAAGTATGTGCCTATCATTTACCTGCTTAGCATCAAAATGATAGCAGGTTACCATGCTGGTGTTAGGCGCAGTAGGCCTATGTGCTTTCTCACAAAGCCGCGAGCATGGCTGTCGAGTCTCGTTTGTCATTCCAAACCTCTCTCAGAGTTTAACCTTTCACTGAGCTTCATGAAACCCTCTATGTATAAAGCATTGTGAGATATTCAGGAAATGCTGGAAACGTTGAGATGTGCTGACTCCAGCAGCCTGTGGTCATCTTTTTTCCCCGTTACCCGGTCTATGACTAAAAGGGGCAATCTGAGGGTTTGGATTCAGGCTCTGGAGATACAATACGATCGCCGCTCAGAAAAGAGACATCTTGTCTCTTTCTCCTCTTCCTCTCACCAGAAGAATTTCTTGCATGTGAAACTGACTCCGGTATGTGTGGACTCGTTTCTTCTTTTATAAGATTCAACGTTAGAAACAAATCATCCCAGTGGTAGGACGGTCATGGAGATCAAGGATGGACTGATGGACCCTCGCCACCCTCTCATCTTAATCCCATCCCATCCCAGATCTGCTAGGCAGATGTTCACATTCACACCACACAGAGAAAGGCGGCCTGCACTGAGTAATACAGTTATGTCCTGGTGCAGCTATGGAGGCCTTTCTGAATTCCAGGAGCACCCGTCTCAGACATGCAAACTATTTCCCTGTGGTGTTTCAAGCCTGAGGGATAAAACCTTCTCACCTCAGTTCTCCTGTCTGCGGGCTAAGAAATGTTTATTGTACGCATGGGTGAGCGTATTAAACAGAAGCATTCTAACAGCCAGGTGGAGTTGCATGCAGTCCACCAATCACCCCCCAGCCTTTGCTCTCTTTTTAAAGGCTTCACATAGAAGGAGCAATGGATCGAAATAACACGTTTATACAAGTGTTCCTAACTCCTGTATGAAGTGCTAGCACAACCAAACACATACTCACACACACATGCACAATACAAACTCTTCCACTGCTCATCATTTTAGTGGTAATCTCCCTGCTCAGTCCTTTTAAATGCACTTTCCATTGAACGAGATTCATCACAAACATCTCATCGAGGTTTGGCAGCTCTCCTGTGGAAAATCTTAACATCACAGCCCGTGCCAGAGCGCTCATTGGTCTTGATAAACACAACGTCTGGAGAGGGAACGCAGTGGAGACTTTTTGTCGGGAATTTATAGCTGTAATCTAAATTTGAAAATCTACATTTGTTATCAAACTGCAGATGAAAGCAAAAACACAAGAACACAATCTGCCCGTTCATCAATTGCCTGTAACAGTAATGCCACTCCTTTGGATGTCTGTCGTTTTTACTGCAGCAACTTGCCACTTCTCTCCATAAGATCATAAAAACTGGAGCTGTTACCATGTAATGGTCTGCAGTTGAAATCCAGATGTCTGTTGGTGAATGCACAGTTGGAAAAAGAGAATGAGAGGGAGGGTCTTTCTGAGTGGAAAGAAGAGGGAGGGGGTAGAGGAGAGAGGAGGTACAACTTTTGGGGGGGGGTCATAAGGGGATAGATTTGGTGGAGATAGGCAGCGGGGAAAACACACATGGTTTCTGAGTGTTTCGGTGTGTTTGTTCAAACACAGATGGGCACAAATGACGTTGAAAGTATGCAGACAGCCACAGGTTGTGATGGTCTGAAGTATGAGTGAGTACCAGGGGCATATGTCAGAAATCCCAGAGCGATGGGTGTTTCATGTGGCTGATGACACACACACGCACGCCCACACTGCAAAACTTTGAATGAGGAAAAAAAAAGGCCTGTGAAGATTTTCCTCTACTACAACTCCAGACGACAATAGACCTCAGAATTAAGTAATTTACTCCATAAACGAGACAGTGGATGTCGAAGCACTATTTGTACTGGAGACAGAACCACAGTGAAGGGAGTCTAACCTTGATTCAGCCCAGTGCTCCTGTTCAGACCGGGTCCCTGAGGAGCAGAACCACTGGTGTGGGAGGGAGACAGGAGGAGGAGATCTAAGGAGGCAGGGAAGGATGGGGTGGTGGGGGGGACTTTCCCACTCTTCACTGAGAGCTACTCATCCACTCTGTGTACATTACATTCCCCCTTTTCTCCACTCTCTCTTTCTTTTTCTTATTCTAACACCCTGATTTGCTCCGAGGGTTTTTCACTCCTCACTGTTTAAAAATTTATTCAGCCACTCTGGTCTCTGGGTATGACCATACCACTTTGGTTTAAAACTGAAATAAAAAAAACTTTTCCATGGTCTGCCACAACATCTTTGCACCAATATTGATGGTCACCAGATGGTGAATCCTACTACTAAGGTGATGCCCTGACCTCTGGTGCTACCAGGTCTTTTGACTTATCTGGGGATCTGTGGTATTTTGTGAATTAACTCAAAATCCTGTATTAGCATTCACGTTCTCCAGAGGATGAATTCATGACATGCTATATGGATACAGATGAATTACCTGTGAAATTTTGTACTAACATTCATGGACCCCTCAAGATCTTGTGTCCAATGACTAAGTACCTGCAAAACTAAAGACAGTCCCATTACGCTCAGCTGTATTTTGTATTAAATGTTAGCATGCTAACACCCTATTCCTAAAATGCCAAAGGTGGCGAATATTATACCAGCTTAAAATCTGCATGTTCAGCATTCTGTAATTAGCATTTAGCTGAAATTGTTCACACAGGCGCTTGCACGGCCATCGAGTCAGTTCAGGCATGTGAGCACAAAGAGAGCAAAGAAATATAATTAGGATCAGCCACTGATGTCAAAAAGCAGTGACGTGGTCCAAATGGGGAGGGGGGGCACAGGGATGGAAAATAAATGAACTTAAGAGAGAGAGCGAGGTGGAGCGAGGCCAAAATGAACAGAGGGGGATTGGATGGTGCAATGGGAAGAGCGTGTCTAGACTGTTCCTGGCCTGCCTGAGCTGCCTCTTTGAAGTGAGCGTTAGCGATGCGTGCTGCACTCTCGGGGCATGTGTGCAGGGCTTACTCCAGATCTTCTGTTTTTAGACCATCATCCCCGGGTTTATAGTCTCTGTGCCCATCGCGCTGCGCTCCCTCTTCTCCCTCTTCCTGTTACTGATTTCTTTCCCCTTCATGTGTCGCCCCACCGGCACCACCTCTCTTTTCCCTCCTTTGCCTTCCCTCACGCCATTTTCCATCCCTTTTTGCAGCGCTGGTCCCCACTACATTCCAAGCAGATGTTAGATATGTGTGTGGCAGGGATTGTGCTTTTCATTAGATGCAAAGACTCATACCTGGGATGCTCTAATTGATTTTCTGTCTGAACCCTCTCGAGGCCACTAACTCTGCGGCCAGCCACTTCTCTCAATATAAAACACGACAGCGGAGATGATTCTACCAAAAGCACAGAAAAAGAAACTCAGCGCTGTGTCGTCGGCGAACAAATGAACTCTCGAGCCTTCAACAAACTCGGCTTTTGGAGCGGTGGAAACATTTCAGCATGTCACACAAAAAAACTATTGCCCTGTTTAATGGGGGGTTTATAGAAAGGGTGAGGTAGCACTTTCCAGAATCTTCAGAAAATTACAAGGAGGGTGGGAGGCCAGAGGGAAGGAGCGGGGGAGGAGAGAGCGAGAGGGAAGGGAGCATGGAGGTTTGTCTTAACGGGGAGCTGCTGGCAGTTTCTGGGTGTACATTAAAAATGTGCATTTCTTTTCTGCACTTTCAGAAAGGGGGAGGTAATGACTTAAGTGAATTAAGCATGATGACTTAACATTTTGTGCGGTCAATTTAGTTGTAGTTTGGCGTCTGCTCCTCTCAGCGTCTAGTCCCGCGACTCGAGGGGATTTGATGTGATGTGAGAGCTCAGAGGAGAGATGAGACTTTGGAGAATGGATAAAGAAATTAATATACAGCACCATGACGCAGTGTGTCAAAATGAATGACAGATGACTCAGACAGAAGCAGAAAACATGTGTAGCGCCTGATAATAAAAGAGAAAAGCCAGTGATTTAATTAAAGAGACAACAAGCAGTAGGTCTTTATTCGGCGTACAGTGGAATAGCGTTCGGTTCTGGCATGTTTGCAGAGACAGACAGACAAATCATCTTTTCTGGTACAAATCAGCGCCTCAAGCGTTCCCTGGCACACCTCAGTGGAATTAGCTGGTAACCGAGTGAGCTTCATTACACTGACAGCATGGCATGAAGGGAGGAGGTCACCGAGTCCAACATGGCACGTAGTTTTTGCTGACACCCCTCCGCCACTACCTCAAGTTTGTCCGGCCTCAGCCGAGGTAGAGAGCATCCATCACCGACAGTTTTATCAACACGTCAAAACGCCAAGATTAGAGCAACATTTAACAAATGGCTACGCTGAAACATCTACGTTAGGTCTCTTTAAGGGAAAGCAGCCAAGCTGTCATTGTCATCACATATAATTCCTCTGTGCCAGAAATAACAGCCCATGTTTTTTAAATTTCCTTTAGCCCCAAGACTTTAAAGCACCTTTAATGCATTCTATCCATATTTTTATGATGACAAGTATCAAAGGATGTGACTTGTGAATACAGTGTGAAAGGGGTCGCCCACGGTAAATTATCACCCAAAGCTCCCCTCGTCTTTACTGACATTTATAAAGAGTTTTAGTTTTCAGTGTTTAGCCTTGTGGCCCGATGTCCTACTGTGAACATGAACCCACTCAACAGTGAAGTTAGTGGAGCAATTAGCAGCTAAAGTGCCAGATTTGTCCCTCTGGAGTTGGTGGAGACCAAAGACAGAGCTAAAAGATAGTGAGTTTTGCATTTAAATTTATGTGGTTGCCAGAAGCAGGACTCCAAATGACTGCTAAGTTTTTCTTCCATAGCTGCTGAATGTGTGAATAATAAGAAACTCATCATATCCACTTTGATTGGGATGATATGTGTTCACAATTTGTTTTGGCAAATTGAAATCGGCTGTTTGCAAATTTAACCATAGCTTATTAACCTTTATTATTACTGTGAACTGATACTGTAGAAAAAAAGCTTTAAAAAAGGGTTTCTTGACAGTTAATAAATAACAAGTACCCCCGTAGAGGCATCTGCTGTGCAGATCACAACACAACACATTGGATTAGAAAGTAAATTTGTTAATTTCATTAGTTCTGTTTCTTTGGAGGAAAGTGATGAAAAATGTCCACGCCGGGGTCTGTTTACTATCAGGAGTAATCACAACATTATGTCTGTAAAGTTTTCAAGACACCACCAGTGGTGAGAAATGGGTGAAAGTTTTTTGTGATTTGAGTCTTGACATTTAACCTTATTTATTCTCCTGTTTAAGACCTTTGTGCTTGTGGGACTGGGCCGAGTCATGGTCTGCCCTCCCTTGGATGATAAATCTGTTCTAATTTAAGACAGACATTAACTGCTGATTTACTGTCCTTTGCACAATGCAGTAAAGCTCTGCACCTGACCCCCCAGGACTCAAAACCTGTGAGTAATTACCGTGGAATATAAAGTCAAACCTTTGGGGTAACAGGATAAAATACAGGAAGTGATGTTCACCTTCTGCACAGCTTTACAGACATCCACCTGCATCACATGGCAGCTCATAGTTTGGGTGTTAACTTCTGGGGAAATCAAAGTCACGTCCCTGGACAGGATTGTGTTATGGTGCGTCAGTTAGATTTTAAACTGCAATGATCCTGCTTGCAATATTTGATTATGTTCCCTATCCTGCACAACAACTGACCCGCAAGTAAACTCTGAAATCCCCCTGACGTGGTGTGGACATTTTTCTGTGGAGCTAACATTTAACTCAGCTTGAACTTGCTCAAAACTGCATCACTCCACTTTATTCTCTAAAACGCAGGCAGGTAGCCACCAAGAGCCGTAAAATGAAAAGTGTGCTGCGATTTAGACGGCGGGTCGTTGGCGACTGCCAGAAACCTGCAGCACAAACTGGCACCGACTCGGCGGCCATCTGGACCTCTGGTGGAGGAATGCGACCCAGTTCCTCCACGGGGCATGGCATCACTTTTTAGTCGTTTTATTGACGGGGGAACACAAACTGCTGTGTACAGTCGCCACTTCAATTTGAGCTGATTTGAAGAGGCGGACAAACAGCCTGAAATAGCCGTCATCACCGTTTGTACTTATGAGAAAGCAGCGGCGGAGCGAAGCCAAAGATCTCTTCACTGAGGCAGATGGGAGCAGCGGGAGATAGAGCGAATCAATAAAGGATTCAACAAAGTGTCATTAAAAGCAAAAAAGAATAAACAAGCGATGGCCAACTGGCTTATTCTTTGTCCAACCTTTTTACAAAAACCAAACCATGTGTTTGGCTTCACAACCTCTTTAAGACTCACTTTTCAGGCTCATTTTTAAAAAATTTTTTTTTCATCTGACCAGTTTTCACAACATAAATCGGACTTTTGCATCAATATATCAATGTAAGATCAATGTAAGGCAAGGGGGCTGAGTTTTTCCTTTATGAAATAGTTTGCATTTTTATTCAGTTGGAGTCAGAAAGGGCGCTCACATGTCACTCATACGCACAGCAGCCTTCATCATTTCACGTGAAGTTTTGTGCTGGTTCTTGTGAAGGTCTGTGTGGGAGGAGAGATCGGTGAAATGAGCTTACATTGTGAAAAACAGCTGTGCCTCACTGTACCTGTGCATATGTCTGTTCTGCCCGCTTTATTGTAGGTCTACCTTTACCGACTTGCAGGCCTGGTCGGCCAAAGATGACTGTGTCATCTTTATTTTGGGATTGTGTAGTCATACCTTACATGTTACACATCAGATGATTCGGATTTCTTTTGATGAGACATCAAGGTTGTGAAAATGTGCTTATTACATTAAAACACCACTTACTTAGAAGCCAAACCCTGCAGTCTGTCAAACCTCAGCAGGCAGCATAAAAGGACACCTTTAAAAGATAACGCTACAGTAGTCACCATCCTGAATCCCAGCCACAACATCTGTGCCAGGACTTGTGCGATGAGACTAAATGCCACCTGTGCATGCTGGTTCTCTGAAGGGAAGAAAGAGGGGTCAGCTCCAGTTTATTCAGGATGCTCTGTCTATATATACAAAGCCCTGGCTAAATTTAAAGCCTGTTGACATGGAACACACACACACACACAACCCCTGTCTCTTTTTACTGTCACTTTGCACACCCCTTCTCAAACACACAAACGCTTGGTATGTTTATGGCCCAGGAATTTTGAAAGAGCGCACATGAATACAAATGCTCTGTGTGCTTACGCAGGCACATAAATATGTAAACGCACAATAATACATATCGTGTGGTAGTAGTTTCACTAGCAGTAGAACCCCCCACCACCTCCCTCTTGCTTTCTGTCTCTTTTTGTTTCTCTCTTTCATATACATTGGGTCCCCCACACACGGTCTGTTTGACAGACCCATCAACCAAAGGGGATGGAGCCATTTCCTCTGGAGTATCGAGCCCTCGGCGGAAGTAAAGGACGAACATCCCCAGTTTAAAGATCAACTGGTTACGCACAGTACTGCAACATGGTGTCCATTTAATGTTCCACTATACAACTATTGATTGGTTTTTAAGAGCAGGATGTAAATGAAGCTGTTGTCTACGGTGAGTTGTCCTTTTATGGGGAACTTAGCCAACAAGGGCTGAGTCACAACTTTTTGCCCTGAACAAGTTAATGTTCAGATTGTTTCTCCTTGATGCTACAGAAGTGTCTCAGCCAGTAATAAAAGTCTTGTCACATTTTGTAACTTAACATAATGTAGTTTACAGTTCATATCTGGTGTAGAGACAGAGGAAATATGAATGCTGGGGCTCACACCGGAGCTTTTTTGATTACACTACTGAGAATGTATGTGTTTCAACCACCATGGCACCACGATGCCCCCATAACACCACTGTTAAACCATCCCACAAGGTCATACATGACCTCATGGGATGACATCACGACCGCACCTCTGCGAGCCCCTCGCTTTTCCGTTACCACAACCTAGTTCACCAAACTCAGCTGCAACAAGGTTTTGAGAGAACATCACAGGACTGATATGCATAGAACACAATGTACATGTATGATGTATGATGATGTATAAATGGTGATTCCCATGCAGCTTTGACTGCATTCCAACCTTTGAAATAACCACACAAAAAAAGTTAAAACAGAGAAATACTCCTTTAACAGAGTGTTTTTCCTGGTCTGGGCAGGTGGAAGACAGCTGTAATGATGTGAAACAGAAAAGGAATAATGCCGCTGATGCGTCTGGCTCACTCTGAGGTTTTACTGTCATTGTTCAGAGAGAGGAAAAGCAGCAGGGAAAGAGGGGAGGTGGGACAGGGCGGGGCTCCCCGGGCCGCGACAGGAAAAATCTGCAGATACACTAGACGAAGGTGGAGCTCATTGTTGGAAAGTTCAGCTTTGTCGATATTACTCCACCCCCTTCTCTCCCTCCCAATGCACACACAGATACGGTTTTCCTATATTTTCTCCGCAGCCTATCATGTAATAGTAGAAACATATGCGCACTGGTGTGCCGACATGTGCGCAGGCCCTGGGTCCGCAGGGAGGGTGAGGGATACATGGTGCACTGAGAAAATACTATTAATTCTTCTCCTCCTTCCCCCTTTTTTTTCTTCCTGTTTTCCTTTTAGGTTCCTCTCGGCTATGTTGCTCTTCTCACTCTCTCACTTTCGTGCACAATATTCACCCCCACCCCCTCCACTTCCATCCTGCACCACATGTAACCAAACTTGCTGATCACCATTTTTTTTTTGCTCTTAGCTTTTTTCTCATTTCTTCTCATCGGCTCATCTCATTCTCTTTGCTTATTTTTGCCCTTGCTTTTTTTTTTTTTAAGCTCTCTCCCCTCTCACGTCTTCTTCTCCTTCCTTCGCACACATTTTCGACAGTCGATTTCGTGTGTTGAAACAAGTCGCACAAAGGCTGAAAGATGTTTTTACGGAGAACAAAAGTCCTTGACAGCTGTGCATTTGCCTTGGCTTCGACTTTTGAGCAAATTCCGTCCCACCCTTTTGCATCACTCACTGGTCCGCCTGCCTCACATTCTCACAGCTCCCACGTTTTCTCTTTCCGTCACTTTTTTTCCCCCTCTCTCCTTTCTCTTTCTCCTCTCAAAAGCTGCTCCCCTCCTTCCTTCTTTTCCCCTACTGTATGAACCTCTTTCTTCCAGATCCCTCCTCCTCCCCACCCCTCTCACCTCTCTTTTGTAACGTCTCTGCTCCTTCTTTTTTCTTTTCCTCCCCCCTCTCGCTCGTCCTTCTCTAACCCACGCTGAAGGTTTTGGTTTTGCTTCCATTTCTGTCTTGGACGACAGGATTGTCATTTGCTGTGACCGTGACCCGATATCCTGCTGTCAGCCTGATTTAAGCCAATCACGGTCGAGCTTGGTGTGGCTGTAAATCCAAGAGAAAAAAAAAACAGAGCAGAACAGATCAATCAATAATTGGGATATAACGTCTGACCGAAGACCAAACAGCGTCAATCAGTCAGACAGTATCGTGCCTGTCACAGCTGGATGTCGGCTCACTTTCTTTGACGCTCGGCTCATGGGTGGGTGTTCAGTAAAAAAAAGAAAAAAAAAAAAAGAAGGGAGGATGACTCTGGTCTCTGGGATAAGAAACAGACGTGCCCTCCACTCGTTCCAAAGGGGGGGGGTGATGTAAACATGGCATTTTACAAGTATGAGTATATCATTATTTTCTCAAGACTTCCTCTCAGTTAAATGAAATGTGGTGGTAATAATAGAAGTTACCACAGAAGAAGAATTATGAGATGCTGAATCCTTATTCAAGGATGGATTGGGCATCAGAACAATGAGAGCTGTGATTGATTGAAAGAAATAAAAAAAGGACTTTATATCAGAAATATATCATGTAAGTTTCTGTGTTTGACTTACAGCCACAAGCAGGCTTGCCCCTGTTGTTACCCTTTGGCATCCCTGTAGCCTCTCGTTCAGCTGCAGTGTGTGTGTGTGTGTGTGTGTGTGTGTGTGTGTGTGTTTGTGTGTGTGCTGTGGGTGTGGCCTCAGTTACCTGTCTGCTGACAAGCCTCCACACCTGGGACCAATCTTCTCATCACTGCCGAGTACAAGAACCCCAGAGTGTTGGCTGTCTGAGATGAGACGGGAACTCTCGTGTTGTTTTGTGCTTTGTTTACCTGCTTACTGCAGTTTATCTCTCCTCTCTGGTCCTTTGTCTGTCGGCCTCCCCCGTTCTCCCCAGGAACTCCTGAATCAAAACTCAAGCCAAACAATTCCCCTCCAGCCGCCAGTGAATCAATCTCCTAACACCTAACCTTTTACTGTGTTCTGCATTTGGGTCCAAAAGGACAGCAAATATAAAATAGAACTATTCTGTCCTCCTTTTTCATTTTTTTTAGAGAGGGAAAATGTGATTTACAAAGCACATATCTCTTCTTCAGTCATTTTGACAGGGGTCTGACGGGGTCATGAACTCAACCATAGTTTTCTGCCAACGATTGAAGAGCCTTGGTTATTTCTGTGTCTTCACTCAAAAACATGTCACAGACTTGTGCGCCAATCAGGAGCATTTGAATCAAACTCTCAAAATGACAGATGGCAGGTTGTTTGCTCATGTTACCACAGGACTGTCACAAAGATTGGATGAAACCGACTTGCAGTCCTGAAGCAAATTACAAACAAATTACTTGAGTTTGAAAATCACAGAATGAGGGATTTTTTTCCCTCCAAACCTCAGCTTTGGCTGTTGTCCGTTTATCCATGAATACTAAATGAGAATACGTTTTAAGGGGCTTCAAATAGTCTCCCACCCTCCATCTATTTAGGGGCAGTTTTTAAATTTAGCAGATGACAGGGGAACACCGCGCCCGTATGAGGTTGAGGCTTCATTACTACAACTGCTTTTAGCTTCTGGATTCAAACAAGAATCTAAATCACGCTCTTGCAACACTGCTCTGCAGCTGCGGTGGCGCTGGATGGATGTGGCCGTGAACGCTGCCTGCCTGTTTTGTTTTGAGCCGCAGCTTTTGGTAGGTGACACCCAATTTAGGTGTCAGGTGATATCAAATTAAATTTGACTTATGGATTCGATGCGCCTGCCCAGAACGTTTCTCCTTAGGTGGGTCTGACCGCATCTTTAAAGAAAGAAAAATGATGTGAGAGTCTTGTCGCTCTTGTTGCAAAAGCTGTGAGAGCCCGGGTTTTATTGTGACGTTCTCTCTGGCTTTTCTGAGCTCAGCTGAATGTTTGGATTCCTGAGCTCGTCCCTGCTCTATCTGGTCCTGCCCCGGCGAAGCCTCGGGTCAGGGCGAGAGCGCTGTAGGTCTGCAAGGGTCAGGCTTTCATCACCGACCCCGCACCCACCCACCCCTGCAGTAATACCGCAGCCTATTGTGTGGTATTCATGAGGCGGCTCGGCCAAAAGCGTCAGGTACAACATCCAAATCCACACAAACTCCCCTGTTACAGAAAACTTTCCTCTTATTTTCTAAACTTGCTGACATAAGTAAATATTGCGTTGGGTTTTTAAAGCTTCTGTTAACTGTGGTTTTCTCAGGAAACCATCCTGTACTTAGTGGAAAACTCTTTTGGGGGGGGGCTGCAATTTCCCTGCCTCTTCTTCTCCTTTTCCATCCAACAGTCGAGTTATGGCGGTCACATGCAAAATTTCGATAAAAGACATGAAGCAAATGGAGGCTGCATCAGACAGTCGTGACTAAAGCAATAAACGCTTTTGCATTAATCTCTCAACTTCCCGTCAAACATGCAGTTTTGTTCCTAATTTACGCCACTTACAGATTCTGACGTGAGGTGATAGGCATCTTGTGGCTACACATTCGTATTGTGTGATGTGGGCTGTTGCAGGCATGTTTTGCCCTCACTCTGAAGTTCACCCAAGTTCTGGGACATGGTCTTGAGCACCGCTTAATGAGCCTCAACTTCAGCTGCCTTTTTTTTTTTTTTACAGCGAGCTGTAAAGCCAAACAATACATCATTAATGTCTTTTTTCCGCTCATGAAATACATGGGTTTTGGAATTTATTTATCATGTAACAAGATGAAAAAAAGGAAGTTTCCATGTCCACAACAGTGAAGAAGGACCATGAAGGAGATCCTGTCAATCCAGGCTTGAAACCATCACGATGGATGGTTGGGTTAAATATTCCAGCATCAGCTCTTCTTTCTCCTCCTCCTCCTCTTTTGGTTGGCAAATAACATAATTGTCCTTTTATTGGCATCGTCTGTATTTGGACGAACACTTTTGGATACTCGGCCTGTGCGGAGAAAAGCTTTTTTTTTCTTCTGGCTTCAGCTCTCTGTGTTTCAGTGTAGCTTCCCACAAACTCAAGGTGTATTTAGTAAGCACCCGAAAATGAAAAGAAAGACAAATAACACAAAACAGACACTCAAATCCTTTTGGTCCATTTCATCCATCCTCAGACAGTTGTCTTCTCATTGGTGTATTGAAAGGTCAGAGACAAAAATGGTCAAATTGGAAAGCGAATGCAACAACAAGACATTAAATCAAAGCACCACCCTGTGCAGAAATTGCTCCGGGAGCAACGGTGCCCCTTCCAAGAGTACTTACTCCAGCCGGTCTGCTCTTTCTCATCTCGTGTCAGGTGGAACGTGGACTGAGAGCTGCAGCACTTATTTTCATAAGCTTCTCCTTGATACTACTTTGGCCTGGTTTGTACATCATTTGTACGTCACTTTGGAGAAAATCGCTTAAATATAAAATGTGCGGTGCAAGAAGTTGATGGTGTCAGATTTAAGAGATTGTGCCACTGATGGTAAATACAGGTCCGGTTGAATGAGGCCTCTCCACTGATGCAGCGGGGCAGAGACGCTGAGGACATGCAGGGTTGTCTGAGGAAAAGTTGAACCTGGCTCAACTTTTCTTCTAAATGCAGAGCGACGTCATCCAGAAATGCACCGGCCAGTCGTACTGCATAGGCACAAGTGAGCATTCCTGGTGACATCATACGTTCACACTGCATCTGTAATGTTTACCTTGTGATCACTGTGACAAAACACCAAATAACTGCCGTTGACTGATGACTTCCCAGAATCGTAAAAGTACATTCTGAGCGCAAGATGATCGGTGAAGTTTCACAATCATACATCACCATTTTCAAAAAAGTTTGGTTTTCCTTGTCCACAATAAAAAATGAAGTGCACCCACTCCAGAGAGACTTTTTTATGCTGCAGAGAAACATCCCAATCACTGGAGGATTGAACATCTTTAGCAGCCTGTAAGTGATTTATCATTTGAAGCTCATGATGAGTTTGTAATAAAAGAAGCTTCTCATGTTTCAGGAAAGCAGCACGGGGGGGAGGGGGCGTCTAAGACAAGACGGATCATCAGAAAAGATGGGATAGTAATGATGGAGGGTCCCACAGGAGGACAGGAAGCTGGTAGTGGGGAGCAGAGCTGAGCGGAGCAGGGGCCCCGTTTACAGAGTCTGCTAAAGACATTAGAGCCCCCCCCCCAACTATCCAGGACCGCTCGTGCAGAATCTCAGTCATGCCAACCCCAGTTTAACGCTCTTACACACACTTGTAGATGAGGAAAAGTTGCGTTTTCTTCCACATATGGTGTATACACATTATAAGGAAGTAAAAATCAAATCTTTATAAAATGTTATAGCTGGACTGGATTAAACGAGACGTAAAGATCGGGGGAATCAATCCAGATTGTAATTTAAAAACCCAGTGGGTTTGTGGGAGAGAAGCTGACGTGGATGTTTAGCCTGGAAAGAGATGCTTCACAGTTGAGTCATCCAAGGCAAAGGGAGCCATATCCTGGGCAGGCCGGGCCCCCTCTGACCCCTCCCCGCCCCCCCCAAGCGTCCTCCTCTCTGCCTCTAATTTACACTGACTTTCCAAAGGGACACTAAGCTGATACGCTGGATGCCACCCCTCCTGGGAGGTCATCCCAAATCATGACGACAAGCCGGGCCCCCCACCCCAGTAAGAAGGAGACTCCACGTGGAACTCGAGAGGGTCTCCTCTCCTGGGGAGACGGAGGCCGACCATTGGCTGCTGCTGGAAATGGCAGACAGGCAAAACAGGTGTGGGTCTGTTCCCCATAAACTGCCTCTAACGGGGGCCAGGGACCCCCAGTGGAGGCCTGACACCTACACACGTGTGTGTGTGTGTGTAACTGCAGACACACACACATAAGACAAAGCCCTAAGCCTGGCTGGGTGGGCCCACTGTTTACTGAAACAACAGGAAACATCACGGCTGTCAACATTTCAGCATTCTGATTGTTTGTTTCTGAACCTTTCTGTTCAATGGAGGGTCGCTCCAGCAAATACTACACTTTAAAAAATGTCTATTCCACAAACAGTGTCCCCGACTCTTGGAGCTGAAGCTTAAGAAGCCTCGGCGCCCCTTTATAATATTGGCAGGTGGATATTCTTCCATTTCCAAGAGGCCACTCGAGTTCTCCGAGCAGAAGGCTTCCTCCGGCCTGTGCCATTTTTCACTTTGATTTTGCAATAATGATTTTCCACAATTATTATCACAGATAATTTAGTCTTGAATGAAATGGGAATCTGAAAGAATCTAAATAGGTGCATATGTATGACTGTTACTAATAGCTGTTTATTTCTTCTTAACTGGACCATATCAGCGTTTACAGCCTAAAGCATCTAAAACACATCACAGACTTCACTGTGCAGTGGTGTAAATAGGCAGCTATTCTGGACATGCTTTGGCTTCCATTCATTTCCAAACAGAGTAAAAGTCATCTGTGCTCGAGTTGTGTGATTTCGTGTATTCGTGGATTACACGAGTTTCACGAGTTCCATCTTTGTACTGCAAGGAAGGAATGGTCAGTAAAAAATGTCAACTATTTATGACCCTGCAGCGCTAAAACTCGCAAACACGCTGGTACGGTGCTTTTTAAATTTTTCACAGGATACATCTGGGGAGGTTCTAAATTTTCTTATTGTCAGCAATTCCCACGAAAAGATCCAAACCACCAATGCATGATCCCCACTAACAAGTTTGCTCTGTGTCGCCAAGGCCTGTTTATAGTTTATATTGTTCTTGTGCCACAGAGCTCCACTGTTGTCCACAAAGTATGAAAAACACTTCACCGAGCACCACCGTCGCGCTGGATATGTCATCCATTACAAAGAACACAGGCACTGCAGTTTATTATGAGTCAACTCGACATCCACCCTCCTGCTCCATCGCATCCACAGCTGGACAACAGTCCACCCTCAAATATTGCTTACTTCTGTTTCAGAAACATTGGCTAAAAAAAGCTTTAAGGAGACCATTTGTGATGCATTTCCATTTCCAGAGGTTTGCTTGGGATGGATTAACACATTGTTGATTCACATATAAACACAGAAATTGCCCATACTTCTTCTATATGAAGAAATAATGTGACATTGTGGTATTCTTGCACTTTTTTAAGTGAGCTCCACATGTGCTGCTAGGAAGAGCCAGGCCCTGTTCCCAGACTTTATGTTAAGCTAAGCTAACTGAGAAGGAAGCAAATTGGACACGTTTCTTAAAATGTCGAACTGCTCCTTTACAGTGTTACCCAGTTTTCATGTTTCTTCTAGAGGTTCAAATGCATCCTTACATTTGTCTGCCCACCCGCCCTCTTCCTCGTCTTCCTCCTTTCTTCTGTCTCCTCCTCCATTCCTCCCCACCGTGTACATTTTTCATTCCCCTCCTCCCCATCTCCTTTACTCCTCCTCCATTCCTCCTCCTCGCCATGTGTAAAAGGCAAGTAAGTGTGTGTGTGCGGGGTGGGGGGGGGGTCTGGGATGCTGGGAAAGCTGCTTGTAGGAAGTCCCCCCCACCCCCCTTTCCCAATCCTCTCTATGCTAACGTGTTCACCGGCTGGACAGCACATTCTTTCCACCTCTGTCGGCCTCACGGGTCAAGCAGAACCATACCTCCTCTTCTCTCCCCCCTCCGTCCCTCTCTCTCCTGGTTGATGCACCGATCAGACTGTTGGAGAAGGAGCCTCAAATGTGATGGGTGAAGGGGTGTGTGTGTGTGTGTGTGTGTGTGTGTGTGTGTGTGTGGGGGGGGGGGTTTGAATCACACTTTCCAGAAGTTCCCCCCGTCCAGTGTTTTTCAGGTGCTTTCTGTGAAAAAGTTTTTTAAAAAAAACAAAAAAAAGGAGGAAAAGGCTTTAAATATAAACATATGTGGCAGAACGGGTAACGTGAGTGTTTCCATTCCTTCAAGACACTTGATTTATGTCTGCCAGCTAAAACACAAGACGCAGGGACGAAGGGGGGGTGGGGTGGAAGAGGGAGATACGGTCCGAGTGGAAAGACTGAAGATGGAGAACGTTCATGCGATACAATAAGTGTCTCTCTGCCGTTCACACACATGCACGAACAGTAACACGTGCTCCTCCTGCAGCTGAGATCTGGAGAGCGTCGATCATCTCCGTTGTTGAACATCCTTAAACATCTGTAGGCTCTGCTGCAGACAGATTGTTTACTTTATTAGAAGTGGGATACGTCCTCGTCCTGTCCACCTCAGTGCAACTGCAGGACCGGAAGCCATCCAGAGAAAGCGAATAGAGACGTACTATGCTTACAGGAGTGAGTCATAGCGTACTTAAGGAGACATTTCCCTCATTGTGGGTTTCAAACTCTCCATCACCCCCTCCACCAGTAATCATCAATATGGACTCACGAGCACAGACACTGACTAATCCTTGTGAGAGGCGATCCAGCAGCTGTCGCGTAAAGAAATCAGGAGAAGAAATCTGGACCCTGAATGACGTGGTGCGAGTGGAAAAATCCCAGCCTCCGTGTTCTGCGGTCCATTCTACATTTTCCATGACATGGTTTAGATTAAACTCTTGGACGGGATGAGCTGGTCGTGAATCTGCGATGTGGCAACGCGGCGAAGTCCGGACCCAATCTTTCATGATACATTGACCTGGATGAGCTTATTGTCCGGGGGGGCGTCTATGAAGAACAGAGATTCACACTCACCTCAGTGGAGAAGGAGATGACGTGAGACGACATGCAGTGGGTTTAGCAGACTTTGGGGAGCCCACAGGAAGAGCTGTGGGACATGTCCAGATGGAGGGGGGGTTGAAAAGATGGTGTGTCAGGGATTTGAGGTGTAGCGTGGCACAGATCGCCCAGCTGATACCTGAGGTAACATAAACCTCTCTTTACACACAACCTGTGACAACTACTGAGGTGAAAAAAAGGGGGTGAGCTCATTTGTTTTTGAATGAGGTCCCGGATGGCGAGGGGTCAGGGGTTTTGTGCTGTCAAGTGAAATGTGGACGGATGAAGGTAAAGTAGGGATGGGGGGGGTGTTTAACAAGCATTTACAAAAATCAGCAGGTAATGAGAGAGTACAGAATTTTCTTCCGCTGCCTTTTATCTCCGTTCACAAGAAAGCGAGCCTCAATCTCTACCGCTTTCGTACATTTCTAATCTACACTCAGACATTAACCCACTCAAACAAACACGCACTTCTTCATTTGCTGTAATAACACGCACAAGTTGCAAATGCCTGTTTGAATTTACACGAGTGACCCGTGATTGCAGGAGGACGACGAGAAAAGCAAAACGGTAGTTCTCCTTTAAGAGTAGGTATACCGTGCTTTTTGTTTATTTTCAAAAGAAATCAAATCCAACAGAAAAGGCTCGACAAAAGTGGTCCTTGAAGGACCCACAAAACACCGGCTCAGATGTCCCAGAGAGCCGAGAGGTCCCGCAGATTTGCGGGGGGAGTAGGTATGGAGAAGAAAAACAAAAGTCACGGAAACGCAGGGTTGTTTTATAAAACGTTGGCTGTCTATGGGATCCTGTTCCCACCACGGGTTTGTTGATTGATAATTACTGCCATCTGTATTTTCTATAGCATGGAGGGCACCAAACAAGTGGTCGAGGAATATGTGTCCACCACGTGCTGTGTGCGCTATGTTCAAGCCACGGTACTTCTATCTAATTTGCTTAAATCCCAAAGTGAAACTCATCAGGGATGATGGCGTTCTTATTTTTATATTTTAACAACACATCATCCATTCGTTTGATCTTCTCCATGTGTGCGCAGCACTGTTATCACGCATAACAATGTACACGGGACATGAGGTTGTGTTGGCAGGGAGGATGATGAGGATGAAAGTGATTTCGAGCTCCTAACCCCCCATATGACGTGCATGCCTGCCTGCCTATGTTCTGTACGTCTGGATGGAAAGCCCTCCTGACTCCTACATTGATCTCTTCTCTGGCGTCCGTATAAAGGGATGCTGATTAAGCCATCACTCAAAGGGCGGCTCTGAGCGATGGTTTAATCAAACGCTTCTTCAGTGGATGAAAGATGAAACGTTTTTAAGTATCTGCAGCTCAGGCCAGTTGCCCTGGAGTCAACTCTTCTTGGATAACCATGACCTGGATGACAGAGTTCTACACAAACATAAATATGATTAAACAAGGTATGACCTGATTGGTTGCACAGAGGTGTTGGCAGGTGGATTTTTGCTGCTGTTGGACAGAACCAACTTGTTTCCAGTGTTTAATGATAAAGTAAGCTAATGCTGTGGCTTCATACTTAAGGGACAGATATGAGACCTCCACCAGAAAATGTCAAACTGGTCCTTTAAGAGCCATTGGCAAACATGCCAAACTGCTCTGGATTTGTCCGTTTCCATGTCAGTGGAAGTTTATGCACAGAGTTTATTATGACTGCAAGCAAATTCATTATTGAGTGTGTTTCTCTGAGGTCAGATTTTGGTCGTCCTTTAACCACTGTAAATGCACATGATTCAATATCATGCCCTCCAATATTTCATATTTTACATGCCACCTCCTGCCAGAATGCTTCAAAGATAAGACTTCACCTCTATGCCGATGACACTGAAATCTACGTACCTAATAACACTGCACAGACTTGTTCATCGTCAATCAAATGTTTCATACCTTTGACTAAAGGACAAACGAAGAGATGCAGATGTTAAACTGTTGTACAATCACTAGCAGAGGGAGGAAGGCTCTTGTTCCAGGTCCCAGTTCCTCTTCTTCTTCTTGAGAAGATTATGTCAATCCTGGCACTTAATTCTTATTATTGAGACCCAGAAAACTGTTTTCTGTCCTTACATGCATCCCAAGTCTAAATCAGTTCCTGGTGTGATGCTTGTAATAAAAAGCAGGAGGACTCGACTCTGGGTTTTGTGTACCGGGCCAGAAAACCAATGGTCAAGAGAGAGTTATGTCAGTTTGATACTGACTCTTCTCAGAGACAATGGCACCGAATCTGTTGGCGTGTGGAGCAAACTGGAAACTTGTGCTTCATTAAGACAGTAGCTGCCTGAATTAGGGCAATTGGATTATGAAAGGGAATTTATTAATTGTCCCTGCAGGAAAAAAAATCTCAGGGAGAATCTGAGTCAGTGTTTTACCAGCGATGTTCTGCTCCCATTTAGCCTATAACATACTTTAGTTTTTTTCATCTATGCTGATCTAAGGAGCACTTCCCACCAAAGCGGTCTGTAGAGCGTGTCATCTTAAACATCTTAAAGTTCAAATCCAAGCCAAGGGTTATGGATCAGGTTGTAACTGTATTATGTGATCTTCGATCTGTGATGTAGACAAGGTCTTAGAGGCCGAGCTTTTCTTTCTTGCTTGAAACATAGACTAAGAGTCCAAAATGTTTTCAGAAACCCTCTTTTGTGATTCAGGGATTCTGTTATTGGTCCAAACAGTTGTAATGGACCTTTGCACATAGAGTCCCTTCTGCCAAGCCCGATTGCATCATCTTGTGAGTCTTAGCAGACCCCCCTCCCTCCCCTGGTACCGTATCTGGCCATTACTCAACCTTCAACAACCTTTCTCCCTCCATCAACAACAAAACGCCTTTTTTTACAACTCACAATACCCCAATATGAATGGAAGAGTGGAAAATAGCAGGAAATGGCAGAAAGGCAGAGGCAACGTGCGGACTGTGTTGTGTGATTGAAAACAGCTTGTTGGTCTTCATTACTGTGATGTTTTCAGGACAGATGAAGGCAAGGCTGACTTAAGCCTGCAGCTGGGAATTATTTTGTTCCTCGGTCTTCGCTGATATTCTCAGAGATGATTTATAAACTCGCAGCTGTGTGTATAACTCACTCAGCTTTGGACACGTTTCATTTTGGATGGACGGAGCTCTGTCATGTTCAAGACATCATTTGTTTCGTCACTTTAAAAGAAAAATGGACAATTGCAAAGAAAAACCCTCATTTGCGCCGCACGTGAATAGCGCAAGGTGTAGCTATCGGTGCCAGTCGATTGCACATCAACAACTTGTAAATGAGAGTTCAAGCCAAAGCAACGTGTCAAACCTTGCCCATGTCGAGCATGACACAACTGTGTAAAGCCTCTGCAGAAGCCAAGCTCTGACACAAGTGTTTTAAAGCCTACATCACTGGCTTAAGAGTAATAATTCAACAGGAATAAATCCCAGTAACATGGAAAATATGATGCACTCTCAGAATCTTAAACAGGTGATGCAGAGAAGAAGCATGATTCCACAAGTTTTAATGCCAAATCAAACAACGTTCTTCATCTCTCTAACACTACGAAGGGGGAATTATACTGAAGATGGTTGGAGCAAAGATGTTATTAGTTGGCATTCATTGATTATTACGCCAAATTAAAGGGTAGCATGAAAGCCAGGTTTCATTTATTTCAACTCATCAGTTCCTGCGACTTGTGGTAACTCATGCTAGTAATGGTTTCCTTGGGGAATCCTTCAACATAGGAAAGGAATTTATCACCTTGTGAGTCAGACCTTTTTTCCACTTTTCCAGACTGAAGGAAGGATAACCCCCATGGGGGTGGAGGCCTTGTTCTGACTGCTGGATGGGGGTGGGAACCAGCTAGTACACCACAACCCCCCACCGCACCCCTCCACAAACGACTTCATCCTCTTTCCACCACCACCGCCACCAAGGGAGACTCATAACCAAGTGGGATAGATGACGGTCACGGAAACAAAGATAGCTCCGCATGAACATAGTAGACAAGTTTGTCATGATGGTCAGTTAAAACCAACAGTGCCCCCAAACAAGACAAGGAAGAAGGAAGGAGGAGGAGGAGAGGAAAAACATTGAAGAGGAGAGAATGACAAACTGGTCGGCTGGTCATGTGGCGGGCCAGAGTCTGTGGCTCAGGCGGCATTGCGTCCAAACTCAGCAGAGTTCAGGATCAGGGTTCTGGAGAGCAGCGCTTTGCTTGTGGTCCGCTGTGCTCCTCGGGCCCTGCTGGAGACAGCAGCTTTACTTCAGGCTCCTGTGGCTGGATTAGTGGGTCACACTGCACTCGTGTTGTAGAGAGAAGGAGTCCACCATCCAGTGAACTTCCATTTTATCCACTGTGCCCTCCCTCCTTTCTGCTTCTCCTCTCTTTTTAATTTATTTCACGTTCTCTTGTGTAATATATTTGGACAACCCCTCTCCCCACATCAACTTAACTTTCTCCCTACTGTAACCCCCCCACCCTTCCCATCTATGTCCAGTCGTGAAAGTTCTGCACAAAGCCAGACCACTGCAGGGTGAAGAATAAGAAAGTAACGTCTGGTTTTGATTGGGACGGAGGATAATTTGAAAGCTCAGCGACAGTTTGAGTGATTTTCATCCAGGGAGGGTCGAAGTTGATCATAAAATAGTAAATGAGAGGTTAGGCTCGAGTTTTGTTTGTCAGGGCATGTTGCAGTGTTGGAACAAACATCTGGCAAACAGCTTTTCTTCCACATCCCTCCAAACACTCACGTCTGCATCTTCACTTCCCTGCATTTCCTTTTTCCCCCCAAACTTTCACGTCTGCAGTTCTGCATGAATCTGAAATGGAGGTTGAGATATCGTTTAACTTCATATATGCTTTACACTTTGGGCTCCTCCTTACCCTTTTTTCTGCCTTTGTCCAGTAAATGTATTTCTCAAGTGTAGCATAACTCAGGAAGTCAGATTAACGTTGCCCTTCTCTTCTTTAGCAGTTTTATAATGGCCATAAAAGGCTCCAGCTCCCATGATATGACAGGCAGTCAGTCACTTACATGACTTCAGACCTGTAAAGTAAAGTGTCCCCCCCTAGTGGTGAGAATGAAAGGCAAAATCGTGACGGAGCCAGATCTTCTTTGCGTCTCTTGCCCTATCACACAGTTTCCAGAAGCAAAACATGTAAACAGATAAGAAGGAAAAATGCTTGCGCCTCAATGGATGATGAAATAAGTATGAGAGAGACCAGTAAATCTACTGGTGTCACTGCTTGGTTACAGGCGACACGTTACTTGAGTGTAAATCTTAGACGAACACTGCATCAGATTGGAAATAAATTTGGATTTTTGAAGCTCCCCGGTGTATTTCCTTAAGGAAAAACATCACTCTTGTTTCTGGCACTGAGTGTCTGTGCACTGTGGTTTCTGATTCATTAGTGCCCTTGGCAGAAAATAATGTGTTTACACAATTTGACTATACATCTCAACTTTGTCTATGTTCCTCAGATAAACAGTCTTTTTCCTCTGCTTTCTTTTGCCCCCCCATTTCTCTCTCCATACTGCTGATGTGTCACCAGCCCCCCTATTCTTCTGCAGCTCCCCCTTCCCTTGCACACACACACACACACACACACACACACCAGCTCTAGCGTTTCCAGATGTGTGCAGGGATGATGTCATGGCAGACCGGAGGCATTGGACTTCACTCCCTCCCTCCCTCCATCTCTCTCTCCCCTGAAAGCAGACGAGTGAGCTCAAGACGGAAGAGTGAAGCGTTGATAAGTTCCCAGACTGCACTGTGAGCCTCCGACGCTTAAAAGCGGAGCTATCTAAAGCAGAGCGGTTTTTCTGAGTCACGGCCTGTTTGCCGTTGAACTCCCACCGGGGGGGGTTATCCGTCATCATCGACCCCGCGGCCCCTGCTGGAAAGCTGGACTTGTGTTTCTTTATTTCCTGCATATGTCACACTCCTGCATTACCAATGGTACCTGAACATCCCAGAAACATGTGAACATCAGTCCACAGCAGATGTGTGTAAGTGTGTGTGTGTGTGGGGGGGGGTTAACTACCAGTGAAACAGAATACAAGTGGAGGAGGAGTGGGTGAGTGTTGTGCTAGTTGCTAGACGACTGAACTGTAAATAAATTGCTCGAGAAAAAAAAGGGGAAAAAGCCCATGTAAACTGCTGCATGAGGTCTGTCTGAGATCCCTGGGGAGATCATGAAAAAAATAAGGGGGGGGCTGTTTAGGGATAACATGTCTCTAACCTTGTTACACACTCCCAGCCGGACTGGAATTTGGGCCTCAGACACCAGCTGGAGGGGAGAAACTCACCTACCGTCCGGTCAGTCGCTTCCAAGGACTCCAGCAAATAAACTTTTAATCATGTTTGTCAGATAAAAAAAAAAAGCAAATGTGCAAAACAGAAACAGGCCATGCTATCAAATGAGCACCTGAACTATCAGAGCAAACAACTTATTCACTTGAAAGCATAAATTTTAATGACTGTCTTTGGCTATTCTTTGATTTCACTTTATGTCTTCGTTGCATTTTGTAGCCACTTTTACGATCGTGTGTCCTCAGCTGACTTGGAACCTGATGGGACAAGTAACTGTGATTCAACCTACCGGTTCACCTCAGCTTGATCAGCTGTTTTAGCGTCTTTCAGCTCACTTAAAGACAAATACTCAGTGTTAGACATAACATTCAGTGTGCATGTTGCTCAATGCATAAACAAACTTTGCTTATAACAAACAAGATGTTGTGTTTCTGCTGCCCACAAATGGCCAAAAGCAACAAAGGCGGTTAATGCAGGTTTAAGTGTGCGCGTCCCACAATGCATTGGACAAAAGGAAGCGCAGCAGCTGCTCACAGCTGCGAAACATTAAAGACGAAGTGTGGATGGTGGTGAGGCAGCGCCAGGAACACCTCAGAAAACAAATAGCCATTAAAGCTGTGGAAAAACATTTAGCTTTCTCTGAGTCAATTTTTATTGTCAGAGCCTCGTTTGATTGATATCCGGAGCACATATTGTATCCATTCCTGATCATTAAAAAAAGGAGATGTTTTTAAAGATATAACTGTGAAAACAGTACAGTGTGTACTACAAACCTGATAACAGTCATATTGGGAAAACCAGATAAGTAGACCTCTGGACATTTTTGACCTGTCAGTCACAAGCGGAACTAATACCATTAACAATGGCTGCAGCCCGTCTCCACTTTCTGGGGTCCTGGTGTCATGAATCATGACTCACTGGTACAGTTTACTGGGACACCTCATGGAACAGAGGGATCATAAGTCATTACTTCCACCTGTGCTTCTCCCACCACGAGTCAAAAAAAAAAAAAGCCCGTATAGCTCCCTCGAGGTTTGAACCCAGAGTTTCCTAAAAACTTTCTGTATCACTTTCAGCTTACGGTGTTTACGACGTAATGTAGCATCGGCACATGATTCTGCTCGCTGATATCCCAAAGCGTTTAAAACGACCGAGCGGATCGGTTTAGCCGCTAATTGCTGCCTTTAATCAGATTACTAAACTTAACCACGAAGATTACATCCCCCAGCCCACCCACATTCAACGCAGTCTGGGTCTGGATCTGAAACTCTCCTCCTCTTTTTTTTTTTTTGCTCATGAAAAAGATCTTTTGAGGACACAAAACTCAAAGAAAATGATCCGACCAGTCCACAGACAATTGCTTCTGATACTTTGCTGTGATTAAAAATAAGACCAGGTCTTGGCTTTGCTCCCACTAAATCCAAATCCCCTCTATGTTTTCCTCTGCTGGGTGGTTTCACTACAAAGGCAGGGTGACGGATCTCCCAGCTGAGGCTAATCTGTCCTGATCTGTGTGGCACCTTTGGGTGCTCTGTTATTCTCAGCTACAGCTCATAATCAAATGATGTTTTGTTACTCAATTGATTTAAGATGTAATCTCTGAATCTACCTAACACCGGGCAGCTTTATAGCCACAAAGGTTATGAGATGAAACAAGAGGAGAAACTCGCACCTGGCTTTAGTTTCCTGTCACAGTGAATAGTAAATTTGAATTTCGGCCCAAAACCTGCCTTTGAAGTTTGAACCTCGTGGAGTCCGGCTGCGAAAATCGCTCCTGCATCAACCACTTTCACCACGCTGCCTTTAAGCAAACACAATCACAGCAAGCTCCATATAAGTGATATATTATTGAGAGGCCATTTGAAATTTTTCCAACCGTTACCAAGTAGCCAGTCTCGCTCCATTTAATAACACTTGTCTGTATTTTTAGAAGAAGGGGGGGGGAAGTATTTGTAAAGTAAGGAACTGGCCATTTTGGTCCAACAGTTTCAAGACACGGGCCAATATCAATAGTTTACTTTCTCCAAAAGGCAGAGACCTGATGGAATCTTTTTTTTTTTTTTACTTCTCTGAAAAGCTAAAAACAATCAGAAGCATTTGTCTTGATCACATTTCACTCTGTTCAGTTACCATGTTGCTCTACTTCAACTATTTCATCACTTTTACCGCTAATTGTAATTATAGTGTTAACAATGGCAGCATTCATGAATGTTACGCTGCAAAACGTTTCCATTGGTGTAACTTTTTGTAGCCTCCCCTAAGTGTTTGTAAGTAAATCATAATACGTCATGTAGCATGCTTTCTGGTCATTTTTAGTCTTTTTACAGACCTGGAAAGAGTACTTAAGAAAAGACAACAATTTAGAATATAATAATGCGCTTCTGGTTTTTTTCCATCGAGAGAAAATGAGGGATTTGCTCCGTCTTCCATTGTTTGTTTATCTCCATAATCTTAACAACAACAGGGCATTTCAGACAGATTGAAATTAAATGGTCGAGTTGAAGTTAAACTTTCATGAGCAGTGCTTTGAAGACTGGGCCCCATTTTCTTACTCATTTCATGGTTTCACGCTACTCCACTGGCCGGCAGTTGGAGTGGAGGGTAACGTACCAGGAAATGTGGCAACGCAGAAGCAGAGGAAGAAGAAGAAGAAGAAGAAGACTGCTGGCCAATAAACATGAACGTAAACAATGCTGGTTCCAGAATATCCAGAAAAACTCCTTTTTACAAATCTTTTATGAGCGATGAAATGGATTCAGCATGGCTTGTTAGGCCTTGGGAATACCCACAATGCATTGTGGTGTGAAGCGGAGAATGTAAATATAACTTTATGTGCTGACATGAAAAAATCGACAGGGTGCCTTTTAAACGTTTCCTTCCCCATGAACAAAGTCAAAGAAATGCTTTCGTTTTAGGTTTTTTCTCTGGGCCTGCTCCGCTACGTTGATTCCCAGCAAAAGATTAAAAAGAATGCGTAGGGCAAATAAGGATATGGCTGACATAATGAAGCCCCGCACTCCTGATAAAAACAAGCAGCCTACAGCTGTCAGGCTAATTGGGTGACTTGCGGATCGCTCATGAATTAATCACAGATGATGGGATCGTTATCGCCACTTTAACTTGGAGTTTTGCCACTCACCTTGTCCACAAAAAGAAAACCACATGCATTCACGCGCACATTACTGTACAAGCGCTCGTGTTTGAGTGTGACATGTCACCTGTTTGAGCTGCTGTGAAGACGCCAGACAAAAGTAAAAGGCCCGGGAGAAGACACATGAAAAGAAAAGACAGCAGGGACTTCGGTTTCCCGCTCAGGTGGAGGACAAGGTGGATTTTTTTTCCCCGCTGATGAAATAGTTGTGAAGCCAGAGACAGGAGAGCGATGCGTTCATGTTTCCTTGCCGATGTTGAGTAATATCCCAACACTGCTAAATCTTGACCAGGTTTGACATTTCTGACACAGAAGACAGCTCAGCCAGAAACTCTGCGCCGGATGATTCTGGAAGAAACAAAAACATGAATTGGGTTTTTCTAGGTCAGCGAAGGAGAGGAAACGTGTAATCCTGGAGACGCTGCCCAGATGGGGGGAAAAAAGAAATGTGCTCGTCTTGGATTTTGCCTGTATGTGACTATCAAAGAGGAAATGCGGCTCAGGAATGCCAAAGCTCACCTGCATTGAAGGAAGTCTTCATTTGATGCCCAAAATACAGGACAGGGATGTGGAGCTGTCCATATCACCAGGTGTAAAGTTGTGTGTCGTCTGCATAAGTGTGTTAGAGGGTGAAGACTATATCGATCAAGCAAAAGGAATTTGATAAATAATCCATTTAAAGTGAATATTGGACTTTTTTACTCCCAGGTAAAGAGTCCAAATGAATATAGATGTTTGCTTGAGGTCTGCAGGACATTAATTTAACGTAACTGTAGCACATGTAACTTTATAACATCTATAATTACGTTTAGCAGGAGAAAACAGGTACCCCAGTTTTTGCAAAAATATTTAGGATATAATTTTTCCATTAAAATGCCTCGCTGTTGCTCCCTCGTTCCCCATGGGCCTATTTTCTCCCCAAATACCCAGATTTAAGTAGCAATAGGAAGCAGTAAGAATGATATTGGTACCTGATTTATGCTGTGAAATGACAGAGTAAATCGCATGCTGAATTATAGTGTTTAGACTTTATTCTCCATGCACCTTGGAAGCAGGTGAGGTTGTGCCAGAAACCTTTTACTCTGCTTCTGAATCATGGAGTGTTACCAGGATTTTTTTCCCCCTAAACTTCATTTTTCACTTACAAGTCAAACTGTCACCAGCAAGTTCTCGAGCCAAAGCTCTGGCAAAGCCGGCTCTGTGACTCTCACAAGACGGAGAGTAATATCAAGACCAAAAAAAGAGAAATATTCTCTTATTTAATTGCATGTACTTACATAGTTTGAGCCAGATTTTCATCAGCGGTGCTTGGGGAACCCTTTCTGTGACTGATAATCAGTTCTTAAACAGGACAAGCCTGCAGTAAGAGTCATCCTGTGAATTAAGTGGAAGAAATGAGATTTGCTGTCCTACAGGCACCCTGGGATCCGGCCGGTGACAGGGCCTTTTAATTAGAGCTTGTTTTTGGGTCATCTGGGGTGGAGGCCATCTCTCAGTGAGTCGACTGAGACTCCCTCAGAAGCTGGACCGGCGTCCAGGTTGAGCGCGATGCGCCGCGTGAGTCATAGCAGCAATCCTGACTCATCTCGAGAAGCGCTTATTTGGTCATGTCGACTCTGTCGGTATTTTGTCTCACCGTTATAATTTCCCAGAGGACTCCTGTATGTAGGACATTTTCCAGCCAAAAGGCTTGTTAACTGTTTTCTTGGGACGAAAACTGAATGTAATTGGAGCAACGTCGAGCAAAAAATAACACCAGCTACAAGTTGATTTACTGTCAAAAAATGCCAATTAGGTGCTTTAAATGAGCTTTCAGCATTTTGTGATTTACTTTTTGTTTTACAAGGGCCGGACAGCATGATGTGAACACCTGTAGGAACTAATCCAGCAGAGTTTATGATTTATTTTTTCAAAGATGTGAAATAAATAGAGTTTCTGATTTATATGAAGTAAAGGCTGCGGGAGAATCTCTCATGGAGGGAGAGGAGGTTTGTTTACAAGCCTCCTCCATTAGGGTTTCGCCTGTCTGCCTGCATCCACGTCTCTGGTTTTTCGAAGGGTTGGGGTGGATCCGTGCACTTAATTACGGTGGGTTCGCTGCTGGCTCCGCGGCGAGCGTCTCTGGTCGCGAGATGAGCTCCCTGTGGTACGGCTGCTCGGAGTCAGAGGTGGTCGACTGGTCTGGACGTTCGCCACGGCTGCAGTCGCACCGGGCAGAAAGAGGCCTTATGAAATTGTCCAAAGATTACAAAGAGCGGCCGGGGCAACAGACGCTCCTTTGTCCTGCGGTGGAGGCATTCCTTACACTCATACGCTGTGGTATTCGCTGTGAGTACGTGTGTTTCCAAATGTCATTTTCCATCGTGGTGTGTGTGAGTGTGTGATTTATTGTAGGATCTAAAAGAGGATGATGACATTGGGGAGAGAGCCACATGAACTGTTGCTCACGCCGCGATCTGACCTCGTGGCTCGGAGCCACCGTTTGAAACCGAACTACAACTCGAGGTGAAGAGGTCAGCAGAGGAATTTCACTGTTGGCCCCTCTTTGTTGTTTTTCTTACAAGTGGTGGGGGTTTCTTTAAAGGTGACATCTAGCTCGCCGTTGCCTTTCTCTCTCACAGGAACTCCCGAGCATACGTTTCCCCTCAAAAAAGAAAAAAACCCACACAAAGAGAGGACTTTAACATCCACTGAGCCATGAATGGAAATGTGCAGATCATCAGGTTACTACTTTTTTCTGAAACCAGAAACCAGAACAAGTGATGGCATGTGGACGTTTCTTTGGATAGCAGCATCAGCGCCTCAGTCCACTCTGGTTTCCTCCTATTAATGTGATGTTTGCTGTAGCTTCAGAGAACAAGCCTCTGTTAATACAGCACATTCAGAGAAACAGTTTTCAACTTCACGTGAACGTGGCGGCGCTGAGCTCGCCACTCTGCGAGGGAGCTCGACTTCTGCCCCGCTCAGCGGCGGCATATTTTCCACCACTTCACCAAAGAACAAACGGGCTCCATCATCATTTTGCTGATGCCTGGAGAGAATGAGAGGAAAAAGAGGAGAGGCGAGCGAGAGGGCGAATGAGAGATTTTCTGGTAGATGATGAGGTGTTTTATGTTCTCTGACCCACGCTTGTACGCTTTTGTCTCTAATTAGCAGCGGCTAATTAAAGAGCAGCGATGAGTGGCGAGCGGCGGCCGGGCCTTGCTTGCGGGGAAAGTGAAAAGTATCTGCCGCATCACGCCCCCCCCACACACACCCACCCACCCCCAGGCCCAGTGTAAACTTGCAGCTCACATCCGAGGTGCTTTAACGCCCCGCTGCTTCGGCTCGGAGACAGTAACGACGGCTGCGGTCGCTACGTGCCCCGGTACGAACCTGCTCTCCGCAGGAGGTTTGTTGTGCTTATTTAAAACGTGTTGGTGATGTTGAGGGCTTATGACCAGATGGCAGCCTAACAACTGTTGTTGTGAGGAGATTGGAGCTGTCATTTGCTTTGCAGAATTCTGTCGAAAAACTGCAGCCACAGTCAAAGTATTATCACAGCTCAGCTCAGGTCCCGGCCTGCTGGCAGCATATCTATTCCAGATGGAGGAACCAGCTTTTCTCTGACCTCTTTTTGCACATTTTTCATAATTTTTTTCTTGCTTTTTCAGAGACCTTCTTTGTTACACTGGCAAAAGTGTCTGTGGTCTCATTTTGGGAAAAGCTTCTGCGGATACGATCCCGTTCGTCTGTAAAATTAAAGCGTGGCTCAGTCATGACGGCACGTCCCCGACTGTGACGTGAGACTCGACAGGTGCATGTGGGCCGGGCCGCGGCTGCGTCTTTTTTTTGGGCGTCCTCCTTGCTCATGCTTGTGGGAAGGGTTCAACATATTTCTGGCTTTGAAAACTTCGCCCGACAGGAATCCATCCAGTGCAGGAGACAAAAGCTGCAGCCGGCCAGCAGCTGAGCGCTGTTTACTCATTCCAGGCTTGATTTGACGTTGCCATCACACAGACCGGGGATAACAACACGCCTGGTTCTGCACACCTGCACTGCGTCCACGCCGCTCGCTTCGTTAGAAAAGCAGGTCCACGAGGCCCTCAGGGTCTACATAAAGTACATGCAGTCCTATTAATCGTCAAGACTTTAATCATATGTAGTGATGGCTCTGCTTAGGAAGTTGGGAAAAATTGGTTCAACAGTGCTAAAAAAAAAAAAGGACTCCAGTCCAGGACAACAAAGCGTGTATAACACACACACCTCCAGGGCATGAGGTGCTGGACTTGATGTGTTTCACAGACAGCAGCACCCACCGGCCCTTCAGGACGGGGACAGACTGGGCCCGGCTCCAGAGGTGTGCTTTCCCCATCAGGACCCGGCGCTCTCACATCGGGCCAGACAGGAACATACCAGTAATGGAACAAACTGGAACCGGCAGGTAAAACAGACCACGGTGACCGGCCAAAAAAAACTATTACAACCTCAAAACAGGCCCGCAGCGTTTTGATTGATTCACTGAAGCGGTAGCAGTCAGTGTTGACTTCAGGTAACTGTTCTTTCTCTGTGGGAGTGAGTTTGGTTTAACCGTGCTAAGTAGAGCCTTTGAAAATGTGTGTTTTTGTCTTTTAAGCTGTGAAAATGAAATCAAGACAACTGCAGCAACTTCCAGCCAAGATCTCCCTGCTTCAGGCGCAGCATGAAACTTTCGTATCATGAGGCCCAAGTGAAGTCACACACGCCGGCGTGGGCTCATTTCAGAGCGAAGTCTTCAAATCTGCAACTTTGAGTCCAAGTCATGTAACACGTTCACAAAACCACTCAAAATCACTTGATTATTCGATGACGGAACATGAAAATGTTCAGTCCCAGATGTTTGTATGGACTTTACAAGGACCTACAGATCGGCTATCACGAGCCAACATCATTAAGTTTCCAGTGAAAAAAACAGAAAGAAATGAGCAAATAAACAAGATGAATAATGTTTAGTGTAGCACACTAACATTTTCTCACTAGAACTACAGCTGAGGTCGTTTTGCAGGTATTTGGTTAAAAAAACCAAAGTGCTGGACAACTTGGAAAAAAGTAGAGGACCACAAAAGTTCTGACAGTTCATTCTGACGGAAACACACATGGCTGAACCAAATCCCAAGGCAGTGTTAGAGAAAGAAGGAACCGCGAATGATGGTACAAACTTTTTGATTTGCACAGTAAGTGTTGAGATATTTTAGTATGGGCGGCTGGTCGATTGAGCGACTGACAGACCAACCCCAGGCGGTACCATCCCTTACATGGCTAAAGAGCATCCTCATATCTTATTCTGCCTTCCACCTCTCACTCCTTCCACCACAGCGTCTCTTCTCTTTTTTCTTTTTTGACACAGAGATCAAACTACCTGCTGGCTGTCAGCGCCATCATGCTCAGAACGCTCTGTGCATTGAACTGTAGGTGGAAAAGGAGGCGTCGTCTCGGACGGGAGTTCAGCATCAGGTGGTTCGGACTCTGCGGCACAAGAAACCTTATAACCTGGCCGCGTTCACGTTGCCTGAGGCCTCCAGCCCGGACACGGCACGGAGAATAAAAGAGCTGCTGCTGACCGAAGTGTTTTCTGTTCCACACAGGAAAACACCTGAATGTGTGGAAAGTGAGCGGCCGTCTGAGACTGCTGTTAGTCAGAGGCTGCAGAAGATGATCAGAGAGATTCACGTACATGTTTTCCTTCTGCCTCAGTTACAGAGCAAGACGGTGCAGGCGTAAGACGAAGCTGAAGTTTGTTTCTTACCTGCCTCAGGTAACAAACATGAAACTCAATCAAGAAAATCAATCTTAACTAAAATAATGAATGTCTCCAACGTGTCTCTGCGGGTCCGCCGTTGCTAAAAAAAAAAAAAAAAAAAGTCCTCCAACAAAGGTGCGACTGCTCCACCTGCACCTGAATGATCCTCAGTCATAAGCCTGAGGAGATGGTGCTCTGACTTATCTGGGCCTGAAGACGGATGGAGGATTCATGTGAGGCCGGTTTAATCAATCCCCACAGTGAAGTGGAGGACGGCGGCCTCTTTTAGAGCGGGAGCTTCGTGTTCGTCTTCACACAGAACAGACAAAGGCCTCAGGACTAAAAACAGTTGTGGTATGTGCTATCTATCTACTCTGCCAGCTCAGTTCTTACACATGTTACAGTCATGTTTCATATTTTCTGCTCCTCTTTCTGGACTCTGCTTGTCTGCTCCTTCATTTTTAGCACTTTCATTATTATTAACAACTGGCCTGGGACTACAGGTGAAAATTTATGTTGTTCTGAAGGCAAACTGCTGAATAAGCTCATTAAAAGGTGTGAATCATGTCTGAAGGGGACACGAGCTTCTTTAGCCATTTCCAGCCCCAGTTACAGTTCAACTTGTCGTGGTTCCAGGGAGCGAATGCCAGTGAGGCTGCATGAAAACTTGTGTTCGAGTAGGTGGGCGCCGCATCTGCGTGAATATTTTTGTGGGGGCAACTGATCACAGCTGCAGCGCAGCAGATCCAGGATCAGTTAGCTGACCCTGCACTGTCTCTGAAAAGTAGTGAAGTAGAGAAAAAAGAAAACGAGGCGTCGTCAGCTTCTCCTTTTACAGCGAAGATGTGTTAGGTTAGGTTTTGGTGGAACGTGAGCTCCCTCTAGTGGACAGAAGGGGGAAACAGCCCAAACCTGTTAATCTGAGTCTGACTGAGCGATGATGTGTGAGGAAACACAAACTCCCTCACTTGTATCTGAGCTTTTTTGTTCCGGAAAGGTGGGATGTACGTGATGTGTGGGAACCATGGAGGCTGACGGAGACGTTTGTCTCGTCACCTGCAGTCACTGCTTAGTTACTTGGGTCAAACCAAGTGACCCAGGAAGAGAGGGGGAGAAGGCAGAGGTTATTCTTGGGTTAAGTTTGGCTTGGTTTGCTTATTTCTATAATTCATTACATATCTAATTTAAAAAGCTTTAATCAATAACCATCTGTACTTGGTAAAGGGGGAAATATGAGTGTGGTCATGGCAAATATGTTTTAAATGTTGGAGAATCACCCATGTGCCCTTTACTCTTGGTAGGTACCTGGATATATAAACCAAGCAGGAGAGCAGTGGTGAGGACCAGAGGAAGGGGGTTGTGTTTGGTTGGAGTTGGGTGGACATCTTGCTGGGTACTTTCTGTTTGGTTGTTGGACTCAAAATCAAAGTTGTAATTGACAAACTGATAACAGAGATAATTTCAGTTACGACACAGAAGCAGAAATAGAGACAGTGTTTAGCATGATCCTCATTGAGTTAAAGCGACTGATGCCGTGGGGAGAAAAGACACGACACGGCGTTACTGAACTTTCCAGGCATATTTAATTGGCACAGTAAACACAATACAAAGTATTCAGTGCTCCGAAACACAAGCATGGTTCTACCAAATGGAACACAAACGAAAAAGTGCAAAAACACACCATTTGGTAGACCTTTACAAAGGAAAAGAAGTCTTACTTTGCAAAGCAGATAAAGTAATGGTAAGACTCTCCATAGTTAAAATAGATGATTTCCTTTCTTTTAAACTATATTTATATATTCATATATATTCTCTCTAATTCCAACGCGCCGTTTCCACTGTACAGGCAGGTTATTGTGGGGCTCTGCGGTGGTCTCAGGTGGCAGACTGTAAAGCCACTGCCGTCATTTAGAAATGAACAAATAAAACAAACAAACGGGGGCTGGTTCCATGTCCTGACGTCTTGAGATGGGCGGCGAAAAGCAAACGTGGTGCGTATTTTTTTTCTTTTTCTTTTTAGCATGATTCAGCAGGGGTTGGATCACTCCTTCCAACAAGAGTCCAAATGGTCTGTATGTCCATCACTCGGTCATTTAAAGAAATGTTCGTAATATTCTGCATCAGATGAATATTCAGCAATGGCTTCATCCAAAAACACAAACGACTGTTACTCATATTTGCAGTTATTGGGATTTTCATCCCGCTCAGGCAGAGTAAGCTTCAACAGATTTCCAGCTTAAAATAAAAAAGCAGAAGAATCTCAACATAAGATCATCGAATATAAAACAAAAATCACATATTTATGTGCCGCTGAGCAGGGGGGGGTGGGGTGGGGGGTCAGGGGACATAATTGGTGATCATAAAAACTGAAGTTTGCCCCACCTCCCCGCACTCTTGAGATTATCACATCTTTGAATCCTTTCACCGTGCAGCAGCCTACATCATTCTTTCTCCCAGTGATTGAACACACACCCGGTGTGATGTCTGTCACCCACCAGTCACAAATTCACAGGAAAGAACATGGATCACAGTATATTTTCATATACAGTAGACAGTGAGGGGACCCATCGTAAAAACGAGGAGGTGTAGATCAGACCTTCATGGGTTTTTATTGTTTTTATTTTTGGGTAGACTGGCTTCTTGGACCAAGTGGAGATATTCCCACCAGGTGATTAACTGTAAACTACTTGCGTTAGATCAAAACACACAATACTAACTTTTTTCTTTTTTCTTTTTTTAAACATACATACTGTACTGTGAACTTACAGTAAAACAAATGCACGAGACATCCATGACCTACCTACGGCATCATTCGGAAAACAACATATCGGGTCCCTGTTCTTTTTTCATACAGTTTTGAGATAAAACACTGGGAGGAGGTGATCTGACCACTCACTGTTAGGAAACAGGAAACGTGCGTTCTGAACTGATGACAGTAAAAAAAAGAATAATATAAAAAAACCAAAAAAACAGAACCACAGGCACCGAACCCAAACAGTAACAGTCGGGTTAATTCAAACAGTATGACCAGGCAATGAGGGTTAACTGAACAGAAAGGCTGGAGGCGTGGGGTTGGAGGGTGGGGGTGGTGGGGGTGCATAAGCTGACCAAGCACCCCCCCCCACACACACACACACACAACAAACACAACCACCACCTCTTCCGGGCTGCCAGCAGAGGGGCGAGGAGGAAGACAGGGCAAGCATGCAGCACACCACAGCGCCGAGAGGGCCCCCACCCCCGAGCTGCTGCACAGAAAGCAAAGCAGTCAAGGGGGGGTATAGTCTGAGCCGCCTGAGGGGGGGGGTGGGGGTCAGAGAGAGGAACAGGCACCACTGACAAGACAGGAACTGGTGGATGAGAGAGGTGATGAGTGACCCCGTCACTTTTCCCCTTCTGCTGGTCCTGCTGTGGGGGGTGGGGGGTGGACTGTGGTGTGGAGAACACGGTGGGATGTTATGACACCGAAAAAAAAAAGAAGGTGTAGATACGTACAAGCATTTAGAACAAACAAACAAACAAAGAAGAAGAAACAGACGATCAGCACCTTCACTTCTTCTGTGTCCAGCTGGACGAGACCTGGGAACATGGAGCTGATTTTACAGTGTGTGTGTGTGTGTGTGTGTGTGCGTTTGGGATGGGGGTGTGAACATGAGTCCAGGATGATTCTCTGAGTGAGATCATGACTCTCACACAAACACACAAACGCACACACGCTTCCTCCTGCTGCTCTTTATCTCGTCGACTTCCTGCTGGTCTCCGTCCTCTCTCTGACCACACCCTCTGCCGCATGTGTGGGGGCAAAGGTACGGAAAAAGAGCGCCGGCAGAGCCAGTCAGGGTGGAGGGGGGGTGGGGTTGGGGGCGGGGGCGGGGGCGGCGGCGTTCAGAGCGAAGAAGCCAACAGCCACCTGTATGACCTCGCGTGGTGCAAAGCGCAGTTAGTCGCGTTAAGAAGCGAAGCTTTGCTGGGAACAACAAAAAGCGAACTGAGCTTGTGACTGGGTGTTAAACATGGAAGAAGTTATCAGCACGAAAAAATGTCAATCAAATTCTCTCATCCTCGCTTCACGTTGCAGAGTTCTGCAGAGGAAGCGCAACACTGCGGATGTTTTTGTTTTATTCGTAACGGTTTGGAAATTGAGATGCGTTATTATTATTGGCCGTCTCTCTCTCTCTCTCTCTCTCTTTCTTTTAGATTCAGGTCATCGTTCACTTTTTCTCTCTGACTCTGCGAGCGCGTGAGGAACGTGGTGGTTTCTCCGAGGCTGCTTGCCCTGCCATTCCTCAGCCAGCCAGCCTCACACTTTTAGGAATCTGCAATTCAAAAAGGGAAATACAAACAAAACAAACAAAAAAAAAAGAAAACGACAAAAAGTCAAGTTAGATAGCTTTAAAGGAAAGTCGAGTAAAAGTCAGCAAACCCCAAATATTCAGTCATGGAGAGGAGGAGGAGGAAGAGAGACTGTGACTACTGGATGAAGACCTCTACTAACCCGAGGATGTAACTCAGGACCTTGTTCTGCTAAAGTCCGCATGAGTCTGCTTGAATGTGAGTTAGAACGCAGCCACTGGACTTTGTCACAACATGCTGAAAACCATGTCACGACGAGGACACGAAAAGAATTTTTAAAAAAACCCTTAAATGCTGCGGCATGCACCACGTCTCAAATGCTCTTCAGTAAAAAAAAAAAAAAAAAAGTCGAGGCGTGTATTTACAGGCACTGATGTAAGACGACGTCCTGAACCCCGTCCCGTTTTAAAAACGGGCGAGCAAGGTCAAGCGAAAAGGCTCGAGTGACGGAAGGAAGAGATGGAGCCTTATTACAGCGGTGAAGGTGAAATGACGCACGCCATGCTGTTACAGCTCCATGCGAGAAACCACAAAGCTTTTTAAGAAGCGGCGACCGGCTCCACGTCTCGGCCCGGTCTCACCGCGCAGCTTACACGGCTAATTCTCGCTCCTTTATCCCTTTAACACTGGCCTGGAAGAAAGGAGCGGAACAGCTCGATGCTAGCGTTACCAAAAGATGGATTTAAAGAAAGAGAGAAACATCTTTTAAGGGGGTCATTACTTATATTAAATTTATAAAAGGAATAATTCATGTTGTAACAGCACTGATCAATCTACAGCATGCAACACTTGATGAAGGTTTTTTTCATTTTTTTCCCTGTTTTTTTTACCTACAAAAATATGTTTTAAATATGTCTTGTCATATTTTACAGCAGATTTTAAATTACATTTGCATGATTGCACATCTAGCATGCTTTTCCACTACAGTGGCAACAAGTGACTGACTGATTTATCACCACACTGGCCCAAATACTTGTCGTGGATCGGACACTTGATTAAAAGCATATGTGCTAATCTGACATTTTAACATCTTAAAAAAAAAAAAAGTTTTAAAAACAAATCAGGTGGTTGAAATGTACACATGATCATTGCTGGAGTTTTGGGTGTCATTTCCCACGCATGTCCACTAGGTGGCAGTGCAGTGACTAAGAGGTGAAGAAAAAAAAAAAAAAAAAGGAAGTGCAAGCCTCTTTCCACACACTTTCTGGCACACGACAACTTCCCCTGGGGCTCAGTTGCATTTCCTACAAGTTACCAAACAATGTGCAGCGCCCACAACTGTCCCAGCTGTCGTGATCCGATTGGTCCTTCCCTCTGGGACAGACAACGAGTGTGTGTTTGTGTGTGTGTAATTTGAGATAGCGGTAACAATCATTAACTCGCACCATTCATTTAGAACGTGAATGGAAACAGCAGCAACGTCAACACTTGCTGAGTTAAATGTATGTCATAGCACCTTTGGCGTTTGTTTCCAAAAAGACCTCGACGTAGGATGTGGGGACGTATCCCTCCTCGTCCTCGTTCCTGCGCACTCGTGTCCACCCGTCCCCCTTGTCTTCCTCTATGACGTACAACAGCTCGCCCTCGGCCACGGAGATGGTGCCCTCGTTGTGACCTGCGAATGAGGGGGGCATGAGGAGATAAGAAAAATTTTGACAACCTTCCACTGAAGGATTAGAGCTTCATCTCGAAGTCAGATGTCCTGAACTGGAAGAGGAAGCAAAAGCAGCTGGTGTACGGGAGAAAAAAAATCATGATGCTGCAAGATCGCAAGTCAAAGTGAGGAAGGAAGTTTAACATCATTCATCATCCCTCTCTGAATATGCAGCAAGCGCTGTGTTCCATCTTTTGAGAATTCAAATTTCCAAACAGAAATGATAACACTTTGCACTCTCCTCCTCCTCCACACATTTCTTCATAAAGGTCACGACCTTTACTCCTCCTCATTCAGAGGAAATGCCCCGCCCTGCGGGTCCCAGCTCAGTCCGGGAACCGGACTTACCTTCGAAGGGGTACAAGGCTTTGCAGGTGCCGATGGTGGGCAGGGTCTCCTCGTCGTCGAACTCGTCGTCGAACTCCGGCGTGGTGGAGGCGGGGACGGGGTGGGTGTTGGCTTTGACCTGAGTCTCTGAATTCTGCTCCTCTGTGTAGCTGCCGTCCGGGCTGCTCGAGGGCCAACACACACACACAGTAAATATGCCGTGAAAACATGCGTGGTTTCCTTTCGGAGGAGTGAAAAGTGGAACCACTTTGAGGGGAAGTGTGAGGGGGGCCGGACCGGTTTTTTCGTTGGGGCGTTTATACCATACCTCTCTCTGTCCTGTGCGCAGTTGTTGCTCACGGCCGTGTTGTTCTGGGTCTCGTAGAGCCCGCTCCTCCGGTGCGTATCGCTCTTGGATGGCATCCTCTCCTCCACCTCCGCTAACCAGCCCTGGAACAACAAGCACGGACGATGTGTGCGTCGGCTGCAGCTTTTTTCTTCGCCTTTTTTCCTACGCGACAACTTGAAATGTATTTCAGGTGAATTCTGCGTTTGAACCATCACAGGAGGAACACTTCTTTATCTAAAGGGTTAAACCGGGCCTTTGTTCTGGGACTCCTCTCTCCCGGCAAACAAAAAAAAAAAGGCAGAACGTGCAGCAAGCCTCTCCAGCTGCCTCACATCTTCCCCTTATAAGGATGAGCAGCGGCGGTCTTCCTCGGAGCCGCCCCCGGCTGGAGACGAGCGTCTGAGCTCTCCATTATTTACTGTCTCAGATAAACCAAACAAGAGATCTTCGCCAACACTAACAATCGCTCGGGAATGGCACCCAACTCACCTCGAACTTCTGCACTTCAAACTGGAGCTTCTCGATGTTCTGGCCTATTTCTGATAGCCGGGGGTCCACGCTGGCGGGGTCTCCCATCTGAGGGTTCTTCACGTACACGTCTTTCATCTTAGTCAGAGCGTCCCTGCGAGAGCAGATTACCGCAGTAGTTGCACATTAGAGAGGCCGACATCAAGCGTGCGGAGGGGGGAGCAGCTCCCTGAACTTAGTGAGGATACCTCTGGTCCATCTCCTTCTGAATGTCTTTGTTTAACTCATCTATCTTGCCCTGTAGCTTCTTCCTCCTCTGCTCCGGCGGCAGGTGGCTGAAGTCCTCTGGTCCAGAACCCTGAGAGAGCAGGAAATAAGGAAGGAGGAGGGGAGGCAGGAAGGATGGAAAGAAATTGTAAGATAAAGAAAAGCAATTTTTAAAATCTGTTATTTGTTGCATTGCTGTTTTGACAGGGATCTTATTTGGCCAGGTGCAGTGTCCCCCCCCCTTTGCCGTTGAACCCTGTGAACTCGGGGATAAATGGATCAGAGCTCCACAAATGGAGATCTTGTTATGTTACGTAATTCAACCTGAAGGAGAGACTGCAGCCGCTCTCTAACACGCGCTCGCTGAGAGTTGGGATGTTTGTCTGTGCACAGACTTAAAGGCCTTTCACCCATTCAGTCACCACAGCTAATCCAGCCCTCTCTGTCAACGCACCGGAAATGTAATAAAAGTATTGCTGGTGTACTGTGCAGGGTTTTTGGTCTGAGCTGGCGTCCGGAGCCGTCTGACAGGACTGTGTGTTCTTAAAATGGGGGTTGTGAGAGGTTTTACTTTGTGTTTTGTTTTTTTGGCAGGCTAATGATGGGTCATATTTCCTGATGAGAAGCTTTCCAACACTGAACCGATGAGTCACGCTGCTCAGCAGTTTCTCCAGTTTTCTCCAGATATAATGTAATGTATCTGTATTCTGAAGCTGTCTGTACGGAGACAAGATCAAAAATACAAATAAAAAAATATATATATAAATGAACCTTTAAAATTCAGAAATAATTTAATGAAAAAAATGACATCAAAATAATTCTGAATTAATTAGTAACTCGTACAGAAACAGTTTGTTTTCTAATTATGTCTGTGGGGAATCAGCCACGATCCTCTCATGTAAGTAAGGCTGAACATAATTGGCTGAAAGTTGAGGGGGCGGGGACTAGTGACAACTGACATAAACATGAACCCATCATGAATACATCATTTGAAAAATGCATGTTTTTTTTCATAATGTTACATTAATATTGAAACCTTTAAGAAAAAAAATTCTGTGTAGACTGAATAGATCAAGGCCTGCCATTGGATCTCATTGAGAGAGGTCACAGCTGGAACTACGGGCTTGGGGGGGGTCAAGATCCACCACACGTAAGCCGGGTCAAAGGTCACAGCAGCTACCGGTTTCCACGGCAACCTTACCCTCACTCCCTGTGTCAGCACGCAACACTTTACCGGGCATGCAATGTAATAAACATGTGTCAGTCATCATGCAGAGACATGCTCCCTCTTCATTCCCAGGTTACAGTACACAGGTCGTGTATTAGTGTTTGCATTCATTACGTATCCCAAGACAAAGGAAAACTCATCTAAAATGAAATTTAACTCTACGTGATCAAGACTAAAACTATGGGCAGACATTAAGTAATCTGTTGTTTGGAGTGTGAGTCATTCAGGATGGGTACAAATTTTAAAATGTATTGCTCCTTATGGAATCAGTTCTGAATTTACAGACTTAAAAACAAGAATATTAAAATTACAAAACTCATGAAAGGGTCTAACTTCCATTACAAAGTCAGTTTGGTGCGACATTGTAGGCAAATAGTCGCTTTCTTGCTGAGAAACGCAAACATGATGCCAGAGCCAGCCGGCCATTAGCTTAGCTTAGCATAAACACTGAAAGCAGGGGGGAAACCTAGCGAGCTAGCCCGGCCGTGACTTCCTGTGCTCTCTGTCTCAGACTCGCCAGGCCAACTTCATTTAGCTGTATGTTTTACACAAACCAGATATGACACATTAATCAGACCAAGCCAGCTTCTGCCAGTTTTCAGTGTGTATGCTAAGATAAGCTAACTGTTTTCTGGCTATAGCTGGCGGTGATCCTTTTAATCTGAGTGTCAACAATAAAACAAAGAGGTTTCCCAAAATGTCAAATGATTTAATTCTTAAAGTGTCTGCGGAGGCCTGGCAAAGTACACATCAGTTTTACAGAACAGTATAAATGACACTGAATTTGCATGCAGTGAGGAACTACCACGTCAGATCTGATTAGTAGTTTGTTATGAGGACGCACAATTTGTCGGGGACAACAGAGGCTACCGGACAGGCTAGGAGACGGGACAGATAAAACACAGAGTAAATGTGATCACCTCAATGAGATTCCGGACGTGGGAATTGAGTGTGATCTGCGCCACGGAGACCACACAGACACAGTTTGGGAGAGACGTGACGACAACAACACAACCACACACACAACATTTAAAAAAAAAAAAAAAACAAAACAAAAACAACAACATATACAATGAGACAAGGACAGTGAGTCTGGGGTCCATCGTTGCGTCACAGCAAAAAATTAAAACGATTAAGTCAAATCCAAAAAAGAAACCAAGAGACATAAAGGCGTACAGGACGTTATTAACAACGTGTTACTGGGAGGACGTGACATGCGTGCTAGGGTCATGCCGCTACGGTCGTGCGGTTACACGGTCATGCTTACCAGCTTCAGAGAAAGCTTCATGGGGGGAGGGAGGAAGAGGAGATAGAAAACGGCGAGGAGCGGGAGAGAGAGAAAAGACAACAGACAAAAGTCAACATCAGGAGAACGTCCACTCGTTCGCTTCATTTTCCGTTAAGCACAAACTGTTTGCATGTGTTTCATGAGAACGCGTTGCTTGTGCCAAACTTCACCATGTGACCAAAAGAGGGTACAGCTCTTCCAGGCCGAGGGATTTGGATTCACGTGTCGGCAGCAATTTGAGCGACAGAGCCCCCACTCTTTTCTGAGGTGATGAAGTTTAACATTTCTAAAATGATGGATTAATGAAACACGGGAAGCAAGTCGGCAAAAAAACAATAACGAAGGAGCCAACCTACTGTACAAGCATGGAGTGAAGAGTGAAAACAAGTAAAGGAGGACAGATGAAAATAAATGCAAAGGGAGGAAGTAGAGGGGGAGCGAATGCCACGGGGACGGATGAACCCTTTACTTCTCGATTTCCCTCAGCAGAGGGCGCCAAAGGCATGTTTCACGTCAGAGAGTCCATATGTTGACATGAAGGCAGATACACACAAGCTGGAGAGATGCTTTCAGAACCCTAAATCTACAGATCCAGGTCTGTTCTCTTAAAAAAAGGGGAAAAGCAGCTGCATGAAGGTAGAAAAGAAGTGAGAGCACTCATGAACTGAAAGAGAGGAAAACTGGTATAAAAGTGATTCTCCAGAGGACGGGGTTACGTTTTCCAACACGGAGGACGGGGCAGGTCAGCGACCCTTGGCCAGCGTAGCTGGAGCTAATCCTGTTAGCGGCTCACAGGCCGGTGCACTGAGGAGCTCCGCTCACTTTAGCCCGCTAATCAAGTCATCCACCTGTAGTGACCTGTGGACGGGCCTCGCTATGACACCTCGTGGTCCCCGCCTCGCCTCCCCTCCTTCTCACATCCCTCTCAGCTTCACTTCCTGACAACACCACGTCCACTTTGTGTACACGTACAGTGTACTCTGTACACTGAGGCAGTTTGCGCCTGGCTTCTGTTTGTAGGGAGTTTGATATGGATTATGGACTGATGATGCTGGGTTTGATAGAAATTCTGACTTTTGATTTTTATTGACATGCTGACATGTTGGCAGACAAAAGAAAATTCACTCAAATAAATTGACGCTTTGGAAAATTGAATTTATATGTGCAGACGACCACGCCACTGAGTAGCATGTAAGGATTGGATGCTGGTAAATCCTTGTCTCTGATTGGCTACTCCTGCTCCGAGCGGTTCGCTGTAAGTAGCAAGATTCATTCGATCAATACGATCTACCTGAGCCACCCAACCACCCGGACAGACAGAGATACACAGGTATATCATGGTACTTACACACAGATAACACTGCCGCCGTACGGACACACCAGCACAAAGAAAGCCCTGCAGGGGTGAATTCTGGGTTCTGTAGACCGAACCCAGAGACAAAGTGTGACGACACCTCGCCTGGTGTTTAACTGCCGAGGAGAGGTGGCGAGGACTGTAAGTCCCCACATCCACACACACACACTTTGTGAATTGACCCCACGTAGATGCTCGGTGGTGGTGGTGGTGGGCGGGGAGCAAGCGACGGGAAACCTGAAGCTGATACATGTGATGTGGGATGAAGTCATCGCCTTCGCCGATCATTCGTCCGGATTGTACACGTGCCGGGGGCCGCGTGATCAATAAGGAGCCAGGCACAGACGCTCGCCTCCTCCCCGTTAACCCGGCAAATCATGGCTGGCGAGGCTGCTGCGAGCGTTTCGTACGCGGCTCCTGCTGATCACGCACGCCTTCCGTATCCGTCCCACTTCATCCAGTCACGCACACACTGACGCGCACCTCACGCGCGCGCACACTTACAACATATTGCCTGGCTTCGAAAGCATATGTGGGCCGGCCCAGAGTCCTCTTCATGAGCTCTTTGTGACAAATGAGCGAGCGCGGGGATTGCTGCTGTGGTGGTCGGCGGAGAGAACACAGCCTTGTCAGTGAGGGACTCAGAAAAAAAACAGCGCTGGCGTCTTACAGCTGCCGTACTGCGTGATGTCTTTATTTGCCTCCCAAAGCAGACGCACACACACACACACACACACACACACACACACACACACACACAGAGTGACTGCGGATGGATTACACGGCTAATGTGCGACACACAGGGGCTGTCCTGCAGAGGTAGACGCCACCCCGCCTCCACCAGCAAAACGACTCTAATCCCTAATGTGTTCTCCCTGTGGGAGGTGGGAGGGGGGGACACCAACATCTACCTGCAGCTGTAACCGCAGAACATCAGTGACAGAAGGTTATTGATCCAACAACTGAATCCAACCTATATCCAATAACATCTATAGACATAAAAACATACACAGGTAACTGTCAGGAGACATGCAGAGGAGTGCAAATTAATTAAATATATTGTTACAAGATATGGGAAGGAGGGCTAATTGATTTAAATGAGGCCTCCAAAGGGTTTCTAACCTCTTGTGCCCCCCCCCATCAGTCAATCTGTGAAATGTTATAGTAAGGTCAAATTCAATCTTTTCAATCTGTGTACGGTAAGGAACAATGCCTCTGATTTCACTTTGAACATTTCCTTTGCTGTGCTTGCGAGTTGTTGCAGCACTTCCGCTCTGAGAAACGGGCACTTCCTGCCTGTCGCCCGAAAAAACCCCAAAACACACTTCCCCTTTTCTTTCTGCTGACCTTCAATCGCTTCCTCCAAGACAGCTCGCACGCTGCGCCGCAGCACCGCATTGTTCTGTGGCCTTTTTCAGACGTCACGTTAGCGCCGATTCATTCGAATGTTTTTACTTTGAGAAAACGCTGCCCTTTCAAAATACGAGCGTAAACAAAAAGTATATTTATAGGGGGGGCGCGGAAGGAACACGTGAGTTACTGCCTGTTCCGGAGGTCAGGGAGAGCCGGAAGGGCGAAGCACATGACGGGACGGCGTGGGCTGACCTGGTCACTCCATTATAACACACTGCAGAGGGGGATCTGGTGATGACACCCCACAGCACCCGGGGCCAGTGCTGAAAACACCGCCCTCCAGGAAGCTGCTAACGTTACCCTCCTCTCTCACAAACTCTGCCACGTCCACAATCCTCGACTGGACTCATGCTCCTTCTCTTCTTTGTGTTCTCTTCCTTGTATCACGTGCAAAACAAACAAAAACAAAAACCTGCCTCCAGCACTGACTGCAGAGAGGTGCGGCGCAGGGGAGCAGCGGCGGTCTCCATGCTACTGCCCGGGCGTCTTGCTAATTTCCGTCGAGATGGGGAGGGGGGTGTGGGGGGAGGGACCGTCTTTGCGAGCACGGTTAGCGTGAGGGATGATGATGGAGAGGCTGCTGGTGAGTCACACAACGGATTCAGTTATGCGCTACAGAAGCATGCTAGAGAAGCAGGAAGCCTGAGCGCTGTATGAGTGAAGGCCTGCCGTCCCTCGTCGTACCCTTTTTTAATAATTTGTAATATTCACATCGATTCTGCAGGCGGTTCTGATCAGTAAAATGAAAGAAATGGTCCAGTGGGAGTTAGGTCCCATCGCCCGTGTGCGTTTACACTCTACCTTTTTGCGTGACTTCACCCATACAGCGCAGCAGGTACGCAGCTCGGGGCTCGTACAGGCGTGCAGACGCAAACACACGCGTGCACAAAGCTCGCCGCACGCACGCACACGCTCGCTCACACACTTACCCCTCGCCTCAGGCTCCGGAGGCAGTGCATTTTGGGTTTGGAGGCCATGAAGTCGTTGAGGCGGTGGGAGAGGGGCTCCTTGTGCTGCTTGGGAGACTGGGGGTCGTTGGGAACAGCAGAGGGTGAGGGCGGGGATGAGGCTGGGGGGGCAGGTGGGGGCTGGTGGGGGGACGTTAACAGGGACATAAGCTACCAGTAAGAAAGGGAGCCGTGACGAAGAGGAGGAGGAGGAGGAAGAGGAGGAAAAAACATGGAAGAAGGGGTCGAGAATCCAACAAAAAAAAGGAGGAAAAGGAGGAGGGAACACAAAACGAAATGAATAAGCCTCCTACAAATATTAAAAAATAAACACACAACAGAAAACCCAAACAGAACGTTAAAGACAACTGAAGGAACGTCGAACCCAGTGTATCAGTAGTTACGTTATGGAGAAAAAAAACCAAAACGTCAAACACATTAAACACAAAAAACAGCAGTTAAAAAGAAGAAAACCAGAGTGAGTAGGAAGCGTAAAATGTGTTAAAGCAAGCGGCTGCAACGAAGCGAGGAGTTTCAGTCAAAGCGCATGCAGGCTTCTGTTTTAGAAATCCATCTTTTTTTTCTCCTTTCACGACCTCGTGGCACGCCAGCGCGGACGACAAGTTCACTGCATCCCCGAGGATGTCAGCAGCTGAATCTGAGGTCGTCATCGGAGAAATGCAATCGCTGGCCGCCGCCCTAAAGCGTCCGACTGAATAATTCATCCACCGGCTCAGGAGTTAGAGAGCGGCCCGCGCTGTGCGCATGCATGGGTGGAGTGCCCCCCTTCTTTACGAAACCAAACAAGACCGAAAAAAGGCAACGATGGCGCTTTAATCCTGAGAAGTTGTATCTGCTTCTCTTGTGTTTGCATGCGTGTGTGTGTGTGTGTGTGTGTGTGTGTGTGTGTGCGCTCCCATACACTTTCTATTAGAAATGAATGCTGACAGTAGAAACGGACTGTTCTGCATCAGTATGCTGCAGTTTCTTATCGAGCATTGCACACACAGCCTTCCTCTTCCACACACACACACACACACACACACACACACCTGATTACTCACTCATGCTCTGATCTAAATCAGTACCAACAGTGCCACCAGCCCATGAGACAGTCAGAGATGAGTTCTGCTGCTGAGAAGCAGGAAACTTGACGGAAGCTGCTCGATCACCGACCGGGTCAGTGGGGAAAAAACCCCAGACAAACTCCAGATCGAGTTAACGTGTGCCAGGTGAGTCCGTCCACAGGTTGCAGGTAGAAAAGCATTAGTGTGTGTTACGATAGAGCGGCTCCAAAAAAAAAAAAAATTGTTGAGGCTGATTGCCGGGGGGTGGGGGTAGGGGGTGGGGAGAGGAGGAAACGGGTGGCAAATAATAACAACAAAAATGGCAGTGCTAACAGAGGACTAGCAACGAAGTCAACGAAAGTCAAAGAACCTGCGTGAAAACGAAAACTAAATACTGTAACAGATACAACACTGAACACTGCATCACAAGACTCAACCAACAGAAAAGTAACACAACCTATGTGATGTGACGTCCCACCGACCCCGGTACCGTCTCGCCGAAGTGCGGCGTGACGTTCAGAGTGGCGCTCTGCTGTGTGTGTTGGCGTGTGCACGTGTGCAAAGTGTGCGTTCATGTGTTACCTTGTTCTTGTTCTTAATGAAAGGCCACAGTTTGCCCTTGCTCTTGCCGGCGGGCTTCTCCTTTCCCTCCCTGGAGTTGGACAGGCTGGTTTCCGACGCCGTCCTCTTCATGGCCTGGCCGTAGTCCTCGAAGTCCACGTCGCCCGGGGGCTCGAACCCGGACTTGTAGGACTCCACCACCTGCTTTGAGTCCTAGTGGAGGGGGAGAGGGGGAAGCAGAGGTTGTTGCGTTACATTTTTTTAAAATCTACTATCTACAATAAAAATATTTTTTAAACTGTTTTTTTAAAAGCAAGTGATGGCTCCACGTGGTGGTGGTGTGTGTGTGTGTGTGTGTGTGTGTGGGGGGGGTCTGTTTGTTCAGATTGCTCTGCTAATCAGCACAACTGGAGATAAGAAGCAGCACAATGGCGGCCTGGCAGTTCTGTTGTTTCTGGCTGATAACAGTGTGTGTGTGTGTGTGTGTGTGTGTGTGTGTGTGTTTGGGGGGGGGACTGTCGTTATCCAGTTTGTGGGCCACGGGAGAAAGAGGAAAAGACCCGAATCTGTCAGGGAGAAGTTATGACAAAGCACCGAGGTCGGGGACGCAGCCGGGCCCGTCAGACGCAGGAAGGGGCGCATTAATCAAGCGCGGCGAGCGCCCACCTATCTGCGCCGATAATGGGGGGGTGTCTGGTGGGGGCGGGATCAGGGGTCGGAGATGTGCTGTCGCGCACACACAAGTGTACAAGAGAGACAGAGAGAAGAAGAAAGGAGCATGTGATGTGTTATTCGTCGCCGCCGTTCACTGAAGCAGACAGTCACAGGCTGGAGTCAGCTCGCTGGAGCCGGCCACACACACACACACACACACACACACACGGCCCCCGAGGACAGTCTTTCATATAGCAGGAAACCAACATGTGACATCTCAATATATCACACTGCTCATTTTCTCTTCGACGCAACAGGCCGTCTTTTTCAGCATCCAAGCAAGAAGCCACGGAGCCGACCTCAAGCCCACGACTGCAAATTAGCTTCAAAGAATTTAAAAAAATAAAAAAGTTTAATCAGTTTTAAGAAGCACTGTGGTTCAACTGCCCAGTATTAGTTAGTGTGTAGGTATTAAAGACGCTTTAAAAAATACCTTAATTATCTTTTTTTAAAATTAAAGGCATGTTCATGAAGCGAACACATGATCGCAGCCACTTGTCACCAGCAGTCGCCGCTTGGTTAACAGGGTTGAACCAAGTGGCCGAGGAAGAGAGGGGGGAGAAGGCAGAGGATTATTCTTGGGTTTAGTTTGGCTTTGTTTGGTTATATATATATATATAATACCGGAGGAGCTGCTTTCCCCTTGTTTTGTCTAAGCTAAGCTAAGCGGCTGCTTGCTGCAGCTCCATGTGCACAGCAGACGCTGCAGAGAGTGGTACTGACCTTCTCTGTTATTCCCTCAAATGTAATGGACCGCGGCGAACCACGCTCGGCGGCACCGCCCCGTGCGTTCGCGTGTATCATGAGTGTATCGAGAGTGACGGGTCTTTTGGAAGCGGGCCGACGCCTACGGGTCAGCGCGTCGGCCCTCCTCAGTTTAAAGTGTTTTCCTCACGTCCTCGTCCGGCAGCTGGGAGCTCACCGACGGGCACTCGAGGGGAAAGCACCTTTCAGGAAGCCAGTCAGATGGGCACTTAACGATTAAGTCATGTGAAACTAAAGGGGCAGCGCGGAGATACACACATATCCCATGATGCATTTCAGTAGTTTCTTCTTTACTAATTTCTTGGTCCAAAATGAGAGAACCCAGATTACATCATCCTTGAGTTTTTTTTTTCAGTCAGATGAACGTTATGCAACTGTTTCCCCGAGCTGAATAAGTAAACAAGACGAGTTAACTGAGCTCCCTTTGTAAAAATGTGTGGAATGCCCCTTTATCAGGAACCACGGTGTCTATTTTTTCAGTCAACACAAAGCCTAAAAAGAGTTGGGGAAAATACAGCCCGTGCTCGCGGCTCATTGATTTTCTCACCATAAAGAGGAGGTCGGCACACAAACGGAATCATTTTGTTCTCTCAGCTCCAACACAACGACCCCACAGCACTTTGTTATTCACAGGTGGGTGGTTTGTATTTCTAATAAGCCACCCCCACCCCCACCCCCACCAGCACACTTGTTGCTTAAGTGAAATCCCAATCAGTGGTGTGTGGGTGACTGTGACTGACAGACTAGCTGAGTGAGTAAAATAAGTGAGTCCAGTAAGGTGGTGGTGTATGTGTGTGCGTTTACTCACAGTCTTGGGCTCGATGGACTCGGCGGCTTTGGTCATGCCGTCCAGACATTTCCCCAGGATGGGCACCACTTGGCGGTCCACGTCTGCAAACGTCTTCATGCACAGTCCTATCCTCTCAATTCTCTTTTCCTCCATGTCTTGAAGTTTCTGCAACAACAAAAACAAAAAAAATGCATTGCAGCATGAGCGAAACATGTGACATATGTAGCATCAGGAAAATCTTTTACACACTTTGCATCTTTTTTTTTTTTTTTTTTTTTTTTAAATTGACTCCACTTTCAAAAACACAGCACTAAGAACATTGCAGCTATGTGGAACACTGACTTTTTGTCAGCCAAAATATGAATGCACAAAATAGCCTGTGCAAAATATCCCCGCTCATTTATAATGATGGCTCCTTACCCTCGGCGTTTCCCACATGTTGAGAGTTTATTTTTAGCTGCTGACCCAGAGGGGAAATTGGGGGGTGGGAGGGTGGGGGGTGGTGATGGTCGACAAACAGCATTGAATTTGCAGGCGCTAACTCATGACAGCACATGAATGCACCTCTGTGGCCGAGCCTTCAATCAGTCACCACCGATTCAGCCTCACAAAGAATATTTAAAAGATGGAAACACAAACCTATCTAGGTGGGCGCCCACAATATATGTGACATAGTGGGGGAAATGTGTCGCGGTGCTGTGGCGTTCACCTGGAATATGTTGGGGATAATTGTGTAGTAATGGTCATTCTGCTCCTGGTTGAACTTCTGCAGGTAGGAGGAGTAGTCACTCTTGCTGTCCGCAGCCATCTGGTGTCTCATCTGAGCCGCCTGCCGCGCCTGAGGAAAAAAACAAAACGCACAAACTCATCACACACACGCTCTCCTCGCTCCTGTGTACTACCTCAGTGTCCCCGCTGATGAACACAGACATGTGGGTTACGCACACAACACGCACGCACGCACACTCGCAGCCGGAGCATAATAACCTACACGAGCCGACGCGTTTGGGCGCATGAGTGTTCATGCATGCTCGTGTACACACATAAAGCAGCAACAGCCGTTGGCATCAGACTGTATGTAGGCCAGAGCCAACATATAAAAGACGGCACAGCCTGTGCAGAACGGGGAGAGGGGCTCAGATCTTTCTTTGCCCATCCAGTCCGGCTCTACGATCTCTATGGTCGATAATGTTGATTATTTTAAGCTAGTTCTGTGGAGGGGCGGGGGGGGGCAGGCAGAGACGCAGCAGGAGCAGCCCATGACAGATCCACGGCGAGCAGATGGAGATGAGATTATCTCAGCTAGACAGCATGTGGTCTGTGTGTTTATGCTCGTGCAGCTAAGTGCTCGTATCTGCTTCCTCTTCCCATTAGAACCGTGGCCCGTCCACGCGTACGTGGTCGTTCTTGTCGGTTCATCTACAGCAAAGAGCCTCCTTATGAGCCTGCGATTGCCATCAGCCTTTGGTCTGCAGACTGCAGCTGTGTAGCTGCAACATCTGTCACGGGCAGGAGGGAAACGTTTAAAGGACTTCATCTGAGGCGAGGGATAGGTCTCTCACAGTGGTGCAGACACACACACACACACACACACACACACACATATGGCTAAGTAATAGATGACATAATAGAAGAAAAGGAGGACATCAGAGCGGAGATGCTCATCAGACAAGGAGGTACATTATGTCCAGCACACGGGGGAAGACAGATGATACTTAGGTGGAAAATGATAGTCACAGCCTACGACAGAAAAAAAAGGGAAAGCTGAAAAGCACATGTGAAAGTCCAGCTGTTGAAAATCTACGCATGCATTCTGGTGTGTGTGCTACGCTGGTGTAGGTGCATGCAAAAACTGTCTGAATGCGTTGATGAGGCTTGACGCCATCGCCATGGCAACCCGGCAACTAACAAAACCTCGAAACGGGCCGAAGCCACATCACATCCTGTTGTCGTTGTCTGGAAACAACCTGCTGTGCAGCAACTTGCGTGTGCACACGTAGCCACACATTCTGCGCACGTCTACCTTTCTGTCCGTCTGCAGATAAACCAACAAAAACGGGAATGCAAGCTGATGATTTCGCTCATGTCGTTTGCCTTGCATCACACACATACAACCTCGGGGGGGTGACAAAAAGTGCAAGCCACTGATCACGGCCAGACAGGACAGGGCATGTTAACAGCGACTGTGTGTGTGTGTGTGTGTTGAGACACAGCTCGAGACAGCGTGTGCGTCCCCACAGATGCAACAGACCCTCCTCCACCCGCTGGACCTACCTTGTGGGAACTTCGCTTCAAGGCACGGCATTAAAATGAATATACAAACACACACACACACACACACACAAAAAGAGTTTGTTAGCCGTTTCCAGCTAAACAAGAAGTTGCCATAGATGCACTTCCTGGACCACCGGGCCTGTCAAAAAGGGGAAGCTGGTGACCAGGGTAAACAAACACCAAGCCACTAAAACACCGCCATTGTAAACCGCTGTCCTCTGTTATGGTCGAGTGGAGAGGAGGGCACTGCGTTATTTATTTATTTTTAATTTTTTCTAACATTTTCTGACTGAGGATCTCCACAACAGAGCAGCCTGCGAGTGTGTGTGTGTGTGGGGACCGGGGGTCCCTCACAGAACTGGAACCGGCCTTTGTGGATCTCTGGGCTGTGAATCCAAACCCCAAATTGAGGGCTGGTGTCTGCCAGAGGAGAAGAGGGAGCAGTTAGAGGTTTTCCCTCCAGCTGTGGAGAAAAACCACAAATACCTCAGCAACGCAAACAGCAGCTCCTTCTGCACTGGAGCTGCAACGAGGCTTCACGCGACAGACAAAAAGCAACGGGGCTCGTCAAAGTCGATCTGCGTCAAACGCGTGCAGCCCCGTCACAGTTGTTGGTGATGAGGAGCTCTGAGGATGTCACACGATGTCTCCATTAGTGACTCAAATCCTGAGCATCCATCATGCATCTGTTCCCTCCTACTCACGCTCCAAAACTTCAAATATGACTAAAACACAAAGCACCTCGCCCCTTCCTGTGACGAGCCCTCTCGACGCTCACACACATGATCTGTTATTTTCTGTGGCTCAGCTTTGTGACCAAATCTATTTACCAATTAAAAACAAACTGACCACTTAAAAAGACAACAGTTAACTCAAATCTAAACTCTGGCGCACCTTCCTGCGCCTTTCCTAGGATGAAGCTGCAAGATTGGCGTTGACACCGCTGATAAAATAAGGGAAAAACTAGGCCAATAATGTACCAAGAAAAACACACACAGGGGAAAACGTGTGGGAGGGAAATCCAATCATGGTCCACCCTGACTTTTGTCAGGGGGATTTTCTACTTTCTACTTTTTCTACTTAAAGTTCTTCATTTCTGAATAATGGAAATGTGAGTAGGTGAAGCAGGGAACTGAGGTCAGTCAAAACACCCACACAGAGAGGAGTGCGGACACTTTGTCACCTTTTTTTTAAACGTTTTTAGGAAAACTTATCTGAGAGCGAGATATTGAAAACCTTGGATGAAAAACTGCTGTATTTTTTCGGCTACAGTCTCTCACTGTGGGTCAATTTCATCTCACAGGTTTTCTTTCTTTTTGTGTCTGAGCGTCCTCAAAAGCACCAGCGGGGACTGAAATTCAGCACCAAGTGGAAACCAAAGGTTAACAGAAAATGTTTCAGAAATGAAGTGCATTTTGTCGTGCAGCGGCGTGACCCTGTAGAGTCGAACACATCCAGGCATATTAAAGGGCTCACGCTACACAAACAGTGACACAAGCTAAATGAGAGCAAACAGAGCTGTCTCTTCCTTTTTCACATTTTTGTGTAGTGTGTGAGTCTGTCATGCTTCCATAAATGGAAGAACTGTAATCACAGACAACACTACTCTTGTTTTTTTTTTTTGTGGAGCTGCTGTGCCGGGTCTTTCCAGTTGAGTTCAGTTCGAGCCCGGGCCCATTGTGGCTCTCTGGCCGTAGGTCCAGACTGCAGAAAGGCTCTTTATTCCCTCCTGTATTTGCATAATAATCGGGTCTGAACTGTGTCAGCTCGGAGCCTCAGCTCCGCTTCAACAGATGATGAGGCAGCGGGAGCACGCGCTGCCGACCCATGATGCCTTGCGGGCGTGGGAGCCGTGTGGGTTAAAGGCTGACATTTTTGAGGGCTCATTTAATTGGTTGAGACAACAGGAAATGACATCGTGTACGGGCCCAGGGGGCTCTGGTCTACGAGTCCTAAGAACCGGATGACGGCGTCATGATGTGCTGACTTACGTACACATTGAGATTCTTCGCTGAGACATGAGCTAAACTAATGTGTACAGTTCATGTCTACACACACACACACACACACACACACACGCGAGCGCACACACAGTCCTCTTTGTTGCTCAGGCCCACACAGCTCAGCCGAGTGGTGGGTGATAATGAGGACTGGGTGCTGCCATCAGCTTTGTTCAGCAGCAGACCACCACAATGCCAGCTTTAACGCACAACCCCCTGGCATCGAACGCACTGACACTCAATCTTAACTGGGGAGTCAGGGCTGGAGGGGCCCGGGGGGGGGGGCAAATGTAAGGGTGCCGGGTGGGAGTGGGCGAGGAAAGCCAGGGCAGCTGTGCTTTAAGCATGGAGGGAGACGAGCACGTGCGATCGGCGAGGCGACGCGTACCTTTTCCACGTCGGCCTTAGTCACGTTGATGTCAGCGTCCATCTTCTCAAAGTATTGCTGTGCTCTGTCCGCCTCTTTGCAGTCCCTCTCGAACCGCCTTTTACACTACAAATAAAAGAGAGGGATCACAGTAAGCATAATAACGCACAGCAATAAGCTCAGGAATGGGCGTCATAACGTGTACGTATGCGTCATATACATCTCAGGCCCGGCATTGTGTGCGACAGAGGTTAGTCTGTGTCGCTGACACAGCCCGCGAGGTCTGTCAAAGTCCGTGTCCTGCAGATTAAACAAATGTTCATAGTGGTCATTTGTGTACAAAAAAACAAGCATTCATCCACCCCCCCCCCACTCCACCAGAACAATCGGCGTTTGTCGGGCCGGAGTGCACTCTGAACTACGCCTATCTGCCTCGCGCACCAACACACACAGATACAATGGGATCATTGAACGCACAGAGGAGTTTGAGGAGGACGAGGCTGTTATGCATCTCACCCCCCCCCCACCTCCCCACCCAGAAGGGGCCAGGCAGAGATGAGAGGCGGTGTCCTGTGCGATGTACAGCTGATGAATAACCCACAAGATTCACCTGGGGCAGTATTTTGTGTTAATTAGCCAAACGAAACACATTCTGCCATCAAGGCAATAGGTGACATACACTATGAAATAACACCTTCATCAAAAGTTATCATAACCTCATTCATGTTGTACAACTCAATGTCTAATGAATATATACTGAAAGTTTTTGTGCAAAAGAAATGAAAGACTGGAGGTCTCTGACTGGGCGTCACTCAGGGCTCTGTACACGGCCCATTTTACCTTCTTACTGACAGTCTGCCAACTGTTCTGGACTCTCCCTCATTTTTCAGTGATAATGTACTTTGGAGTCGCACGGTTCCACCCTGATTATCTGTTGTAGTGTTTGCTTTTTCACGTCATGTGGTGCCAACGGTGTTGACTGATTGTGAGGCCGCTGATGAGTGGACGATAAAGCTTTGAAGGAGCATTTCTGCACATCTTTATCAGGGTTTTGTGTTCCTTTATGCTGCAGTGGTTGGCCTTGATGTATGCATTTAGTGGTGGAGTGAACCGCTGATGTTGTTTCATTATTGGTTTGTCATATTTGCTGTGTGCACATGAACCCACTCACCCCTTCCAGCTGTTTCCACGAGCTCTCGATGTACTGCTGTGCCTTACGCCCATCATGGAAGTGCTGCAGAGGAAGAGTAAGAAGAAAAAAAAATATTCATTTATTATCATACTATTCACAAGATTAAGGGATTTAAAAGCAGGTGAACCTGACCTTCATATAGTCGGACTCAGGATAATAAATGAGAAGCCGTGGGTGTCTCAAACCATCCCGTTAAATACTGTGAATATTACTCAGGTTGTGACAGGAAAGTATTTATGTGAACTGAGAAAGTAGGGCAAAGTCAAGTAGATACTACTCTACACTGTGACTACATTAAAAATTATGACCGCATAACCCATAGGCTTAACTCCTAGAGATTTGTGCGAGCCGCAGCAGATGGCCATAAGTCTATTTGATTAAAGAGCAACCAGCTCATAACCCACCAGTTCAACACAGGTTCATAAACACGGTTTTAAAACTGTGGAGAAGCAGGGTTACGGTTTTAAAACACATGAGGCACCAGCACTGAGGAATCGGCACTAAACAGAGATTGCACTTAAATCATGAAAAGGTCAAACATCCTGTAAATCAAGCAACGATGACAATGATCGCGGGACCACTAAACATACACAGAACAAGCGCTGTTCTATGAGGCTGGAACATCACATGTTCTGCAGCGACCACGGTGCCAAAGGCAAACGTTTGTGTTGCTAACAAAAAAAAAAAACCAGTTCAACACGTTCATATGCTCAGGACAAGTGACATCCACGAAATCTACGCAACCCTCCTTTAACAGGGAACGTTTAAAACTGAAAAAGAGATGATCGTCAATCTAACAGATGAGCTATTTCACTTTGTAAAAAAGCCAGTAAACTACTGAAGCATGTCTCCGCTGAGGCCTGCAGTTTTCAGTCCTGCTGGCTGCTCTGCGGAGGGCACCGTGGGGGACATCCCCTTGCTTCCCTCTCTCTCTGGAGGGGCCACAGTGAGGTTGACTTCTGCGGTTGAGAGTGAAACGCCTCAATGACTGCAGGTGATCTCCTGGCTTTTCCTGTGGAGCCATCGTCCGGTCACATTCGTCCGCTAACTTTGGTTTCTTACCGAACGTGCTCAATAAACAGGCCTCAGCGATGTTAGCAAAACGCTACACTGAGACAGGACCTGTTCAACATCAGCGTGTTGGTGTTTAGCCCCACTTGCTAAATAAAGAACAGGCACGTCCTGGCTGCTGATTGGTTGAAGTTACGGCATGGGCCCGCCTCTCGTCATCGCATCTTCGTTTGTATGCTTCTGCACGGTATGTGAATGACCAGAGGAATAGAACGAGACAAGTCACATGAGAAACAGAGGGAGGCGGACCGACAAAGAGTGAACAACAGTTGGACGCAAAGGGAGGGGCTTACGGTAAACATGCCATTAGATAAAACATGGAGAGGAGCCAGGCCACAGTGGATTCCGGGCTGTGCCAAACGTGGACGTACTGGACAGAGCTCGTGGCAGCTGCTGATCTGAACATACTGCGCTGTGTGGGTCATGGCCAGACATCTCCTGGAAGTGGAAACACAGTCCCCCACTTCTAAACCCGTTGTTTTCCAAACCGCATCGCTCCTCCGCTGTCTGCAGTCACGTTAATCGTGTCTAAAAGAAAGAATCAAACTTGACTCTCAATGAAGTATCCCCTGGTTACGCAGCCTGGGGGAAGCCGGGGTCGGCAGCTGAGCTGAATATCGATGCTGGTCATTCAACGCGGGCCCCTGACGGTTAGAAAGAACAGAAACCCTCTTCTCTGGGAAGTCCTCTGTATTCTGCGTATGAATTCCGGAACAGGAGATGTGAAATTAAGGCTGACGTGTTGGGCCTAAAGGTTCGCCTCACCTGAGCAGCACCAGACGCTTCGGTGAGGACACGCCCCCGGTTCACCTCAGGCAGTCGCACTTCTCGTTTTCCAGAGTTTCAAGGGAAGCTGAGCGAAATAAGGAAGCAGCTCCCGTGTTTCAGGGGAAGTACTGAAGCTTGGACAGACGTTGTGGACAAACGTTGTGGAGCCGGTGAAGTCCTGCTGAACCCAAGTGATCGTTTTCTTACTAAGACGTGATGACGGGACGAAGCCAAGATAACGCACGGCCTTTTTTTGCAGCACCAGACGGGGTGACATCATTGTTACTGCAAAGCATTCTCTCGACCAAATATTTGTCTCCATAACAACATTTCTGAAAAAAAAAACCAACATACCGATATCTCAACAAAACCTCCATCACAGTGAAGATAAACAAACTGCGCCGACACTCCTCCCCAAACAGCTGCGTCAGATTCGGAGAAGAATGATGAAGATCCACCAACCACAAACGCATATGACAAAAAAAAAGAGAGCAATCCACCATCTGGGATGCAGGTACGGGGGTTGTGTGTTTAAATTAAACCACAAAATGCAGACACCGCCCCTCCCACTGCTGGCAGCTGTCAGGTACATCTGGGGCGCTTCAACAGGTCGGCGACCTGAAGCTGCCCCTCTCAGTTTAAAGAGAGAGAGAGAGAAAGCTGGACTTAACACGCTAACAAATTCTCATTTTCTTCAAGCAGGCTCCAAGCTTTCATTACGTCATTAACTTAACTGTAATAAAAGTGGGAAGCGGAAAATATGACTGGGAGCAGACGGGACGAGTTCCTCAGGCCAACCCCTGCGATTGTGCATCAGGTACCAGAAACCCTTGAAACGGAAACCAGAGTGAAAAGCTCCGCCGAGACTTTCCCCCTCCTCGACCCACTCTCCATCTCAGCTTCCTATTTGTCTTTCCGCTACACAAACGCAGGCGTGTGATGCCGCTCTGCGGGGAGACGCACTGCGCTCTCATCCGTCCTCTCTTCATCGTGGGTTTTCCCAGCCTTGGTGACTGTGAACGTGTCACATCGCGGCGGGATAAGACGGACACGTCCTCCCCCGACGCTGAAAAGATGTAATTATGTGCTGTGCTGCGTGGATACAAAAGAGCACACGCAGGACTGTCCCCCGCTACAAGTGTTACAGTGAGCGCCAAGTCTTTATCGCGCTGACCAATCACCTCATTATGACTCCTCAGCACAATTGCGCTCCCTTAGGCTCTTCATCCCATATTAACCCCCGCCTGCTCTTCATCCTCACCCGTTATGCTACTAAGTGCAGCGTAAACGATCCGGTGCGCCACCAGGTTGCGCCGAGTCGAGTCGTCTCCTCCACGTCTCTGCTCTGGGATGAAACGCTTCCCGTCGACATTCCTGGCCTCGCCCCCCCCCGTGCCACCCCAAGCCGAGCTCAGCGGAGAGGTGGGGAGGGAGAAGCCCCCGCATGAGAAACTAATGAGGTAATATTGTTTTGCTCTCCTCCGGGGTTCATAGCGTTGCTTCTTTTCTTTTTCTTTGCTACCTGTCCAATAAGCTCTCCATGAGGCCCAGGGGCCGCGACCTTCGTCTAATCCCGCTGTCTGCACAGCCGCAGCAGAGCGAGAACGTTCGCTGGTGCTTGGAGGTTCATGGGAATGAAACCGGGGAAAAGAAGGAAGCGGTGCGGTCACCTTTCAGTTTATGACTGAAAGTTTCGCGAATTGTGTTTTAGATCCGCTTTCTGGACCAGTTTTCATGGGTGTTGCTGCTATTCTTAGTGTCACTTCACACGGTGTCTTTCTCCGTCGTGCTTGTGCGATGTGTGTACCGAGTGCAAGTGTGTTTTCGTATCAAAACTGGGGGGGAGGGGGAGGAACAAGGACGCTATTCTGAATACAACTGAGAAATTTGCCCTCGGATAAAAGAATCCTCTGTTCACACAATGTATTATAAATTATGGGATTGTGCTATGAAAGGAAACAACCCCCCCCCTGCACTGACTGACTGACTGAAGAAACTCTGTTGTGGGCTTCTTTAGTCAGGACACATGACGAGTTCTTCACAGTATCAGCTGCAACAAAAGACGCTGAGAAAACATGGGATGGAAAGGTTGCGATGGAGACAGTGTGGGGAGGGCAGGATGGGGGTGGGGGTGATGGGGGTGATGGGGGTGGATACATGAAATAGAGGAAAGAGAAATGAAGAGGAAGGGAGGCATCACAGTGACATCCGGCAGCCTCGGGGCAGCAGGGGACCGTCCGCTGACCCTCTGTGACAGGAGCCAGATCTGGACACTAAACAGACGCTGCCGCTGACCCGAGCCAAACCAAACCAAGCCGGGCCGGGCTAACGCCAGAGATGAAATAGTGAATTCCCCTCAGGGAGCGCTGGAAATTCCCTTTCTCTCTGCGTATCCTGCAGCTAAAACTCCAAAGTGATCGGTAAAAACGAGTCCAGTCCTTCCTGCGCAGCGGCACTGATGTCATCAGCTGTGCACAGCAACACACACCCGTGCCCTGCTGCCCTCTGGTTCTGGTTTTCCACCCCAGTTCCCTCAGCTGGACTTCCCGTGCCACAAGAGATTTTTTTTTTTCCAGCTGGCCGGGTTTCGCTCTCTGCCCCATCGGCACCATCGCCGTGGATTTTAACGGACACCGTGCTGCTATCTATGAATCATCCGCCATAACCACCGCTTAACGGCGAGGCGGAAAGTGACCTCAGCGTTTTTAAGAATAGCGTGTGCGGAGCACCGACTCGTTGTAAGTTGGTTTTAAAGAAGAGAAACGAGGCTGTAATGACAGAGAGCCAGCGACTTTGTTCCATAAAAAGGACTCGGTCCGGCACGTCCTGCACTTCTGGCGAGGCTTTGGGTGAATCTAAATTTACGCCATGATGACCTCAGTTCATGGAGAGCAGAGTATGCAGATGGAACAGGCTACTTCATGTCTTGTAGACTCATGTGTCCACGCACTGCTGTCTCCACCAAACGTTTCATTTAACACGACAAAGAAAAAAACAAAAACAAAACAGGAAACGACAACTCACCGTTTTCCTCTCGGCCTTGAGCTCCTGCAGGTAGCGCGAAAGCTCGACGATGATTTGAGACGTTAAGTTCTCCGCTATGACCTCGTGCTGACCGGCGTAGTCGTTCAGCTCGTGCAGCGTGGTCAGGAAGGCTCGGCAGAAGGTGTACCTGGTGAGACAACACAAAACTCAAGTGTGAAAAACATCAGCTATTCATTTAGGAGTGTCGTTTTTACTCAGGCTGGATAAACAATCACTTCACACATCACAGCCTGGTATAAAATGTCTTAAACAATATATTTTTGATGTTAGACAATGGTCAAAGCTCCAAGGAAATTGGCAAAACTAGCAAATATTCCCATTTGAGAGGCTGGAGTCAATTTCTCTTTGATTAAAACTTGACTCCAATGAAATTTCTGATATTACATTTTCTATCAAGTGCCTATAACCATTAGTTAACTTATCATTTAAGCTGCAGAGCACTGGTTGGTTAATGGGTGCTGGGGGGGTTAATTAAACTCATTTTAATTACACATTTTCGTCCTGTCCCTTGTGTAACACTTTGTTTTTTGTGCTGATAAAGAAATAAGTTGTAATGTTGTCAGAAGCCATTTGCTCTGTTCACAGTGTTTCTGCTGAGCCAATCCGCCGACCGTTGATATGAGAGTGATACTCATCTTATCGCCTCGCTCTCCCCAAGAGAGCAAATCAGCATATTTGCCAGTGCTGTGTGCCTGCCAGCTCCTTTATTGACTTAGCGCGCAGGATGCTCGGACTTACTTGCTCTCCTCCTCTTCTCGTGAGTTCTTCTTGGGCTGATACTTCTTTGACAAATTCCTGCGAAGGACAAAGAGTTCAGAGCCGTCAGGCCTTTCTCGCGCGTCTTTGCACAAGAGCCCGGTCAGTCCTCAGACGCCGGGTCGCGCGCCATTCCCATTATGCTGCTCTTACGGAGCATCCAGAGCACCGTTCAATCCCGCAGAGTGCTTCCTGCTCCCGATGCTGCCTCCTCTCTCCTCGGGTCGTAAATCACGAGGAGGATGCATGCAGAAGCAGTCACCGGGAACGAGCACGCTTCCTCTGTGCCCTTGTTTTGACTCTGGCTGCGTGTTAGCGGCACCACGGCGAGGAGGAGAGGGTAAAAAGGAGGCGAAAGAAAATATGTCAGCGTGCCAGCCGGGAAATAACAACCGCCGTTATGATTACGACAGCCTATTTCAATGTCCTCCCCTCAACCTGGCAACCGCCGTGTTGTTTGACAGGCCACAGTACATCACGTCGTGTTTGTTTTCATCACGGCGGCGCGAAACGCTCGCCGCCCGACCGGAACTCTGTCAGCAAAACATAATAACATGAAGCCTCCGAGAGCCTTCGTCTGATTAAAACAGACAAGCTGCTGGTATTTGAACTGAGGGGAATTACAAGTCAATCCAGTACTTTGAAAAAAACGCAGTGAGACAAACGTGGTGAAATTTTTTTAAGTTTATCTTTAAGAACAGATCACTCCTGTCCACCTCGATATCAGCGTCAAAACGATGACTGTAAATCAGAGAGGTGAAAACACTCACGCTCTGAATCTAAAAACATCAGCATGTTGTGAAAGCGGATGCTTGATTCCTGCAGGAATAAATAATGCATGTGTTTTAAAAAACCTCCACTCCTGCTGTCTCGCTCCACATCCACCCACCTCTCTCCTCCCCTGGTGGTGTTTGCACTGTTGCTAGGCAGATCTGTCCCGTCGGTCTCTCGCCCTCGTCCCTCGCACCCCGGCTCTAATTATAGTCCCACTCGCTCATTCATCCTCAGATGTCAACTGTCAGACGGTGTGAAGCTGTCGCCTTAATAACACGCTCAACAGAGCTGTCACAATTTGGGCAGCAGGTGTCGTGTAGTGTATGAGTACAGATACAGTATGTGTGGATGTTTTTTCACCCTCACCCAGTCCCGTCAGTTAGCAGCACTTTATTCCCACTGGGTTATGGATTGAGCCAGACTGGAATTTGGGTGAGGAGGAGGAGGAGGAGGCATTAATGCAGTGCCCTGCAATGAAGCATTGTGCATGTTTACACCAATGCAATGGAAGAGGATTATTCATGGATTAGCTCAGCGTGTGGTTTGGGTACGGTGGTAGAAGTGGTCCAAAGTAGTGAGACAGCTACAGATGTCTGTCAGTTCCTCTGGGTTGTCTGATAAATATATTCTTGATTAATCACTTGGGCCATAAAATGTTGGACAAGTCGCATGTTGTCCGCAGTCTTGGCCTGTCAGAGCCCAGTGTGACACCTTCACGTCGTCTCATCAAATCGATGCCCCGCCCCCCCGTTCATGAGACAATGAAAAGCAGCCGATCGTCACAAGAGGATTTTTTAAAAAAGACCTAAATGATGATCAAAACAGCTGCTGCTGATATTTTTCCTTCGGTGTTCTGTGCGACGTTCATGAAATCGTACACCTGTGCTTCTCCTGCTAAGACGTGGCACCGCGCCCGCTGTGGGAGAGACGGTGGGATCTCCCCGACGACACGGATGACCGGATCAGAGCAGCGATTCCATTAGTTTATTGGATCTCACAGCCCAGCGTTTCTTTCGCCCCGAGTGTGGCCCTCGGATCAGACTCGATTCCAACCGGCTAAGTTGATTACAAAGGATAACGGGTCCTGAGCTATGGCCGAATGAGCGTTGCAACAAAGAGGCGCAGTGTGTTGAAAAACACAGGAAAACCTTATGACTCAAGCTAATTTCCTCATTTTAGCCACGTCTGACGAGCGTGGACATGCGTGTGTGTGTGTGTGTGTGTGTGTGTGTGTGTGTGTGTGTGTGCGTGCGCGTGCCGCAGCAGATAACAGACCCGGTCTGACAGCGGGCCCTCTGTGACTGAAAACATCCGCACCATCTGTGGGGCCTGTGGTTCAGTGAGAGCGCGTCCATCCCTGTCCCTCTGTCAAACATGCCGCGCACAGATGCTGACTAATTGAATTATGGGACGTCCGTTGCCGTGTGTGTTCAAATGCAAGTGCAAAACTGCGAGGGTGCAAAAAAAAAAAAAAAAAACCCGACGACAACAGTGCTTTAATTTGGACAAAGAAGAAGAATTACCCAGAGGAGAAGCGGTGGGAGTTCTCTTCATTCAGAAAAAAAAATATGCAGAAATATATAAAACTGTGTATTTATATGTTGGATATGTGTGTGTCTTTCAGTGTGAAACATTAATGGGTGCAGGGGGAGATGAGGGTGATGCATGTAAACACAGACGGCTAGTCCTATTATCTCAAGCTGACTTAACTCTCCGAAAAAGAGGAGGAGAGGGTCTGTTACTGGGGGTGGGGGGGGGGGTGGATGCTTTGAGCATTAGCCATATTGCTAGGCCTCTTTAAAAAAGGAGGATTGTGGATTATTGGCGGTGTCTCCCACTGTGTGGGGGTGCGGCAGGCGGAGGAGCTGGATCCTCTCAAAAACAAAAAAAATAATAATCTGAACCAACACAGATCCTGCGCATGGGGAGAAGTGGACGGGGGGGGGACTTATGATTCAAGAGGGGGAAAAAATCTGGGTCAGAGCTGAGGTTGATAATGCTGATACCTTCCAGTCTCTATGGAAACACAAGCTCTAACCCTACCCCCCTCCCTGAACCGCCACCGCCACGAGCTGACTTCCTCTCGCCTGAAGCAGAACCCAGCAACAACAACAGACAGCGTGCTTCTTGCTCCGTGTTTACATGAAGCCATCCTGCTTCCCTGCAGAGAAGCTGCAGAGCCACGCTGATTTTTTTTGTATTATTACTGATGTATCTCGTTTTGGTTTCCCCAGAGGTTCAGAGGTCAGGGCCCGCCACATAATGAGCCGCTGAGGAGCCAGTCTCTTGTTTTTCAAGGACACTTGAGTAGGTCAAGTCCTGATGTAGAAGTGTGTGTGTGTGTGTGTGTGTGTGTGTGCATGTGTGTGTGGGGGCTTTATCTGAGCCATCTGGATGGAAAACAGTCACCCTAATTACTGCGACGGCAACCCCCAAATATGGATCCCGAGCCGGCCCGAGCACTCACCTAATTTGTTTTGCATAGCTGGTTTCGATCTCCGACCGCTCCTTCACGAATTTGGTGTACCTCTCCACGAATTCGATCCCCCACTGCGTATGCTTCTCCAAGTTGTCAAACTGATCCTGCGTGGGGAGAAGGAGAGGCCATGATTACGTCGCTGAAGATAGCAACCTGTCAGCGTTTACAGTGCAGGCAGATTCAATCAACCCCTTTGCATTCAATATATACATAGCGTGAGCTCAATGTGCACGTAGATAAACTCCAGCTAAACTTCAGCACGGCGCCTCATTTGTTGTGGAAAAGCTGCTCATGTGGCTCCCTTCAACAAAAGTAATCAAGCATAAACACATCAGTCAGCGTGTTTATTCATTCAGAATAAAAGCATCTGACTCGCTCTCCTGGCTGCGACTCAGACACCTCCAGAGGTGTCGTCCCCGTCCTGACGCTGTCCTGTCCCGATGCCGTCGTGAGAAACGCTGTGTTTGTAGAGCGAGCGTGAGGAACACGTCTGATAACCAAATACAGCTGCTCGGGCGCCGCTCGCGACCAGCGAGGAAAAAGTGAGCAACGCGTTCATCGGTTCAGACAGATACCATTTACTACACACACACACACAGTCTTCTGAAGGGTCTCCTCACAGCGGTGCTGGACTAACGTTAAAGATGAAACAACAGAGACAACAACCTTGGTGTAGCTCCAGCAGGCCCCCATCCTGTCCTCTACCATGTCTGCCTTCCTGGAGTCGCTGTGAAGTGTCGAGCAGTTTCGACCACTCCTCCGTGCAACGGCTGCTCTGAGCTCCTCTGCATCCGATGCACTGTCATATCAAAGATGCAGGAAGTGCTTGCAGCGGCGAAAAAAGGTTCGAGAGTCGAACAGTGCCTGCGCCGCGGTGCAGCACGTAGACGAATCTTTACGTGTTAAAGTGACTTTCTAAAGTTAGATTGTGATCACGCTGCAGATGCCTTTTTTAAAAAAAACTTTGAAACAGTTTTCACCCCCGACTGACGCACTCAAGGAAGACAATGGAGAGTGGTTTGAAGTCGGGGGGGTTTCCGTTCCGCATTGTTATTCAGTTTCAATGAGCAATCCCTCATCAACAGGCCACTCAGCAGAAGAAAGACAAGATAAACCCAAAGAGACACTCCAGTGGAACAATGAGGCTCCTCGGCCTCGTCCGTCTCAGACGCCCATTCTTGTTTTTCTTGCTTCTCCTTCCCCTCAGACCCACGCCGTGCAAATTAAAGCAATCAGAACGCCGTTCACATCATCATCGCGAAACCACACTTCTGCGTACGTCACGTACGGCGAACCCCTCCTCCGCACACACACACACACACACACACACACACAACTCAGATTACCCTTTTCTGCAGGGGAACCATCTTCTCCAGTAAAACCTCCGGAAATTAATCCAAAAATGATCAGCAAATGTCCATCAGAGCGTCAGGATTAGGGCAGAGGAGGCGTCCACGAGACCATTTCCCGACAGGTATCCAAAGAAGTGCAGGTTAAGAGCAACGTCCCACACAAAGACAAAGAGACTGAACAGAGACAGATTCCCAAATGTCTGGCGGGAGCACGAGTCCAGGAGAGAGCTGGGGAGGAACTGAGGGCTCACATGCACACACAAACAGACACACACACACACACACACACACACACACAGCACTGCGAATCTGAGAGCAGGGCTGCACGCAGCCTTCAGGCTTAATGCTCCATCAGGCGTAAGGTGGAATAAGTGGGATGGGAGAGGAGAGAGGGAGAGAGAGGAAAAACAGAGGGAGGGGGCTCGAAAGAAATGACAGAAGAGGCGGGATTACATGGGAGGGGATTAAATTCAGAGGAGGGGGCTAGCCTCTGCTGCATGGGGCCACCTTCGCTGTGCCATGTTTGAAATGCAGTAGAATAAAAGAAGACGACGAGTCTCTGGGTTTGTGCATATTTGCTCACATCAGACGGGGCAGGAGAGGCAGCCGCCGGAGTCAAAACGGAAAATTCATCAGCAGAGATATTCCCCGGCAACCAGAGACAGAGCAGATGAATAAATTATGGATCAGACTGAGGGAGATATCAAAGAAAACAACACGTCGTGTGAAACTGTGTCAGCCGCAGCCTGCAGAAAAAAAACCGATCCAACCACACAAATCTGGAAGCAAACAAAAACAGGAGCGACGCAAAAAAATGGCAAAAGGTCATCGTAAACTATTCCCGACAGACTAAGCTGAGGCCCTGGCAAACCGCAAAGTCTACCAGAGACAGGTAAATACGAAGCAACTCTTCGGAAATGAAAGATGGATTCCACTAAGTGCTTCACTTCTGGCTATGATCTGGACTATAAAACACTTTTTTCCTCTCAAAAGGCAGAGATACAGACAAAATCATTTTCCATTCATTCCATTTCCCCACTTTATTTTCTGTTGTTCCTCCAGTGGAAACTTTAGAGCAGCAGGACGCCAAGGACCGATGTGACCTCTCTCATTTGTTCTGGTGAAAAATATTTTTCAGTCGGGAGAGGATTTATCTCGAGAAGTCGGTGCACGCTGTGCTAACGATGCAGTGCCAGGTATCCCGTCACAGGCGGGTGACCGAGGGGCGTTCCCGCTCCGTCCGACACCTCCACCTCGCTCCTGCGGGGGGTAAAATGAACCCGACCCCTCCCGCTGCAGCGTTATGGGCTATTGTGGTCGTACATGAAGGAAAATAAATATATCTGCTTGGCTGAATATTTTTTTTATCATCCAGGAAATTGGAAACAGGTTCCGACTGAGAACAAAGGAAGCGCTCGGCGGGTGCTAAATATACGCAGGTCGCCCGTGTGCTGCAAAAAAAAAAGCAAAAACACACGCTGGTTTAAGGATCAGCCCCTGACCTGCAACCTTCTCCAACTGGTGACCGGGATTATGGGTCCGTTTAATGTATTGGACCGCCAGTTAATCTCAACTAATGCACACGTTATTTAGCTACCACTCCAGATCAGGTCGCCTCATCTGGACCACGCTGAAGGGCCCACTGACCTGCATCCCCACCACACGTGTGTGTGTGTGTGTGTGTGTGTGTGTGTGTGTGTGTGTGTGTGTGTGCAGGCATGATACCAAACCCTGTTGGTACCTGGGTTCCAAACCAAGGGAAAACTATGCAGCATGTAATCCGGCGTGGTTTCATCCAACAGCCTCACTATTTCACTCTGCATGTGTATTAATGGAAAACAGAAACATCCCAGTGCCACTGTTTTGCATTAAAGGAGCTCCGCGGGTGAGGAAGAAGCTGCGGGAGAACTCCTTGAATTGTGAACATCAAGATTGTTCACGAAAAAAACAAGACAAAGCAGGTCACACGGGGCTAAAACCTCCAGGTTTTACAAGTTTAATATTTAGATTTTAACTGGGGATTAACCTGGTTTAAGAGTTGGGAAATTTGACCTCAACAATGGCTGGGGTACATGTATTGTTACAGATTATAATACAAGTATATTATTACACAAACTTTTATTGTGTGAACAAAATGCTTATTTCTATCTGGAGCTCACCCAGGCAGTGAGACTAAAATACACGAGTGTCCGTCACACTGGCTTTCTGCTCTTCTCCCTCCTACCACAGGGGGCAGCAGAGAGTGACAACCCTCCTCCAGTATCAGCGGTGGAGGAAGTGATTTATCACGAGAGAAGATGATTTTTACCCAGAGACACGTAATGATACACCTGTAGACCTCAGAACATGTCGATTCATGCTGAAGGAATGTAGACAGCATGATAAAAACTGCCTGACAACGACGATCGCTGTGTAGATCGGGGTCGGGCTTTAAGACTTTAAAACCCCTTTTTTTCCCATCTTTTAAACCTCTGGACAAAAACGCTCCTGGGGGATGCTTTCTTGTTTTGTCACGGCCTCACCGCCCCGGTGATCACAGCATAAAATCAATGCAACAGAAGGGAAAAGAAAACAGAGCGGTTTCACCGGTCGACCGAGGGGCCATGGGGCCTGCATGCACCGTTAAAAAGTTAAATCTAAACCTGAAGCAACCTCGTTGGGACAAAGAGACGCAGAGCAGGGGGTAATCCACAGAGGCTGTGTGTGTGTGTGTGTGTGTGTGTGTGTGTGTGTGTGTGGATGGGGGGGCAGGGAGGACAATGGGACAAGGGGCCTATAAATGCTTTTGTCTCTTGGTTAAATGTGTGTGTGTGTGTGTGTGTGTGGCAGCTAAATCCCAGCAAAAAGAAGAAAAACTCATGTGACAAACTAAAATGAAATGAAAGTGCTGGTTGTGTCATTTCGAGCCCCCGCCTCTTCCTCATCTCGTGTTTTTTATATTCTTGTGTGTAATAATTTTTCACGCTAAACATGAACGAGTTATTTCAGGCCCCCGGACTGCGGCGTGTCCGGCCGGCTGTTGTCGTAAAGCTCGCCCGGCCGCGACAGCACAGCGAAGAGGCGGACAACGCGGGGCTTGTCCTTCCAGAACCGGGCCTGTTCTTCCAGCGAGTATCTGAACCTGGGCCACAGCAGGGCAGTCCACTCTGAGCAGAACCCGCTGAAACCCGCCGTCCTCTCTCGGATCTCGCGACGGTGGGCGTTGGGCAGCGAGAGCAAATATTTGGGGTGGGGGGCGGGGGTTGCCAAGCCCCGTTTCGGACACACAGTCTCCCTTTGTCCGGGAGAGCGGGGCGGAACAATGCCGCCACGGCCCGGCGCGACCCCAGCATCAGGAGACGAGTCGCAGCGAAAAAAAAAGAGAGACAGCGGCCTCGGACGCACAAAAACGCACACACAAGCGACGAATGGCGATCATGTGACGGGGCCGCTGAAAAGCTGCCCTCAGCTATTTCACTGCAGGTTATTAAGGGCTGAGAAAGACTTATCCGCCCCCACCACCACCACCACCACCCACCCACCAACGCTACAGGAGGATTAAACACACAAGCAAATAATTAGTTCATGACTCACACAACACAACAAATCTGCCTCGATGAGTGTACTTTTTTTTTTTTTTTTTTTTAAAAGAGGTTGATTTCAGTACTCATCAGTCACCAATGATATGCACAACATCCGTCTGAAAGAACGTGACACACACACACACAGACTCACAAACCCTCTGCAGGATATGAACAGCTGCGTGGGGCAGCTCTTGTTTGTGTGCCACGCAGGTATTTATAGACACAACGCCTCGGCCCGTCTGATATTCAAGGGTGCGCGTGCGCGGCGCCTCTCGGGTTCATCTTCCCGGTGCCCGCCCGTGTGCCGACCCGCTTTCCGTCTGACCGCTCTGACCCGCCGCGAGTCACCCCAGCACCGCGGATCTCGGTTGTGAGTCACAATGACTGGAAGGGCGGTCGACCCAATCGCGGACTTCAATAAGAACCTTTTACCCCCGCGCTTCTTCAGGCTCTGTAGCATGAATTCATTTTAGGGACAGAATCCCTGCAGGAGCTGTTTTTGGGGGGTTAGCGCCTCTGCTCACTTACAGCGCTGGTCATTTTCATCTGCAGCAGAACCTGCAGATACTCTTCGTACGGGCTCAGCCGGGTCGCCTCCTTCTCTGTGGCCAGAGAGCGGACGCCGTCCAGGAAAACGAAAAACTCGCTCCTCCTGCGCAACATGGTCGTGTTTTTCAAAGTCGAGAGAAGAAGTAAAAAAAAAAAAGCAGTTAATCCGTCTCAGTTAGGATCCAAACGCATCCTAAACCCGGGTTTTATCTAATCCCAGGACGCAGTCATCGATGGGAGCGCGGGCAGAACGCAAAAGGTGCGACAACAGGGAACGACGCAAATACTGTGACCAGCGCAGAACTCCATTAAAGTGACGCCCTCATTAATCTGATTACTAACACCTCCCTTGGAACTACCCTCACCCCCCCGACAGGCTGTTCTGTGGACTAATCCCGCTGGGATGGTGAACACACATTAGCCATTGTTCCTGTTGAGCTGTTTTTGTTCTCTTCGGGAGGACAAAGCGCTTTAATTCTTACGTAACGCCGGACCTGAGGAGAACTGTGACGTGACTTCAGCTGAACGCACGCCACAGACGCCATGGGCCCCGACGACGTCACATGGAGGCGGGGCAGCGAAAAGGAAGTGGGATACTGGTGGGGAAGGGCAGGTGGAGGGGTGGGGTAAATGTGGTGAGCTTGGTGTGACTGTAAATGACACCTCTGCTCAGCTGCACGCTCGTTGTATAGATATAGATGTGGTCCGTGCTACGTGCCCGTCCGTGTTATATGTCATGTGCACATTTTCCACGTACTGTACGCGACCTCTGTGATTACTACACCTCCTCGCCGATAGGTGACGGTCACAGCGACAGTGTAATCACAGATCTTGTGGAGTCTTGTGGAATTTGGGGGAAAAAAAACAAACAAAACCCGGCTTATAATTAGTGTCGTAAATGAGAGAGTGGACTCGACATATTTGCGTTAGACGCTCACGGCGAGCCGTACGTCGTGCTTACAGTTTCACTACAGAAATAGATCCGATGCTTTTTCTGTCCGCGTCGTGCACGGCTGCTCGTCTCGCTCTCAGTCGGACGCAGATCGCTTCCTGGAAGTTCAGGCCATGCTGTCCTCTCCAGTCCGGTATCCAACCCTCTTCACTCCTCACGAGATAAAAGGACGAGTGCGGCCGTCGCCGCCCGTGAGAAGGCCGACTACTTCAAAACCGGAGCATCGCTCTCTGATGGGACGGTCTGTGGTAGCTGAGGCCGAGGAACATGATGTGGTCCACAGACGGGTTATCCTCAATGAGATGTAATAATTACAGGCTGAGTAATCACTTACAGAAGTAATTTACTTATGCTGGTGCGAGAATATTTCCTTTTCCTTTTTTTTGCATTGGTTTTTCAGGCAACTTCTGTGAATCATGTAGCAGAACTTTCACTCCACCCCGACACGCCTCGTCTCAGGAAGTGAGGAAAGACGGCGCTGCTCGGCTCAGATCTCTCGCTGCGTACAGTATATCGGGGGTGGGGGGGCACTAGACAGTTCAGAGAAACTTATTAAGTTTGTGGAACCAGGCCTCGCCACAGGAAGTGGATGGATATCGTTTCAGATTTACTGCCAAGACCAATAAGTGACCTCCACCCTCTCTCTGTCTGGCATCAAGCACAGTAATAACTGTCCACGTACCCCTGCATGCCCCCCCCCATTAGTAACTGCAGTAACTCCTAAAAGAAGCTACATATTCAGGCCGGGGGCTCGACACAACGTGCTGCAAGCTGCGACTCACAACACAGCCAAGCTCAATGATGGCAAAAGTGAGAGGGCTAATTCTTCCCCTATAGGAGTGAGTCAGCACCACGACAACAGAGAGAATAAAACCAAAAAATGTGAAAACGTAAATGAAGACAGGCCGGAGCAGGCCGGAGTAAACGCTGGACCCGTCTCTGAAGGTGTGATCACCGCCCAAGCCGGTTTTTCACGGCGGCTCCAACCCATTTCACACATGAAGTGGCCACTCGAAGACTTAGCGCGGCATCGGCCGCGTCCGTCGGCCACATCTGGTCTCCTGTTCAGGAAGCAGAATAACAGAGCAGACCCGCTGGTTCCTGGCCTGATCACAAAAGGAGGAAAGATGGGGAACAGAGATAACAGACGCGCTGAAACTGACACTAGCATCTTTAGCACGCATGCTAGCTAGCTACAGCCGCAGCAAAAACATCTGTGCTGTCACATCTATTTGCTCTTTGGGGCTAATAAATAAAGACTGCAAACCCCCCCAGAGGACATATCTGCACGACTGAAAGGAAAATCCCGACGCCTCCTGCTCGTTTATTGTTTTCAACAGGCGGGAGGAGGAAACAGTCACAGGCTGAGGCCTGAGGTGCAGTTTCTCCTTTACAAACTACCAAAACACAACGCGTGTGGTTTATCTGTCATCTTACGCACACCATCACAGCCGTTACTGCTTGTTTGTGGCACAGTAAAGCAGTAATTGGGAGAACATGGGGGTGGCGGGGGGGCAGATTAACAGAAGAAGTGTGGAGTAAAAACTGGAGGCAGCCGACTGAGTCACCTTTTCACGGACAGGATGACTCAGGAGCTGACCTGTTCTCCCGTTCAGCTCTGAGGAAGCGGGGCAGGGGTGCAGATCAAACGCGGGTCCATTTGTCTCTATTGTACTGACACACAGGCCCCAAAGAAAGACGTGAAGGGAAAATGGGGTGGTTTTCACTGAGTCAGCAGGTGGGTGGCGATGAGTGTAAGATTTAATGTGTGTGTGTGTGTGGGGGGGGGTGTCTCTCGCAGTCACACACACACACTCAGACTCCAACACACCGACAGAAGGAAACAAACTAGCTCAGGTTTCAGCCCTGGAAGTGGCCTGAATGTCAAGTGAGCAGCAGGGGGTGAGGCTGGACCCTGGGGGTCAGGGTGGTGGTGGTGGTGGTGGTGGTGGTGGTGGGGGGTGGGGGGGTGGGGGGGGTCAAACTGAGGTACGACAGCAGAGAGACGCAGAGGAAATCTCAGTCTAACACCAGGCTGTTTTCAAGAGACCCGCCCTGATATCTCACTGAGTGCATGACTGAAACCCACACAAACAAGACCATGAGGTTTAGATTCTTCTGGCTGTGCCCCCCCCCAACCCCACCCCCCCAAACCAAAGTCTGGAGAACCACTTAACGGCGCCTTAAAAGGCCTCTCCAGACAATACCACTTTCCCTTCTCAATTACACCCGGGGGGACGGGCAACAGATAGGCATGTGCCTACGATTAAAACGAGCAGACAGCGAGCGAGTCAACAGAGTGCACTCACCTTCAGCTGCTGCTGTTTGAGCAGCGTCTCAACCTTGTCCATGTTGCCTCGTAAATGAGCGGTGCGGCGAGGAGAGGGTGAGGGGCCTCTACGCCCGATGGCCTGCGAAGAGGTAGTGGACTCCTGCGCGCAACGGCCGGAGAGTCCGTTTACATCCACTTCCCGAAATGGCCGCACGAGAGAAGTGAAACGCTAAAGGTGTGTCACAGTGAAAAGGTGTAGTGTTCATTCACATCGACTGCTGACGTTTAGTCTGAGGAGGTTGTGTGTCTGTGTGTTTGATCACACGCTGGGCCTGGTTCATAGCACCTCCGCTGCCCTGACATCCGAGCCACAAAAGGAAATACTTCTGAGATGCAGCGCTCTCCCTTTTGTCACACCTTTCTTTTTAGTTCCAGCACATTTATCTTGATTTACTACAGTTGCTCAGATTGTGATGCCTCAATGGTTAGTTCAAATAGTGTTTTTTTTTCCCCTGACGCTGGTTCCTCTGAGAGACAGTCACATGTTTCACCACATGCAACTTCCTTCTTCCTGGTCGTACAGTACACAATGCTTCTTTTGGAGGGGGTTCGGGGTCCTTACTGTGCAGGCATGTGATGCTAATCCATTTATTTTGTTTCTGCCTGCACAAAAAGACAGAAAACAACTGACATCTCCATGACAATCTGACCCAAACTCGTCAGGACACGATTGTAAGTTTTCTCACACTTCAGCGGGTGACGTCACGAGTACAGGGTGGCAATGGTCATAATTTTCATGGCGGCGAACATTCCCAGAGTCTAGTCTCTAAGAACACAGTGAAGACTATAATCAGCACTGTGAGGTTGCACCAAAGGCATTCGACGTTTTGGAGTCTATCAACGGGCTTGTGGCACTTTGCTCGCGGTGACTCACAGAGCCTAAACAACGGAGGTCCGCCGCACTCATTCCTGTTTATTTACTGGATTGCCCCGCGCCTGAATGTGATCACTTCCAGTCATAACCTCCCCCACGATCGCAAAACCCAATAGAGCAAAGCTGCTGGATCAATACAACTTGACAGCTCAGACTTCTCGCCCTCTTTATTGTACGTGAAATCTCAATTCAGTGCTTTTAACTCCATGAAACAGGAAGGGGGGAGAGTATGATGGTGCGGCCTGTTTGTGCGACCTCGCCGCCGCAAGTCGTGTTTGTACGACGCTGACAAAAACCCCTGCTCAGCTGTGACTGAAATATCGCTCGCTTTCCTGTCAACGGCGAAGAACAGGATGAGCGTGATAAAACCTGCGCTGCGTGCCGTGCCTCCTCATCCTTCATCATGTCATGTTGCACCATCTCTCTCTTTTTAGCTAGCTAACATAAAAGGCAGCGATCAAACACTGTACAAAATGAATACGACCTCCAAACTGCTGGCTCTCACCCCTAAAACTAACATGAGAGGAATCCAGAGCAGCTGGGGCATTTTTAGATCTCAGCTCCTCAAATGTGAGATTTTGCTGCTTATCTTTGTTTTATAAAAACGCAAACTACACATCTTTGGGTTTTTGGACCAATAACGGAACAAAACATTTAGAAATTCATCAAGAAAACAACTGAGAGATTAACTTGCTGATGACAATAATGTTAGTTGCAGCCCTACTAATCACTATGGAGCCCTCCCACAACATCCTGCTCTTGCTCTGCAGTAAAAACGGGGCTGCTGCAGCATCGTTACTGTACGTTTTGCTCTTTGATGCGGTTTGGGATAACTAGAAAATCGTCTGTGTGCATTCTCCAGTGGCAACAGCCACCTGTAGAGTACTGCAGGACTGGGCTCAGTCTGCTGCCCTTATAGCAGAGCCTCAGATTAAAGCAACAAGTGTCTGGATTCCATTCAGGCCGCAAAGGGGGGCAGGAAAGAGAGCGAGCATCTGGTTGTAATATGTTATTCTCTGCACAAGCCCGGTCTCTGCAAACCTGCAAACGCTTTCCAGATTTAGGTGCACATGAAAGCCTGAAAAGTGCCTTCAGGCTGCGCTCGCTTTGCATGACTACCTGTGGGCAGCGGTGCTTCTCGGTGAGGCATCGCAGCAGTGAAGTAAAGCTGCGCTGACATCACTGGGAAAACGTAAGGAATGTGAAGCGCTGGTGAACTTTGGACCAGGTAAATTACTGGAGAATTTGGGGGAGTGTACCCCCCCCCTCCCATTTTTCTTAGAAAGGAAAACACATCGCCACTTCATCTATCTCCAGAACCTTTACTGCTTGGTAGAGGAGAAACAAAACAACTCATGAGATTAACTTTAGGCCACAGTTTAATCAGGGGGGGAAAAAAACGCTCTGCACTGCGAGTATTGTGATCAGGTGTTGTTGCAGAGTCAGTGGCGTCCAGCTGCTTGCAGTAAACTCACAATAACAGAGGTGCACCATGAGTTTAGGTAAATAAAATGTGACCCCTTCCTGCAGGTTCAAATGCCAACTGCATGCAGTCACTAGCAAACACACACGCACGCTGAAAACGCACCACCATTCATTCAGAACAGCGCACTGGGCCCTGCAACAACAAGATAGCACCTCTGCCTTCCCCTGCGCATCGCTTTCACAACAAAATAACAACAACACAGACCGCTGAAACAAAACCCTGTCGGCAGGAATTCCTCCCACCACAACCGCTCATTATCAAGTCATAAAAATAGTTTGACAGGTTCCTGTAATCTTCATCTTTACCGGGTTGCAGTCTGCAACACGCTGCCCTTACACTGGTGAGTATGAGTCTGCATATGGAGACATGATAAGGGCCTGGACTGTAAAGTGAATTTAAAGTGTGATGTTTAGGGTCAGTGGGCCACTTTGACTTCTGATCACAAACAGTGGCAGGTTTTAGCTGCCTGATGAATTAACTCCAGCATTAATAAGGTAAATAACCATGGTGTGATATACATCATGTTTACTCAGCCAAATAAAATGCAGTCCCATTAGCCCCATTATTGAATGGATTGAGATCAAAGTTTAAAATGTAGAAGATGTGATTTGTGATCATGTCTCGTTTGTTTCCGGAGTGATGATTGACCCACACTGTATATCTGAAGCAAAATGAGCAATCAGTCTGTTCAGTCATCAATAACTATTGACATATCCAGTTACTGAAAAACAGAAGCTCCTCTGCTCACTGGGCGCAACACAACGTGCTAAATGTGCATATTTATCAGGTTATTACACACAAAATACGCAACACAAGTGTCATTGCAACACGCAGCCTCGACAGCTCGGCACCGCGGGAGCAGCAATGTGTTGTAATGGTGTGTGTGTGTGTGTGTGTGTGTGTGTGTGTGTGTGTGTGTGTGTGTGTGTGTGTGTGTGTGTGTGTGTGTTTGTGTCCGCGCGCACAAAGCGAAGCGTGGTTTGAAATGAAATCCAAGCGAAAATGGATGTTAAGCTAGCTGCGGGTTTTCGCCGTTACCCCCGCGCGCTCCTTGCTAACAAAACGTTGTATTACACGAATATAAAGGAGGGGGTGGCGGTGGGGGTGGGGGTGAGGGGGGGTGGCACAAATGACCAAAAACATTAGCTTCATCGGTTACCGATACATATCAGCCCCCTCATGCTTTGCTAACATCAAGCGACGCAAACAAACCGTCGTTTTAGCGGCCAAAACACAAAAAAACCAACAATGGAGTCACCGCGCCTCCTCCCTGTGTTTATTTTATCCCAGAACCGTTATGTCCGCGTTCACACACGGTCGCTCACAAGTGCACCGAGACTCACCCATAGCTCCGACCCCCAGCTCATGGTTTCAGTCCGGTGTCCTCGGGATAATCCGCCAACTCCGGGACGTTTTCGGCACGCACGGCGGCAGACGTGATTTTGTTGCCTCTCCTCGTTCTGGTGGTGCTGGTGGTGTTCGCCTGTCAGCCTCTCTGCTTTATTATTATTGTTGTTATTATTTTATTTTCAGAGTCTCATCCTGTCTGATACAAGATGGCCCGGGAGCTGCAGCGTAATCTTCAAACAGGATAGTCTCGCAATATGCAGCGCGCGCGGGCACCCGCCTCAGCCCCGATGACAGCTGCTCATGCGCGCGCACAGCCGAAAAGGGAGGGAGGGAGGGAGGGGGTGTCCCTGCAGGGTTATTCAATAAAGCTTTTACCAAATACCTATGCTCGCTCACCCCAAACCCCCCACCGTGACGTGAGGCTCGGACGGTGGGTGGTGCACAAAGGTCACGGTGGCAGATGTTCTTTTCAGCACCAGCAGTGGGTTTAATGCTGAGTTCTGGTGAAGCAGTCCTACTTTCACCTTTGGTCTCTCTCTCTCTCCGATGATGGCACAACAAAACCTCAAGCTTCCACTTTTGCACACAGGATGTTGAGCTGAAACTTTTTTTTAAAGAAGTTTATCTGTTGAGCTGAGCTGGTGGTGAAATCTACTGTTATAACACACCCTGTTAATAATTATTATGACCATGTATTTTCTTTATGCAAAACTATTTGTGGCAGGTGACAAATTTGAGTCACCCAGCTCTACATCTGCAGAGTGCACTGCTGGTCTATTTTTGTGGCAAAGAGGAAGACATTCTTACACCTTATAGTAGGAAAAGCACTCGCTGTCATGGCCTGAGCAGAACTCAGCCAACGTTAAGGTGACTGGTGACGTCGGCCAAGTCAAAACATCTGCTGTGGAAAAGGCCTGTTAAGTCAAATACCTCAGTGTCCTGTGTTTATGTCACCAGCATGTCAGCAGTTATCATGGCTATTGTGATGCATGTTTAAATGATGTTGCAGATATTAGTTTGACAACACTGCCGCTTAGTGGTTACAACTTTTACAAACCGGAGAGACGCCACTGGGGGCAGTATATGTGCAGATGAAAGAAATACAGTCTCTTCAGTGCAGGCTTGCCAAAAAAAGGATCATTTTAATTGTATTAATGTTAAGATCTGGTTACCCAGAACTAACCAACCAATCATTAGTGCTGATGTGTAATGTGCTTTTACTGAACTTCCTCAAAGCAATTGTGACGCAATTCTAATAAATCACATTAATTAATTCTGTTTTTTTATTCTTCCAAGGCCCCGGAGCCGAGTACAGTTCACTATGGAGCAGAGCCACAATAACTTCATTTACTTAGACCCTTTGTCCCCTTCTGTGGAAAAAAAATAAGTCTGTTGGTAGAGGTACTAGTTAAAATGCCTGTGTAACAGTAGTTGCTCCATTTGTAGCTGAAAATACCTGTGGCCGACAGCCAGGAGTCAATTTTACTGACATTAAAAACTAAATGGAACAAACCTACATACTTTTTAGTTATAAATTTACAGAAATGCCCTGTGGTTCAAAGTAGAATGTTCTTTTGAAATTACTTGCCATTCAAGATATGCATGCAATTACTTCATGGTTTGTAGTTGGCATGTTTCAGCTCATTTCCTGCAAAATCTAATTGACTTAACATTCCTGCAGAACACTGCCCAACTTGAATCACAGATTTATTTCCCGATGTTTTAAACATTGTCCCAGGCAGCTACTTGTTTTCCACACGCAGAGACATTCAGATTAATGTACTTTGAGGCTTGTAACTTGTCTTATACTGTTGTAGGTAGTCTGTGTGTATGCAACAAGATCTCTTTCTTTATGTTCTACCTTGTTGTGGTCTCAGAGGGAAAATAGAGCAGAGTATGCACTAATACAGGCCCACGGCTAATCAGATCATTTGAAATAAAATGTCAGTTTCAACCAACAGGGGGTGTCCAAGGACCTTCACTGTCAACGGCAAATGCCACTCTGTATACACAAAATTCACTGAAGTGAAGGATTTTGGAGGAGATGAGATGTTAAGCAAAAGCTTTGCTTAAAAAATTGTAACCCAAATCTCTGAGTAGCTCCTCTCGCTGTAGGAGTTACTTCATATTAACATCTTTTGCCGCCTGCTTGCAATTTTGTAGAGATTTATCAATCTTGGCTTTTGCTCTGATCCAGCAGACCTCCAGACGGTGACAGGTTTGCCTCTGCATTAGGAATAATAACTGTACAGGTCTGATAAAAATAACTCCAAAGTCAACATCACTCTTTGGCCCGGGTTTTTCTGACATTTGTGAATCCACTTGTGTTTCAATGCGATGTTTAAGTTGAACAACTCAAGGCTTGCACCGACATCCAACCACAACAAACCGTGTTCACGACTAAACCATTTGCCTTAATCGCTCCTTTCAAGGTTTCTCAGGAGTTTCCTACACTATATGGGAATTGACGGCTGCTGACTGTACTCCAAACCTCTGTTGTTTTTTTTTATGCTCTCAAGATGGAGGAGGTTTGATTCCAGAGCCAACAGAGGAGCCTGAATGTGACCTCAACTTCTCAGTCTATTGCACAAGAGCTGCATCTTGTGGTTCCATCGCACATTTAGACTCCTGGGTTCCCAGTCAGCACCCTCGTTTTCACCCAACTCGTTTCTTGGATCTTCGGAAGTTATAGTTGCGTTGGGGTTGGGATCAAGAGATCAGATGTCTTCAAGGGCCTTAATCCAGGTATCTCATTACTACAAGACCTTGCAAGAAAATATTTGATCTCCAGAGCAAAGCACAAAAACAGTGAGTTCTGCAAACTGAAACAAGCACATAGCTCTGCATCCTAGTACCCCGATTTATAGGCACCCAAAACTATCTGATAATGACTTGTGAGAGGTGAAAGCTTTAAAACTCTTCATGAACACACACTGATGTAAGGAAAATCAACAAAACACAAATGTTGGTTAGCAGTCATCTCTGATATATCGCCCTAATTTACCTCAGGATGCTTTCACTGAGCGGCTTGTGGTTTTGGCTGGTGGTAATAGTTCTGTGGCAAAGGAGTAGAAGTGAAAGTGTGTGACAGGAGATTTTGTCCATGGTGAGGAAAAGGGAAGAGAAAGGCGACATTTATTTGACTAAACTCACATGGATGCGTTCATTTTTGTTGCTGCATCACCAGGTTGATTTGTTTTCACAGCCCTATATACCCCCCCCAAACCAAAGACACAAAAACAGATTCATAAGTACTAATATACCACAATCATATGTGCCGTATCTGTTGAAGACACACACCCAAGACAAACACCCTAACACAAACAGTAGAGTCTCTGCAGTGCTGGTTGTTATATCTCAGTGTATCTGTGTATCAGGTTTCTTCCTTTCTCCGTGTATCACATCCTGTCTGGGTCCAGTTACAGCTGCACCTGATATGAACAAAATCACTTGTTTAAAAAAAACAAAAACATCTTACTTCTCCTGGACAAAGCAGCAGAACAGAAGCTTTACTATTTTCTTCTGTGAATCCACCTTGGAAAAGCAGTTGGAGGTTTTATTTATTTATTTTCTGACAATAAGTTGCTGTTTTGAAAGCGCAACCTGAAATAAATGTAGAGTAATTATCAGGTCGCTTGTGATTCATAAATCACACGTGTAATTTTGGCACAAATGTGAGCTCTTAACAAATACTCAACCCACGTGTTGTTGCATAAAATTTTGTTGACTCCACCTCTTCAAGGGCAGAATTTTCCAGGAGGAGTTGGCTCAGTCAAAGCTGTGGAGAAAGGTTGCTGCAAAGTCATTTTAAATTTTAAGACCAAAAATACAAACAAAATGAAATACACTGTGTTCATCCCATGACACATGGGATTTACGTTTCACACAGTCACCAGCATATTAAACAAACATTGTCACGTTGCCACAGCATGCAGTTCACATTGCCGTCAAGGTTAAATACATCTCCACACCTACAGCCATAAATGTTAAATCACCTGTTAACTTGGTGGATCAGATGAAGACATGATCCATCCTCATTACCTGTACAGGTAGATTCACATGGGCCAGCATGACAGTTTTAAATGGTGATTATGATATTAATCACATGCAATCTGAAGAAAAACAACTTGTTTGGACTTTAAGGTGTCTTCTGTCTCCCTCACAAAAACACTTTAGTGAGTATTATCTCTTGCTCCGGCAAATTACACATTCTCATTACCGCCTCTGTGCGAGTTAGACTGGTGCCAAGTTTTGGAGCCAGCCACTGATTAGGCTAGCTGAACATAATAAAACAGGATTAATGACCGATTGATCCTAATCTCCCAAATCATGTCAAGTGGAGCTCTTGGACATGGCTGAAGCATAGTCAAGGCTGTTGGACGTTGTCAGATTATGGGCCAAGGATTGGATTATCACTGCTAATCCAGTTATACATGTAATCGGCTGTCAAACTGGTCTGGCTAACCCTTTTTGGAAGGAGAGAGAGAGAGTCAACACAAGCTTATTATAGCAAAAATACAGAAAAAAATTTGATGGATGACAAGACAGCACTTCGAGATTGTGGATAAAAAGTGACTGAAAACCAAATGAAACAAATTTGATTTAATGGAATACGGGCAACGAAATAAACTGGATTGTTAGTCTGTAGTTAGTGACAAGGCATTGAGTGAGTCCAGCAACCGGAAATTGCCAAAAAAAAAAAAAAAAAAAACAACCGATGACGCCTTGACTCCACCTCATGATGCCATTTAGCAACAGATGAGCAGCGTTCGGCTCGGGCAGCCACAGACGAGCGGTTGCCATCGCCGGGGGAGCCCCCCCGCCAGAGGACTACTTTTTCTGGCTGTGTAACGTCGGTCGGGGTCCCGGTGCCTCCCTCCTCTCTTGCACCTTAGCCGACGTCTTTTTTCTCACCCACCACCTTAACCCCCCTCCCCTCCAACAGAAAAAACCCGCGTGTTGTTAGGTTAGCACTGGCGAGCTCTCTGTGGCGGACACGCTATGGATGTGCTGTGGATGATACCGCTGCTGCTGGTCCCCCTGCTGATGTGGACCAGCAGCACGTTTGTTTTTTATTTCAAAAAGTGCTTTTACGTCGCCTGGATGATGTTCCTGGCTCTGCTGGCCATCCCCCTGTGCATACTGAAAAGCGGCGGCAGAGACATCGAAAACATGCGGTGAGTTTTGTTGTTTGCATAATAAATGTCGCTCGCTGTTAGCACGCTAGCGGGCTAGCAGCGGCAGCAGCCGTGGTTGATATCAAACATTCGGCTAACGCTCGGCTAGCAACGTCACATTTCTCACTGTAGCGCTTGTTTGTGTTCGCGTCGTAGTCCACAGCCGTGTCTCACGTTTTGGAAGGAAGACTGAATAAAGAATAGTTAAGTAGTTGAGGGTTTCTTTAAAAAAAAATAAATAAATCACATACATGCTAACGTTAGCCCTCCTTTCACTTACGGGCAGTGGGAGCGTGTTAGCCGAAGAGAAGAATGCTAACATGAACCCGAGTCAGGACATGTTCTCACGATCCCCAGCTATCCACAGTACTTGGCCGTAGGTAACGGTAATTATAACGGTGATTATGTCTTTTTCTGCTTGACTGCCGGCTGCCTTTCCCTGCCAGTCGTAACGCCTGGCGCTTGCTAGGTTAAACGAGGTGAGCACATCATGTTCAAAACCTGCCAGCATGCTTATCACAGTGACTGTCTCAGCTGATTGTCTTTCGATAAAGTGTTGGAAATGACGCAACGTTAATCAACACATTTTGGCATCGTACAGGTGTAGTGACGTGCACTGACCTGTCAGTGAGTCAGGTTCATGTGTACCTCAACAAATGTGCAGTCCAGCACAACGTCGCTGCAATAAACCCCATGTTTAAGCTTATAATGTTCTTTTTATTGTTATTGATGATGTGTGTGTTTCCTGCAGCCTTTATTTACATATATGTTTGGGGCGGGTTAGTAGAAACATGTTTTGATAAACAGCAGCTACAAGTCTCCAGTGGCCACTAACACAGGTGCAGATGTGAGCTCTGCCCCCACTGGTGTTACCGCTGGAGGAAACATGTTATTTTATACCTGCACACTGACCAGGTCAACTGATACCTGTTAGATTAGAGATGTGGTGCACCCTCAGGGTCCACTTTTTTGCCAGGGGAGGAAGGAAGGAGTGAAGGAAAGGGAGGTAGGTTTGTTGTTGTGGTTAAACCTACAGGGTGAGGATGGATCGCTGGACACAAATGCCTGCATTCCAGTAATTACCTCGAAGAGACGGATGCCAGATGGCATCTGCTTGATTAGAGCTGGGTTACTGGATAGTTACGAGGCCCCTCCGCACTGCAACCTCACTTGCCCTTGATCTGCTGACAGCAGCCCTGTCGGTTACAACAGCGCAGACCTCGCCGCCTCTCGCTGCTCTTGGAATAACAGTGCTTCGCAGTCACGTCAGCCGTGGCGGTGTCACGTTGCACAGGGTACCAGTCGGACACCTCAAAGGTTATCAGTACCTGTTTGCTGTGACAAAGTGACTGAATTGGGGTCGGACCTTGCACAGGGTGTGAATAGTTTCAGATTCAACACCCTCCCCAGCCCTCCCCAACAACAAAAAAATTGAGCTTTGTGATTCGTCAAGGACAGATTAGCCTGTCACAGACGTTTGCTGACAGACAGGTACTAAAAGGCCTTTATTCTGGGGTTGACTATGTGTTTCACATCTGACACAGAGGACTTATAATATGACTGAGTAACAAGCCTCTGCATGCACAGTGGGAAAGGCATCCATGCAACTCCAGTTGCAGCTATGGTTGCATTTGCTTTTCCTGAAAGTTTTTTTTTATTCATTTATTGCAAATGACGACACACACACACACACACACACACACACACACACACACACACACAGTGTCTGTCACTTCATGTGAACGGCTACTTTCAGCTCAAGCAGTAATTATCAGGTCGGATCTCATGACGACAGATAAAGGACAGAGGCTTAGTTTGCTCACTCACAATCGCTCCAGCTCAGGTTCCATGCTGTGTAATGGCCTCTAAACCTCAGCGGGAGGCGACCAGCGTCGCTGCCTGTTTGACTAAGCGGCGTGTTGTCGCTTGGACCGTCGGGATGACTGACCTTTTAAAACCTTAGTTGTTAAAACTGTCCCTGGCTTTTCTGAATGAATGCTGTGACCCTGGCCCTGTGCTGAACAGCCCTCTGACCTTTAGCACCTGAACTTTGTTTGGATTGTTTTGTTTGTTGGTGCAACATGGGTTTTTTGTGTCAGAGTTGAGCTCTTATCTTCTTACCTTATCTGTCAGCAGCCAGGTTCCCTTGAACCTGTGCTGGTGTCAGATCAGCCTTAAAAAAATCATTAGCCTCGGTTGGTTCAAGTCTTATTTAGAGTCTGACAGTGGAATGAACTAGAGGAAAAGCTTAGTGGATTGGCCATATATAAAAAAAAAACTCAAAACCTCCAGCCGAGGCCGTTTTATTCCCCTCGAACAATCTTACAATTGCTGTAACTCGGGTTGAGATATTGCGTAACCAGTGGCTTTTGCACTACACTGAGTGTGTTATCACTGTACTTCTGTGATGCAAGATAACCTCAAGACTGGATTCCGGTTTAAAGGTCTACTTATTTTACCGTAGGGAGACGGCCCGATGTGTGCTGAGCTTTAGGTGAGAGCAGTAGTGTTGGTGGTGTGGGATGATTACATTAGGTCGAGTCACATGAACGCGAGGGTCGAGATGGCTTTCTCATGTCTCCCATTATGAACACATAGCCAGCTTCATGTTGTCATGCAGTAATTGGATCTGTCTGGTTTGAGCAGTATGTGCGATGAAACGGTGGAATCGGGGGATGAACACCAACTCATAAACTCGTGATAGTGCTGGTGTCAATGATTACCACCGGACGTTTTAGAAAAGATGTGCGTCGTTTTACGACATCTTGTGCTTCAGTAAAACTTAGATTCTGGTGAGCATTCGGTCAGGTTTCTGCTCACTTCCTTGAAGTTTTTTTGAATGCTTTCATTATCATTCTTATCAGTTATGATAACATATTTCCTCCCTTCTTAATTGCTAAGATATGGATTTGACTGGTTCTTCAGCTTAACGGCGGACTCCATTGTCAGTCGTCGACACAAATAGACCAGTTTTAGGAAAAATTCAGCTTAGCCCTGTCATCTAAACCACATATTGGACTGTTAGCCCTCAGTTGTAGATCACGGTTTGAATTATGCTTGTTTCATAAAATTCATAATGCATACCGTTGTCATGCTGTTAGCCGATCAAGTCGGCGTCTCTAAATCCTCAGAGCAGCTTCCTTTTGTTTCGCCGACACCAGAAGACGACTAAAATATACGTTTTTAAAAGAAACCTATGGGAGTTTTGATCCCCAGTGAATGTGGTGTTTACCACAGCATCGATGTATAGTTGTTGTAAACAGTAGCAGCGAGCTTTGTGCAGATGCAAGCAAGTTGGTGGACGGCCTTTTTAACAGAAGGCTGGGGGATAATTAGGACGCTGACAGGATGAAGATGTTTTCCAGGGGGCAGGAGTTTATTCTTTATCAAGTGATGGTTTCTCACGCTGAGACAGAAGATGCAGAGTGACTCTGCTGTTTTCCCTGAGAGGGAAGGTCATTCGCCGTCGCTTTGGTGTGTTGCACTTTGTTATGCAGAATTTATGGGTTCGTTTTTGCGTTGGGAAACTCTCGCCCCTGCAGATTTGGACCGTGCTTTCTGACTGTTAATGTGTTGTGCACTGGATAACACGCTTCGGTAGCGGTGGGTTTAAATCGTTTGTCTCTGTCTCTTTTTCATCACTCGCAGGCGAGCCCAGAGTTCATGGGCATCCTTAATAAATATTTTGCAGTCTCTTTCTTTCCAGCATCCGTACAGTTCTTTTCATTTTTCTGGTCTTAATCAAATTGTGACCCGTACCTTTTGAACACCCCTGCAGGTACAGGACGAGCCTGCCGAGGCATTAACAGGTGCGAATCCTGTCTTTGCAAAATCACATCAAACCGCACTCAAAGGCTTTGCACGTATTCGCATCGAGCTCTCGATTTATGCAGCTCTGACCGATGTCCCCCCCCCTTCCTGAAGCAGCGTTACACAGATGAATATAGATATCGCAGCAGCTGCTCACACGACTCCGTTGATTTGATTAACGTCAGTGTTGTTGCTGTTGTACGTTAACGTTGCCGTCCTGCACGTGTGAACGCAGTGCGACCGTTTCCCGTGATGACACCATAAGATGGAGATGCGGCGGTGGCTGTAAATTTGTCCGCCTGGTTTATGGCTTAATGGCTGAAAATCAATCAAAGCAGCAGGCGTGTATATCAAACTCTAACTTTTATATTTAGCGGTGCGTTTGGGATAATCACTGGCATCGCCTCGCTTTTTAAGATTGGGATTCAAGATAAATCAAAGTATTGATCTGATTGGGTGAGTCACAGCCTCGCGTTGGCTGGTCATGACTTTATTTCCTGGCAGAAGGCGGGACCTTCCAGCTCAAAGCTGATTGGAGCGTCGCTCTCACTGCAGGCAGTTATTTAACCAGCCAACCAAGAAACAAACAAAGCTAATGGCTGCACTTTGTTTATCTGCCAGATGTCTCATTAAGGTGCAATTTCAAATATCCTCACTGGCATTCTTACAATGTAAGGTAATCCCGTTTTTAGGATTTGAAAGTCACCGATCAACCTTTCCAGCGAGGGTTGTGGTTAACGATGTGTCGCCTGCTACACTCACATGACTGAACAGTAACCTGTACTCACTCTGGACTGTAATTATCCTTCCTCAGGATTATCCGCTTCCTGGTTCGTCACGTGAAGTATTTCCTGGGTCTTCGGTTTGAAGTGAGCGGCTGGGAGCACCTGCAGACCGAGGGACCTTACGTCATCATCTCCAACCACCAGAGCTCCCTGGATGTTTTGGGTGAGTCCTGTGGAACGTCTGTTTCAGCATCTTAACGTCCACAGTGCAGGGACGACTTACACATTGTTGATGCGGTATGTGAAGCTGAACGTCGACGCTCGTGTTCTTGCAGTAATTACATGCGTCCGCTTGTCTTTCCTGTTTCAGTGTGAGTCTGAAACAGTGCTGGGAAGATGAAATGCAGCCTGTCTCTTCTGGTTTTTTTTTCAACACAGACTGAAATGTTTTGCCAGATGATGAGCAACGATGCAAGATGGTTGCACAGATGGGCAGCTTTTCCCCAGCGCTAGGTTTTATTTGTGTTATCTCTTCGGTGACTTGAATTAGATCGGATTTGCCAAGGAGCAGGTATTTATCAGCTCACCCCCCACCCCACCCCACAAACTGAGGAATTTGACACCGGATTTGACAAACCCGGGGAGTCTTCTGGATTTTCCAGTGGAAGTAGCGGCAGCCGTCTTCAGCTGCTACAGGAGTCCGTTGCACCGGTTAAACCCCGACAGAGGGGATTTCTGAATTAGCTCCTGAGTAAACGTGGTTAATCTCCCGTTCCCCGGCCAATAAAATGGTCAAGCTGCTGCCGCTCAATGGAGCCGACCAGGATTACTCGCTCTCTCGCTGCTCGGGGCTTCACGGAAACCCCAGCTCGACAAATCCTTTTCTTTTCGAAGGTCAGAGCTATCAAGGAAAAACCGGTGGAAGGAGAACGTGCTTGTGGAATCACGGCGTTGCTTTGAGCACGGCGGCTGCCGACCTGGATGAGCTCACTGACACAGGAAACCCCCACCCACGCTGTACACAACAAACAGCTGACCGCTGACCTGAATGTACTGTACTGCTAAAATTACATCATGTTACCGAATGGGTAACATCTTCTAAAGATATGGAGGTATGGTGCCACCCTGCCCCCCCTCCAGGACGTATTATCTGCCTGGCAGGCTCATCACATCCTTTAAACTTCTCCCCGCCTCAGACTGAAGCCACCTCTCCCAGTTTTGGCTGCAAAATCAGATTATAATGAGGGTTAATTAGGGACAAGTGTAAAATTACGCCGGCTTGGTGCTGACGGCGAGCGTCGTACGGGAGAATGATGCGCCGCAGAGCAGCACGCAACCGCACAAATGACTTTAACATCATGTTCAGTGGTTTGGAGTTGGCACGGAACGCATCGATCAATACGTGCACCGGCGGAGTAAAAATCGTACATCACTGGCCTGGCGGGACCGGCTCCCGGACAAAACCTGGTTCTGACTTTACTGGATACTGTTCAGAATCAGCTCAGATTGAATAAGAGCGCGTTGTGACGGCGGTTTGGATTTTGCTTCCATCTCGTGTTTGTTTTTGCGCGTGCGGGCACGAACAGCCTGTAGATCTCTTTAAATCTCGCTGTCGAGGGCGGAGGTTTGTTTCCTCTCCGACGGTGCCCGGGGAGAGAGAGAAAGAGAGAGAGTGATGGTGAGTGATGAGGCCCGGCGTCATGCCAGGGTAGTGACAGCAAGCAGGAAGAGCGAGGGGTCTCATTAGCGCCGAGGAAGCTCAGCGTGAGTCTGGGTTTTTTTGGCATCGAGGTTGCCATGCCAACAGCTGCACCCCGCCATGATGATGATGTGACTGGTAATGAGAAGGCGATGAGACTGGTAGGAGCTGAGATTCTCACCTGGGCTTCACAGCTCGGGGTTCAAAGCGCTGCTTCTGATATCGTTTCTACATTCGGTTGCGCCCGCTCTGCACACGCGGCTCCCAGCTCCTCTGTTTGCCGTCTCTTTATTTATTATTACTTTATTTACTTATTTTTGTAGGCCATTCTTTTTTTTCTGAAAAAGGTGGAAACGAGATGAGCTTAATCTGTTGACACATTTATTAGGTACAGTTTGTTGCTAGGTAAAACTAACACAACAGCCATGAGCCATAAATCCTCCTTCATGAAGGTTGTATTTTAAGTATTTTTAGTATTTCATCTACCCTCATTGGTATAAATGAGTGGCATGTGCTCATGAACACACCTATAGATATACAGTGTGCATATATATTCCTGAATTTAACGTTGTGATAGTTTTCGACCTGCTCGTCCTACTAGCAGTGTGATTAGTGACACTGAGCGCCGACCTTGTCGGTTGTCTGTCGGTCTCTCAGGCCTGATGGAGATCTTACCGGACCGCTGCACCATGATCGCCAAGAAGGAGCTGGTCTACGCCGGCACGGTGGGGCTCATCTGCTGGCTGGGTGGCATCGTCTTCATCAACCGCAAGAAGACGAGCGACGCCAAGAGCGTCATGGCCGGTGCTGCCAAAACCATGCTGGACGACCAGGTAACACCCCCCCAGTCTAAATCTGAGGAAATCAGAGTCGATGTGCAGTTAATGTACATTTAACAGACCTGATTTTTAATCTCAGTCATTTAATGTATTTTATTTTCATCACTGTTATATTGAAGGGAACGCTGCTGTGAATAACTAGCATCATATTCCAAAATAATCCTCCTCTCACAAAGTTTAATTTCAGGTTTAGAGCTTTGTGTCTTTTGGCCTCATTTTACCCTGATCTGTTTGTTAAGACTTGACATTTAATAGTCCTGTTTATTTTTCTGTTTTCTTTTGTCTGCTCTGCAAGTATGGTTTAAAAAAAAAAAAGTTTAAATTTCATTTTTAATTCTACTTGAGATCCTCTAATCAAACCCTTTCAGGCTTTTTAATCCCATCCTCAACATTTTTGCTTTTTCTTTGCCACTTGGATAAAATAAATGAGTGTTAGACAAGCTCTCGTTTTTAAGGGTACAGTATGTCGTATTAATAGTTTAGTTTTTGTACGTAATCGTCACAAGGTTTGGTTCTGACTCAGAGAGGATGATGTAGGATTAATCGTGTTCTTCCTCCGACCCTCACAGATTCGTCTGTGGGTGTTTCCGGAAGGGACGCGAAACCAGCGAGGCGACCTGCTGCCCTTTAAAAAAGGTGCTTTCCACCTGGCGGTGCAGGCACAGGTACGTACTCCTCCTCCGAGCAGAGCGCGTTCCCAGCCGTCCTGCGTTTAACTGCGTGTTGTAGTCGTCCTCCCTCGTCCTCCCCATCTTTCACTCTCCTGGCCGAGCGCCGTCCAGCAGAGCTCTGCCAACTCTGTTCTCGTGAAAACAGCGAGGGGGGCGTGCGTGGCCAGCGCCGTGCTGCTTACAGACACACGGGGGAGCTAGCAGCCTTATGTGATTTCACCACAGCCGCTGTACAAACGATGGCATGCAGGGACAGCGCCCAACCAGTCAGACATGTCTGCGAGCAATGCTTAGAAAACAGCCAGGAGATTTTATTTTAGTAAGCGCCACCAGTTACGATCCCGCTCTGGAGCTGTTCCTGGTATTTTGGGGGTGGGGGGGCACAGATTGACTCCAGAATAACTGACAGCTCAGCTGTGTGTGCGTTTATGAGCGTAATCTCTGAGTGCCTGCACGCGGGAGGTCCCTATTCCCAAGGTGGACGGATTTAAAGCAAACGACACCGCCGAGCTGGAAACGTGGTGCAACCCGGGAAGAAGAAATGTTCTGTGCTCTGTTGTAACCTGCTGCTTAAGATGAGCATCAGTTTGGTTCAGATATGCTGCGACGATAAAGCCCCGCTGCTCCTTATCAGCAAACACAGAAATATTTTCACTGGGGGGAGCTGTTGGCTCCACAGCTCCGGACCCTCGTTTGTGTAGGAGTGCCTCATTTGGATTTGTTTTTGTGTGTGTTGGCGCGAACTCGCAGAATAACTTCGTTTGAGGTCTGGATAATACAATCTGTGTTTTTGGATTCCGCCTCCCTGTGTGAACCAGGACCGCTTCAATCTCCGCGTTCGCTTCTGCCGAGGTATTTGCGCAGCCTTTTCCATTTGTGCCCGACCGGCCCGGCTGAGTGGAAGCAGGACGGCCCCCCCGGGGGTGGGGGGGGGGCGCACGTTTGGCTCAGCCGGTCCTGTCGAAGGGCCACTCGGGGGTCTGGAGGGAGGGAGAGCAACTCTATTGGCTGCAGTGTGCATTTCTGCCCGTTAGTTTCTCATCTTCCTGATGTGCGTACCAACGTTTGTATGATATTTTGGGACAGGTCGTCAGTCTTCTCATTTGTCTTCCAGGCGCCCATCATACCCGTCGTCTTCTCCTCCTACAGCAACTTCTACCTGCGAAAACAAAAGCAGTTCAAATCAGGTAACTCCGTCCGTCCGTTCGTGGCGCGACTCTCGTCTGCAGCGCGTCTGCATGCGAACGGCGGCTCGATGCTGCGTGTGACGGAGCGTTTTCTGTGTCCCCGCAGGGACCATCAGGTTGAAGATCCTCCCGAAGATCGAGACAAAGGGGATGACGTCGGACGACGTCTCGGCCCTCTCCGACAAGTCCTTCCACCTGATGCGCTCGGCCTTCCTCGACATCTCCGACTCCGTCACCCAGAGCAACGGGCCCATGAGGCACTGAACACTGACTGTACTGCCGCCTCTCTTTCTCCTGTGTCCCAGTCAGAGCCCCGCCCTCCCTCCCCCCACGCCCCCCCGCTCCCCTCCCTCCCAGGCTGTCCCATCGCCTGGCCAGGAAACGCCATGACACGGGTCTCTTGTCATGAAAATCTCTTTCTTGTCTAGTCGACGCCTGGTCCGGCCCCGCCTTCCGGGCCTGACCGTACAGCGCAGCCGGTCCCGACCCTCACCGTGCCTGCAGCGCCGGCGCCGGCGGCCGCGCTGCTCTGCACGCCGTGAGCGGAGTGACGGACGGCAAGCCGAGCGGCGTGGATGTGTGTCGTTCTTCATGCATGCCTTTTCTGGACGGCTCTGTCCACCTCCAGCCTGGCCTTGTCCTCTGGCTGGTCCGACTTCACCGCCTTTTTTTTTTTTTTTTTTTTTTCATTTTTTAAAAATTTACTCCTTTCACTTTCAGTTCAGCAGATGAACTTTGGCATTTTGTCGTTTCTGTTCAGTGGGTATTTATGTTTCTCTATCACGCTGCCTTTTTGTTTTAGACGCACACATCGAACTTACCGCCACATCTACTTCCTTCCTCTCCCCCTTCCTGCATTCCAGCCTCTTGCCCTAAAGACAAAAATGAGCGGGGGGTGAGAGGTCGACGCTGGTCGGCCGCGGACTCCGTTTTAGTTCTGTCGCTATGAATTCGCCTCCGTGTCCACAACGGCTCGACCGACAGCTCCGTGACAAAACCCCATGATGTCAGAACGCAGGGAATTGGAGGTTAGCGGACACGGCGTGTAACAATAGCGCCCATCTGTACTGAATCATCGGGCCGATCGGTTCCGTGTCGCGCATCGTCGGTGTACCACCGTGCGTTCTCTCCGTTCCCCTCAAAGATTAGAGATAACAGGCGTCCCATGACTGCATCTCGTGTTTTATCGATCCATCTGGATAATCTTTCTCTTCTTTTGTTTGTTTTAGTCAGATCACAGGTTTCCGCTCCTCGGAAGGAACTCACAGGTGAAGCTATTTAAGATGTGTCAAAAAAAAAAAGGTGAATTCATAAAGTGCAATGTCCGACTGTTTTTAACGTTACTGTTCCAAAGTGCGAGCCACCTGCCGTGCCATGATTGGAGGATTTTTGGGTGGAGGGGGGTGGGGGGACTTTCCAGCCCATTTGTCGACTCACTCGGTCCTGCAGAATCATTGAACCGTCTTTACCAATTACATAATTTATCTTTTACCAATGAGGCGAGGTGGTTGTTGCTAAGAAGGAGCTCTGGAGGACGGTTGAAGGTTCACAACTTGTCACGCTCGTGAGACGCTGCGTCTCAGAGGTTGAATCAATTCTGACGCGTTTGAGTCGTTGAACCTGTTTGCTTTTTTATGATGATGATGATGAAAGTGAATCGTTGTTTTAGCTGTGATGTTCTGATTCAGTTACTAATGAACCTCATAGGGAATCTTTAGATTATTTAAAAAGTTGTGGGAATTTTTGGCCTTAAGTTTGATCGGTTGTCGTCGTCGCTGTTGTCGTTGCACTTTGGCTCGTTCGCTTCTCAGTTGTTGCTTTGTGTTTTTGTACTGACGACGACTTCTATCCAGATTACAGCTGACTGAATTTTATTTCTATTTAATGAATTCACATCTCGGTCTTACATGTTACGTGACTCACTGCCTTCGTGCTTCTTTCGCCCGTCGGACTCCATCTGAGAATGTATTTCAGCGTTCAGGATCTTTGTGTAACCGCGTTTTGTTTTATGTAGAACTTTATTGTTTGCCGCCTTGCATACACTCTGCGTCCGAGCTGGGAGACGCGTCAGAGCGAGTGTAAAATTCAGCCGCTCTGCCGTCATCGTGGACGGACTCATCACACTCTGACACTCTGGTACTCGGCCCGTGCGCTGCTCTTCATGTCGGAGCGCGTCGCCGGTTTTAACCGACACGCGCTGAGCTCCAGGCTTTTAAATACGCGACGGTCAGGGGTTTGGAGTGTGCTCAAGGTCAATATGGAAAACACTCCCCCTACTAACAACAATGATAATCTGTAGTTTAAATATATTTATTGACTGTTTTTTTTTTCTCATGTGCAAGAGCAGATTTATCCTTTGGCAACAAGTGGTTTGAATGTTAAAAAAAACTTTACCAAATTGATTTCTTCCAAAATCTGAACCATATAGTATAAATTTTTACCAATTGATTGTTTTGATCCATTAATTTCCTGGTTATTTTGTAAGCTTTGTGTCTTGAGCTTGAACCAGTGGCGAACTGGCTCTGCAATAGTAGCTGGTTGATTTTTCTTTTTTCTTTTTTTTTTTTTTTTTGGCCAGTCGTTTACAAAACTAATATGTAAGATATTGGAAAAGATTCAAAGTATTCTGAATATTCTTAATAAAGCACTTTTCATGCTGAGTTTGGGTGGAAAAAGTAAAGGACTTTTCTCTGATTTTCACCAAGGCTATTAAATTTAATTGTTATTGGTGGTAGCTTTAGATGGATATGAGAACCAGAGCTGACATCCTGCAGAGCCGTGTGTGTGTGTGTGTGTGTGTGTGTGTGTGTACATATGCACACATGGTACAGATGCCCATTATAGTATCGGGTTAATATCGGTGATGTAGTGTTCTTGATTTCACCTTTTCTGGGTAGACATGAATGCCTTGCAAAAGAATGAATAAAACAAATTATTTTGTATTATTATTATTATTATTATTATTATTCTCTAGTTTCCGTGCACTGAAATGGTTGCTTTGCTTTCCACTGTGATCTGTGCTAAAATCAGTGATCAGAAAGTAAATTTACTGAAGAACTGTTACCTAAGCACAATTTTAGATGTACTTTCATTACTTCAGTACTTCCTTTCAGAGAACAAACTAGTTCTTTTTTTACTCCGTCGAGCTGACCGCCTGTATGTAGTTTAACATTTTGCCTATTGCAAGAACTGCAAAAGCAATTTGTCTGAGCCCTAAAAGTCTTATTTACTTTAAAACAAGTGGGGGGAAAATAAACCTGTTTTTAATAGAAGTTAACTAGTTTTATGGATTTTTCCAGAAAAAGCTGACGTTCTTCTTTTTAAAGCAGTGATCCACCTCTGATTTTTTTTTTTCCCACAATAACATCCATGTTTTATTTCTGAGATAATTCACTAAAATTTAAAAAAATAAATAAATAAATAAAATCCCTCAATCCAGGCCTTAAACCAGACCAGGACTCCAGGATGTAGCCCCGTCCCAAATCACTACAGTACTTTTATTTATGACTTCATCCAGCTCTGATTAAAGCACATACTGTGTATGGCGCAGTGTTGTTTTAGCTCAGTGCTGTGTTTGTCTAATCGTAAATCAACAGTTTCGATGTGATTGTGTTATCCTCCAGTGCTCCCTCTGCGTAAGTGAACACACAACACGTTTCGACTCTGGCTTATTTTTTATTACAAAATGTTACAAAACTAGGTAAAAAGGTCTATTGGAGTCATGACTAACGGTAATCATAATTTAAATAGATAAATACAGATGTCCACATCTGCCCCGGGCTCAGACAGAGGACACAGCTGCACTGATGCAAAACAAACACAGAAACAAAGTGGCCAGTTTAACCCTTCACCCCTGGGGGAGGTGGTGGTGGTGGTGGTGGTGGTGGTGGGGTCCATGTAGATGTTACAGCGATGATGTAAGTGACCCTGCCACAGGTACTGTTCCAAAACGAGAGGATTTGACAGTGATTCAAGAGGAAAAGTAAATTAACCCCCGACACCGGTCGTTCTGTGCGTTAACTTCATATGAGAGGTCTGAAGGTAACCGAGGTTCTGTCGGGGGGTTAGTTCTCCTGGCAGGAACCTGCAGGGGAGGAGAAGAAGAAGAAGAAGAGAGAGGAAGTTATCACAATGAGTTCCACAAGTTTGTTGATTGTAAAGACAGGAAGTGAAATATGTTTTTATGAGGTCAGTCCTAACAGTCAAAGATTGTCATGGTGTCACGTCATGACCATGATGTGATAAAGCCCATAATGTAATATAAACAACCCGCTGTTGTTCCTCTAGCGCCACCATGAGGTGAACATTTATGCTGTTGAATGAATGTCTCAGCAGCACCTCGGTACAGATGTTCATACCCCCCCCCCCACACACACACACACACACACACACACTCACAATCCACCATCCATCCTTCTCCTCCAGCCTTCATCGGGTCAACTTTTATGACCAAATACCTGTAAAATGATCTTTAACGGCCTAATTGGGTTAAAATTTTAGTTCTATGTACTTCAGTTTTAGCATTGGACTTATGTCATTGCCAAAAATGTTATTAGATTATAGACACAAGATTTTATTAAGTTATTTGATTTTTTTTTATTAATCTGGGCTTTAATACATTTGCTTTTATTCAATTATGGAGAACTGTTTGGGCTTTCGTCTGGCCTCTGATTTTTCCTTTTGTTTTTTTTTTAAGAGTTTCAAGGGACGTCGCGTTGTCAGGCGTGCACACACTCACTCACTCAATCAATCAATCAATCAATCAATCGCTCGATCACTCACACGTCCCCAGGCGCTCCTCCAGGAAGCCGATCTGCTCGCTGAGGGAGTCGATGCGGTCCAGCTGCTGGAAGGAGTGGGACAGCAAGGTGGTCTTCTCCGACACGCCCTCGTCCAGCGACAGCGGGAAGAAGCTGTGGAACGGGGCCAGGACCAGCTGCAACTTCTGCACGAAGAAGAGGAGAGGAAGAGGAGAGGGAGGTTGGCCATTACGCACCTCGTAAACAATATAGTTACACTTCACCAGCTACTTTTATTCTTAAACAGGCCGGGTTTTAATAATCCCCGTTAAAAAAAAATGAAAAAGCAGGTCTGGCATTTCAAAGAATCGACGGTTTGGAGATTAAACAGCAGCAAAGAGAAAGAAAGGAGCAGAGGTGAGTCTGAACATGTGTTTTCTCTCGTACCTTTTCCAGGAGCTCTACTCTGTTCCTCAGGCTCTGCACCTCCTCCGTCACGTTCTCCACCAGGCCGAACCCTCCACCTGCAGGAGAGCACAGAGGAGGGCGGTGCTTATGGATCCACAGCGAGAACGATGCAAGTTCAGTCTGCACGTCTACATCCTGCTCTCGTCCATCTCTCAACGCCAGCGAGTCACGGCCGCTGCAGCATCTCGGAACCAGGAAGTGGGCCGCGGCGCTGCAGGGAGACCGGGGCATGTGGGCGGGGGGGTGATGGTTATGGGAACAAGCTAAAAGAGCGGGGTCACCAGAAATAGACGAGCGCTCATTCATTCCTCCTGTGAACGCACCAGGGGTTTACGGGCAAGCGTCCGCCTGCCTGTGCCCGAGGGGCAGGTCTCTGGGGCAAGTGGGACCCACATAGGGATGCAGAATTAGGAACCCCCACCCCCCCAAGACCGGCTGCGCAAAGAGACCGAGTGCGGCTCAATCTCTCCCAGATGTGGTCCATTACCGAGACAGGAATGAGTTGAGAAACAGGGTGAGAAGGAGGAGGAGGAGGAGAGGGAGGAAAAGGAGGTGGAGGGGACTGCAATGACCCCCAGCAGACAGGGTTGACGGAGCTGGAATGAGAACACAAGCATTGGCCAAGACCAGAGTGAAGCGAAGGCAACGCGAGGAGGTGGGGGGGGCAAAGAGTAAAGACACAGAGATGTGGTCCAACACTCAGAGCTCCGGCCCTGAAGTGTTTTAACCCGGTTTGTGTGTTTGTGTCTGACGTGTGTGCGCACAGACAGATACAAGAATGCAGCCTCAAGAAAAAACATCTCTGCTGGCCTTGCATTTTTTTTTTTTTTTTTTTTTTTTGCATCCCAGAGCTCAGCTCCGGTGAAACCAACACACTCCCACAAGTAAAACCTCCAGCGCTTTCACCAAGTGCACAGATCTGTCACGTCCTGGCACATTTCTACATGTGTTTTTCTGCCTTTTTGATGACTCGGCAATACTCGCAAAACTCTCATCCATCTGTATGAGCCTCCTTTTTTTTGAGGGGGGGTTTGAAGAGTCTCATTTCAGCTGAGAGTTTTCACTCTGTGTGAATTTAATTTTCTCTTCTCTGATAAATCGGAGGGAGTTTGGAGCAGAGCCCGAGAAATATGGCACGTTAATATAGAGATATTTCTTCTTTTTTTTTTTAGACTCACAAAATAAATCCCCGAAGCTGGAAATATTTGAGAGCAAACCAGCAGATGACTTCTTTAAGGTTTGCATAAATTCCCAAAAGAGCAATAACGCTGACACAGAATAGGGAATTTTTAAAAAAAGGAATATCCTTGGGGTCAACTACCACATTTGTAGACATGGAGGTGGTGTGTGTTCTTCTGTTGCTAAGATACAGGAAGCACACACATGAAACTCCACTTTTTCAGGGTAAGAGACAACATTGCAACATTTTTTTTGTGTGTTTTCTTTTTTTGGATGGGGGGGACTAATGGAGTGTGCGGGATTGAAAATATGTCTATATTAGCATGGGAGCTCTATTAGAGTCAGATGTTTGCTCTACTCGCAGGACTCGCAGGAGTCGACCGAGTCATTATCAAAGCCCAGACCCGGTTCCCGGTCTCGCTGCGCGGGGGCCGAGTCCCTGCGAGACATCTGTCTGGAGTCGGCACCAGTCGCAGTGCATTATTACTCACGGTACGAGTTGAGAGTGGCATAGCGCGTACCAAAAGTAATAATGGACCGCGAGGCTGGCTATGATCCTGTCTTCTGTGCGCCAGACACTTTGCTGCTGCAAGACACAAAGTCATGGCGTGTGAACACACACACACACATACACACACGTGTGCCGCTCATTTACCCGCATCAGTGTGGCCACCCACTGCTGCCTGGGTGGGAGATGGCGGTGTGGTGGGAGGGGGCGGAGGAGGAAGCCTCTGGCAAGACCGTCCGTCTCCGGCGAGCCCGAAGCCGTCCCCGCACGCGCATCGATAGCTGCCAGCTGTGTTGACGCACTCCTGCGTGCACAGCTGCCGCTCGCTGCACTCGTCCACATCTGACAGAGAGGAAAGACGTCGGTTCACGCGTGTGGACGTGGACGTGCAGAGTTCAGGCGCAGCTGTGCAGGTAAACGTGCGCTCACCTGTCTGGCACTGCTGGCCCGTCCAGCCGAGGGGACACGCACACTGGTTGGGTCTCAGGCAGGTCCCTCCGTTCAAACACGCCTGTCCACACACGGCTGGAAGACACATTTTGAAAGGGACATATTGGCTGCACGTTATGGAAAACTGGTTCCTTTTTTATGCCCAAAAGATGAGGGGATGCATACCAGCCAGAAACATCTGGCCTCACTCTGTTTAACCACACGAAGTCTGTCTACCAGCACCTGTGAAATTAAAGTTTCTCTTCTTTGATCTCTGCAAGTAAATCTAAAAATGATGAAATGTAATATTTCTTGGCTGGGGGCAGTGACTTCCTGGAGTTTTCACGAGTTGCCTGCATGTATCTGGCTAAGAAATAGTCCAGCTTGTATAAAACCACAACTTGTCTTATTTATTTCTTTTGCACTTTATTTTTAGACAGAGCAAGTCCAGCTGTTTCCTCCCCCCTGTTTCTAGTCTTTATGTGAAGCGCGTGTAACCGCTTTTTTTTGCAGTTGATGCAGGATTATTGCACACCTGTGGCGTGAAGCTTCAGGTTACCTTGGTTGCAGTTGTGAGAGTGAAACCTCCTCCAGCCGGGGCAACACTCCGGGTAGAAATGCGAGGGAGACGCCAATCTGCTCACCTGCCGGTAAGCCACTGAGTACACGGTCCTGTGGAGACAAAAAACACACAGGGATTATTAACACTGTCACCACCTTCATATATGTCTGTCAGTGTGTGTGTGTGTGTGTGTGTGTGTTGCTTAACCCCCCTGGGCCAGTCTTTTCTGTCAGACTGCAGGGATGCTGATGAGAGAATGGGAATTTGGGGGAATATTGAAACCATGAACCGCTGACTCCCAAGAGCGTGTCAGGGATGAGATGGGGAGGGATGAATGGAGGGAGGGGGGGGAGTAAGGGGCAGGGGGAAAGATGCGAAGTCACATCTAAAATTTGAACTTCTGTTGCAGCCCGCTGAGACTCTGGTATGTTTGGTTTGCGAGGAGCGAGATCCAGGGCGATAGACCAAGGCAAGAGCTGAAAACAATGTGTTTTCAGAAAACAAAAGGGTCAAATAAATTTCATTTAAAGCGAGGAGAGTCGCAGCGGGATTAAGGGGCCCATAATTGTCTGCGACCTGCCCACACAGCGAGCGAAAGAATGAAAAAAAAAAAAAACAACAGATGTGAAACTGAACTTTAGCGGTGAGGGAAGAGTTAAATGAAGAAAGGATTAAAATGGAGGGAATGTTAAGGGGGGAACAAGAAAGAATCAGAGCTGGAGGGAGATGGAGAGTGTGTAAGTGTGGTGGGATGGTGGTGGTGGTGGTGTGTGTGTGTGTGTGGGGGGGGTGATGCAGTCCAAAATAAACATAGCCGCGGTCTCTGCAGGCAAGCAGTTCATCATTTCCCGTAGTTACACAAAGTACTCGATATTTAGATTCCACCAAGTATGTGCCACCATGACCCAGTTCTGTGCAAAATGTGTATTTGTGTGTGTCTGTGTGTGTGGGAGGAAATCTAGATCTATTTACAACTGCACTCCTTACCCCCATCCCTTCCTAAACATGTTAGGCATTGTTTACCCCTTCATTAAAACAAACAGCTTCATTAGAACAATAGTTCGACACTGCTGCGACCCGAGTCCCCGTCTGCCGGACAAAAGACGTCAAGTTCTGCTGCTGGGTGTTGTTGTGAATGTGTGCCGGTACGTGACCAGATGCTCGCGCCTCACTTGTACGTGCTGCACAGGCGATGCCCCTGACAAAGGGTGATGTAGGGCTTGTGCACCGGCTGGACGTAGGACTCGGTCGCCGTGACGACGCTGTGACGGAGGTCTCGGCCGCACACCCTCCTCCTGCAAAAACAAACCAGAAAAGGGGGATGTTAGCTGAAACATTTAAAAGCTGACCTGAAATACAGACTGTCGGTCGCAAACTGAAGCTGAAACAGGGTTTTACATGAGAAGTTTGACTGCTTAAGTTTCCGGAGAGGCTGTCAGGCCCCGATCTGCTCCTATCTGACTCAGACAGCTTGAGAAAGTCCAGATTAAAGCCTCCATCTTTCTGTTTGTCACCATAAGTTGGCGAGAGGCCTAATTGCTCCTGACTGACCCATGTAATCACTCCTGAATGTGTCAGAATCTGATCTTTGGCCTCTTCAGCTCCATTTGACCTTTCATATGGCTTCTCGGTTTATTTAGGGCCCTCAGACTCCCCCGTGATGGTGCGTCGGGGGGGAGGGGGGGGTCTGTGAACATTTTGCGGTGGGGATGTAACATAACCAAATGACAGGCCATAACAAACACAGGAAGAGCGTTTAAGCTGAGCCGTTACCCGTGGTGAGCGAAGAACTGGGGGGTGCCCATCACGTGAAGGATGAAGAGGGAGGAGGAGAGGAGCAGCGTCTGGTACATCGTCTTTCTCTTTCCCACGTTCCCTCGCTCGGCCTCTCACGCGCACACTCGTCTCTGTGCCAGTCGAAGGGGAGGAGGAGGAGGAGGAGGAGGAGGAGGAGGAGGAGCGGGGAGGGCGGGAGGGAGGGGGGGAGGGAGAGAGAGGGGTCGTGGAAGGCAGCCAACGTCTCCTCGCACCGAAATGCGTAAGTTCTCCCTCCAGGAGGTCGACTCCAGCTACCTGTGAGGAGGGGAAACATGAGAGGAGATTTTAGTTCTGCCGCTGTCTCTTTCACTGTGAAGCTTCTTTTTTTTGGGGGGGGGGGTCCAGCACTTTAAACAGAAACATGAATGAACAGCTCATTCCTCCGCGGCCGCAGGTCAGAAACCATTTCCTTTGAGGAGGCCACAGACCACGAGAGGGATGGACACAGCGCTGTCAGCTGCATCGTGTCCGCCAGAGTCTTCCACCGCTTCCCACTTTCAAAAGCATTACTGCACAGTAAATGCGGGTTTAAAAAAAAGAAAAAAGAAAGGAGTTAACGACCACGTTATAGGAGCTTTGTCGTTTGCCATTAGCGTCTGACGAGGGCAGGTGAGGTGAGAGGGTGAGAAACAGCAGGCGCTGTAAGGAAAACTGGCTGAAGTGGTCGCTCTTCTACGCCAAGCTTGAATCTGAGCCGAGCAATATGGTTCTCAAAAGCAGTTTTTTTATTAGCATTTCCTTCTTTGGTTTTGTTTAGTTTTTTTTACTGTTAAACTGCCTTTTTTAAAAGTTGACCATAATCACTTATGAAATTCAAACTTCTGAACTTCGCCAGTGATTTTAAAGGTCATGAGACCCAGTGCGCTGAGGGAGGGGGGTGTTGCAGATGTAGCATGTTTAGGTACACAACGTCCTGAAGTCTAAGACATTTTTTATGAGCAGCAGTAAAGATCGGACCTTTGTTTTGTTTGGGTTTTTAAGCAAAGGTGTTGATTTGTGTGCAGGAGTGGACCGCAGCTCTCCCTGTGAGGTTAACGTCCCTGCACTGAATGAAATGCTGGACTCGCGCAGTAGATGACGTGTTGCCGGGCAGATGTTTGGATGCTTCCTCGGGCATCAGGAGTAAAAACCAAAATGTGTAACCGACCTCGCCTGAGAGGTCAGCGGATCACAGCGGAGGTCACATTTGTGTGCATATCTGCATCACGTATGTCGTCTGTACACAGTCATGGGTTTGTGAGGACAAAGGCTGAACTCTCCCTGACCTGCACCTGCACATACTGTGAGACTGTAGACAGAAGGACAAGGGGGGGGGCGACCTCTGCTTTCAGAGAAATGTTCTGATCCCTTTGCACCTTATTAGATTACTACATGCTGTACGGGATTAAAAGCCATCCGCCTGTAAAGGAAGAACGCTCGTCATGCAGGACTTCCAGAGCGCCGGAACAAGACACTGAGACAAGCCTCGGGTTGACAGCTTTTGCATGTCTTTTGTGATCTCGCTGCTGGCACGGCGGCGCCTGGAGACGGGACTCCCACATCTAAAGCCTGTGTTCATTCTCACACTACCGCTGTGAATGTGACTCTCAGTGCAATGGCTGAGGGGGTGGTGGTTTGGGGGGCTTGTGTAACAATCAAGCATCATCTCATTGGCAGTGAAAATGGTGCTGCAGGGCCAAAATATTTGTCCAGAAAAAATCATCCTAATCAAATGAGGCGTACAAAAAAAACACCACATATGATTGGATAATAGCTTTGTAAAATTATGTTATAGAAGGTTATTAAATATCAAAGTAAATTTCTACACAAGCCACAAAACTAGTCAAAATTAGTTGGGTAAGATATTTGCAAAACTTTACTCTCAGTAGACGTCATTTCTGTTTTAGCAAAAACGAAAATTATGTTTGTCATCTAAAAGCAAATCTTTGATGACATGACCCGGGGCTGTTTTTCCGCTAAAATTAAATCATTTCTGGCCTGCTGACACATTAGGAGCAAGTTCAGCATTGGCGCGTTTTTTCCCGTTCGCCACGAGAGGGCGCCATTTCACTGAGAGCGACACGCGCACATTCACCGCCTGTGGGACGCTCTCGCGCACACGCACGCGAAGTTACACGCACACACGCAAAACTACGCAAATAAAAAGACTTTAACTCAAAGAGAGAGATAGAGAAAGAAAACAAACAACGCTACACCCGACAACAAGCGAGGATGCCGGACGCACACGCACGAGCCAGCGCGGGTCCAAGGCTTCATGCATGGATTACATTAATAATCACAAACCGTGCGCAATGAACAGTCAGCTGTCCTGAGATCAGATCCGCACGACAAACACAGTCCCGAGAGGCGCCTCGCGGTGCCGTTATATTCCGCCGGTGTCCGGTGATAAAACTCCGCTACCAGTCAGGTTTCTCCTGCAGCTCACACTGTCAGGGCGCATGGGGGGTGATGGTAGGACCTCCTCCCACTCCTCCAGCTGGGTGTCCCGCGGCTCAGACTGCCCGCATTTGGGGGGGACCCGCCTTTGACGTCACAGCCCAGACTACACTGATTTATATACTTTATTATAGTAATATAAATATATATATATATTTTCAATTAATAATTTAACTTCCCAAGACGACATGTGGGTCGAGCGAACTTACAAAAGTGTTTTGTGTTGTTTTGGGTTTTTTTTTTTTTTACAAGCAGCTAAAATTATTAAAGGGTGAATTCACCATTTTAAAAAAATGAATGTCTGACAGGAATTATCTGCTGTGATGTTTCCTCTCCCCTTCTGACATGCCCTCCAGTGCAACTGAAGGCGGGGGCACAGTCTGAGTTTGGTAAGTGCTTGTCTTTTTTTTTACTATGAAATGTTGTGTTTGTTGCTGGCACAGTTTTGCCTTTGTGAGGCTGTGCTGGAAGGATTAGAAGTGGGATTTGTTTAGTTTTTTTGGAAGTGCAGTTTTGGAGGAGATCCTACCTCCCATTGCTGAAGCCTCATATTAATTTAAGATTAACTTTGAAAATAAACGACTGCATTATTGCAGCAAACCATTTCCAATATTTTTATGTGGACATGAGTATTGTTTTTAAAATGGACTTGAAAAATGTTGATCTGTATTTCTAATTCATTTCCAAAGGAAAACTGAAGGAAATATGAGAATTGCAGACATACAGGAAGTTACGTGGGATCATGACTTTTGCAAAAATAAATAGCTTCATAAATTAAATAAATGAAAATCAAACTTTTGAAATTAAGAACCGTTCCTGTATGTGCAAAAGAAACAAATATCTGCCAAGTTTCAATTAGAAATGACCATTGAGCCATTAAGAGCTGCTTTTTTTTCCTGTCACGGTTCCCAATCCTTTTCCTCTGAGATTACGTCCACAGCAAATCAACATTTGACAGGCCTAAATTACTGAACGGATTATTTAACACAGACTTCTTGTCATGCTTTAATTTACTACATGGCCATTTATTCCCATTCGGAAATCAGTTTGTATTATCCATACAGTGTCAATCTGACCTGTAGTTGTGTAGCTGTAGTGTGTAAATTGGATGCTATGTGTTTATCTCGTTAGCATTTTGTTTTAGCTGCATGTCTGCATCTGTAAATGTGTTCTGTGTGCGGCCACTATTCTACATATTAAAAAATGAATTTGAAAAAGTGAAATAAAACTGAAAACAGCTATAGGGGACCTAAATAAATAAATAAATAAATTCTTACCCTCGCGGTATGGGGTCATCAGGTGTGTATGCGTGTGCAGGCTGAGCGGCGGCCATGGGCACGGGCCGCCGGTCCGCTGGTTTGGAGGACTCTTCCATGGCGCCGGTTTCTTTTAAAGCTCGTGCCGGTGGTTGCAAAATTTGAAAAACCTTGCGGTTTAAAAAATGTTTCGAGGTGCTCCCCGTGAGTCGACCTGCGGCAAATGAAATGTCTTTGGGCGTTTTTCAGTTGCTTTTTATGCAGAGCTTCCTGTGGAACGCAGGAATTGGATGGACAATCCCAAACCGGACTTCCTGTGAGTGTTTGCCGCTGATAAAACCCCTCTCCTGCACAAACACTCTCCATCCTGCTCAAACCGCTTTGCGAATCTGATTTTGAGGCATTTTTTTTCTCTTTCCCCCATTGTGGTGCAGACATCTTGAGAGGAGGCTGGGGTGGGGTTGGGGAGCAACGAGCGCCTCCTCTCGCCTTCTCACCTCATGGCCTCCCGCTGCTGCCTGTGTGATCCAGAGGTAAAACACGGGACTCATCCGTGTACTGGAAGGTTGTTTGCGTTCACTGAGCCCAAAGCTGCGTCCACCATCACTTTACTGTTGCGAGGGCAGCTCCTATACGTGTTTACAGTGGCCGAGGTTCACTCTGAGATCAAATCTGTCAAATTGCAGCTTGTTAAAGCCAAACAGTTGCACGATAAGGACGACATTTCGTCTTCCTCCTTCTGCCTGTGCACTTCTATCGCAGGCCAGTAGTTTAATAAATGCTGCCAAAAGCCACAGGGTCATACTCGTAAAGATCTGGGTATCAGCCTGTGTAGCTTTCATAATGCAGTTGGAGCAATATTTCAGAAACACGATCATTAAGAAAACAAACTATTTTCTTGTTGTTCTGGAGTCACAACAGAACAGCTGCTCACAGGTCTGTGCGGTGAGACTGTTTTCTCAACTGCTGTTTCCACATTCGCAAGTTCACTGAAAATTCTTCAGCCCTACAGAGATGTTGCAGAGTTGGAACATTTTTACTGGTTTAGCGGTAAAAAGAACCACAAGAATCCTGTTCACTGATCACTTTATTTATGACTGTCAGGTCTCCAGAACCTTGCAGTGTGCAGAATTTTTATTTTTATTTTTTAGTTCGCTCACAGTCTGAGGTTATGATCCAACACACCTGTCGTTGCAGTAATTCAATAATATGATTTTATTTGAGTTGACAAATTGCTTCTTTTCTTCCCCCAGTCGAGTTTTTCCGCTGGGGTTCAGGTCGGGTGCCTGATGTGAGCTATTAGCGCCGGCGGATGATAACACAGCACCTCCTCCGCCTCGAAGCCGAGCTTGCCCGAGATTAGTCTGACAACCAGGACTCATTTGTCAGTCTTAATGCAGACCCACAACACAAACTCACACCATTACATCTCAATGCAAAAGTGCACACACACACACACACACACACACACACACACACACACACAGGTTTTGTGTTTCTGGTTGAGCGGCTGGGCCTCTCTTCTCTGCAGTGATTGAGTATATAATGTTTGGGGTTTTTTTCATTTCAGGTCTTGTACTGACCAGTGGTCTGACCCTCCCTGCACACAATGAGCAATTTGTACGAACCACTACTACGTGCTGAGGAACCATGGGAACACTTCACTTCGGGGTCACAGGTGAGCTCAAGCCAACACACACACCTTAAAGGCTGATCGCTCAGAGGGGGCGCATTAGAATGTAGTGTGTGCTTATTTGTGAATACACTGGTCTGTGTGTGTGTGTGTGTGTGTGTGTGTGTGTGTGTAACAGAGACCAAAGTATTCAAAGTTTCATTCTTTGAAATCAAGACTTGGCAGACACAAGCAAAGTTTTGCAGTCAGTGTTCCAGATTTGTCCCAGAGAAGATGCGGGGGGTAAAAAAAAAAAAACCTGAAGCATAGCAGCACTTCCTTTTTGAGAGGAAACAGGAAAAGGCTGAGGGACTGAGATTCTGGAGCCTGCACCCTTGGAACAATAAAAATCTCACTTTGGCAGGAAACGGATCTGCGTCAAAGCGAGCTTGACAGATTTTACTAAAGGGCAGTAGCGGTGACCCTGGACGGGGCATGAACAAGAGGGCAGCTGTGCCCGACAATAACTAAGAAAGTTTAAAAAAAAAAAAAAAAAAGCAAGTTCACGCAGTGCATTTTAACACAGATTTCAAGTCAATCGTGCGTAGATAGGTGTGCGCAAAGGAAGCATCTTTGTGTCTGCACAGAAGGGAAGTCATGTCCAGACCTTTACAGTAAGCACAGTGGAGTTTTGTGATAAGAGGAACGAACGGGTTTATTTGAACAGAGAGAAGAGGTCGATGACGTAACATAGATTACATTTGATCGTTCCTCATAAACATATATAAACAAGAGACTCCTGTGTTGTCTGTACCTTTCTGTGCACGTCGGATTGCCCCTGTATCAGTCGGTTACCCTGTTTTTGTGCGCTGGCCTGTCTGTGTGCGGATGCTTTGTGCTCCTTGAATGAAGCCAATCTCTTCCCAACAATAATACTTAGTAATGTGTTGAGGTGGCGTGCGCGAATGCAGGAATAAAGTCGATGCTGACCTCGCAACATTTTTTATCAAGCCTGCTGTGCACGGCTGTTAATCCTGACGTTGGCTGTGTAGCAAAAATAACGCACAAATAGCACCTCGTAATTTTGATTGTAGTGTGTGCCAGTGTGTAACGGTCAAAAAACGCTAGAAAAAACAATCACGCCATTAATGGAGGAATGTAAGTCGGCAGAATGAACGGTGTTTCATGTAACTGCAGCTTTTAAAGACTGGATTTGTTTAATATGGTCATAACACGCATGGCTGTCTGGAGAAGTGAAGCCAAAGTTAATGTTGTGCGATTGTGTTTGTGGTTTACTGTAAAAGGCAGTTGTGCGGCAACATTTCTTCGTGTTAAAGGTCCATGTTACGCTGAATTATCATGCTGTCGATGACTGTTATGTCAGATTTGATCAACTTTGCTGATTCACAAGTGGAGGTGGAGGTGTAATGTGTGTCTCTGCTCTGCAGGGTTTCCATGCTGAGCAGCCAAACAGGACATCCTGTTGTCCAAGGCCTGTCACCGTCCCATGACTCCCCGTTACCCTTGGCACTGGACAAAGCCGAGGCACGCACTCCTCCACAGCCCCCGCTGGAAAATGAAAAGACTTTGCGCCCGTGGTCCCAGCGCTTCCTGTGTCTGCTCCACTTGGACGTCCAGCGGTCACTTCAAAACTACGGCAAACTGCTGCAGAATTCTGCGAGACCCAATCAAAACCAAAAATACCCTCATCTAATTTTGTCCTATGTGTGTACTTTCTTTTCCCGCCCGTGCTGTAGTGCCCCTCTTAACGGCCTCTCCTTCATACAGTATTTCCGTCCCCCCGCTGCCAGCTCTCCTTGTCAGTCTGTCATCAACAGTGTGGAGAGATTAGGGAGTTCAACACATTCCACCAAACTCCACGATTCAGAAACGCATGAGTCCGATTTCATCAAATTCTCCCGCGCTGAGGTTAATATTTGGAACAGCGGCCGTGTCGACTGCGGTCCAAGGTTTCAGAGATCAGTGTCTTTGAGGCTGCGAGAGTGTAAAGCGAGGGGGGCTCTCACCACGCCGCCACAATAATCCGTAAATATATTTCTTCAGCCTTTTCCAGAATGATTTAATGTTCTGCTCCCGCGCAAATATTTATTGCCTAGATGTCACAGTGAGGAGCGTTATTACAAGAAGAAATATAATTTATCTTGGCAGTGAAGTTCGTAGTGTTGCCAACTTTTATGACGGCTTGTCAGCAACAGTATTTGGCATTGTACTGTTTTTTTTTGGTGTTGTTTCCATGAGGATTATCCTTTGATTTCCTCTGTGGATAATTATCCAATTTATGCAGAAGTAGACTAAACAGGGAACGCATATTGACATGAGAACATTATTCACTTCAAAAATAGTTAAAGAGACATGAAACATAAAGGTTTCATAAATATTAACTTTGCTAAATGTGTTTCAAATAAAAGTGCTTTTTTTTTCAAAATGGCCTGACCCGCTGGTCCCAAAGGAGGAAAAATCATGAGGATATATCATCTTGGAACCATGAACAGTGAGGCTACATGTGCCTATTTATGTATGTAGGAGATTATTTCACTGAATGATAGTAAACATCTTGCAGTTGGTGATGGTAGATGATGTTGGTTGATGATGGTTCCTCAGATTCATCAGGGTTCATCCTCCTCTTCAGTTAAGACCAAAGAGTTGGACCAGTTGACCAACAGAGTGACGTTACCACCCCAGGAGCTAAGTAGGCTATGATGCTACAGCTACGCTCTGTTAGCAAACTTTGAACTAACAGCTAAGGACAGCATGATCTCATAACGACAATGCTAACATGTTGATGTTTAACACGTAGTGCGTTCAACATCTTAGTTTAAGTGCTAACACTTTCTAATCACTACTTGTAGGTCATAATCCCAGATCTCAGACGATCTAAACTGGGACCATCAAGATCACCAGTATTCATTCTCTGGGGACCATGACTGCACAAAATGTCATGACGGCATCCCATCAAGTAGCTTCTGAGATAAAACTAAGTTTTATAGAGGCCAGAACTTCTTACAAATATACAGTAAATTTAAAAAAACAACTAGCTCCTGTGGAATGATTAAGAACAGTTATGTCATTAATTTTTTAATTGCTCATTAATCCTGTTTTCTTCTGCACTTTTTTCTCAGTAAATGAACCATGGTGGGCGATCGTAGCCAAACTCTTCACTCATCCCCTTGCCCTCCGCCTTCCCCACTTAACACTGTATCCTTGCTAAATGCATCTGTAAGAATTTAACTACGAGGCTTAACATAAGTGATAAGCTTTCTTCCTGCAGCGACCGACGACGCCCAGCCAGTCGATTTTTATGGATCGGCCGATGCACGCCAGTCTGGAGCAGCTCTGATGACAGCCACAAATAATCATGTCCGCACTCCTCAATGTGGGGGGGGCACTACATCAAAAGGATGACTAAGTGACACGAGGGCGGAGCACAGAGCAGGAAGGTTCCTGTTCAGCCCAGCGGCCATCTGTTTCAGGGCTGTCCTCTGGGAGACGGAGTGCTGGTCCATTAAGACCGAGACCACCCAACACATCGACAGCTTCCTCCCAAGAAGTAAGACTCAAGCTTTGACTCAGTAAAACCTGTCCTACTGTTTACAAGCATGCTTTATTTTCACAAAATTACCAGGTCTGATTCAAGCTCATACCATTATCATTAGCAACATTAGCATTTAACGCAATCAGTCACTTCATTGCTAATCTGAATAATTAAGCGTAATTTCTTCTTTCAGCCTTGGGTGCAGTACGCAGTTGTGCACATTCATTACTTTCACATTTTCACTTTAAAAAAAAAACAGCATCCCAGAATATTAAGGTTTCATTCGAATCTTCCCTGGGGGGAATTGATGGATTATCGATTGCCCTGCAAGGCACAGCCCCAGAGGCCAGAGAGGTCAGACGGCCCCTGGGTGAGAGCCTTAACAAGGCTCAGTTAAAACACACTGAAGCAGCACAGTGGTATAAAACGTTTCCTTAAAGAGTCACAAAATGACCCCAAAGAGATGAAAAATGACTATAAAGAGGCCAAAACTGAGTGCAAAGGGAAATAAAACAACCACGTAAAGGTTGTGATACTTGTCTTGTGTCTCTTTCAGTCTGGGGGCCAATTTTCTCATAGTCCATCCAAGCCTGAGGGCAACTGGAACTGAATTCGATTTGACTTCATACTGTTGGTCATTGAGATAATCCTCTTTACTTTTCTTTCACATCTGTCAAACAAATATTTGGATTTTGATGACCCAACCAAAACATAAACACTCTCTGCGACATTATTGCTTTTTTATATACTTTGAAGTTTAATTTCATGAACAAGGCACAACCCCGACACACACACACACACACATATTCACCAGGCAGCAGCTCGTTCTCATGTTCCCGCTCACATGCTCTTGCTGTGGGAGAGAAGCGGGAACGTTTGATGGAACATGCGGGAGTGTTCGTTCTGCCGCAGGAGGAGCAGCACGACTCCCCCCGCGCTGATGAGAAGTTTACGAGAGTCCAGCTCTGCGTCTGCGACCCCACCCGGCTCGTTCTGTCGGGTTATGACTCCATTCTCATTGATGTGGCGAATTGATTGATTTATTTTGCGGAGGAGCACAGCTTGCGCGGAGAGCCCGGTCCCCGCTCCTGCAGCTCGGTAATGAAGTACAGTGCCGTTTGAGTCGCTGCACGCCGGGCAGCAGCCATCAGCGGACCACAGAGAGCGAATACCAGCTGAAGCTGTTACTTTCTCCTAATGTCTTAATGATGGGTTCATTAAAAAGATATCGAGCGGGCTAACGAAGCACAGATGGCCGAGAAGCAGTTATGGTATATCAGACGGGCTCTGGAGGTGATTTATGTCAAACCGCAGCAGAACCCTGGGAAGACTGAGTAACGGTCTCAACATTACAGCTATTTGATCTCCTGTATGTGCGAGCCAAAGCTCCACTGTCCTTGACATCCTTTTGGTATGAGCGTGATTATCCGCTGTAGCTACGCAGAAATCAAAAGTGACAGTTTGTTTGCCGTTTCTGTGAATGTGCCTGCTGGGCTGAGGGGCAACGTGTGAGGGGCATCGGGTCCCGTAACTCCCCAAATTTCCAAAGAACATGACCCGGGTTTCTCGCTTTGCCTCCCTAATGGTGTCAATCATTTTAAAAAGAGAGTGTGAAACTAAAAAAAAAATAAAATTATGACCTTGTAACCTTTGGAGAGCCCTGCGTGCGCAGCGGCAAAACGCTTCTGTAAACAAGCCTGATGAATGGGCCTCACTTTTTGTGATGCAGCTACTGCACGCTGCTGCACATGGGCTTTATGAGGCGAGGCGCTCGCACAACCGCGTCAAAGACATTAGCGGCGGGGCCCTAATACGCCCACAAAGTGCGAGCGGCAGTGGCCCCCATCGACAAACCGCCTCCGGGATCAGCAGCTCCGACGGCACGGAGGAGACGAGCGTGGAGAAACATAAGGGGGGTGGCATTAAGAAAAAAATGGGGCCGGCGGAGGGCGATAAAACAAGGGAGGGCAGGCTGAGCCTCGCATGCAAGATAAACAAGCCGTCAGCGAAACAATTGTTAGGTGGAATCCGTTTCGTTTTTTTCCTTGCGGGCTCCTCCGTCGTAAAAAAAGAATTTCGTACAAGCACTTAATGCCCTGGCAGTCTAAAAGCATCCACATGTTGTGGTGTGTGTCTTCTCTAATGCGGCGTCTCTTAAAGGAGCAGTTTGAAATTTTGGGAAATTCACACTTGTGCTTTTTTTTTTTAATGCTCAGTTAGATTTGGGGGGGGGACTCACAAAAAGCCCTTTTCCTTCAGCCAGCAGTCACTTAGCAGTGAGAATGACATCAAGAATATTCAAGTCAAACAGTCACTAAAAGGAAAACTGATTAATGGGACGGCTTGTGATGAGGGGGTAACTTCATACAAATGGGGCAAACAAGCTCACATTTCCAAAAGGTTGTCAAAACTGAATTTGGAAAAAAAAATTTCCCTTCAAATCCGTCTTCTGCTGACTGCAGTTTCCTTGAGGGCCGTGAGTGGCCTGAGGTCGTTTCTGGAGAAAAAGCTGTGGGTTTCTCCGGATCTCTTGTGTGTAGAGAACCGAGCATCGTTGAGACGTCCCCAGAGAGACGTACCAATGTGCTAATAAAAGCCTGTGAATGTAGAGGTGCGGTGGCAAAGACATCCTGTCCTCAGCAGCGCGACACAATGGAAGTGTCAGGTGTCCGAGCAGCGGCAACACATCTGCTGAGCCAAGTTCAGTTTCAGTTCAGTTTAGTGTGAGTTGTGCGTCTTCCATATGAAGCCGTTTAATACGGAGACACACAAGCCTGAGCACGCGCAAATACGTATGCACACAGGCTTCCTTTTAAGGGTCAGTGTTTATGTCAGTGCTCTGGAACTGCGGGGCTTTGGTATGTCCCTGGACCCCGGCCTGAGACACACACACACACACACACACACACACACAAGGACAGGCCTGCCACAGGATGTGAAGAGGGTGTGGTGGTCGAGTTTTCTCAGTCTCCCACAGACCCGGGGACACGTACAGGACACGCAACAACGCACACATCTGCAAAGAAACCAGCTGAAATGACACAGGGACGACGGTGAAAACGCATCATCGCCATCGTCGTCCGCAAATGCGACAAAAACAGCAACACACATCCACGGTCCTTTCCCAGCTCGGCGCTCCCTCACGCAGAGGTTAATGAACTTGTTTTGAATTCCTTCACCTTCTTGCAGGAACTACATTCCACAGCCTTGAAAATAGCGGCTAAAACAAAGAGAGGAAGTGATGTGAGAGCACTTCCCATCCACTCCCCTCTGAATTTATCTCAATCCTGCAGACTCGCTCGCCGCCGCCTCCCGCTCGGCCCCACCCAGACAAAAAAAACGTCAGGAAAGAAAAAAGATTTGCTGCTCCGGCCTTTTATCCACGCGCGCATCAGCCCGGTTAACCCCGTGATTTAGCGTCGACTTCCAATCGCTCCCCTTCTTTGATCCTCATCGTCTGAGCCCTCGCTGCTTCTTTCGGCCCAAATGAGTCCTGGTTGTAATTATCCTCAGCCCTCGTCGGCCCGAACTTAAATTTCTCCTCGACCCCTTGACGTAAATGTAGATGTATTGGTGGCGAGAAGTGGAGGATACATCTGTAACATGTGTCAGGGTGTATTTGGCGCTTGATTCAATGCAAACCTGCTGTGACCTGCGACCCCTGATTCATACGGCGTTCTGCTGCAGGGACCGCGGCGGGCGATGGCAGCGGGCAAAGAAAATGTGTTCGACAGAGCTGGGGGGGGCGATTCACATCGGATTTGCTGTACTTTCCCCTCGACTGTTTATTTTGTCATGATTCATTTGAACGTGACAGATGTTCATCATGCAAAATGACTTATTTTAGCAAAATATGCAAACCTTGGCTGGTCGCATAGTGGAAAATATCACTATTTCTTCCACTAGTACACTAGCACAGGTACAGCCGGTTGTCTGTTTAATGTATATTCACTACAGCATGAATGAAATGATTATTTTTCACTTTGGGTTTATAAGCACACAGCTCTAATCCGCAGTTCAAACGGGTGGAAATCGTTTAGCGGGGCTGTAACATGTGGCTTTTTAATGTTGATGTAATGGTTCTGTAGGCAACATTAGAAGTGGGGCGGGGGGGCGGTGGGAGGCAGGAAGCGTCATTTAGTTACCGGCTCAATCTCCAGAAGCAGATCTTCCGGTCAACGGGTGCTTCCCTGCGTTAACGCTACAATAATACATGAGTCATGAGCTCGATAGATGAGGCGATGGACGGGAGGGAAGGGCGAGTGAGACGAGGATAAAAAGCCGGAGTGGAATCAGAAAAGTTTGATATGCACCGGGGGTGTATCTGTTTGGGCAGTAACGCAGCCCAGGGATCAGAAGTTGTGAAAAGGTTGTTGTGATTTCTGCAACTCTTGCACGCAGGACTGTTATTGTAGCATGTAGTGCAAAGGCCTCATGAACAGAGGACGTCTGTAGTTCACTGAAGGAGGAACAACTCTGTACTTCTGAAAATAACTTTTTTAAACGTTCCTCCTCAGGGCTGGCTCAGGACTGGGTTGCACTGGAGGACGTGGAACCAGCCTGATGACTGGGTCTCCTGCTCCTGTGGATGCAGACATTCATGTTTCTGTCCATCCACTTCTCAGTCATCTTCTTCAGTCTCTGTCACCATCTGTACCGTTTCCCAGCGTGTAATGTATACGCTGAAAAACACGTCTCCCGAGAAGGAAAAAAAAAGGATCTCATTGAAAAACAAGATGAAGTGCTGACATCTCCAGTACAGGGAGAGCCCCCACGGTTCAGCCGTGAGGATACATGATAATATGAGTTCATGGTTTCCCTCTCAGAAAAACGAATACATGTTGCACTTTGTAACCCGCGGTGAAGATTTAAAGGCCACTAATGTTTAGGGGGGAGACGATAACCCCCCCGCTCCTGCCAAAAGGAGTTCGGTGAGGTTCCCCCCTTTTAACAAGCCTCTGCAGGCCCCATCCGTCTTCCCAGAGAGCCTGTCAGTCTGCGCTCAGGGATTTATCGGTCTGAAAAATGGACCAGGTCTCACTTGAAAAGACGCCATCAGAGGCTACCGGGCACAAAGGGGCCTAACGCGATTCGTGGTCACAGACGTGGTTGGGGAACACACAAAACCCAGGACCAAGATGCCACAGACCCGCTCATGTGTTTGGGTTAAGCAGCAAAAAAGGCCTCCAGTAAAGCTGTGGAAAGACCAGGTCAATGTTGTATTAATGCTGCGGATGTCTAGAGACAACTATATATAAAACAAAGGCAGAAACTGTAACTGGAGTTAATGAAATACTTTGACACTTTGGCAGGTAATGCTCAGCAACATGTTTCACCATGTTGTGCGCTAAACTTTACTGAAACAGAAGAATAGTGATTACAGAGAAAAATTCTGTATTCATGTGTGGACTCTGTGTCAGTTAATCAGTGCAAACCAGAAGCACAAACATCCAGACACGCACTGGTGTAGATGGTGTGTGTTTGTGCGTGTGCGGGTCCATTGATCGCCACCTTCACCGGCAGCTCTTATCAGCCTCTTTGCCCACTCGCTGTCTGCACCAAGTCACTTTCACAGACCAATCAGCGCTCCTCCTCCCTATTTACTATCTCCGTCCGTGTGTGCGTGCATGTTTTGTGTGTGTGTAGAAGGAGTGGGGGGGGGGTGGGGTCAAAGAGTAAAGGAGTGAGAGTAAATGCAAAGGAATCCCGGAGTTGTGAGGTATAAAGGTTGCCGGTGGCTCTGGCGACCTCTCGCTCTCCATCTTCGTCAGGACGGTTAAAGCCGTTAACTCTTATCTCGCCGCTGAGCCTTTGGTGTCGTCCGTCCAATCCCCTCAGTGTCACCTCACAGTGTGTCTCGTTAAATATCCATTTATAATAATGAATTGGCGAGACCACTTGCCATCTGGAAAAGAGCTGCAACAAAATCCACCTATAAACTTCTTATTTGTAAATGCAGACTTGGATTGTAGAAGCTATTATTAATGATTTCTTTTTAAGATTTGCAACCAACCCACTACAAATTTACATTTAACATCTATCACTGCAAACAAGATGATTTGAGATTAATGCTCTGTTTTGGTCTCTACCAACTCCTGAAGAAATAAAAAATAAATCTGGCCCTTTATCAGCTGAACATTCACCAGCTAGTCCTTAAATTTGTCTGTCTTCTGTTCAAGTCCCAGGCAGTTATTGTGCAGGGTGTTTATCCAGACTTGTCTTTGCTGAGATGAGGGAAACGGGGAAATTACAGTTGAAAAACCAAAACAATTAACTGAAAGGCACTAAAAAGGGCTGCATCAAAATGTAACCGTCGATGAAATGTCTCTTTTACTGCAGGTATCAGTTCTGTAGGACGCTGGTGAAGGACAGCCGGTCGAGCAGGTGGGGGCAGAACTCGCCCTGTGTTTGTTTGTTTACCCCACCCTCCCACCCCCGCCCCCTCCAACCACCTGCTCCTTCTTCCTCCCCTTATTTATTTGGGGTTTCCTCATTTCGCCCTCCGACCTTCTGTCTGTGGCGGGTTGTTCCCGAGCCCCCCCCCTCACAGCGGGGGATTCGCAGATGGTGGTTCACAGGTTTCTCGCTGCAGTTCAGCAGCATCGCAGTCACATTCAGTGCAAAGTACGCACAACAGTGACATCACATGTTCAGATCTGCTGGTTTGTTCGTTTTTCTGTGTCTGAAGTTGAGTTTCTTTAAGACGCTTGCTTGACCTCAGTTCAGTGTGTGTGTGTTTACTTAAGCTTTTTAAAGCAGAAGGACACACACACACACACACCCAAGCAAACATGACTGAAAGGGCCAGTTACCTTGAAGGTCACCACAGGTGTGTTTGTCTGTTCCCGTCCTTTCACTGTTTCTGTTCTTTTTTTCCCTCTCAGCTGTCACCTTGAAACACTTCATAAAAGTCTTTGTCAAAGTTTGGTCACGTGGCTGCGGGGCAACAAACCACGGAGCCATAAATCCAGTTTAAATCACGTGTCATGTCATCACGGTCACAGCTCAGGGATTTGAGTCAGATTTGTCACGATTTTAAAAACTAATACGTTATGCTGCTGTTCAGCTTCAGCGCTTTTGCAAATATGCAGGATTGATTAGCTCACGCCGGCTTCAGGCTGAGTTTGGAGTTCGGCCCCTCCGCCTGGGAATGAAAGAGCGATTCATTTTCTTTCACATACACAACATCATATCCCAGAAGTGTTACACTCAGAAAAAAAGTTGTGTTTTTTTTCTAATAAAAGTGACAGTTATAACGTCTCAACCAACCCCCCTCCACCTCTGGTTGATTTTTTTCTTTGCCGTCATTACCACATACAGATTACACATACGTGAGCGAGTGTGTGTTAATGCAGTGCGATAAAAGTTTACTGGCGTCGGCCCAGTTCGAACCTCGCCGCTCCCTCATTTTACGAGCGTACGTCGTGGCTCGTCGGTCACTTTCGTCAGCTCCCTGGCTCCGCTTCACTCTGTCGTAATCACTGGAGTGGAATGTTTGCACCAATCTGACAGGTCCTCAGTGGATATTATGTTGGTTTTCACGACAAAGTTAATATTCAGAATGAGACTGTTAAGACAAGAGACATTTAGACTTTTACTTTGTTATAAACTGAGATGACTGTAAACTTTGGAGCCTGATTATTCATCTTTATTTGATAACTTATAAAACTGCTGAACCACAGTTAAAGCTTAAACTGAGGAAAACTCTTGTACCATTAAATTAACATTGAATTTGTTAATGTCCATAAAAGGTTGAAAGGTTCCTCACAACTTGACCTATGCAACAGATTCTGCGGTTATTATATACTACATATATCATGTTACTCGGCGTTAGGCATCGTTACACTGCTTGTTCTTTTGTATTAGGATTGATTTAAAGAACTTATTGATTACTTTTACATTCCTTCCTCTCAACCATGTGCAGCCCGAGGTCCTTAAGACCCAAACTTCCTGGCTGCGTTTGCACCTTCACCTGCACGAGGAGGTCAGGAAAGTCTTCTTTAAAAAAGTCATTTCCATCCTGAGCATATCAGCGATTCATCATATACGCTCAACATCTCATTGTCTGTGTGTTTATTTTTGCTGGTTTATTATTCTTTGGGCTCCAGATGGTGGTAAAAGCGACCCCCCCACACACACACCACCATGAAAAAAAATTCAAAACAAATCACCGATCGTTGTGTGGTTCCCACGCTGGTTGACAGGTCTTTTAATTCACAGCCGTTAAACAACAACTACTTAAGAGATATTCATTTTCTGTGATGCTGTAAAAGTTTGTTAAAAGATTTTCACTTGTGAAAACAAAGCCTCCTGTCCTGGCTCGTGATCGTGTAACAGGTCACACATGCATCTACCTTTTTCAGGAAACAACATTTGTTGCTGTTTGTTGTCGGCCCCCTCCTCGGCCCGGCCCGCTCTCCATCTTCTTCCTCGGTCTGGGAGGTCTGCGGCCGGGAACGTTCACCACCTGAGAGAGGAAGAGCGAGGCGGATGCTGGGTATGAAATCACTTCCTGCTCAGGGTCTGAATATAGTCCTGATGGGGTACAGAGGGGATGTTTACATGCTGGACTGCAGGGGCTCCTGACACAATAGGAACAGCTCAGAGTGTGTTTGTTGAATGACGGCAAGCATTGTGTTGTAGAAATGTATCCTCCTTAACTCTCCAAGTCGAGCTCCCTTTGTTTCTCCGCATTGTCCTGATGCATGCTGGGATATGTGTGTTCCTATTTTGCAGGGGAACATTCGGCTTTCTGCATCGCCTTCGTCATCGCGTCTCATCTGCGGACTGGAACAAGTGCAGCAGGTTATCATCTTTTGTCTTTATGCAGCTCGACATTTCTTTGGCAGAAAACGCAGCTCAGTCCTGCAGGGAGCGAACAACTTGAACACACTGTTGTTGAATTATTTTCCAGGCTCACAGAGAAGTATGAGACCTGAGAGCAGGTGTTCCAGGTTATCTGTGTCAAATGGACTCTTCCTTCCTTCCTCTCTGAGCCACATCTTGGCCTGTTTGATGGACTCATTCGCGTTCCCGGGCCAAAAGTCCATAAAAGTTTCTCTCCACTCTGTGTGTGTGTGTATGTGTGTGTGTGCACATGTCATACAATATAACACAAACACACATGCACAGACATAAGCACAGTTGGTCTGGATTCTCTCGGTGATGGAGGATTTTCCCCGTGTTTTGGGTGATTTGAGAAAAACATCACCCCCCTGTGACCTGCGTCCTTTTCACATATGAAATATGCATTGACCCTTTTTTCGACATAAACTTGGGGGTAGTGCAGCATCATTTACCATCATATATCAGCTTAAATAAATCTGCTGGAGTAAAAAAGTACATTATTCCTCTGTGGAATATGAAGGAGTAGAAGTATTAAGTCACAAGTACTTCAAGATTGTGCTTAAGTGCAGTAGTTGTGGGAACGTAGTTGAGTGAATGTACTTGAACGACTGGTCATTTCATCCACTTGAGATGAAGATATTGATGAGACCATCTTTAAAGTCTGAGAAAGACTTTTTTTAATTCATGGAGTGACTTTTAAAATATTTCAGTTTATTTTTACATTCTCCTTCTGTGCTGTTTCCCCTGACAAATCACAGAGCTGACTTAACATCCCCAGGTTTTCCTCTCACCACCACAGCTTAATTTTGGTTAAAAAAAAAAGCTTAAACAATGAATGTGTATTTAAATATGTCATTTTTTTCTCTTTTAGTTCCTGTTCCCACCGTGGTGAAAGCCTGTGTTCTACTTCCCAAAAGACATCAGAACCTGCAGCGCGAGGGAAAAACGACCTGGCAGCCAAAAGCGGTGAGTCCCACCTAGTGGTGTTAGAGGGTGTGACAATTCAAACGCACACCCCTGCTTGTTATATAGGGGTTAGGCACATTACAGAACCATAGGAGGTTATTTTTAATACCCAGTCTGAATCGTAGGATTTTTATCTTTGCACATATCTAATTTTTTTCTCCATCTGTCTCACCTTCCAGATCAATTGTCCTCGTGATCATCTCTCTGCAGATCGCCTTCACAGGAATGCCACGCTGTGGGGCAGGTGGGGGTTGTTAAGCTGGGGGTTAGATGAGGTGAAGAGAGGCGGAGCTGGGGTCAGCGTGTGATGGCAGTTGTCCTCTGTTGATAGAGAGCTTAGAGGTTGACCTGTCCCCTCTGTTTCCCCCTCAAAGCCACATGTACTGTCTCCCATTCTTGACCCACTGAGGGAACCAGAATTTAGACAGACTCAAAGTGGAGAAAAGATCTCCAGTCAGGCGTTAAGATGTGACTTTCTCATCCTCCACATCCCCTGAGGTAACGGGACAGTGGTATTGGGTTGAATTAGTTTTGCAGGTCCTCTAATGTTGCCATATATTTACTGTACAAATGGGAGACCGACTGCATGGGGAGGCTGTTAATACCCATACTTCAATTTTGTTAGAATAACATGGGATGCTCTGTAACTTTTTATGAAAATAAGAAATGTCAGTTTAGTTTTGGTCCAGCAGATGGCAGTGTTTACCCTCTGTGTAATACTGGTCTGGCAGGGACAGCATGACAGCATGTGGATGTGTTTAGCTATTCAGGAACTGATCTGTGTGTGTGTGTGGGTCCAGAACAGTCTCCAAAAGTATTGAGGTCAGTTCTTAGAAATGACTTTTTAAGCTTAAAACAGTCTGTGAACTCTTAAATGTGTCAAATACAATAAAACATTTGTAATAATATAAAGTATGTTTTAATAGGAGAAGTTGTAAATGCTGCACCTATAAAATAAAAATGTCCTTATATCTTAAAACTACATTACCTTGTTGTTGCATAATTTGATATTAGAAAACATTTTCCATGTTAATGCCAAATAATATATTGGTCAACTTTATTCTTCCCAACCAAGAAACCTTTCACCTCTTCTTGCTTCACTTTCAGACTTTTGAAGTTGGTCACTTTTAAAGCAAAGCATTGTGCAAGTCTTGTTTTCTAAATATAGTGTATCCTGATATTGCTGCTCCATGATCCCAGAGTTTAGGTTTAAATCAATCTTATCTTTCTTTTGCAATCAGAAGCCCTTTGGAGACCTTTGCTGCAAGCCATGGAAGGTTTGCAAAATCAGTACGTTTCATCATTAAATCCATCGTTTAGGTAAGCTGCTCCTGATCTGAGTTTAAACCTGTGGTTCTGCTATATGTGTTAACAAGGATGGACTTTGTTGCTCACAAACTCGACAGCATCCTGAAATCACAAGAGCCATTCGTAAAATATGACTGAGCCATGGCTTCTCCTTTCAGTTGCATTTGTTTCAAAGCAGCATAGCCAGAGGTCATTTCAGTCTTTCAACATCAGGCATGTGACCTAGTCATCTATCTCTACCTTGAGTGTTTGCAACATCAGTCATTCATCTCAGTCTGCAGCATCCTCCGTGTCCTGTCTGCTCCATCACGTGGCTGTTTCGCCAGGATTTCAATACTGTGGCGTTTTTTTGGTCCTTAAAAAAAAAAAAAAAATCTAAAATAGTAATAGAACTCTAAACTGCTGTTTATATACTAATACAAATAATAATAATAATAATATTAATAATGATAATAACAACAACAACAACAACAACAATTATAACATGTGGTAGTGTGGTATAACTGCAGAGAGAGAGAGAGAGAGAGAGAGAGCCCAGCAGTCTGAGGTTAGCATTAAGTTAAGATTTCAAAAGACCTTGCCCTGGATTTCTACCTATGCATATTGCTAAGATCTAATTTCACCCTGAGATGTTTCTAAATAAGGACTTTGAGGTCATCAGTCAAGTGTTCTCATAATAAATACACCGATCAGCTCCAACAGGCTGATGGTGTAGCTTCAAAAAGAACTTCTCATGGGAATACTCAACATCTTTCCAGTGATCTTACACAACTGTCACAAAAACGAAACAAAAAAACACAACAATTTAGGTCAATACTTCCGAAGACCTGTGTTCCTTCTTGCAGTGAAGACAGATAAGAGCTGCAACAGCCATTGATAAGAGATGAGATACATTCTAAGGGTCAACTTGGTAGTTTCAGTTTGGTGCCGTAAATTTCTACCTCTAAACTAAATCTGGTTAAATTTGTTGGGAGATTTTTTTTCTTGTGTTAAACTACTAACAGTTAAGTTTTTCTTTTATCTAGTGAAATATCTGAACATGAGGTTTTTCTTTCCCAGACGATGAATCCTTTCGTGACCTCCTGACTTTTCCTCTGCTTTGAGGTTGATATTTTAACATTTTCATCGACATGTCTCCACAATAACTGGATGGACTGACATTTTAGCCACTTCTGGTGCAATAACAGTACTGTGCAATCCCCCTTTAAATAACCAATAAATTGAGTTGAGATATCAACACTCACTGGAGGCAATTTTTATATCAGCGCTTGATATTCCACCTGCAGGGTAATACATTCCAGGTACTTGATTCAATATGAACCAAAATTAGCCAACAGTTCTCCGAACTGTCGTGGTGTTGCTACACATTGTGATACTCTCAGTATTTGTAGTGTTATATCATTGTTTGCTCAAAGAGCTGCCTCAAATTTACACAGCCAGCTCTCTCCCGCTGATGCAACGGCCGAGAGACGAATCTGGTTTCTGTTCAGCCAGATGAAATTGAAGTGTTTTGTAAGGTAATCTTTTGTTATTATTACTGGACGACTGAGGGCTGCATGAGCAATCCTCCTGAAAGAAAAGATTGTATGCGTGCAAATATAAACACGTTCTTAACACTACATGAACACACTGCAGAGCTTTTACTTGATGAGGTCAAGTAGGAGCTGATATAAAAAGGTGATTTCCGTATGTGCCAGTTGAGCAAAAGGTTACTGTGTTGCCTAAGAGAACCTGTTTGCATTAGTCACGCCATGCGGAGCTCGCTGAAACACGCCGCACTGCCATTAATCATGTTTTTCGAGGAAACTTTTTTCCCAGGAGCCTATGCTATATTTGAATTGGCTCTGCTCTCGGTGCAGAGTCCCTGGCGCTGTGCGGACATGTATCTAAATCATCTGGCATGGCCCTGTCAGTTCACTCCACACACATGTAATTGAAAAATGGGTAATTTCATGCTCTGCGTGATTATTCTTTCTGCTGGGTGAACTCCTCACGTGTGTGCTACAGCTTCAGGTGACTGTGGCACAGTGAGACTGCTTTAATTTCATATGTTTCTTAAATTTTATTCAAGCCTGCATGTTTCACTTCACTTTCTGACTGTTTTATGCCTTTGACTCTGGGCCAACTGTTGCAGATTGTGCTGTACACAGTAGTTTTCCTTCCTTTCAGCCCAAATGATGAGATCTTGTAATCCCCAGTGCTGGTCAGGCCTGGTCCGCTTTACATTGAGAGCATTAAGGCAAAAATACATTTCATTAGATCGTTGCAGATGTACGTCAAGTTGGACCTGAGCCTAAGAGGATTGCGTCTCTGTGTTTAGAGCATGTTGCATGTTTGACCTCACACATGACCGGCCCAAGCTGCTTCACTGCAGTCCGACATACATACATACAGAGATCACAACCCCAATTTCTTTACCTCGTGAAATTGCCATCTGGACTTGGGGCATTTTGGGTTCAAAGCTCCTTAGAGAAAATTCTAACAAATTCCATCAGCCTATACATCCGTGAATGTATAGCACAACTCATGTATGTCCACAGAATTGCAATAGATGTGGTAATCCAGATTACAAAGCTTGTTTGCCAATGTTGTACTTTGCTTTGCTGCATTTGGAGCACACATGTAGACGCTTGCATTTTTTTGAACAGAAAAAAAAACATTTGTATTTTGCACAATCAATTACTGCTTTAAGGAAACTGTTTTCATTGCAATTGTTTGTTTTCTTGCAGAGACTCCACTGAGAAGATTGATGCCACTCTCATGTCTGTGTGGTAGTCGCAGTGTAAAGTGTCTTTTTCTGTCCACACACAGACCAATGGCATGTAAAAATAACAATTGTGGTTCAGCTAAGAAACTGCCCTGCCTGTCCAGCCTCCTGTGGGTTTGTGCGCATGCATTTGTCCTGCTTGTATGTTTTGGAAAAAAACATTTCAAATCAGCCCTGAAAATCCCTTTACGCTCTCTGTTGTACCTGCTCATATTCCCATTGTCTCTCATTTGATGATGGTTTTAACTCTGTGGAGCTCCGACTCTGACATAACTTGCCGGCTCAGAACAGGAGAGCACAGGCTCACTGATGGGGATTACAGCTCATTCTTCAGAGCGCTGGGTTTATTTTAGGGTCTGACTGGATAGAACAGGATTAGCATCACAATGAATCCCTGGGCATTCAAACCCAGAGGTCAGCTCCTCTTTGACCTTTGACATTTGAAATGCTTATAAATCCCCAACTGTGTTGTGATAGCTAAACATAGATTTGATCAGCTGTCACTGCAGCGAGGTGTCAGTTTTTGATAAGTGCCATGGTCTTTTAGAGGAATGGCCCAGCTGGTGACAGGTTGTATCAGTGCATTTTTACAGCATTCTCTGGATTTACTGTACAGGAGAAACTGATATGTAATGGCCTCACTGTATATTGTACAGTTTGGCACTATTACAAATATGCTCAACTAATTATTAGCAGTTTCTGTCTGTCAATTCTGTTTGCAATTGCTATTCTGGGCTGACATGTTTCTTGCTATTGTCTTTTTTTCACTGCTGCTGTCATGGCGCAATTTCCCACTGGGACAAAAGAAGGATTATCTTATTTTATCTTATCTTATCTTTTGTATCTAATTTGTAAGCAGATTTGTGAAAATATATGGACATATTCATGATGAAAATAATGGGAGACCTTTATAGTCACCAAGCTGTTTTTTCATCAGGAGACATTATTATAATAGTATCTGTAAGATCTGACGGTTATAGATTCATTTAACTGTTAAGTTTAAATAATGACATACACTTCTTTTAAGAACTCCTGAAGTCATCTATCACCAGTCAAAATGATCACACTCGAGATAGACCATATGCTTTCAAATCTACCAGACACCACATATTGCTCCGGCAGGAGTTGGTCAGTCAGGATAATGCCCCTGATTATTGATTAACAATCTGAATATTTACAGTGCGCACATTTCTGCAGGGTAGTGCGGTGTGATGCACTCAGCAGAATGTGACTCTAGGCACTGAAGTCATCATGTTGCTTTTGACATGTCTTGTAAAAGTGCAAGCTTGGTTGATTATGGTGTGACTAATCAGGCTATTTCTCTCAGGGGTCCAATACCGATAAAACTGCACACCTGAAGGCCTACCAGTATGACCATATGTTGGCCACTGGGCAATAGTGTGTGTGTATGTGTGTGAGTCGATTTATTTTGGATTTTTGGAGCAGGTGACTGGTTGCAGTTTCCCCTAGATTCATTGTAATCACATTCAGTCGACACTCAAGTCTTTAGTGGCCATGTTCTCAGAAGCAGATTGGTGCCCTGTGCTTGGTGAAACTCAAAACATGTCTTTCTGTGCACCTGCCCATGTTCCAGATTATCGATTGTTCCAGGTTTGTTACTTAGCATACATATCAAGATAACTCATAGCCCAGCTTCTTGGAACATAGATTGTTCACACATACTTGAGAGGACAAAGCATGCTGACATTTTTTACTGGAGACAAATAAGGCTTTCTGATGAACTACTCCTTTTGTAAAGTTGTGCCAAGTTTGGTAAATGAGATCATTATGGAGACTGAATTGAAGAAAGAAATGTGTGTCACTGAATATGACAAACTTGCTCAAAACTGCAAAAAATGACCAAAAATAAAAAGTGCTCGAAATGCCCCCAAACTTCAAAAAACACTGTTTGAACACCTCTCCATAGCATAACAGGTGTTAAAAATGCAAAAAATGTCAAAAAAAGGTCATATTGTAGGATCACCCAAAACACAAAAAAAAAATAGTTTAGTATGTCAAAAACTGCAAAAATGACCAAAAATAAAAAAAAAAAAAAATGCCCCAAAAAACTTCAAAAAAACACTGTTTGAACACCTCTCCATAGCATAACAGGTGTTAAAAATGCAAAAAAAAATGTCAAAAAAAGGTCATATTGTAGGATCACCCAAAAAAAACAAAAAAAAAATAGTTTAGTATGTCAAAAACTGCAAAAAAAACCCAAAAATAAAAAAAAAAAAAATGCCCCAAAAAAAAAAAAAAAACTGTTTGAAAAACCTCTCCAAAACACTGTTAAAAATGCAAAAAATGTCAAAAAAAAAAACTGTTTGATACCTCATAGGATCAGGGTGTTAAAAATGCAAAAAAAATATTGTAGGATCACCCAAAAACACAAAAAAAAAGACATAGTTTAGTATGTCAAAAACTGCAAAAAATGACCAAAAATAAAAAGTGCTCGAAATGCCCCAAAACTTCACAAAACACTGTTTGAACACCTCTCCATAGCATAACAGGTGTTAAAAATGCAAAAAATCAAAAAAAATCATATTGTAGGATCACCCAAAAACAAAAAAAAAAATAGTTTAGTATGTCAAAAAAAAAACAAAAAATCACCAAAAAATAAAAAAACCAAAAAAAAAAAAAAAAAAACTGCAAAAATGAAAAAAAAAAAAACTTGCAAAAATCTTTGAAAAAAAAATAAAGGTGTTAAAATGCAAAAAATGTCAAAAATCACCCAAAAAAAAAAAAAAAAAAAAAAAAAAAATCAAAAAAAAAAAAAAAAAAAAAAAAAAATAAAATGCAAAAAAAACACTGTTTGAACACCTCTCAAATGTGCTAAAAAAAAATGCAAAAAAAAAAAAAAAAATATCATCATAGCAAAAAAAAAAACAAAAAAAAAAAAAAAAAATAGTTTAGTATGTCCAAAAAAAAAACTGAAAAAAAAAAAATAAAAAAAAAAAAAATGCCCCAAAACTTCAAAACTTCAAAAAACACTGTTTGAACACCTCTCCATAGCATAACAGGTGTTAAAAAAAATGCAAAAAAATGTAAAAAAAAAAAAAAAAAAAAAAGGTCATAAAATCACCCAAAAACACAAAAAAAAAAAACACATAGTTTAGTATGTCAAAAAAAAAAATGAAAAAAAAAACCAAAAAAAAAAAAATGCTCAAAAAAAAAAAAAAACTTCAAAACTTCAAAAAACACTGTTTGAAAACCTCTCACATAAAACATAACAACAAAAAAAATGCAAAAAATAAAAAAAAAAAAAGTCATATTGTAGGATCACCCAAAAAACAAAAAAAAAAATAGTTTAGTATGTCAAAAACTGCAAAAAAATGACCAAAAAAAAAAAAAAAAAAAAAAAAAAAAAAAAAAAATGAAAAAAATAAAAAAAACTCGAAACCTCTCTCACAAAACACTGTTTGAACACCTCTCCATAGCAAAACAGGTGTTAAAAATGCAAAAAATGTCAAAAAAGGTCATATTGTAGGATCACCCAAAAACACAAAAAAAAAATAGTTTAGTATGTCAAAAACTGCAAAAATGACCAAAAAATAAAAAAATGCTCAAAATGCCCCAAAAAAAAAAAAAAAACACTGTTTCTCTCACAACACCTCTGTTAAAAAAGTGTGTCAAAAAAAAAAATCAAAAAATAAATCAAAATTAAAAAAAAAAAAAAAAAAAAAAAATATGTCAAAAATTCAAAAAAAAAAAAAAAAAAAAAAATAAAAAAAAAAACTGTAAAAAAAAAAAAAAAAAAAAAAAAAAAAAAAAAAAAATGCACCAAAAAATGTCAAAAAAAAAAAAAAAATGTTTGAAAAAATCAAAAACACAAAAAAAAAAAAAACAAAAAATTTAAAAAAAAAAAAAAAAAAAAAATGTCAAAAAAAAAATGCAAAAAAAAAAAAGGTCATAATCAAAAAAAACAAAAAAACGCCCCAAAAAAACTGTCAAAAAAAAAATGACCAAAAATAAAAAATGACTTTTTTGCCCAAAAACTTCAACTTCAAAACACACTGTTTGTTTGAACACCTCTCCATAGCATAACAGGTGTTAAAAATGCAAAAAATGTCAAAAAAAAGTCATATTGTAGGATCACCCAAAAACACAAAAAAACCCATAGTTTAGTATGTCAAAAACTGCAAAAAATGACCAAAAAAAAAAAAAAAAAAAAAAAAATCACAAAAAAACTGTTTGAACACCTCTCCATAAAAAACAGGTGTTAAAAAAAAAAAAAAAAAAAACAAAAAAAAATGGATCAAAAAAAAAAAAAAAAAAAAAAAAAAAATGCAAAAAAAAAAAAAAAAAAAAAAATGTGTCAAAACAAAAAACAAAAAAAAAAGCTCAAATGCTTCAAAACTCAAAAAAAACACCTCTCATTCAAAAGGTGCAAAAAAAATGTGTTAAAAATCAAAAAATGTCAAAAAATCATCAAAAACAAAAAAAAAAAAAAAATGTTAAAAAATGCAAAAAAAACCAAAAACCAAAAAAAAAAAAAAAATGCTGTGAAATGCCAAAAAACAAAAACTTGAACACCTGTCCATAAACCTCTCATGTTAAAAAAATGCAAAAAATGCAAAAAATGCAAAAAATGTCATAAAGGTCATATTGTAGGATCACCCAAAAACACAAAAAAAAAATAGTTTAGTATGTCAAAAACTGCAAAAAATGACCAAAAATAAAAAAAAAAAAATGCCCCAAAACTTCACAAAAACACTGTTTGAACACCTCAAAACACCTTCAAAACATCTTAAAATTAAAAACAAAAAAAAAAAAAAAAATAAATAAAATAAAAATCACCCAAAAAAACAAAAAAAATCATAAAACAGTATGTCAAAAACTGCAAAAAAAAAACCAAAAAAAAAAAAAAAAAAAAAAAAAAAAAAAAAAAAAACTGTTTGAAAAAAGTGCCTCTCCAAAAATCAAAACACTGTTTGAAAACCTGCAAAAAAAAAAAAAAATCAAAAAAGTCATAAAAAAAATAGGATCACCCAAAAAAAAAAAAAAAAAAAAAAAGTATGTCAAAAACTGCAAAAAAAAAACCAAAAAAAAAAAAAAAAAATGTCAAAACTGCAAAAATGACCAAAAAAAAAAAGTAAAACTTCACAAAACACTGTTTCCACCTCTCCATAGCATAACAGGTGTTAAAAAATGCAAAAAATGTCAAAAAAAAATATTGTAGGATCACCCAAAAACACAAAAAAAAAAAAGTATGTAAAAACTATGTGAAAAAAAAAAAAAAAAATGCAAAAATGCCCAAAAATTCAAAAAAAAAAAAACACCTCAAAACAACACTTTGTTAAAAATGCAAAAAATGTCAAAAAAAAATCAACAGCATAAATCAAAAAAAAAAAAAAAAAAAAAAAAAAAAAAAAAATCAAAAAACAAAAAATGACAAAAATAAAAAAAAAATGAAAAAAAAAAAAAAAAAAAAAAAAAAAAAAAAAAAAATAAAAAAATGACCAAAAAAAAAAAAAAAAAAAAAAAAAAAAAATGCAAAAAAAAACAAAAAAAAAAATGAAACACCTCTCCATAGCATAACAGGTGTTAAAAAAAAAAAAAATGTCAAAAAAGGTCATTAGTAGGATCACCCAAAACACAAAAAACACCATATTTAGTATATGTCAAAAACTGCAAAAAAATGACCAAAAAAAAAAAAAAAAAAAGTGCAATGCCAAAACTTCTTCTTCACAAAGGCACTGTTTGAACACCTCTCCATAGCATAACAGGTGTTAAAAAAAAAAAAAATGTCAAAAAAGGTCATATTGTAGGATCACCCAAAAACAAAAAAAAAATAAAAGTTTAGTATGTCAAAAACTGCAAAAAATGACCAAAAAAAAAAAAAATCAAAAAAAAAAAAAAAATTAAAACACTGTTTGAACACCTCTCATAGCATAAAAGGTGTTAAAAAAATGCAAAAAAAAAAATGTCAAAAAAAATCACCCAAAAAACAAAAAAAAAAAAAAAAATAAAAAAAACAAAAAAAAAATAGTTGTAAAAAAAAAAAAAAAAAAAAAAAAAAAAACAAAAAAAAAAAAAAAGGTCAAAAAAATAAAAAAACACAAAAAAAAAAAAAAAAAAAAAAATGACAAAAAAAAAAAAGTGCTCAAAAAAAAAACATTCACAAACACTGTTTCAACAACAACACCTCCATAGCATAACATTGTTAAAAATGCAAAAAATGCAAAAAAAAAAATAGTCATAGTAGGATCACCCAAAAAACAAAAAAAAACCATGCAAATAGCCATATCAAAAAACTGCAAAAAACTGACAAAAAAAAAAAAAAAAAGTGCTCAAATGCCTCAAAACTTCACTTCACAAAACACTGTTTGAACACCTCTCCATAGCATAACAGGTGTTAAAAATGCAAAAAATCAAAAAAAAAAAAATATATAAATCATCACCCAAAAAACACAAAAAAAAAACCATAGTTTAGTATGTCAAAAACTGCAAAAAAAAACCAAAAAAAAAAAAAAAAAAATGCCCCAAAAAAACTGCCCAAAAAAAACACTGTTTGAACACCTCTCCATAGCATAACAGGTGTTAAAAATGCAAAAAATGTCAAAAAAAAAATCATAAAAAAATCACCCAAAAAAAAAAAAAAAAAATATGTTTAGTATGTCAAAAACACAAAAAAAAAAACCAAAAAAAAAAAAAAAAAAAAAAAATGCCCCAAAAAAATCAAAAAAAAACTGTTTGAAACCTCTCAAAAATAATGCTCAATGTGTTAAAAACTGCAAAAATGTCAAAAAATAACAGGTGTTAAAATGTGCAAAAAATCAAAAAGGTCATATTGTAGGATCACAAAAAAAAAAAAAAAAAAGTAAAAGTTTAGTTTAGTATGTCAAAAAAAAAAAATGACCAAAAAATAAAAAGTGCTCAAATGCCCCAAAACTTCACAAAACACTGTTTGAACACCTCTCCATAGCATAACAGGTGTTAAAAATGCAAAAAATGTCAAAAAAAAAATGGTCATAAAAAAATGGATCACCCAAAAACACAAAAAAAAAAACCATAGTTTAGTATGTCAAAAACTGCAAAAAAAAAAACCAAAAATAAAAAAAAAAAATCAAAAAAAAAAAACTGTTTGAAAAAAAAATAACAAAACACTAAAAAAAAACTGCAAAAAAAAAAAAAAAACATAAAAATCACCTCAAAAACAAAAAAAAAAAAAATTTATAAAAAAAACAAAAAAAAAAAAAACCAAAAAATGCCAAAAGTAAAAAACCCAAAAAAAAAAAAACCAAAAAAAAAAACTGCAAAAAATGAAAAAATAAAAAAAAAGTCTCAAATGCCCCAAAACTGCAAAAACTGTTGTTTGAACACCTCTCCATAGCATAACACCTCTCCATAGCATAACAGTGTTAAAAATGCAAAAATGTCAAAAAAGGTCATATTGTAGGATCACCCAAAACACACAAAAAAACAAAAAATAGTTAGTATAGTATGTCAAAAACTGCAAAAAATGACCAAAAATAAAAAAAAAAAATCGAAAAATGCCCCAAAACTTCAAAACAAAACACTGTTTGAACACCTCTCCATAGCATAACAGGTGTTAAAAATGCAAAAAATGTCAAAAAAGGTCATATTGTAGGATCACCCAAAAAATGTCAAAAAAAAATAGTATAGTTTAGTATGTCAAAAAAAACAAAAAAAATGACAAAAAAAAAAAAAAAAAAAAAAAAAAAAAAATAAAAAAAAAAAAAAAAAAACTGTTTCAAAAAATAAAAAAAAAAATGTTAAAAAAAAAAAAAAAATGCCAAAAACTCACAAAAAACATATTTGAACACCTCTCCATAGCATAAAAGGTGTTGCAAAAAAAAAAAAAAAGGTCAAGGTCAAGGATCACCCAAAAACACAAAAAAAATAGTAGTTTATAGTCAAAAAAAACAAAAAATGACCAAAAAAAAAAAAAAATGCTCAAAATGCCCCAAAACTTCACAAAACTGTTTGTTTGACTGTTTGAACACCTCTCCATAGCATAACAGGTGTTAAAAATGCAAAAAATGTCAAAAAAAAAAAGTCATATTGTATCATCAAAAAACACAAAAAAAAAAAAAAAGTATGTCAAAAACAAAAAATGTAAAAAAAAAAAAAAAAAAAAAAAAAAAAAAAAAAAAAAAAAAAAAAAAAAACTTCAACAAAAAACAAAACCTCTCAAACATAACATAACACCTCAATAGCAAAAAAAAAAAAAAAAAAAAAAAAAAAAAAATATTGTAAAATCACCCAAAAAAACAAAAAAAAAAAATAAAAAAGTATGTCAAAAACTGCAAAAAAATGACCAAAAATAAAAAAAAAAAAAAAAAAAAAAAAAAAAAAAACAAAAAAAACCTCTCCAAAACAGGTGTTAAAAAAAAAAAAAAAAAAAAAAAAAAAATTCAAAAAGGATCACCCAAAAAAAAAAAAAAAAATGTCAAAAAAAAGGTCATAGCCTTGATCAAAAAACTGCAAAAAACGCCACCAAAAAGTATGTCAAAAACTGCAAAAAATGACCAAAAAAAAAAAAAGTGCTCGAAATGCCCCAAAACTTCACAAAACACTGTTTGAACACCTCTCCATAGCATAACAGGTGTTAAAAATGCAAAAAAAAAATCAAAAAAAAGTCATATTGTAGGATCACCCAAAAACAAAAAAAAAAAAAATAGTTTAGTATGTCAAAAAACTGCAAAAAATGACCAAAAATAAAAAAATGCTCAAAATGCCCCAAAACTTCACAAAAACACTGTTTGAACACCTCTCCATAACATAACAGGTGTTAAAAATGCAAAAAAAACAAAAAAAAGGTCAAAAAGGATCACCCAAAAAAACAAAAAAAAAAAATATAAATTAGTATGTCAAAAAAAACAAAAAACCAAAAAAAAAAAAAAAAAAAAAAAAAATGACAAAAAAAAAAAAAACTGTTTGAAAAAAAAAAAAAAATAACAGGTGTTAAAAAAACAAAAAAAAACAAAACACTGTTTCAATCCATAGCACAGGTGTTAAAAAAAAAAATGTCAAAAAATATAGGTCATAGTTTAAAAAAAAAATAGTTTAGTAAAGTATGTGTAAACTGCAAAAAATGAAAAAAAAAAAAAAAAAAAATGCCCCAAAAAAAAAAAAAAACCTGCAAAACATCACAAAAAAACTGTCAAAAAAAACATCAAAAAAAAAAACAAAAAAATCACCAAAAAAAAAAAATGCCATAGTTTAGTAAAAAACAAAAAAAAAAACCAAAAAAAAAAAAATAAAAAAAAAAACAAAAAACACCTCTCCATAGCATAACAGGTTAAAAAAAAAAAAAAAAAAAAAAAAAAAAATAAAAAGTCAAAAAAAAAAAAAAAAAAATAACCAAAAAAAAAAAAAAAAAAAATGAAAAAAAAAAAAAACTTCTTCAAAAAAAACACTGTTTGAACACCTCTCCATAGCATAACAGGTGTTAAAAATGCAAAAAAAAAAAAAAAAAAAAAAAAAAATAAAGGATCATCCAAAAACACAAAAAAAAAAAACAAAAAAAGTATGTATAAAAAAAAAGTATGTCAAAACTGCAAAAAATGAAAAAAAAATAAAAAATGCCTCAAAAATGCAAAAAAACACTGTTTGAAACCTTTGAACACACATAACACAGGTGTTAAAAAATGCAAAAAACAGGTGTTAAAAAAAAAAAATGTCAAAAAGGTCATATATTGTAGGATCACCCAAAAACACAAAAAAAAAAATAGTTTAGTATGTCAAAAAAAAACAAAAAAAACCAAAAAAAAAAAAATGCCCCAAAAAAAAAAAAAAAACAAACAAAAAAAAAAAAATATCAAAAAAAAAAAAAAAAAAAAAAAATGTAAAAAATGCCCCAAAAAAAACAAAAAAACTGTTTGAACACCAAAAAAAAACAGTGTTAAAAAAATGCAAAAAAAAAAAAAGTCAAAAATCACCCAAAAACAAAAAAAAAATAGTAAGTATCAAAAAAACTGCAAAAAAAAACCAAAAAAAAAAAAAAAATGCCCCAAAAACTCAAAAAACACTGTTTGAACACCTCTCCATAGCATAACAGGTGTTAAAATGCAAAAAAAATCAAAAAAAAGGTAAAAGGATCACCCAAAACAAAAAAAAAATAGTTTAGTATGTCAAAAACTGCAAAAAAAAACCAAAAAAAAAAAGTCTCAAAATGCCCCAAAAAAATCACAAAAAACTGTTTGAACACCTCTCCATAATAACAGGTGTTAAAAAATGTTAAAAAAAAAAAAAATGTCAAAAAAGGTCATATTGTAGGATCACCCAAAAACACAAAAAAAAAAATAGTTATAGTTTAGTATGTCAAAAACTGCAAAAAAAAAACCAAAAATAAAAAAAAAAAAAATGCCCCAAAAACTTCACAAAAAAAAACTGTTTGAACACCTCTCCATAGCATAACAGGTGTTAAAAATGCAAAAAATGTCAAAAAATCATAAAAAGTAGGATCACCCAAAAACACAAAAAAAAAAAAATAAAAAAAAGTATGTCAAAAACTGCAAAAAAAAAAACCAAAAAAAAAAAAAATGCTCAAAAAAAAAAAAAAAAAAAACAAAAAAAAAAAATAAAAAAAATAAAAAAAAAAAAAAAAAAAAAAAAAAAATGTCAAAAAAAAAAAAACATTGAAAATGCAAAAAAAAAAAAACCTCTCCATCCATAAAAAAAAAAAAAATGCAAAATGTCAAAAAAGTCATATAGTAGGATCAGGATCACCCAAAAAAAAAAAAAAAAGTATGTCAAAAAAACTGCAAAAAATGACCAAAAAATAAAAAGTGCTCAAAAATGCCCCAAAAACTTCAAAAAACAAAACACTTTTGAACACCTCTCCATAGCATAACAGGTGTTAAAAATGCAAAAAATGTCAAAAAAGGTCATATTGTAGGATCACCCAAAAACACAAAAAAAAAAAACCATAAAAAAAAGTATGTCAAAAACTGCAAAAAATGACCAAAAAAAAAAAAAAAAAAAAAAAAAAAAACTTCACAAAACACTGTTTGAACACCTCTCCATAGCATAACAGGTGTTAAAAATGCAAAAAATGTCAAAAAAAATGCAAAAATGTCAAATATTGTAGGATCACCAAAAAAACAAAAAAAAACCATAAAAAGTATGTCAAAAACTGCAAAAAAACCAAAAAAAAAAAAATGCTCAAAATGCCCCAAAACTGCTCAAAAAAAAAACTGTTTGAACACCTCTCACAGCATAAACACAGGTGTGCAAAAAAAAAAAAAAAAAAAAAAAAATAAAAAATCAAAAAAAAAAAAAAAAAAAAAAATAAAGTATGTCAAAAAAAAACAAAAAAATGTCAAAAAAAAAAAAAAAAAAAAAAAAAAGTGCTTGAAAATGCCCCAAATTCAAAAACACTGTTTGAACACCTCTCCATAGCATAACAGGTGTTAAAAATGCAAAAAAAAAGTCATAAAAAAAGGATCACCCAAAAAACAAAAAAAAAAAAAAAAACAGTATGTCAAAAAAAAAAAAAAATGACCAAAAAAAAAAAAAATGCTCAAAAAACCCCAAAAAAAAAAAAAAAAAAAAACCTCTCCAAAAACAAACAACTGTTAAAAAATGCAAAAAATGTCAAAAAAAGTAAAAAATGTAAAAAATCAAAAAAAAAGGTGTTAAAAAAAAAAAAAAAAAATAAATAAAAAAAAACCCAAAAACACAAAAAAATGCCATAGTTTAGTATGTCAAAACTGCAAAAATGACCAAAAAAAAAAAAAAAAAAAATGCCCCAAAAAACTTCAAAACACTGTTTGAACACCTCTCCATAGCATAACAGGTGTTAAAAATGCAAAAAAATCAAAAAAAAAAATATTGTAGGATCACCCAAAAACACAAAAAAAAAAAAATAGTTTAGTATGTCAAAAAAACAAAAAAATGACCAAAAATAAAAAAAAAAAGTGCTAAATGCCCCAAAACTTCACAAAACACTGTTTGAACACCTCTCCATAGCATAACAGGTGTTAAAAATGCAAAAAAAAATGTCAAAAAAAAAAAATAAAAAGGATCACCCAAAAACACAAAAAAAAAAAATAAAGTTAGTATATCAAAAAAAACAAAAAAAAAAAAAAAAAAAAAAAAAAAAAAAAAAAAAAAAAAAAAAAAAAAAAAAACTTCACCCAAAAACAAAAAAAACACTGTTTGAACAAAAATCAAAAAAACCAAAAAATAAAAAAAAAAAAAAAAAAAAAAAAAAAAACAAAACAAAAAAACTCAAAAAAAAAAAACAACAAAAAACAAAAAAAAAAAAAAAAAAAATCAAAATGTAAAATCACCCAAAAACAAAAAAAAAAATAGTTTAGTATGTCAAAAACTGCAAAAAAATGACCAAAAATAAAAAAAAACAAAAAAAATGCCCCAAAACTTCACAAAAATACTGTTTGAACAAATGCCCTTGAAACTCTCCATTTGAACACCTCTCCATAGCATAACAGGTGTAAAAAATGCAAAAAAAAAAAAAAAAGGTCATATTGTAGGATCACCCAAAAACACAAAAAAATGCATAGTTTAGTATGTCAAAAAAAAAAAAAAAAAAATGAAAAAAAAAAAAAAAAAAAAAAACCTGTAAAATAAAAAAAATCTGCTGCAAAAAAAAAAAAAAAAAAAAACTGTTTGTAAAAAAATCAAAAAAAAAAAAAAAAAAATCAAAAAAAAAAAAACTGTTAAAATGCAAAAAAAAAAAAAAAAAATGTCAAAAAAAAAAAAAAAAAAAATTGTAAACACAAAAAACAAAAAAAAAACCATAAAAGTTTAGTATGTCAAAAAACAAAAAAAATGACCAAAAAAAAAAAAAATCAAAAAAATAAAAAAAAAAAAAAAAACTGTTTGAACACCTCTCATAAATAACAAAAAATGTTAAAAAAAAAAATGCAAAAAAAAAAGTGCTCAAAAAAAAAAAAAAAACTGTTCAAAAAATAACAGGTGTTAAAAAAAAATGCAAAAAATGTCAAAAAAGGTCATATTGTAGGATCACCCAAAAAAAAAAAAATGCCATAGTGTCAAAACTGCAAAAAAATGACCAAAAATAAAAAGTGCTCTGCAAAAATGCCCAAAAAAAAAAAAAAACAAAAAAACACACCAAAAAACACCTCTCATAAAATAACAGGTGTTAAAAATGCAAAAAATCAAAAAAGTCAAAATAAAGTCATATCACCCAAAAACAAAAAAAAAAAAAAAAAAAAATATGTCAAAAAAATGCAAAAAAAAACAAAAAAAAAAAAAAAAAAAAAATAAAAAATAAAAAAAAAAAAAAAAACTGTTTGAAAAAAAACTCAAAAAAAAAAAAAAAGGTAAAAAAAAAAAATCAAAAAAAAAAAAAAAAACAAAAAAAACATAAAAATAAAAAATGACCAAAAAAAAAAAATGCAAAAAAAAAAAAAAAAACACCAAAAAAAAAAAAAAAAAAATCAAAAGGTCATAAAAAAAAAAAAAAAAAAAAAGTATGTCAAAAACTGCAAAAAATGACAAAAATAAAAAGTGCTCAAAAATGCAAAAACTTCAAAAAACTGTTTTGAACACCTCTCCATAGCATAACAGGTGTTAAAAAAAAAAAATGTCAAAAAAGGTCATATTGTAGGATCACCCAAAAACACAAAAAAACGCCATAGTTTAGTATGTCAAAAACTGCAAAAAATGACCAAAAATAAAAAGTGCTCGAAATGCCCCAAAAAAAAAAACCTGCCTCAAAAAAACTGTTTGAACAACTCTCCATAGCATAACAGGTGTTAAAAATGCAAAAAAAAAAAAAAAAAAAAAAAAAAAAAAAAATATTGTAGGATCACCCAAAAAAACACAAAAAAAAAAATGCCATAAAAAAAGGTTTAGTATGTCAAAAACACAAAAAAATGAGTATGTCAAAAAAAAAAAAAAAAAAAAAAAAAAAAAAAATGCCTCAAAAACTTCAAAAAAACTGTTTGAACACCTCTCCACCTCTCCATATAACAGGTGTAAAAAAAAAAAAAAAATGTCAAAAAAAAAGGTCATAGCCTAGGATCACCCAAAAACACAAAAAAAACACACATAAAAAGTATGTATAGTTTAAAATGTGCAAAACTGCAAAATGACCAAAAATAAAAAGTGCTCAAATGCCCCAAAACTTCACAAAAAACTGTTTGAACACCTCTCCATATAATAACAAAATGCAAAAAAAAAAAAAAATGTCAAAAAAACTGCAAAAAATGAAAAAAAAAAAAATCAAAAAAAAAAAAAAACAAAAAAAAAAAACAAAAAAAAAAAAAAAAAAAATTAGTATGTCAAAAAAAAAAAAAAAAAAAAAAACCAAAAAAAAAAAAAAAAAAAAAAAAACCCAAAACAAAACAAAAAAACTGTTTGAAAACCTCTCCATAAAATAAAAGGTCAAAAACTGCAAAAATGCAAAAAAAAAGTCAAAAAAATGGTCAAAAACCTCATAGCCTAGGATCACCCAAAAAAAAAAAAAAAAAGGATCACCCAAAAACACAAAAAAAATAAAAACTTTAAAATGTCAAAACCAAAAAAAATGACCAAAAAAAAAAAAAAAAAAAATGCCCCAAAACTTCACAAAACAAA